>CM051514.1:49350149-50600149 GCA_028015205.1 Mytilisepta virgata | reverse complement strand
GTTCTGTGTTGGGTACCACTGATTGATTATTGGTTCTGTGTTGGGTACCATTGATTGATTATTGGTTCTGTGTTGGGTACCATTGATTGATTATTGGTTCTGTGTTGGGTACCATTGATTGATTATTGGTTCTGTGTTGGGTACCATTGATTGATTATTGGTTCTGTGTTGGGTACCATTGATTGATTATTGGTTCTGTGTTGGGTACCACTGATTGATTATTGGTTCTGTGTTGGGTACCACTGATTGATTATTGGTTCTGTGTTGGGTACCATTGATTGATTATTGGTTCTGTGTTGGGTACCACTGATTGATTATTGGTTCTGTGTTGGGTACCACTGATTGATTATTGGTTCTGTGTTGGGTACCATTGATTGATTATTGGTTCTGTGTTGGGTACCACTGATTGATTATTGGTTCTGTGTTGGGTACCACTGATTGATTATTGGTTCTGTGTTGGGTACCATTGATTGATTATTGGTTCTGTGTTGGGTACCACTGATTGATTATTGGTTCTGTGTTGGGTACCATTGATTGATTATTGGTTCTGTGTTGGGTACCATTGATTGATTATTGGTTCTGTGTTGGGTACCACTGATTGATTATTGGTTCTGTGTTGGGTACCATTGATTGATTATTGGTTCTGTGTTGGGTACCACTGATTGATTATTGGTTCTGTGTTGGGTACCACTGATTGATTATTGGTTCTGTGTTGGGTACCACTGATTGATTATTGGTTCTGTGTTGGGTACCACTGATTGATTATTGGTTCTGTGTTGGGTACCATTGATTGATTATTGGTTCTGTGTTGGGTACCATTGATTGATTATTGGTTCTGTGTTGGGTACCATTGATTGATTATTGGTTCTGTGTTGGGTACCACTGATTGATTATTGGTTCTGTGTTGGGTACCATTGATTGATTATTGGTTCTGTGTTGGGTACCATTGATTGATTATTGGTTCTGTGTTGGGTACCACTGATTGATTATTGGTTCTGTGTTGGGTACCATTGATTGATTATTGGTTCTGTGTTGGGTACCACTGATTGATTATTGGTTCTGTGTTGGGTACCACTGATTGATTATTGGTTCTGTGTTGGGTACCACTGATTGATTATTGGTTCTGTGTTGGGTACCACTGATTGATTATTGGTTCTGTGTTGGGTACCATTGATTGATTATTGGTTCTGTGTTGGGTACCACTGATTGATTATTGGTTCTGTGTTGGGTACCACTGATTGATTATTGGTTCTGTGTTGGGTACCATTGATTGATTATTGGTTCTGTGTTGGGTACCACTGATTGATTATTGGTTCTGTGTTGGGTACCACTGATTGATTATTGGTTCTGTGTTGGGTACCATTGATTGATTATTGGTTCTGTGTTGGGTACCACTGATTGATTATTAAGTTATTGTTGAACTTTTTTGTTATCTTTTTCATTGTTTATTGATCATTAATGTGATATGAATATTTTTGAAACTGGGACTTTGTTTTATATTGTATGTGGAGCACCAAGAACTCTGTTATCTATGCAAAATCTGTAAATTCCACTCCCTATATTGTATGTGAAGCACCTGGAACCTTTGCTGATATATACATGTATTTATATGATTTATTTTTTCTGTCCCTAAATTGTATATCCATAGCTCCAAGGACTTTTGCAGATATATTTATATAATATGTTTTTTTGTAAGTCCCATATAATTTTTTTGTTCTGTTCCAATATTGTATGCCCAGAAGCACAAAGGACCTTTGCCAATATACTTATATAATATGGTATTTTTTCAGTCCCTATATTGTATGCCCAGAACCCCCAAGGACCTTTGCTGACCCATACAAAGTGAAGGAAGCTGCTGATATATTACATTATGCAGAGAAACCACTAGTTATCATAGGAAAAGGTCATTCATTTTATCATTATTATATTACTTTGTGCGTTAGGACAAAATCAGAAAACAGAAAATTTGGATATTATTTAAAAAATTTGTTATATTTTCTGCAGAAAATAAATTGCCTTGTATTTATTATTTGAATCTTCTACAACAGCAAAGAATGTGAATAGAAGTTTTGTTCTAGTTTAAAACTCTAAATTTAAAAATTATTTTACATTGCTTTTAATTATTGGAGGGTATTTATGTAAATTATATCCACCTCTCTGTTTTATACTACAGGTGCAGCCTATTCTCAAGCAGAAGGATCAATAAAAGAATTAATAGACACATTAAAACTACCGTTTTTACCAACACCAATGGGTAAAGGTGTGCTCCCAGATGATCATCCCATGTGTGTAGCACCTGCTAGATCAAAGTTAGTAGTGCTGAGATTACTGATGTTTTGTTAGTTGTTTAGATCATTAGCTCACTCAAAAACCAGTGTTCAAGAGAACTTTAAAAAGTTTTGATATTCACAATACACATATTTCATTTGTTATTAAATTTGTTTATTTATTCATACCTTTAACAAAAGCTTAACACATGTACTTCATCAGACTATTATGGTACCAGGAAGGTGATATTTTTACACATTTGTTTTTGTGATGTAATTTTTGTGTGTTTTATAGAGCATTACAGGAAGCTGATGTGATATTGTTACTGGGTGCCAGATTAAACTGGATCCTACATTTTGGCTTACCTCCTAGGTTCAATCCAAAGGTCAAAATTATACAGGTTAGTATAAAGGATCAATATTCTGCATAAGTTGCATATAAAAAAAACAGAATGTAGGGAATTACATCAATGAAAACATACAAATGAAAATTTTGAATAGACATTTGACTATTAATGAATTATACTATATAACAACACAGTTATTAAAAACATGATGAAAATGAACAACATTGTAATGTGATTCTTTTTCAGATCATCTTTTAGAAAGCCATTGAAGATGAATACAATTTCATACTCATTTGTAGGTAGATATACATGCAGAACAAATGGGAAACAATGTACCATGTGCTGTATCTCTGGTAGGAGATTGCAATGTAGTTGTTCAGCAGGTAAAAGTTGGTGCTTATTTTGTGCATATATTTTCAATACTTAATTCTATTTCTATCGATGTCAATATATGCAACTAGTTTTTGCATTCAGAAAAACATAACATTAATTTTCAAATTTATAGTAAATTCTCTATGTAAATAAGATGACAGAAACAAAATTTTTAAACAATTATACAATAGAATCTCGATTTCTTGAACTGAATAAATCTATCAATCAACAAGACAGTTTATCAAATTTGTTTAACATGAAGAAAAGTATTGATATTGTAACAGTTTGCAAAACATGCTGATAATGATATTAAAAAATGGTAAAAAACATTAAGCAGAAATAAAAATGCATTTTTTGTTTGTTTAACAGATTAATGGAACCTATGCTAGAATGCCTGGGAGTTTTGCATTTAACCCTAATTCACCATGGTGGAAAACATTACGAGCTAAGATAAAGTCAAACCAGGAATCAGTACAAGTTATTATATTTGTCAATTTGAAAAAGAAAAAACAATTTTTCATTAATAAGATTTATACAGTGGACTCTCACAATATTAGAATTGAAAAGTAATTCGAAACTATAGGCCTTTTGAGATAACAAGAGTTGTGTTATAAAGGGACAAACTAATTAATGAGTTAACAGAAATTTTCAGATGATAACAAGTATCAAGTTTAGATGTGTTGAAGCATGACTGTAATGTATATAATTTTGTGTTGTTGTGGTTGGTGAATTTGTATGTGATAATAGGTTTATTATACTGTGGAGTCTTTCTATGTCAAACAATGAAGAGCAAGAGCCTACCCCATAACTCATTTCCATATAAGTAATGTCAAGACATACATGCATTATCATTTATCTTTAAAAATCAAACAAGTACATTGTTGCTTTGCTATTCCGGAGATATTTATCAATCTTTTCTGATTTTAAATTCAATTTATTACCAAACTCTATTAACATTTTATTATTTTCTGTTTTTAATTTACAGACATTGATAGATGACAAATCAGTGCCATTGAATTATTTTGCAGCTTATGACGAAGTAAGTACTAAATCAAGCAGGAAAAAATAATGCAGCATTGAATTCTATCTTGAGGACATTGAAAAACTTAGATATCAGATATGGTACTATCAGAATTTTAAATTTTGTTAATTTGCTGTCTTTGGAATTTTTTTTGTTGAAAAAAATGTGATCATTTATAAGTTATATTATATTCTCAATAGTGAAGAACCTGATATATTAAACTCTGTTGGCAAATTTTTACATGTTAATATGCCTTGAGTCTATATCTTAGATAATCATGGTTTATTTATTTATATTGAATGTTTTCTGTCATGTAACTCCAGTTGTCTATAATTTTCTGTCAATCAAGTAGCTTCTTCCCTCATCAATGTTTTTTTGTTGTTACTCTGTTACGTATTGCCCCATTGAGGGCCCTTAATTGGTTAATAAACATTATTTTATCTATGAAATATACTTAGCACTGTGAGCTAATTGACAACATTTCCAGTAGAACCTTATATAAATGAACTTAAATACTTCAAACATGATGTTCATCTCTAACTAATTTTGGTTATTCTTCATAAGACAACATAGGAAAGATTAACAATGTAAAATTACACAATAAACAATTCTCAGAAAATTAGACAAGAAGTGAACTAAACACAAACATAAAAACAAAATGAAGTGAGGAAACAATATAATCAGTGAATTCTATGCTAAAATTTGATCTATCTTTGTTGGACATTTGGTGATTTTAGTATCATCAAGTTCCACGGCAAGTATACATGCATATGAATATATTTAACAAGGAAAATAAATGGAAATGGTGAGCTGTCAAAGGGGCATAAAACTACTTAAATGTATAAAATACACAAGTCAAACAACGTAAACTATAAAGTTAAAAATACCCAACATTTCGACCAATATGGTCTTGTTCACGAGCATGTAAAAAATAAAAATAAAAAGGTGTTGACTCTTTGAAACCCAGAGCAAGACTGAGTCCGTACATAAAATGTAAACAAAAAGAAAATATATTTGAATATATTTACTTTTAAGATCAGGTCACTGCTGCCAAAAGATTGTATTGTAGTCAGTGAAGGTGCCAACACAATGGATATCAGTAGGACAATGATACTAAACAGTTTACCTAGACATAGGTTTGTATTGCATAAATTTGGTTGCTCCAAAACACTTTGTAAACAACTTCTAAAATAATGAAAAAATTGTGTGTTGTGTATGAGAAAATGACCCATGAATCCTTGAAAATAATACAAAAATCATCTATTGAATTGTTATTTCCTGTTATAGCCTCTGATTGTTAAGTAATCAATGTGAGTTATACAGGCTCATGAGAGCATGTAGTTTATAGAAAAGACATAAAAATATTACTCTTTAAAGGGTCATTTTGATGGTATCAAATTCAAACTTTTACCCAGCTATTACAAGGTTAAAATAATATATATATTGTAGATTAGATGCTGGGACATTTGGTACCATGGGAGTAGGACTCGGTTTTGTTGTAGCTGCTGCCACCTGGTGTAAAGATCATGCACCAGACAAAAAGGTTGTATCGATTCAGGGTGATTCGGCATTTGGTTTTTCTGGTATGGAGTTAGAGACCATATGCAGGTAAGAAAGCTGAAATTGTGAGTTGTGTAATTAAATGTGAGAATCATTTGTTTAAAATTTTATTTGTTAGTTGGATACAAGTTAATTTTCTTCTTTCTGATCTTTTTGTATAATTCAGTACAATTCAATCTTTTATTATAGGATTAAATATGATTTTATATGAGTTTATCGATGTGTAAACTCAGCCGATGTTGCAATCGTGAATGTGACGTCCGTGCAGCAAATTTTCATGGAATTTTTGAAAATGCAATTTTCATCAATTTTTAAACCATTTTAACTATTATTGTCAGTATCATCCTTAAAATTTATTCTTTTACAGCATTCTTCACATTTAATGTCTCATTTGAAACTTTAAATAATCAAGAAAGCGCATGAATATACTTGCCAAATACGGGTTTATCAATGTATATACTTTTATGATTTTACCTTTCAAATCAATGAAATTCTTGTATTTTATCATATGCAAATTAAAATGAAATTATTATCGTTTAAACTATAAAAACAAGTTTGTGACGATTAAACAAAATGAAAAATGAAAAATTAACTATTTACAGGTCAGTATCAAAAGTCCCCTGTCCTCAGTCCTAATGTCTGTTTTAAAAAGGAAAGAGTTGTTTTAGCAAGACCATAAGAAGTAGGATTTAGAATAATGTTTATATCATCCACATCAAAAAAGTTAGAATGATGTTTTAATAGTTTATTAAACAAATTTTTTTTAGGTTCGTTATATTTTATATGGGGAAAGGGAAGGTCTTTATGTGAAAGTTATGATTCTGTTAAATAATGATAAATATATTTCATATTACAAAATTTTAGTAAGAACAGTCAAAGAACCAGTGTATTATTTATGATTATAGGTACAAGTTACCAGTGGTAATGATAATTCTGAACAACAATGGTATATATAATGGTTTAGATGAAGAAACATGGGAATCTTTACAAGATTCTGATCTGACATTAAGGTAAGATGTGTGATGTCTTAAGTCTCACTATTTATTTTGGGTTTGCCGGAGAATGGAAAAAAATTGGTATTTGTCGCCATCTTCCCAAGTACAAAGGCAATTAGGATAAAGGAAAAAGACTGACTGGCTTAGAGATATGATATATGTGTATAGATAATTTTTTGATTACTATTTTCATTGCCATTCCTTAGACCACTGCAGTGAAAAGGTTTGCGCATCTCACACTGAAGAATAATTTCTCATTGAAATATAAAATCTTGCCCCTAAAATCCATATAATTCTTACACATTCTTTGATTTTTTTGTTTTTACATCTCACTGTTAGTTAAGAAATTTTTCTACCTTGACTAGTTTAGATTGACCATATGTATCTATTCTTGCATGATGAATCACTCAGAACAATTTATTAGTATGTAATTAAGAATTAAGTTTTGCAATTTAAAAAATTTCTTTATTTTTAGTGTTCCACCATCTTGTCTAACAGCTGGTGCTCATTATGAGAAGATGATTGAAGCATTCGGTGGTAAAGGTTATTTTGTAAGGACCGCCGAAGAGCTGAGGTCTAGTCTTTCAACAGCATTAAATAACAAAGATCAAATATCTTTAATAAACGTGATGATTAACCCACAGGCACAGAGGAAGCCACAAGTATAGTTTTATTTATATTTCTATAATTGATTGCATAAATGCCAACCATTACGACTTTTCCGTAATTTTTCCGTAATTGTTACGAATTTCAGGAAAAAATTAAGATGTTACGGGTTATATTCTTTTAAAATGGATTTCTGCTCATTCCCGGTCCAAAACCGTTCCTAAGTTAGATTTTTATCTTTCATTACAGGTTATTGTCATAGAAAGATAAAGCCCTATAGAGATTCCAATTTTAAATTTTTAACTTTTGGGATTATTTGCTTTATAAAACAATATATTCAGTATTATTTTGCATTGTGTATTTCTTTTGATTAGGCTGTAGGATACAATATTCTATGAAAATTCACATGATTACTGAAAAAAGTTGCAAATTACTTGCAACTCGGATTGTTTTTACTGATAGCACCAAAAAGGAGTTGGTAATTTTTACCCCATATATTCCTATACAAAACATTGAATTCTTCCTGATTTACAGAATTTTTACATTCTGTACTTTCATCCATGTACATGTATGTGCCTTTCTCAGGTCATATACCCATTGAAAAATTTAATGACATTTTTGACAGAAAATAAATGGAACCAAACATTTAAAATAAGGTTGGCATAGATGTATATTTAAAGTCAAAACACACTTCATATTTTGTATTTAACCTCCTTGAAATTAATTTTGATAAGAAAATAGTGTCATTGAAGTAGCCGATAATTATCGAGAATATTTGCCATTACTTTGCACAAACATACTGGACATTTGAAATAATTACACAGTAAAAAGTTAAAAATTCACATTTACTGATGACAAATATGTATTTTTCACTTACCATGCATGTTGTTTTATTTATGTATACCTTGTATCCGATTTTTTGATATGATAAATTTGTTATTTCATAGAATAAAACTCGCTCAGCAGTAGATATTAAATAAAATGTTATTGCCGTCATTTACTTTAGATTACCCACTCCGTATGGGAATATCTTAAACTAACCCTAACCCTAACCTCAAACCCTAACCCTAACCTTAAACCCTAACACTAACCCTATCCTTAAACCCTAACCATAATCTTCAACCCTAACCTAAAACCCTAACACTAACCCTATCCTTAAACCCTAACCATAATCTTCAACCCTAACCTTAAACCCTAACACTAACCCTATCCTTAAACGCTAACCATAATCTTCAACCCTAACCTTAAACCCTAACCCTAACCATAAACCCTAACCCTAACCTTAAACTCTAACCCCAACCCTAACCTTAAACCCTAACCCTAAACCTAACCTTAAACTTTAATCCTAACCCTAACCTTAAACCCTAACCCTAATCTTAAACCCTAACCCTAACTTTAAACCCTAATCCTGACCCTAATCTTAAACCCTAATCCTAATGTTAAATCCTAACCCTTACCTTAAACCCTACCCCTAATCTTAAACCCTAATCTTAAACCCTATCCCTAATCTTAAACCCTAACCCTAACCCTAATCTTAAACCCGAACTCTAACCTTAAACAATAACCCTAACCCTAACAAAACCCTAACCCTAAAGGATTGTTTGTTTGTTTGTTTAGTGGGGGTTATATGCTGTTTACAGCACATTTCGCCAGTTTTTACTGGTGGAGGAACCTTTGGTAGGAAAATTGGCAATCTTTGTCAATTAAGATCGAAGTCGAACACACCCCGCAACAGGAGAAATTTGAACTCGCAACCTCAGTATTGACAGGACAGGGAACATTAGTAGCCATGACGAACAACCTAGACCACTCAGCCACTGAGGCCCCCGGCCCCAAAGGAGTGGGTCCACTTAAGTAAAGGAAGGCAAATATTATAGTATGTTTATTCTCTTTCAGGATTTTTTCTGGCTGACTAAATCAAAGATGTGAATATTTTAATAAATGGTGACTTTTTTATCATTGACAAAAATAATTACAATGTAATTTTGTAGGTTGTTGCTGTATGACATGATATCACAGATCTTACCGATATTTAATTTTTAATAAAAAATTTGAAATTTTTGACTCTATGATATGTCTGTGTAATGTTGATGGGGCTTTAAGCATCTACCACTCATTCAGATACTGAATTAGTTATTTTTGTTGACATCAAATTTCGTGGATTTTGGAAAAAGAGGCATATTCATGGATTTCAAATTTCAAAAAAAGAATGTTGAAATGAAATTTTTGAATAGCAATTCAAATTTCATTCAGTTTTTAAATTCATGGATTGGTATATCAAAAAAATCCACAGAAATAGGTGTACCTAGAATCATAAGTGTTTCACACTAAATGGTATATGAGCTTATTTTAAATATTATGATACAATATAGCATACAGAATTATGTAATGTTGTAGCAAACAGGTTTAATATAATATGCCATTATAACTGGAGAGGAGTACTATTTTTTTTTAAAAATATCAGGATTAAGGTATATTGACAATAGATTCTATTTCTTTTCGATAGAATATAAATTGAAGCAAAATTTCTGTAGGAATTGAATAAATAAATCTCTCTCAAGATGAAACATATTTCATAGATTGTGTTCAGTGTCTGTGGAAATAAGTCAGATACATGCATATAGTTTATATGTGTTCGCTAGAAAAGTCATGTGAGACAAGTTTAAATATAATTTGTTAAAACATTTACTAGTAGTTGATTTAGTTGGTTATATATAGTTTCTTTCATCGTTACCAGTGTATTATCGGATTTATCTAATCGAGATAGTTATATTGTCAAATTAGAAAGTCTAAGCCTTGTTAAGCACTTTAAAATTTGATAATTCAACTATTGAGATATGATAAATCTGATAATATTCGAGTAACGAATCTGTTTCTCTAATGATTATCAAATAAATTTTCATGTTTTATAATCCAAAATCCGTTTTGAGTACCTCCATATTTCTGATTGTGCAAAATGTTTATATGTTGCTTTGGTGTTTAGTATTTGATTCCAAGAAATCTGAACGTAAAAGTCTTTCTGGTTGGTCATGACCTTTTGTCTTAACCAATCAACAACTGAGATCATCAGCAACCACACATTTATTTTTAAATTTTTATAAAAAATGAGTACAGAAAAGATTAAACTTACAAAGTAGTTCATAACACTAAGTGCAAAATGCCACTTAATCGACTAGAAATTACTCCAAAACACGTTTCAATGCAATGTTTTTATAAATGCAAAAAATTGTTACAAGGTGAATATCAGAATAATTATTTATTTTAAATAATATATAAAATCACCAAAGATTCATAATAATAAGCATTTCACAAGAAAAAAAATCAAAATTTGTAGTAATTTGAAAAATATTGCCTTCGGTGTCAACTATTTTGTTAATATTTAATAATTTGTGATTAATAGATGTTTCTTGAACATTTTGCATGATATTTCTTAGCTATTTTTATATCCTATGTCACTAACCTCTTTGCTCTATTTTCTTGTACTCCAATTAACTTTTCTATTTTCAGTAAAAAGTCTTCAGCATAAAACATACACTATTGATCAATATATTTATAAAAATATAATTGTTAATGTTTATATAATAGTGTATATTAATTTTATACATATTTTTACATGATTGTTACTGATTTTTTTTATTGTTAATAAAAATAAATGGAACAGAAGATAAATTGGAGTTGAATTTCTTCACAATGTTTTAATATGGGGCAATTAAGAGTTTGTTATGCAGTGTGGACACAGGAATTGTTTTTCAGGGTTGTTTGTCTATTTGGATATTTATCCTATACCTCCAATTCCTATTTAGTATTGATTTTCCATAACAATATATGGAATTGAAAATGAACAGGATTGAGAATCCATCAGTAAGACATCCCATCCATAAATTTGTAAAATGTAATATTCTGATATGATGTTCTGTTTTTGATTTGTAATCTAAGCATAAACAATTATAACTTTTATCCAAAAATCAAGTGATGTAACTGACAAATTTTAAAGTCATATGTTTAAGGATGCTCGCTGGCCATGTTTTGGTCTTTTTGTCAGATTTTGGGAATCCCCGGGTTTTATCCATTTCTTAAACATGAAATTTTTTGCCCATGAACTCCCACTTTTTCTGTTATAATTCAATCATATATACCTTAAAATGTTATTTGACAAACTTTTATGAAATCATTTTCTATTTTTTCATACATCTTTGAGAGACTGAAGTTGCCAATGCAAAGACAATGAAAAATCCAGAGAAAACCCATTTCCTGCAAATTTTCAAGGCTTTATAGCTCTAAAATGAGCATACGAACCCATATTTTTTTCTTGCTTATTTGTTTACTATTCATATGTTCTCTCAAACTAAAACACCTATTTCAAATCCTTTTTATTTCCTATTAGACCAGCGATCATCCTTAAATGATATCAGTTAAATAGTCAAAATGGAAAATTATTATTTTAAAGTTAGAATGAAAACATCCTTCATTTTTTGTGATTGTTTTCATTGTATTGTAATTAAAATTACATCCTATATGGTCCGCTTGGATTAGGTAACAAATAGGAGAGACCCTCTAGTAAGGTCATAAAATGGATGTATACCTTTGAATGTCAAGCTCCTTCTGTGATTAAAAGCCTTTTGTAGATATCAACAAGGGGCCTCGGTGGCCGAGTGGTCTAGGTAGTTCGTCATGACTACTAACGATCACTAGCCGGTCAACGCTGGGGTTGTGAGTTTGAATCTCACCTGTGGCAGGGTGTGTTCTACTCAGATCTTAATTGACAAGTATTCCCAATTTTCCTACCGAAGGTCTGTGGTCCTCTCCGGGTACTCCGGGTACTCCGGCTTCCTCCACCAATAAAAAACTGACCCCCGCGAAATAGCCAAATGTGCTGAAAACGGCGTTAAACCCCAACTAAACAAACAAACAAATAGATATCAACAACAAAACAAATTTCTGATGGCAGTCAAAATATTCCTCCACCCATATCCTAATTACATTTCATGTATTGTTGAACTAGAGATAAATGTAATACGAGTATATGTGACTGGATGCCAAGAAAATAACAATCCCCCTTAATCAGTTTACAAAAATGATGCACCTTGTACTAGAAAGAAGTAAAGGTGTATGACTTAAGTTTGAGATTTTAACCAGATAATTTCAATATTTGCGACATTAACTGTGTTTGGCTCAGTTCAAAAGATAGTAAACCTATCTTTATTCATGATGGTGACAAAATCATCCACTTTCCACGAAGTGCTATAATTCTATGAAATTGAAAATTAATTAAACTATTTATTTAAAAACCAGTAAATTAAAATGAAAACAATCTGTATCAACTCTGTTGATTTAATTTGTGCCCCATTACACAAGTCTTTGTCGTCACAGCATGTCTTAGAAGCACATCCATATATTCTGAACTCTCGGTCATTCTCTAGACATGCCGTATAATCCTGATCCTCGGTGGGAACACATGACCCTGCAGAACACGACCTCACAACAGAATTGTACAATGCCGATGAGTTGTATTCTTCCATAATATACTCAACTTTCTGCAATAAAATATCAGGGATCACTTTTTCAGCATGATCAATATATGTATATATTTCAATTTTTGCACATTTTTTAAAAAATAGATTTTATATTTTACCAACCTCAGAAGAATGTTTAAAAAGCATTCTCACCTGTTTCACGGCAACTAAATATGTTTTTGTACTGTACTATTTTTTGAAATGAAAAATGTACATGTACACATATAAACTGCTATAATTATATTATTTACTGATACCCTTGGAACATTTTGGCCATATAAGACAATTCAGATCAAGTACAATTGATTCTTCAAGCTCCTCGTTAGCTTCAATCACCTTCAAATAGCACTCAATCGAGCTTTCCAGTGACAATAAGAAAGAACCTCCTTTAGAGATTGTCTTTATGTTACAAGACCCTAGGTTTTTCTCTTTTACAGTGACTTCAGAATGAAGAACAAGAATAAGTGCTGACTGTTCCTTTTCTTGGGTTTACTGAACTTTTGTCAAGTTTGGATTTTGTATAAAAAATCACGCCTGCTTATATTTTGCATGCATAACAATTGGATGTGGATTTATAGCAATATCTTTTCTTGCTTAAAATTTACATATGTTTTGTCATCATTCAATGGTTAATTGAAATCTGTTGTCAAGTTAACTAAATCTAACGTTGGTTTTAATCGTTTGATTTTAATTAGGGGGAAAAGGGGGGATAAGAAAGTGAATTTGAAAATATTTTTCGCAGCATACATCATGATTTTGTTTTGTAATGGCTTGAGTGGAAGGCCATTCTTCCAAATATACTTTTTTTGCACTCACTTTTTAAGACTGTTCCCACAAATTTTAAGTCTGGTTTGATTTCAAGCTTCTTGTCACATGTGTCCCATAATAAAAATCCAATACAACGTGGATGTAAATTTTTGATTTTCTTTTTACATTTCCGATCTCACACTGCGTGTGTGTTTGTTTTTTTCAAAAAACAATTAATTCTTCAAAATTTCATACTGTTTTTTTTTTCAAAAACGTATAATTCTTCAAATTTCATACTGTTTGTTTTTTTTTTCTTCAAAAAAGTATTAATTCTTCAACCCCCAGAACCTGTATAATGTATTTTATAATTACTTATTTATCAGAGACGTTTAGCCGGTAGTCATTCACACTCTATGGAAGTCATTCACAATCTATGGAAATGACGGAAGATCATGTTTCAATTTATATTTTGATTAGAAAACTCGCGATATTTGAGAATTTGTTATTCAGTCAATAGACAAAAAAATTCGTGGATAAGATATACGATTTCATTGTATTTATACAATGTATATGAACTCAAGGCCCAAGGGGAGCAGCAAGATTGATAAATCGAAGATTCATTCTTTCATCTTCAAACCAACAGGAAACAAACAAGTTTACAAAGCGAACATTAAAGCAGGGATGAAATACATCGCCAACGGGTCATTTCAAATATAACGATAAGTTTTCTAGCAAATTATTAAGGCATTTGTTCTTTGTTGTTTTACTGGATTATCACTGTGTAGAGCACCAATCACAAAGAGACAATAAGAAAGAACCTGCTTTAGAAATTGTCTTGAAGTTACAAGGTGCTAGTTTTTAGCTCAGCTGACCCAAAGGGTCAAGTGAGCTATTCTCATCACTTGGCGTCCGTCGTCCGTCGTCGTCCGTCGTCCGTTAACTTTTACAAAAATCTTCTCTGAAATTACTGGCCCAAATTGAACCAAACTTGCCCACAAACATCATTAGGGTATCTAGTTTTAAAAATGTGTCCGATGACCCCGCCTGCCAACCAACATGGCCGACATGGCTAAAAATAGAACATAGGGGTAAACTGCAGTTTTTGTCTTACATCTCAAAAACTAAAGCAATTAGAGCAAAACTGACATGGGGTAAAAATGTTCATCAGGTCATGATCTACCTGCCTTGAAAATTTTCAGACGAATCGGTCAACCCTTTATTGGGTTATTGCCCTGAATTGTTAATTTTAAAGTAATTTTGCAGTTTTAGGTTATTATCTTGAATATTATTATAGATAAACCCAAATTGTAAACAGCAAAAATGTTCAACAAAGTAAGATCTACAAATAAGTCAACATGACCAAAATCATTGATTGACCCCTTATAGGAGTTTTTGCCCTTTAAAGACGGCATACAGCGTAAACTTTCCTTAAAAGACCTTTTTTCTCTCAAACCACTTGGCCATTTGAGACCAAACTTTGGTGGAATGGTCCTTGGGTGGCCCCCTTCCAAAATTATGTCTGGCATCCCCGACTTCCAACCGACATGGCTGCTGTTACTAAAAATAGAAAAAAGGGGGGGGGGGGTGAATTTAAAAAATCTTCTTATATAAAACTACAAGGCCAGTTGGAACCAAAGTTGGTAATGGTTCTTAGGAGGTTCTCTTTCAGAAATATGTCCAATGACCCGACTGTTAACCAAGATGGCCCACACAGCCGAACTTAGTTTCACATAGGGCCCTATGGGAAAATTCATTGAAAAATCTTCTTGTCTTAAACCACTTGACCAATTGGAACCAGATTTGGCAGCAATAGTCTTTAGATGGTCCTCTTATAGAGGTGTGTCCGATGACCCGGACTGTCAACCAAGATGGCCACCACAACCGAACTTAGTTTAACTTAAGGCCCTATGGAAAAATTCATTGAAAAATCTTCTTGTCTTAAACCACTTAACCAATCGGAACCAGACTTGGCAGTAATGGTCCTTAGATGGTCCTCCTATAGAGGTGTGTCCGATGATCTGGACTGTCAACCAAGATGGCCGCCACAACCGAACTTAGTTTAACATAGGGCCCTATGGGAAAATTCTTTGAACAATCTTCTTGTCTTAAACCACTTGACCAATCGGAACCAGACTTGGCAGCAATGGTCCTTAGATGGTCCTCCTATAGAGGTGTGTCCGATGACTTGGACTGTCAACCAAGATGGCCGCCACAACCGAACTTAGTTTAACATAGGGCCCTATAGGAAAATTCATTGAACAATCTTCTTGTCTGAAACCCCTTGACATATTGGAGCCAGACTTGGCAGAATTGGTCCTTAGGAGGTCCTTTTTCAGAAATGTGTCTGATTTTGTGGACTGTGAACCAAGATGGCCGCCACAGCAGACCTTGTTTAACATAGGACCCTATGGGAAATTCACTCAAAAATCTTCTCATCTGAAACCACTAAGCCAATTAGAATTAGACTTGGTAGCAATGGTCCTTAGATGGGTCTCTTTCAGAATTTTGTGCGATGACCCAGACTGTCAACCAAGATGGTCGCCAAACCCGAACTTAGTTTAACATAGGGCCCTATAGAAAAATTCATTGAAAAATCTTCTCGTCTGAAACCACTTGTCATATTGGAGCCAGAATTGGCAGCATTGGTCCTTAAGAGGTCCAATCTAATTAAAAACTGATCTCTCATCGCTTCCGTTTTTTGATATGTCGCGTGGGAGATCTAACGAAACCCGCTTTGAGGTCACATGTGAGTGACCTCGTAGGTGTGTCCTGTTCGACCAATGAAATTGCGGCTTAGGCGATCTTGTAAGTTGATCGTGTGGTAAAGGGATGTAACTCATTTTATTAACGAAGAAATCGTCAGTCCCCAAAAATTCAAAACTTTTTTGATTGGCTTATTGATAGGAAGTCAACTCATTTGCATATCATTTTAAATTCATAAGTTCCAGTTCTTGGACCCTATAGGAAAATTCATTTAAAAATCTTCTTCTCTGAAACCACTTAGCCAGTTGGAACAAGACTTAGCAAAAATGGTCCTTAGATGGTTCTCTTTTAGAAATGTATCCTTTGACCTGGACTGTCAACCAAGATGACTGCCACAGCTGAAATTAGTTTAACATAGAATCCTATAGAAAAACCAGCCAAATTGACTGCAACACTTAAATTTGTCTGCTGAAGGTGAAAAGTTAAATTCAGGTGAGCGATACAGGCTCTTGAGAGCCTCTAGTTTCTCTTTGATGATAGTTTTATTGTGACTTCAGAATGTTCTTGTTCAATAAGTGCACTGTTCCTTTTCTTGGATTTTCTGAACTTTTGTCAGGTTTGCATTTTGTATCAAGATTAATGACTTCAGGATGAAGGACAACAATAAGTGCACTGTTCCTTTTCTTGGGTTTAATGAACTTCTGTCAAGTTTGGGTTTTTGTATCAAGAATCACGCCTGCTTATCTCTTGCATGCATAGCAATTGATAAAGTTAAATATTCTGATTGTTATGTTTTACTTAAAAAATTCAGGAACGTTATTCGCTGTAATATTACTTCTCTGCTTTGTTTGTATAATTCTAGTTAATCAAATATGAGTATGTATATAGCTGCAAACTTTCATAGCCAATATTATTTCTGAACAATTTCTTCAACCATAATTGTATGTATTCAACTGGGGTAATACACACACGTCAAATAGGAAATTTTCCATCAAATCACGTTCCCCAAAGAAGTAGGGCCATTTTCCCCAGCATTTATTTCACTTCCAGGGCCATTTTCAAAACGTCGGCTAAAACCTTTCAAAATCTGTGGAGGCACAGTCTGGTATGTGGTCGCTAAAGATTTTCTAATGATAACTAACAAGTAAGTTACTGAAATATTTTCTACATACCTTAATGTCGCTTTGGGGACAGTTTTTACACAAATTTGCCAAATTAACTTCTTTAAGACATTTTTCTAACGTGAAGGAAATCAAAGTCAAAGCGAATTTTTTGCTGTAAGTGAGATTATGTATCTCCTGATATATGTTTGGGTCTGAGTGTCCTTCTTGGCAATTTTCCAAAAAGTGAAACAAATTGAACAAAATCGTCTATATAAACGACATTGGCCGTACAAAACGTTAACAAATCAATGATTAAGCATACATTTTTTGTTAGCTAATATAAAAATGTATTGCATACAATCGTTTATACGATACAAAGTATGTACATATTTAAGATAAATCAATGGTTATGAGTGAAACAAATATACGGGAAAGTGGCCTTACTCCTTTTGAATTTACTCTGCACATTGTAATGTTTTTTTACAATAACCAATTTGTATGAATAAGAGAGAGATGAGATTGTATAAACCATAGATCATGAATAAATTCTGCTTGATTGAGTCAGTTTTTCAGCTGTACCATTAAACAAATAGGAAAGTTTGCAGTAAGATATTAATTTGAAGAATGACGTGGTCCTATTGTCAAAGTTAAACATGGATAGCTTTCTCTGCGTTCTGACTGGATATCTCAAAGTTGCCCTCGAAATTGTTTTAGATAAAAGGAATTCTGAGATATCAGGAGTAAATTTTCTGAAAAGTGTTATCCTGGGACACAAAAAAACGACTTTCTGATATCCATAGATAAAGGATATTGACTTCAATAATAGTTGACTGCATTATCTTATATAGTTGTATGGATTTCGTTGAAAAGCTATGAATATATATACGATTGTGCAATAATGTAATGCCAAGAATGTATTATGCGTACGAATATATAAAATGGAAAGGGGGGAGGAGATAAAATTTCAACTTCACTCATTATGGTATCCCCCTTTTGGTAAAACAACAACCAAGTTCTTTTTTCGCACCTCCCTTCCTACATACATAGAATGTAAAAATGCCTTATTCATATCAAATATTTATATGTAAATAACATAAGACCCAGACCATAAATCTTTATATGAGTAGTCGCTTCCTTAATTAAAACTCAATTATTAGTCGCTTCGGTCTTCTTTTGCCGATATTTATTTCCATGTTATCAACATTATTCGTTAACCATTTATTCACAGTACAATTAAGGGTCATTTGTACTTGGGTAGTTTTCCAATTTTGTCAGTAAAATGTTAATTAAAGATATTTATATATTTAATATCCCGTGTTCGTATATTCAACTTTCTAATTAGACAGACAAAAAAGGGATATATTATAATACACAATAGAAAGGAAGCAAGCAGGAACTGTATATGAAGTTAGTGTTAGTATTATATGATCCCTGAAGCAAGTCAGACATTTCAAAGCTTAATTCGAAAAATGTTTACCATTTTACCCATAGAAACAAAATCAAATTCTTGACCATGTGTACGAGAACTGAAGTAGGGTTGGTTACCAGATGGTCCACAGTGAAAAAAACATAAAAAGGGTAGGAAGAAATGTTAAGAATCTTGGAGGCAATGAAAGGTGTCCTTCTCGTTATAATTAACACACCCTTCTAGAAGTTTTTTAGTACCTCCTTTTATCGGGGGAGAGAGGGTGGGGGCCTCGGTGGTCGAGTGGTCTAGGTAGTTCGCCACGACTACTAATGATCACTAGCCTGTCAACGCTGAGGTTGTGAGTTCGAATCTCACCTGTGGCTGGGTGTGTTCGACTCAGATCTTAATTGACAAGGATTGCCAATTTTCCTACCGAAGGTCGGTGGTTCTCTCCTGGTATTCCTCCACCAATAAAAACTGGCCGCCGCGAAGTAGCCAAATGTGCTGAAAACGGCATAAAACCCCAACTAAACAAACAAACAAACCTTTTATCGGCTTCAGGCGAAAGAAAAATCTTGTGTTTCTGGTAACTTGGCCGCCACCCTTATTTTGAGTGCCTGTCCTTAATTTTTTTTGGCCTACATATATCTGTCGTCTTTAATGTTTTAGGGAACATTACTGGAAACATTTTAATTTTATTTTAGCCTTAATTTTTATTTTATGTTAATAACTTGCCTGACACGATTCTCCAGACTGACACAATTTCTTGTCAACACGGTCTTTTGATGGTATCATGTCACATGATTTACCAACACAGTTCCAACATTTCAAAGAATAGGCTGATTTCATCGTAGTTACTGAAAAATAAAATGTTATCAATATCTTCGAGAAGGAGTAAACTTTGGAAATACTTCCATTTGAACTTCCCAATCCTGAATGACAGAATAATAAAGATATACATGAAGGGGGTTCAAATTAAGTCTTACCTCAGTTTTGTTATAATATTTTTAAAAGGTAAAATAATGATAAATCCAAGGTTCAGTTGCAGCAGGGCATACAATCACAAGAAAAAAGAACATAAAACACTTCCTAGTTTTTAGCTACCGACAATGAAACTTATACTCAAACATTTTACTGTTATAAAATAAGAAAACTGATATCTCACTTATGGAAAGCTCTGTCCATGAATTGCTTTAGTGCTACACTTTTCTGTCATTTTTGTTAGGGGCCAGCACTGCAACGTTTCTCGTTTTCTGCCTAGAGCACTGCTTATGAGACACTATTGAAATTTGTACCTGTAATATTCACCTCATCCGACATGTCATTTTCTTATATCATAAATACAATACAAAACTGCCAAGGTTTCTATCACTTTTGTTTTATTTTGTAGCCTTTCTTTGTCCAAATTTCCGTTTTGAACTTGTGAGATTGTTGCGCAAATCATAATAGTATAGTTGTCAGATTATTTTTTATTGAATTTGAATTTGTTAATAAACATTACACGCATATTCTTACACAGATACATGTATGAGGTAATCAACATTTAGCAAAGAACTAAGCTTTATAAACCGGGTGCTATAGAGTGTATAGATGTGAGGTCTTGAATGGGGAGACTCGAAAGGCGACCTAAGTACCGATACGACAAATACCTGAGCACCGTATCGATACGACAAATACCTGAGCACCGTATCGATTCGACAAATACCTGAGTACCGATACGACAAATACCCGAGCACCGTATCGATACGACAAATACCTGAGTACCGATACGACAAATACCCGATCACCGTATTGATACGACAAATACCCGAGCACCGTATCGATTCGACAAATACCTAAGTACCGATACGACAAATACCCGAGCACCGTATCAATACGACATATACCCGAGCACCGTATCGATTCGACAAATACCTGAGTACCGATACGACAAATACCCGAGCACCGTATCGATACGACAAATACCTGAGTACCGATACGACAAATACCCCAGCACCGTATCGATTCGACAAATACCTGAATACCGATACGACAAATACCCGAGCACCGTATCGATACGACAAATACCTGAGTACCGATACGACAAATACCCGATCACCGTATTGATACGACAAATACCCGAGCACCGTATCGATTCGACAAATACCTGAGTACCGATACGACAAATACCCGAGCACCGTATCGATTCGACAAATACCTGAGTACCGATACGACAAATACCCGAGCACCGTATCGATACGACAAATACCTGAGTACCGATACGACAAATACCCGATCACCGTATTGATACGACAAATACCCGAGCACCGTATCGATACGACAAATACCTGAGTACCGATACGACAAATACCCGAGCACCGTATCGATTCGACAAATACCTGAGTACCGATACGACAAATACCCGAGCACCGTATCGATACGACAAATACCTGAGTACCGATACGACAAATACCCGATCACCGTATTGATACGACAAATACCCGAGCACCGTATCGATTCGACAAATACCTAAGTACCGATACGACAAATACCCGAGCACCGTATCAATACGACATATACCCGAGCACCGTATCGATTCGACAAATACCTGAGTACCGATACGACAAATACCCGAGCACCGTATCGATACGACAAATACCTGAGTACCGATACGACAAATACCCGAGCACCGTATCGATTCGACAAATACCTGAATACCGATACGACAAATACCCGAGCACCGTATCGATACGACAAATACCTGAGCACCGTATCTATGCATTTTATTAGCTTATGATACTCATCATTCTTAATGTTTGTAAATTAATTATACATTATTCAGAATATATAAATATATATTAAATTCTTTAATCTTCATCATGATCTGGTTAATACATCAGCGATTTACTTTGAAGGTCTCTTAAATTGATAATATTAAATTTCTTTGATACCAGTTGTGCACATTTCGTCCGTGAGTTGTACTCCACTTCGATCCTGTTTTCCTTATCATTAATGCTTTTGATTGAAAGACATTTGTACAGTTCACTCGATGTCGATTGCATGTTTTATCTACAGACATCATGTTCATGCGAAAGTTTATCGGCAAAACCATTTCCTGATGGAAGTTCCGGGAGTCTTTACATCCTCACCATTATCTTCTTTTTCAGCGAAAATAATTTTTTTCCGAATTCCTACAGGATATGAAAAAATATAACACTACTGAAAGCTATTTTGCTCAAGACGCTTTTTATAAATACAATATTTGCGTTTTACACAATTTCCTGTAAACACAGGAAGCTTATATCTGTAAATATATCCGTTCATTGGTCACTTAGAGTCATATGCTGGAGGTTTTGTTATTTAATTGGAATGATTCCTGAATAGTATTGAGCATGACTACAATTTCAAAATTATCAGGAATGAAGCTGTACACCAAAAAGCCTCAGAAAGAGATATTTTACCGTCCAAACTAGCTTCTTTGTCTTGGCATCTAGTTTGGTACTAAATTTAAATAGAATCAAATTCCAAAACTCTTACGTACTTATACCGGTTATTTTGAAATTAAAAAGGTAACGACCCCGTACCCATACGTTTTCATAAACCTGAATTATACAAAGAGGAAAATTATGAAAATTACGGAAAAATTCCAGGTTTGGACATCGAATAGGCCTACATACCTATATACATGTACAGAATATGTCCAGATTTTATTAGATTGTGACATCTCAATCTCGTAGGATCGATCATTGGACACGCACAGAATATCGAGATTTAAATGTAACGTTTGTCATTAAGCAGGATCCTACTTTTTTAATAAATGTTTCTTGATAATCAATGACAACACATTTACTGCCAACGGTCGTGGTGGGTCTTGGGAGAGAGAATAGCGCCATAAAAAAAAACGTGTATTTAAAGTGAAGAGAGACTACACGTTACGATTGTTTATTACGACCGAGAGATTTAAGTGTTGAATTAAAGTCCAAAGTTTATTGCAATTAAGACAAAATTGTCGAAGTAAAATAAGTTTTACCTCTTTAATTATTCTGTTATGTATATCAGTCTGGTAAATAAATATTATAAAACTTATTTGTATAGTATGGATAAGGTTTACTGTTATTCTTTTGTCCCCCTTTTTTATTTCTGGGAAAAAAATTCTGCATATTTGGGTCGATTTTTAGTCTGCCAAAACCGATATGCCTTTTCTTCAGAACTCTTTTTTAAAAATCCTCTATAAACTTTACTGTATATATATTTTTCCAGTCTAAATTTTTACCTAAAAGCAATAGAATGAGCTTTTAATGCCGAAAAATATTTTCATTCTAACAGCATTGAAATTAACTAAGTGTACTCCGTAAAAGTAAACTAAATTACAAGACTATAGTGGTAAAATATTGTAATTAACCACCAAATATACTACCAATTACTATTCTTACGACTTACCGAACATTACCAAGATAACAATATCCATATTAGATATAAAACATTCCAGAACTTAAGCCTCCTGTATTACAACTGTATGGTAATTAATTTGTCTCTGAAATCTATCGATAAAATTTGTTTCCTAACTTCAACCATTTGAGGAAGTAAAAAATAATCCGACATGCAGTCCCAGGAGGATTAGTGGATCATTCTCACGTCGTTTGTGTTGTCTGCTATGGTAGAGAAAAAACTTTCCTCTGATGTGTTTTAACGATCTCTATTAAGGGGGCTTATTCGTTAAGTTTCTTGAGAAAAATAAGACAGTATGCAATCGTTGACCATGTCATATTTTGTTTTCAATGTATGGAATATATTGGGCAAGTTCTTGACTCTTGCACAAGATATTTCATTTAAAGTCGTGGTGTCGACTTCAACGGGAGAGAGAGAGAAAAATAAAACTTCATTGCGTGTTCAAGGCAGTTTTAATGTTCTTTTCTTGATTCCATACGTGCCGTTTGCGACAACTTTTGGCCTAATTCCTAGTTGTTTCATAGATGACGACTTTAAGACTTCAGACTCCACTCCTCAAAACAGCAAAAAGATTTTTTTTTAAATTGTTATTCATAACAAATGTGCAAATGTAATGTAAAAAATACATGTCTGAGCTTTTGTTGTCTGCACTCAGAAAAGGAACACTATTTATACCGGATGAGCTGAAACTGAACTAAAGTGCTGCAAGTTACATACGAAATCACGTACGTTATTGCAGGCATGTCCGTGTAACAGAGAAAATCCCCAAAAGTAATATCTGATTTCATTTCGCCAACGAATCATGCTGGAGCTTAAGCTAGTCTTGTTCGTCTTTTAATCAATCATAGTCAGTATGTGCGGTGTGCCAATCTGATGAATGTGCGTATGAGTGTTCATTGTTTTGATGAGTATACACTAAGGGTCATGTGATTAGGGAATAAAGAATTTAAATTTGAATTTAATTATTTGGCATTAAGGATGGTCGCTGGTCATGTTTTGGTCTTTTTGTCAGATTTTCGGAATCCTCGGATTTAATCCATTTCTTAAACATGAAATTTTTGGCCCATGAACCTCCACTTTTTCTTTTATAATACAATCATATATACCTTAAAATGGTATTTGACAAAATTTTATGAAATCCTTTTTATTTTTTATACATCTTTGAGAGACTGAAGTTGTCAATGCAAAGACAATGAAAAATCCAGGGAAAACCCATTTCCTGCAAATTTTCAAGGCCTTATACCTCTAAAATGAGCACATGAACCTATATTTTTTTCTTGCTTATTTGTTTACTATTCATATGTTCTCTCAAACTAAAACACCTATTTCAAATCCTATTTATTTTCTATTAGACCAGCGATCATCCTTAATCTAGATCTTCCAATATGCTAGATAGCCCTTACCATAATGTCAATTCATTTTTTGCCAGAACCATATAAATATTTAAGTTCCGACTGACATGCAACTGTTCAGAATCAATACTTTTTTCTTTAATCATATGGAATTATCTTTTAACTGAAAGCTTGCCATGCATGCATGGTTGTCTTGAACGCTGTAGGACAAGGTCTTTTTATACTCTTGGATTCCTTTTCAAAGCTGTTTTACTTTCCGTCTCCTGGTATTCCATAGACACTCCTACGAACATGTTATCTTTTTCTGCTAGTGGAATGTAGCATTATTTTGATCTATTTACTCTATTCACGAATTGCATTCATCTTTATAAAGTACGTTTGTGTCATTCATCAAATTAATAGCTATCGTGCATGGCATTAATTCAGAAAATGTGATCTAGTATTGACGACTTTCTTATCAAATCCTGAACTAAATTGATTTGAAGTCGCATTAATTTCAGTCTCGATCTGCATTAAAAGCAAGATTAGACTTCGTATCGTGACATTATGAGACCGAGGATTATTAATATCATTTAAATTTCAATTGCATAATGTTGATTACAATTCTGTCTTGCATCTCACCACTGAAAGTTTTTCACACAAATATAAATCCCCGACTTGTCAAATATCATATTATACCAAACATTGTCTCTGTATGTTAGGTTAATATTGGAGCCTATGGGAAATTAACTTAAAGATTTTCTTGATTGATTAAAATAAACTTGGGAGCAATGCTTATCTCTTAAAACCATATGACCTAATAAAACCTAATATAGCTTACCCTTGGACCTATGCAGGGAAAAGACCTGAAAGTCCTGTCTGTGACCACCCGGCCAATTGGAATCAAATTTTGCAGCAATTATCTTCAGGTGGTCCTGTTAAAATTTTATCCAATGACCAGGACCCCCAACCAAGATGACAGCCAAAGCCAAACTTAGTTTAATTTGTATGAAACCACTTAGTCAATTTGAGATATAGCCTTGGCAGCAATGGTCCTTAGGTGGTCTCCTTTTATCCGATGACCTTTGCCGCTGACCAAGATGGCAACCATGAATAAAAATTGACTTAACATAGTAAAGCAGAAAAGATATGGAATTCTTTGTCAAGTGAGGCAAGAACTGTGTCCTCATTTAGGCAGTTTAAAAATTATATTGATAGTTGGTTCGGGGGTGTAAAGTTTATTTGTTCGATGTGCAAATTCCAGCCAGAGCTGCGTGGGATATGGAAATTACCCTTATTTTCCTATTCTTTATGGATGTTTTTTTTCACTATGTTTTTTTTATCTAGCCTATTCTGTTTGGTTTATGACCAAATGATTTGACGTGACTTGCCCATTTCTAAGTCTTTTTTTAAAGTTATAATGCTTATGTTTTGATTTATTGACTATTTTGCATGAATGTGTAGCTAGTCTGTTAAAGACCTCTCCAAGGCTCATGTTTATTTGTTATTTTGTATAAAGGTACCGACATTAAATAAAATTTACGTAAGTACTTACTTACGGCCTGAAGGGAAAATACATTTAAAAACTTATTCATTCATTTATTCACTCGTTCGTTCATCATTCATTCATTTTTTCTATTGAATATCATATGTATATTACTAAATTTTTGTCTCCAAAACCTTTGTTTTTATATGAAACTCTTTTTGGAAGTGAACAGATAGATCTTTGTCACTTTGGTATACCAGACCCCGTTACTATTTAAGGAAGAATTATAACTATACGATTGAAAGTCTTTTCCTAAAAAAAAGTTTGGAAGCGTTAGCGAACGTGGATAGACATGATTATTCATTGATTTGTTTTAGAAATTACCAGTATTTAACAAAATTCAAAAATAATAGAAATACTAAGGGTTCATTCCTTGTATTGCACATGGTAGATCTCCTTAGCTGAAATTTGGCTTCCTATTTCGGTATTTTTTGGTTGAGTACTTCTTGTTTAATATAAGTTTGGTTTTTGGTCTTCCAAATGTTTCGGTTTTAATGCTGCAGATGAGAGGTAACTCCTTGAAATGCGTCGTATACAGCATAGTATAACTATACTATATCTAATATTAGTATCTTTGGGTTGTTATTTATAAACTATATCTAGTATGAAGTTGGTACACATCAACATAAAGAGTTTAGATTATATTGGTATTTTATTTCGAAAAATGCTCAGTAAAATTACTGATATGTTGTAAAACTATGGACCGTACACATATTCCTATCTTCTCTCTTATATCTATATCTGTATCTTTTAATCTTTACCTCCTGGTTCGGAGATTTGTATTTATTTTTCAGTTCTCCACCTTCATATTATATTTACACAGGGAAAATTTACATTTGGGATAAGGCAATTGCCTATATTTAAAATCTTAAAGTTCTATCACTTTCTTTTCTCTTTATAATGTCTATTCCACTTCATACATTTAGAAGTAAGTAAAGAAAAGTAATAATATAAAAACTTGTAAAAACTCTCCTATCGTTTTCTTGTCTTCTCTAACATTTGTACCAGCAGTTATGTAAATTATAAACAAGTCTACGACAATTCCAAACGTCCTTAAACATAAGTTCGTTTGTTCAGTTGGGGTTTTACGCCGTTCTCAGCACATTTGGCTCTCGCGGCGGCCACTTTTTATTGGTGGAGGAAGTCGGAGTATCGAAGAGAACTACCGCCCCTCGGTAGGAAAATTGGCAATCACACCCCGCCACAGGTGAGATTCGAACTCATAAGGCTAGTGATCATTAGTAGTCATGATGAACTACCTAGACCACTCGGCCACCGAGGCCCCCATAAGTTCGTAACTGAGCCGCTTGTATTTGCTCCATGTATGTTGGTTAAATCTTTCTCTTGTATTTTAAATAAAGTATTGGAAACAAATACCAACAAACTCGTATCATATAAAAAAAAATCCCAATTAGAAATAGACGTACGTATTTGAAAGAAGAGCACAAAATTTCTTTTTATTACCACTCTCATACCACATAATATTTGTATTCGAAAGATTTCAAACTCCCAAGATTTAGGGGGGAAATGCAAATACATTTTTCAAAGATTTTACCTTTATATATTTGCTTGCAATGATGCTTGTCGTGCAAAATTGGGTAGATTACCACTGAATCATGTAGATTCTCTTTTCTTGTATTAATCTTTTAGAACATATCTTACTTATAGATAACTTAATGGTTAACTATATTTTTCATGCAACAAATCAATCAAACCCTTGGTTTGCAAAGATTAAAAGTATTTTACAAAATTTGGGTTTTACTTTTTTCAGTCACAACATAAATGCTTTAAAACTTTACTTGAATCAGATAAAGCAAAGAATCAGTGTCCAATGTATACAGAGCCAAAATGCAACAATAAATGAGTCGCCAAAGTTACACTTTTTTCGCAAGATCTATGTACAATGGGTTATACACAGCTCTATACAGATATTCTGAAAAATATTAAAGACAGAGCAGCTATTTGCAAATTTCGCATTAGTCCTCATAATTAAATGACTTAAAAAAGGTAGATATTTGAATATAATTAAGGAAGATAGAAATTGTCCTGTTTGCAAGGTAGGACAAATTGAAAATAACATTTTTTATAACACTGTAGGGAATATAATCCTAAACGCTCAATATTGCTTTCCAAAATTAATAATACTATTCCTTCTAATGATGATAATAGCAATAATATTATTAATTTATTGGTAAATAGTGGTCCGGAGAATTGCCTACAGCTGACTTTTTCATAGTAGAATGTCTAGAAATAAGAAACAGTATGATTTCATAGTAACTTTTGTAACATGCTTCAATGTGGTGTTCATTTGTGTGTGTGTGTGTGTGTGTGTGTGTGTGTGTGTGTGTGTGTGTGTGTTTCTTTTTCTTTCTTTTTTTATGTTGGCTTTGGCCTTGACCATGTATTACTAATGAGTTTGTGCCAATAAAGAATTTGTACATCAATATTTGTATTTCTATTTACGTGACTTTAAATTCGACAAAAAGATAAATAAAGCAGTATAAAACTTTCCTTCACTGTACAGTTTTCTTTCAAAGTAAAGCGCATAAAACATGTTTGTCAGTTAAATAAAAAATTCGTAAGGGTTCCACGGAACCCAGTGTCTCGGCCTGCTTTCGCTGTTGTCTATTGATTCAGTTTGATAGTTGAATGTACATAATTTTTCTCCACATTTTATTTATTGATCATGAAGAAGCTTCTGTCAAAGTTTGGTAGGATGGTTTAAGAAAGTAATTAATGTTTTAAAACTTTAACTGCAGGCCAGCCGAAGCCCACTCCTGGGTGTGGGATTTTCTCGCTACGTTGAAAACCCATCGGTGGCCTTGGGCTGTTTTCTGCTCTTTTGTCGGGTTGATGTCGCTTTGACACATTCGCCGTTTCCATTCTCTATTCTATCTGTCCAAGTTTTGGTAAAAATTCATGATGGTTTAAGAAAGTAATTAATGTTTTAAAAACTTGAACTGCAGACTGTATGTCATCTTAATTGGGAGAAAAACTAAGTCTGTTTATTATTAAAATACGGAAAAACGGGAAAACAATTATTACAAAATTATCCTCTTAATTTAATACTATCTTTTGTCTGTCCAATCTGGTAAAAATCCAGGATGGTTTTAAGGGTGTTCGCTGCTCAGTTTCAAAATACAAGCTTTTCATAACATTGGTAAATATTGATAATGAATTAGTAAAGGAACTAAAGGAGCGGGAAAAAATATAGGTCCTTGTGCTTGTTTTCAAGAAATATAAGCCATTGAAAATTTGGCGGGAAAAATATGCTCTCTTGATTTTACATAGCTTTATCATTGACAAGTTTTATTTCTCAAAAACCATTAAATAATAACAAGGATTTTATAAGATTTTGGATTATTATTCTGCATGCAAAATATTTATGAAAAGAAAAATGGGTCTTACCGGGAAAAATAATTTATGGCATTCAAATTGATAAAACCAGATGATTCTGAACATCTGACAAAAATTCAAAAACATGAGCAGCGAACATCCTTAAGAAAGTTATTAATGTTTAAAAAAAACTTCAACCACAGAGTGAATGTAAATGTTGACGCCGACGACAAAAGTCGAAGGCTCGACAAAAACGGGAAAAAATTAACTTCGGAAAGCGCATATTGTACCGTCTATTTTCTGACTTTGGAATTTTGATCGTACTAAAAGTCATCTTTGTGTTTTTATCTAATTGTCACTTTACATAAAGCGTTTATCTAATATCAATTAACGATCTAACTATAAACCAAAATGACAACAGCAGAAGGCTGTGTCTGGCTTCAGAGAGAAATATCTATTCCTGCAAAAAGAAGAGGCTGTCACCTTATAACAGATGAATTCCTTAAATTAGTACCAGAGATAGGACAGATTAAAATAGGATTGGCTAATGTCCATAGTAATTTTATTAAAATAGGATTGGCTAATGTCCATAGTAATTTTATAACATTTATGTCCAAATCTCTGAACTATAAGTTTGTTTTTTCATTTCCAGAAAAAAAATAGAATAAAAAAGAATTTATTTAATTGTCTATTAAAGACGCCCTAGTAAGGCAGGGCAAATCAAATACAATTACAATAATTATAAATGATTACAATGATTCTGTTGACTAAATAAGGCAAAAAAAATGTTTTGTTCTTGTTTCCAAACCTACCCTATTTTTGGCACCTATACCTTGTAATTTTTTTTGACATTTTAATGCCCCCGCCTCTAGGGTGCATTAAGGTTTATCCTTGTCCGTCTGTCTCTCCGTATGTATGTACGTCCCGAAATTGGTTTCCGTTCTCTAACTTTAGTTTGCCTCAGTTAAATGTTATGAAATTTATACACAATGCTTATTACCACAAAACACAGATCCAGTTTGAATTTGGGTGTGGTCACATTCACTGTTCTGGGGCAAGGACGTATAACTAACATCTAATATACGTCCTTGTCTGGGGTTATGCCCTTTTTTAAAGGGAAAAATTGCTGAATTTTTCATTCTGCACTCTTTAAACTTTACTTTGCCTCAACCAAATGTTATGAAAATTATATACAATGCTTATTACCATCAAACATAGATCAAGTTAAAATTTGGATGGTTCCACTTTTACTGTCCTTGAGTTATGTCCCTTTATAAGTTGAAAAATTGCCAAATTTGCTGTTTCCGCACTCTAAGTTTACTTTGCCTCAACCAAATTTTATGAAACTTATACACAATGCTTATTACCACCAAGACAGACCAAATTTGAATTTTGGTAGGGTCACATTCACAGTTCTGGAGTTATGCCCTTTTATGAATGGGAAAATTGCTGAATTTGCCATTTCCGCACTCTAACTTTACTTTGCCTCAACCAAATGTTATGAAACTTATACACATTGCTTATTACCACCAAACACTGATCAAGTTGAGTGACTTTACTTACATTGTTCTTGTGTTAAATGCCCCTTTATGAATTGAGAATTGCCAAATTTGCTGTATGACTTTTACTTAGGTTTTTAGCTCACCTGGCCAAGATCATCTCCTCTGAAACTACTTGAGCAAATCTAACCAAACTTTACAGGAATGATGTATGGAAGGTCCTTTACTAAGATTGCCGAAATTTTTCCGATCCGCCAAAAAACATGGCTGCCAGAGCAGGACATAGTTTAACATTGGACTCTATGGGAAAACATGTTAAAGTTCATCTCCTCTGAAACTAATTGAGCAAATTTTACCAAAATTTACAGGAATGATGTATTGAAGCTCCTTTACTAACATTGCCGAAATTTTTCCGATCCGCCAAAAAACATGGCTGCCAGAGCAGGACATAGTTTAACATTGGACACAATGGGAAAACATGTTAAAGTTTATCTCCTCAGAAACTACTTGAGCAAATTTAACCAAACTTTACAGGAATGAGGTATGAAAGGTCCTTTACTACGATTGTCGAAATTTTTCCGATCCGCTGTAAAACATGGCTGCCAGAGCAGGATATACACTGAACCGCAAAAGAAACGTCGCACAAAATGACATGTTCACATACATTTATTTCAAAGTGACATTTATATATTTTAAATTAATTTTTACAAAATTTAATGAATGATTTACAGTCTTTTGGTTACAATGTTCACAAAAACGTCACAATTGTCGCAACGTCACATGTTTTCAATGCTGTGCTCCCACGTCCGTTAATAACGTGTATGTCCTCCACCGGCACCAATTACTGCGGCACATCTTCGGTACATGGAGTTGATGAGCCGATTAATAACCGCCATCGGAATACGTGCCATACTCTCTGAAACGCTTGTGAAAGTTCAGCTGCAGTTGTCGGACTTGGCTGCTCATTATTCAACCGTCTTTGAACTTCGTCCCATAAATGTTCAATAGGGTTTAAATCTGGACTCAAAGCCGGCCAATCCATAACATTAATGTTATTCTGCTGTAGGAAGTCTCTTGTGGCTCTTGCGGTATGCGCACGTGCATTGTCCTGTTGGAAAGTCTTGTTTTGATGACGTGCGAAATGGGGCTGAACATGGGGTGTCAAGACTTGGTCGATGTAACGGGCAGCTGTTACGCCATTTCCTCTGCCTGGGCCAAGGTTCTGAAAGATGACTGGACCAAGTTTAACGTTAAGGCCGATTCCACCCCATACCATGATGCTAGGTCCTCCCCACGCGTCTGTTTCCAGAATGCAGCTGTCTTCGTAACGTTCCCCGCGTCTTCTCCACACTCTGGTTCTGCCATCGGCTGTTGAAATGCAGTAACGGCTTTCGTCAGAAAAGATGATGTTACGCCATTATCGATTTCGCCAATTCTGTCGCTGAGTGGCCCACTGAAGACGAGCTTAACGGTGTCGAGGAGTAAGAATAGGTCCTCTTGCTGGACGGCGACATCTCATGTTTCTAGCAGCTAATCGCCGACGCACCGTATCATCACTTATGGGTCGTCCATGTGTTCCAACAGTGTTTCTGGCAGTTTCGGCAGCTGGGGTTAACCGATTCATCAAATGGTGACGAACAATGCCTCTATTCTGTCTAGGGGTAGTGACTTGGGGTCTACCACTCTGTGGACGGTCATTTGTACTGTTTGTTGCATTGTACTGTGTCCGTAGACGTTCAATTGTTCGAACAGCACAGTTGAAGTCGTTGGCAATAACTCTGGCAGATTGCCCAGCATCCAATCGACCAATGGCCTGTTCTCTCTGTTGTGGAGTCAGACGTGGCATAGCTTCTGTGTCAACACTGATACTAACACTCTTTAATTTTCTCCGGCCTTTTATACCCATAAAGGAGCATGAATTTCACGAACATTTAAGATTTAAGAAAAATTACCGCCAAGTGTGTCCCACAAGCGGTTTTAGGTACGGTCGCTCTACGATATCAACTGAAAATTATTCAACCGAAAATTTAATTCACAGATAATTTAATCATACCTGGTGATGTAATCGTAATACTGATTATATAAAAATCATTAATTAATATTTATTTTGAATTTTGCTAACATTTTGAAAAAGCGACGTTTCTTTTGTGGTTCAGTATAGTTTAACGTTGGACCCTATGGGAAAACATGTTAAAGTTCATCTCCTCTGAAACTACTTGAGCAAATTTAACCAAACTTTACAGGAATGATGTATGGAAGGTCCTTTACTAAGATTGCCGAAATTTTTCCGATCCGCTGTAAAACATGGCTGCCAGAGCAGGATATAGTTTAATGTTGGACCCTATGGGAAACATGTTAAAGTTCATCTCCTCTGAAACTACTTGAGCAAATTTAACCAAACTTTACAGGAATGATGTATGGAAGGTCCTTTACTAAGATTGCTGAAATTTTTTCGATCCGCCAAAAAACATGGCTGCCAGAGCAGGACATAGTTTAACATTGGACCCTATGGGAAAACATGTTAAAGTTCATCTCCTCTGAAACTACTTGAGAAAATTTAACCAAACTTTACAGGAATGATGTATGGAAGGTCCTTTACTAAGATTGCTGAAATTTTTCCGATCCGCCATAAAACATGGCTACCAGCACAGGACATAGTTTAACATTGGACCCTATGGGAAAACATGTTAAAGTTCATCTCCTCTGAAACTACTTTAGCAAATTTAACTTAACTGTTCTGGAATGATGTATGGAAGGTCCTTTAGAGGGATTGCTCGATTTGTTCTAATGCGATAAACATCATGGCAGACAGCAGGAACATAGTTTAACATACATGCCTATAGAAAAAACATATTTTGATCATCTCCTCTAAAACTATAATAGCAAATTGAATAAGACTGTACTGGAATGATGTATGGAAGGTCCTTTACAAAGTTGGCTCATTATGTTCAAATCTGAGAAAAACAGAGGGGAAATACTTTTAACTTTGGACCCTATGAGAAAAATATATTTTGATCATCTGCTCTGAAACTTTTGAAGCAAATTCAACCAAAGAATTAATGGAAGTTTGTAGAAGCATTTTGTCAGGTGAGCGATACAGGCTCAGCCCACTGAGCCTCTAGTTAGGTTGTAAACTTCTCCAAGAGTGTAAATATGCAGAAAAACTCTTTCTACTGACCACTTTCCATTTAAGATAAGCATGAACCAAAAATAAACAAAATTTATCTTCCCCTTCATGAGTTTACTACATGTGTAGATTGTTTTTAAAGCATGTCATTGATAGGTTAGGTTAAATACATTGAAACAGGAAAATTCTAGAATTTATAACATGTTCCATCATAAATATAAGAGGCGTAGATGTAGTGGAAACGAGAGAGAGTAATGAAAGTTAAATTGAAAGAGGGTCAGTTGAGTGTTGAAGGCTTTAGTACAAAAGTTTTTCCTGCAATTTTCAGATTATAAGGATTGTTATAACCAACATCACTATATCTCTATTTTCTTCTGTTTATGTACATGTACCTAATGCCAATTCTTAAAGCTAATATAAATTGGCATGAATATGAAAAATTCTAAATGATGTGTATTTAACATTAAATTGACAGACTTGGGTCCAGAACTTTCATATTTTCAGGTAGAAACATTGTTCCTTCAGTTCAAATTTTTTTTTTTATGCTGTCAATGTTAGCAAGATATGCTTACCCTTCCGGAGAACCTAATGTCTCTCCAAGTATTTTTTGGGAGTTAGTTCTCTAGTTTTTATGCTCTCTTGTTGTAATTCTCTTTGGTTTGCTTTTGTGTTTTTTATTGGCTCACCTGGAACAAAGGTCCATGAGAGCTATTGCCATTACTTTGGGTCTGTCATCTGTTGTCATTGTAAATTTTTCTTTAAAGATCTTCTCCTCTGAAACCACCAGGCCAAATTGGACCAAACTTTGGTGGAATGGTCCTTCGGTGGCCCCCTTCCAAAATTATGTCCTGCATCTCCGACTTCCAACCAATGTTGGCTTCTGTAACAAAAAATAGGAAAAAAGGGGGGATGAATTTAAAAAATGTTTAAAAGATTTATCACAATTTCCCATATGAACTATCCATACTGCCTTTACTTTGATATGGTATTCTTTGTCCATTATTATTTGAACCAGATTCTGCAACAATAGAATTTTATTATTAGTCTTGCAATCTTTGGCAGGTGGGTGTACTGGCCAGTTTTGGGCTGCTCCAAAAAGTGATGATGGGACATCTAATTTTCTTTATCCATTTCTACATTATGTTTATATTTATGTTTTGATTTATGTGGGATTCTATTTATTTTTCAGTTAAACACACATCAGCAAGTCTATGTTTGAATGAGGTAAGATAACTTTTGAATTATTAAGACTTGAAAGATTTTTTTTATTTGTCTGTCAAACTTCATATTTATTATTTAAAAGAATTGATTAAATTCTGGTGAAGTTAACAGAATTTAGGCAAGTTCTATCAGAAATTTTGTTGAATTTTTGGTACAGTGAAGATTATACTGATTATGTTTAATTTTACAGAACAATTACTTTTCATTATCCCCCCCCCCCCCCCCCAGGTTTAGGGTAGTTTTTCATGAAGGAGTTATGGTTTCTTCCTGAAATTTTGTACCATACATGGATAGCTTGTGATATGAACAGCAGCATTTTGATGCGAAACAGATGCTGTGACCTTGAGGTCATGGGTCATCAACTTTGAATTTCTTTACGGAATTTCAATATTAGAATCCAGGTTAAGGTTCAGGTTTAAGGTAGTTTTTCATGAAGAAGTTATGGTATCATCATGAAACTCTGTACATGGATAGCTGCTTGTGATATGAACAGCAGCATTTTGATGCAAAACAGGTCATGGGTCATCGACTCTGAATTTCTTTATGGAATTTCAATATTAGAAATCAAGGTTAAGGTTCAGGTTGAAGTTAGTTTTTCATGAAGTACTGAGAGATAGTATTTCATCTACCCTATCGTTAGGGACTTCAACGTCAACAATATACAAATGTAATTCTATTTACTAAATACTTACTTCATTGGTGGGGCATGTAGTGTCCATTGGACACATAGATACTTGTTTTTCCTGAAAAGATTGATTCAAAACATTGTCATGTGTAACATTTCTATTTAAATAGACTAGGTAAAGTATATTTTACTCAGGATCAATTAAGTGTTTTAAATTTTGAACAGGTTGTACAATATAACCTACTTTAACACATTTAAATTTGTTTAAAAGCTTTTCTGGATTAACAAAAGCTGCTGCTGAGTACATTTTGCAGTTGTCAAATATTTTTAGAATATCTACCAAAATACTGCAAGGTATAAATAAAAAATTCCATATATCATATATATATTGAAGTACTTTAATGAGAATTAGGATAACCATTTATGATAACCTTATATGCAATTTTATTAACAGAAACATTAGACATTTATTATCACTTCATTTTTTTATTTTTTTTTTCTCCAGAATTGGGATTCTGATGTCAGGTGAGATGGAAAGTTAATTTGTATTTTTTCCAATTTTGAGCCAGACCAAATCATCTCATTCATGAGGTTGGAATTTAAAGAGACAAAACATACCAGTGAATAAAATATTCCTGAATAGTTTACTAGTTTTGTAAGAACACAAAGTATTTCAGTAAATCTATTTTACAGAAACAAAAAAAAAAATGGTTAAAAATATTAAATTGTAATTAAAAGTTTATTATCTGTATGTTTATTAGTGCCCTACTGGCAATGCCAAAGGGGCCTATAGGTTTGCACTCCATCAGTCTGTCCGTCAGTCACACTTCAGTTTTCAAGACTTTTTTCAGAAACTGACTGATCTTATTTTTAGCTCACCTGACCTGAAACGTCAAGTGAGCTTTTCTCATCACTTGGCATCCGTCGTCCGTCGTCGTTGTCTGTTAACTTTTACAAAAATCTTCTCCTCTAAAACTACTGGGCCAAATTGAACCAAACTTGGCCACAAGCATCATTAGGGTATCTAGTTTAAAAAATATGTCGGATGACCCCGCCTGCCAACCAACATGACTGACATGGCTAAAAATAGAACATAGGGGTAAACTGTAGTTTGTGGCTTATATCTCAAAAACTAAAGCAATTAGAGCAAAACTAACGGGGTAAAAATGTTCATCAGGTCAAGATCTACCTGTCATGAAATTTTCAGACAAATCAGTCCACCCTTTGTTGGGTTATTATAGATAAAACAAATTGTAGACAGCAAAAATGTTCAACAAAGTAAGATCTACAAATAAGTCAACATGACCAAAATCATTGATTGACCCCTTATAGGAGTTTTTGCCCTTTAAAGACGGCATCCAGCGTAAACTTTCTTTTAAAGATCTTTTCCTCTCAAACCACTGGGCCAATTGAGACCTAACTTTGGTGGAATGGTCCTTGGGTGGCCCCCTTCCAAAATTATGTCTGGCATCCCCGACTTCCAACCGACATGGCTGCTGTTACTAAAAATAGATAAAAAAGGGGGTGACTTTCAAAAATCTTCTTATATGAAACTACAAGGCCAGTTGGAACCAAAGTTGGCAGTAATGGTTCTTAGGAGGTTCTCTTTCAGAAATATGTCCAATGACCCAGACTGTTAACCAAGATGGCCGCCACAGCCAAACTTATTTTAACATAGGGCCCTATGGAAAAATTCATTGAAAAATCTTCTTGTCTGAAACCACTTGACCAATTGGAACCAGACTTGGCAGCAATGGTCCTTTGATGGTCCTCTTACAGAGGTGTGTCCGATGACCCGGACTGTCAACCAAGATGGCCGCTACAATCGTACTTAGTTTAACATAGGGCCCTATAGGAAAATTCATTGAAAAATCTTCTTGTCTGAAACCACTTGACATATTGGAGCAGGACTTGGCAGCATTGGTCCTTAGGAGGTCCTTTTTCAGAAATTTGTGAACCAAGATGGCCGCCACAGCAGAACTTAGTTTAACATAGGACCCTATTGGAAATTCACTCAAAAATCTTCTCATCTGAAACCACTAAGCCAATTAGAATTAGACTTGGTAGCAATGGTCCTTAGATGGTCCTCTTTCAGAATTTTGTGCGATGACCCAGACTGTCAACCAAGATGGCCGCCACACCCGAACTTAGTTTAACAGGGCTCTATGGAAAAATTCATTAAAAAATTTTCTAGTCTGAAACCACTTGTCAGACATATTGGAGCCAGACTTGGCAGCATTCATCCTTAGGAGGTCCTCTTTCAGAAATGTGTCTGATCACCCGGATTGTCAACCAAGATGGCTGCCACACCAAACTTTGTTAAATATTGGACCCTATAGGAAAATTCATTTAAAAATCTTCTTGTCTAAAACCGCTTAGCCAGTTGGAACAAGACTTAGCAGGAATGGTCCTTAGATGGTTCTCTTTTAGAAATGTATCCGTTGACCTGGACTGTCAACCAAGATGACTGCCACAGCTGAAATTAGTTTAACATAGAATCCTATAGAAAAACCAGCCAAATTGACTCCAACACTTAAATTGTTAGGTCTGCTCAAGGTGAAAAGTTAAAATCCAGGTGAGCGATACAGGCTCTTGAGAGCCTCTAGTTTGTATGTGAGCTTATAATCATGAGTTACAGATCAAGTTTGAGTTTCATGCTGATTGGATAATTATTGTTAGAGTTAATGCCCTTGTAAATAGTAATTATTGCCAAAATAATAATTTTCCCGACTTTTTTCAGAAACCGTTTAACCAACTGATCTTATTTTTGGTATGTGAGCTTATAATGATGAGTAACAGATGAAGTTTGAGTTGAACGCTTAGCAGATAATTATTGTGAGAGTTATGGCCCTTGGAAATAGGAATTATTGCCAAAATAATAGTTTTCGGACTTTTTTAGCAAACTCTTTTACCTAATAAATTTTTATTGGTATGTGGACTTATAATGATGAGCTACAGATCAAGTTTGAATTTCACGCTGATCAGATAATTATTGTTAGAGTTATAGCCCTTGGATATAGGAAATATTGTCAAAATATAAGTATTTTGGACTTTTTTTCCAAACCATTTTACCAAATGATCTTATTATTGATATGTTAGCTTATAATGATGAGCTACAGAGCAAGCTGATCGGGTAATTATTGTGTACCCCTTGTAAACATAGTTTCAGGATTTTTAGGAGTCACTCTGTCCATATGCCTTCATCCCATTCACATACTCAAGGAGATTTTGCTTGTTTTCTCAGAGCTCAAGCCGGTAGCGGACATTGATTTGCTTACAGAATGCTTGTTTTATTTTATGTTTGTATTAAAATTTTAACATTTAGTATACTGTAGCATAAAGTTTTAATCTAAATTTTGTATTTTTATACCAGTACATTAATTTTCAGGGTGGATATGGAAAGCATGTTAAACAAATTGATTCCAGATGTAAGTTGCATTAAAACTTGTCAGTTTTAACAAATCACATTCTTTAATTTTGTGCTCTTTAGAAGTGTGGTTGGGTCTCCCTTAAACTTGTAAATGAGTTTTAAGAGTTGTCCCTGTTTAGAAGGTTTGACAGTGTGACTTGAAGAAAAAGAACAACAGCAAAAGCCCTGTTGCATTGCTTGATTTTATTATGTGTGTAGGGATTTTGTTTTAAAAATACATACCACATATTTCTTTCAAAATATAGAACATTTTACTGATAGAAACAACATTTTATCCAAAGGTGGAAAAAGCTGTTAAATGCTTCTCAGATTTGTAACTGTTTGCAATTAAAGATAACATACATTGAAAGCTGCACTGAAGGACATCACTGCTGTAATCACACCTCCATACAGCAAGTCACTGATGAGAACTGAAGGACACCTCAATATAGGAAATCACTGCTGTAATCACACCTCCATACAGCAAGTCACTGATGAGAACTGAAGGACACCTCAATATAGGAAATCACTGCTGTAATCACACCTCCATACAGCAAGTCACTGATGAGAACTGAAGGACACCTCAATATAGGAAATCACTGCTGTAATCACACCTCCATACAGCAAGTCACTGATGAGAACTGAAGGACACATCAATATAGGAAATCACTGCTGTAATCACACCTCCATACAGCAAGTCACTGATGAGAACTGAAGGACACCTCAATATAGGAAATCACTGTTGTAATCACACCTCCATACAGCATGTCACTGATGAGAACTGAGGGACACCTCAGTATAGGAAATCACTGCTGTAATCACACCTCCATACAGCAAGTCACTGATGAGAACTGAAGGACACATCAATATAGGAAATCACTGCTGTAATCACACCTCCATACAGCAAGTCACTGATGAGAACTGAAGGACACATCAATATAGGAAATCACTGCTGTAATCACACCTCCATACAGCATGTCACTGATGAGAACTGAAGGACACCTCAATATAGGAAATCACTGCTGTAATCACACCTCCATACAGCAAGTCACTGATGAGAACTGAAGGACACATCAATATAGGAAATCACTGCTGTAATCACACCTCCATACAGCAAGTCACTGATGAGAACTGAAGGACACATCAATATAGGAAATCACTGCTGTAATCACATCTCCATACAGCATGTCACTGACGAGAACTGAAAGACACCTCAATATAGGAAATCACTGCTGTAATCACACCTCCATACAGCAAGTCACTGATGAGAACTGAAGGACACCTCAATATAGGAAATCACTGCTGTAATCACACCTCCATACAGCAAGTCACTGATGAGAACCGAAGGACACCTCAATATAGGAAATCACTGCTGTAATCACACCTCCATACAGCAAGTAACTGATGAGAAGAGGCATTGTGGAAGTATCTTTTTCAAGAAAAAAAACTTCAAAACATTAATCTTTATGTAAAGAACACCTTTTTGTATACTACATGGGTGTGCTTTAACTACAGGTCTGACTGCATGTATATTTTATGACAGTAATTCATGACATAGTGCAAAAGAATTATAGTTATAAAGTATTATCAGAATCACTCATGCAACAAATGTAGGGTTGGGAGGTCTTCAGCTGAAGCTGCTTGACAGTAATTTTGGTGTAATTGTGCTGATTGTCCTTCCAAAAATAGACCCTGTTCACAACAAAGCAATTACTAAAATCATACCCTGTTCTCAACAGGAAAAAACAAAAACATATCTTATCTCACAAACAAACAAACAATACTTGTCAATTTCCATGCCCAATAATGAACTGAACAATTACATATTAAATCACAATATACACTTGATTGATTGATTGATTGGAATGCATGAAAATCTCAGCGACTCGTATTCATAAAATATTTGGTGTAGTAGATATTCGCTGCCCCAGTCTCATTATTAAACAACCTTTTGAGACTGAGACGGCTTTCCTAGTATCTAAAGGTTGTTAAATACCAAAAAGTATATGAATACGGGTCCCTGTGCCTATCCTAGACTAAATGCCCAAATTTATTAAAACTAGTTATGTAACTTAAAAATGAGAAGATTTTAAATTTAGGAAAATTTAGTTTTATTGATAATTTATTTCTGTATTTAAGAGACCGCCTCAGTGGTCTCGTTGTAGCATGCTCACCTCGAGACATTAAAATTGGTATTTGCTGCTTCTCCACCAAGCACACGGCATTTAGGAGTAAGAGCAAAGATCTACTGGTTGGCTAGGAGTCAGTATAATGTATTCGAGTGGGGTGATATATCTTCCTGCGGACAATTACCTCGTGAGCTAGGACATTAAAAATCCGACTCAGCGTGTCGGTCTAGTACAAAGCAGGAATCATATTCATTATCATATCAACATGTTCTCGTCCTGATATGCACGTGGCTGCCACTGAACGTTAAACAACATTTCATTCATGGTCATCTGTATTTAAGATTAAAGATACACAAGCCTAGGTATGCTATCAAGAGATCAGGACCCTTTTTTGGACAATTATACATAAATTATGTTCCTTTTCTAGACACATGTCGCATGAAAATATGACCCTTCATTGCAGCACACACTATCCACATTATTTGGAGTAGATTTGAGATGAAATAATACCCCAAAAGAAGATTTTGCAATTAATATTCCTGCCTGTAGAGAAGTAAATAATATTCCTTTGAAAGTTTTATTTATTTCAGAGTACACCATTCAGACATAAATGTGAAGGTCCAGATGATATGGTATGTATGTTCATTAATACAATGTATTGCTCATTTTTTTTTAGCTCTGGTTTAGCCTGTATATATATGTCATTAAGTAACTCCAAAAATATAAAACATTGCATTGTGTTATCAGCAGGGTTTGAAACTCCCAGAAAAAGCTACCAGACCATAGGCTGCCAATTTTTCTGAAATGATAGTTGTGCTAGACGGTATTGTTATTATTCCAATTTAAATAAGATAGAAATCTAAATTAAGAAACAGAGAATGTCCAAAACAACAGTTCAAGTCCGCCAAACCACCAGACAGGTCACAATTTCTTACCTCTCCAACGTGAAAAAGGTAGTGTCAGGCAGTCCAGCAGGCTATTACCGGTATTTCAAACTCTGTTATCAGGACACAAAATTTCCACCAGATAATGTGACTTAGTGTCAGGCAGTCTGGCAGGCTATTATTTCAGATTCTGTTATCAGAACACAAAATTTCCACCAGACAATGTGACTTAGACTTTAATGGATGGAAATATGAAATACACTGAATGCCGGTACATGTATTTTAAACAAAATATATATAATCAGAGGTTTTTAATTTTGTGGATTTTAAATCTAAAAAAAAGTTGACATGTCATGTTGTATAGCTGCAAATATTTTAATGTGAATTTTCTATCCCACAAAATTGATTTGAAGTGTAATACAATTCTTTGATACCAATTTTGATGCACAAGATGTGCACATTTCGTCCATTTATGACTCATCGGTTGTGGCCAAGGCCTAAAATGTTGAAAAACAAAACAACAATCCAAAAAGTTGAAGAGCAAATTCAAAAATATCAAAATGACCAAAAGCTGTAAAGCCAAAACCATCTATGTACAGAGCTATGCACAAGGGAGATACTCCTTAGTTTTCACAAATTTTACAATTTTGTAACAGTAAATTTTAAGTATTGAAATACTAGCAATGAATGTATTAATAAAAATTCTGAATGTTGTGATTAATTATCAAATGTTCCTCAGCATATTTAATTATTTCTGAAAGTAAGGTGTTGAAACATGTTATTTTAACCAGATTTTTGAACAGAAAAACATGGTAATTAGTTGAATGATGTGCAGTGGCTGGGTGGATGGGTATACGCTGGAGGTTCCATTTAGTGATGAAGGAAGTTTATGTTTACTGTCAGTTGGACAGCTTCTTATCATTGGTGTATGAAATTCAAGAATTTATCGTATCACGAAATCAGATAAAAATTGAAATTTTACTTCAGCAAGCATTCAAATCATCTTTTTTTTCAAGCCAGCACATATAAAGACAGCTTTTATAGGAACATCACTCAGTATACCCATAACTGAAGGAAAATTAAACCTCGGTACATGGCAGGGAATCTGGTTATGTGAACATAGAGATCATGCAGGTATGTAGTTTAAAACTTAGCCATAAGGCAAAGATTTTTTTTCCTGCATCTTGCTTTATAAGAATTGAATTCACTGTTATGTCTTATTTTCTTAAATTCTTTTTGAATATTATTCAGATTTGCCAAAAAATCTAGATGACTGAATCTCAGTATACTTTACTATTCATTAGCCATATATAAAAAAAAAAATTATTTGGTAAGGCCATGTCTGTTTTTTTCTTTGTTTTGCATCAACTGAGTCTATGAAAACCTACCAGCCAGCCCGGAAAAAAAACGCAGCAAAAAAAACACAATGCATTTACTCCTCATACAGATTTCATAAGAGTAAAACTGCAGTTGAAAAGTTAATCTATGAAAGAATAAGAGATTCAAATGCCAAGTAATTTGTGATAGTGTTTGTCTGGTCTTGGGCTATTTAAAATACTAAAACACGATTGGGAAGAGACAAATTTCCAATTTTTTTTACCGATTGAAAAACACATCTGTGTTTGTTTTTGACAATATGAGGCAAAAAACCCACCCACACCACACTAATTTAGTCAGAGGCAAGTGGAATCTCAAAGCCAGATTTAAATAAAGGCAAGCAGAAATTCTGCAAATTTTACTTCCCCTTGGGAGCTGCAAAATAGATGTAAGTAAGCTTTCACAATTTTCATCTTTTTCAGCTTTTGTTTCTCATTAGAACTATATTGTAATATTTGTAATCAAAAGGATGAAAACCTAAGGTTCAAAATAATTGCTACATAACTCAGAACTTTAGGGAGCTTTGATCTAGAACAATTTTTTCAGAATGGTATTCTATTTCATGGGGAAAAATAATGAAAATGAATTTATTTTTCCTTTATAAATAAGTTACTAGAGTTATGGTTCTTATTAAAAATTGGTATTTTTAAATTAGAGTTATTTCCCTTTGGACATTACATCTTTTTTACCTTTAACCTTCAAGGAAAAATAAAACCCCATTGCTGAAACATTCTCTTATATCTATGTACACATTTCAGCAATAAATTTTTCATCATCAGTGCTCAAGGCAAAAAATGTGGAAATCTGAAGAAAACATTTATTCAGAATATTTAAAAGTCGAAAACTTCCAAAAAGTAAAGAACCAAAAAAGCCATTCAAGATAGAGCTATGCATGAACATTTTATTTTTTAACCTTCAACATTTTTGGAATATTTTGTTTCTATTTTTTAGGAAAAAGAAACTTGGTTGTGACAATACAAGGAGCACCAAGAAAATAACAATATTTAATTTGTGTGCCAAAAGTTGTTATTTATTTAATAGTGCTGTGTTGGTGATAAAATTAAGATAGTGTTTTTATTTCAGATTTTTTTATGAACTAAAAATAATGGATATGTGAAATATACATGTTAGTGTTTTCAATAAATTGGAAGTATATTACTTTATCTTGTCTTATGAGAAGAAAAAATTCCTTGAATAAGCATCTTCCCTAGCCAAGGGTTACGATTCGCTTAGAACTGTGAAGAGGAGACAATCAGATGATGTACTTTCAAAGTTTTCTATCAGAATACTATATCAGTTGTACTATAATAATTCACTTTTTATGAATTGTTATCTGAATATTGAGTTTGCTGGTTAAATAATACTACTTAATATATTAAATATGTATGTACTTCTTTTCTCTAGTTTCTTAAACTGCAAAGTTAGCTGTATCACAATTTGTTTTGTTTCGGTAATAATAGAATAGAGAATTGAAACGGGGAATGTGTCAAAGAGACAACAACCCGACCAAAGAGCAGGAAACAGCTCAGAGCTACAAATGGGCCTTCAACACAGCGAGAAAATTCTGCACCTGGAGGCGGGCTTCTGCTGGCCCCTAAACAACAAAATGGATGCCACACTAAACTCTGAAACCTACAAATGAACCAAAAAAACACCCAAGACTAACAAAGGCTAGAGGTTCCTGACTTGGGACAGGCGCAAAAATGTGGCAGGGTTTAACATGTTTTGTGAGATCTCAACATCTCAACCCCACCCCCTTATACCTCTAGTCAATGTGGAATAAACAAGCACACAGCTTTATACACAGTAAAACCCTGTTCAAAAGATATCAGAGTCCGATGTTAAAAAAGGTAACAGAAGAAACTAAGTAAAATGATAATGGTCAATATATATTAACAAAGGACTACTAGCAGTTACTGACATGCCAGCTCCAGACCTCAATTAAACTGATCGAAAGATTATGTCTTTTTCATATAGAAAATCAGACACCATCCCTCCCGTTAGGGTTTAGTATCATGCTATCAAAGATTATATGAGAAGAACATTACCCGTATCATGCCAACAACTGGTTTTAGAATAAATGTGTTTATTTCCTATGCAAAGACCATATGAGTGAATCAATATTAATTCCAAAAAATGCCATCTTTAATGACTTGACATAAGTATCAAATGCATCTTTTTAAACTTTTCTATTATACACATGTATTCTGTGTTTCTTTCAGAGAATGTAATTTTATAATAATTTTTAATCTAAAACTTTTTATGTGAACTTTATCATAACATTAATATTTAAGTCTTTTGCATACGGGTAAATCTGAAAAATAAACTTCTTGACAATGGAGGCAATGCAACACATTATATATATCCCCAGATCTAGGTCTTCCCTTGCTTATCTCTTCTGCATAACAACTCATAATGTTAAGCATCTCTGATTTGTATGTTTTATATTATAAATCCCTGATGGAATTGTTTTCCTTTTTGTTTGTTTAATTCTTGTTAAAGCTATAAAAAAATTTGCACTGAACTAATTTTCAGTCTTATTCATAGCCAATATTTTTTCCAAACAGATTTTTCAACCATAATTGTGTGTATCTAAATTACGTAATACATGAATACCGGCTACTGTAAATTCAGAAATTATTGCGTGCATTTTTTATTGTCATTTTAGACCAAAATGCGATTTTAATTTTTGCGATATTGAGAAAAAACACACTTCATTCATATAAAAAAAATTCCAAAATGCGAATTTAAATTATTGCGATTACAACCCTGTCGCATTTATCGCAATAATTTCTGAATTTACAGTATTTCATCAAATCCAAAGTTTACTCGGTCTGTTGTAATTATTTATAAATTAGAGAGATAATTGGGCTTTAGAATTAATGCAATAAAAGTATCACGCTTTTGACAAGATCTTGGTTGTAGATACTGTATCAGCCTTTGTTTTGCAAACAAAAACAATGATCATCTTTGATTGAAGTTAGGTCTTTATTCAAATAAAAAACATATACATTTGTCCAAATTAAATGTCTGGAAACAAAGAAATCGGCAATTTTTAAGGTCATTATCAAGGTTGTAATGAGTTTACTGTGTGGAACTCGGTGTACAGTAGATATTTTTTTCAGAAGTAAATTACAGAGCACGTGGTAATACATAATAAAGTTGTGTAAACATTTTCAAAATATGAAGCTATTAGACCACAATTGTGGGATATTAGTCAGGATTTTCACTGGGAAAATCATTTATTCGTCATTTTAAGAGGTAAAAATCAACCTGTTGCAAACCTTTCAAGGCTCCAAACCCCTTTCAGCTATGCATACTTAATCTGTGCCAGGAAATAAAACCGAAGAGTCTACAGGTGTTTTTCATACTGAGAATTAGGATAGATGGATGGATGAATTATTGTTTAACGTCCAGTGGCAGCCAGGTGCATATCAGGCCGAGAACATGTTGATATAATTATGAATATGACCCTGCTTTGTACTAGACCGACATGCATGCTGAGCTGGATTTTTAAACGTCTTAGCACACGAGGATAGTGTCTACAGGAAGACATATTACCCCACTCTGACACATTATATTGACTCCCAGCCGACCAGTCGATCTTTGCTCTTGCTCCTAGATGCTTCGTTCTTAGCGGAAAAACAGCAAATACCAATTCTAACGTACCCCAGACCTTCCGCACTCGGGACGAGCATGCTACCACGAGACCAACGAAGGGGTCTGAGAATTATGAGTCTTGCTTCGTAGTGAGATACACTGACCACTAAATCACACTCTATACACTTTACATTCTATGATACCATTCTCAGTGCACTGTATTTACAATTTATGTCTTATTTTTTTGGTGGGGTCCATGTTCATATGTTTTTAGTTTTTAATTGTAGTGCATGTATTGTTTTGGTCTTGTCTTCATTGTTCTCCGGAGTTTGTCAGTTTCGATTTTTCCTCCTTGGAATATCCCTTAGGTATTTCTTGATTTTAATGATCAGCAGAGTTCATGTCCAAAAATGTGAAAATTTGAAACAAATAAACCAAAATGGTGGTAGACATGTTTCAATACATACGGAAAAACTGTATCAGAGTTAAGCTATGCATGAGAAAAGGACTCTTTAGTTTTCATTATAACATTTATATGTGAAATGTCATTGTCATCACTAGTTTCAAAATACCTGTAAAATCGAAATTGTATATATATGTTTTAAGCAAATACTGAGAATTATTGGTTGATAGTTGTAATTTTGTGTGCTTGATGTGATTTTGACATTTTAATATTTATTAATCCCCTTCCATTACTAGTTATTACATTAAATTACACACAGATATGGAGTGAATGTTAAAAAGATAAAATCTGATCTCAATAGTGAATTAAACAAAAACATACATCTTCAATATATTTGAAACCCCCACAGCATGTGGTGAACCATAAATAGACCCGAAAAAATAATTAATTTGATAAAGGTATATGTTATCAGAAAATTAACCCCACCACTGTTCAGTGTCCGTACCAAGCCAGACTATCTTGGCTCTCTGTTGTGTTCATTTTTGTGTTTTGTACTCTTTTATGTTATTTTTAGTCCGGAGGTTTGTCAGTTGATTGTTTGGTATGTCATTGTTGACCTTTCCTGTTATCCATTTTGTTGTTTGTTATGATTCGCTTATGTCCTCTTTAAAAACAAGGGGAAGCAAGCTATAACACTTGGCTTATGCCAAGGTGCACTTGAGTGACAAACTAAAGAAAGTGACAGAAAAAAATATATAAATACATCACCCAAATTGTTTGAAGGAGGAAGTCTAGGGGAAAGTTGCTTTCCTTATAGTATGTTTATAATAGTATACAGTCAAACCTGTCTTATGTGACCTTCCAAAAGTCCAAAATTGCTCTGATTGTCACAAAAAAGGCCGTCAAACGTCAGAGCAATCTTGGACTACCTTCCAAGAGAGAGCAAAATTATGATCTTCAATGACAGGTGGCCTTTATATACAGGTTAATATTATATGGAATGGACTACAAAGGACGAATTAGAAATGGTGGTCTTTTAAGACAGGTTATTGCTTAATACAGGTGGTCGCTAAAGCAGGTTTGACTGTATTATGCATATGGCATATGGCGTCTACGTTTCTCAGCTTATCCGATTTTCAAGGGCATGCGTGAGTTACCCTGACTTTCGACAAAGAGGATTACTGCTGTCACAAAAGCTTCTTAACCAGGGTTTTATCAGGGATAAGTTGATGTCATCACTTAGGAAATTTTACGGTCGTCATCACGAATTGATTGGCCTTTCATGTGCCTCCACCGATTTGTGACTTCCCCCGTATTGACTTTGTTGAACTTCACGACGGGTGCCGTACACGGAGCAGGAACTGCTTACCCTTCCGGCGCACCTGGGTTCACTCCTGCTTTTTATAGGAGTTCGTGTTGTTCATAGTATTTTAGTTTTCTGTGTTTATTTGTTGTGCTTGTGGTTGTTCATTTGTCTTCCCAGGTTTGTCTGTCCAATGGATTACGTTTTTTTATTTGTCCTTTTTATATGATTGGTAGGATTTCAGTTCAATACAGATGTTCAAAATACAAGTTTATTAAAAAATAGTAAAAAATGTGTACACACATGAATGATTATTGATCAGCAGCAAAGTTAGTACACATACATGTACTTGTTACCATGCTATGAATTCAGTTATTTTTGTTGACATGAATTTTCTTGGATTTGAAAAAAGGTATAATTGTTGGTTCTTACAGATTTTGAATTATAAAAAAAATAATTAAAAACTTGTATACATGGCAAAAATATTAAATATCAGAAGATAAGTAAACAGTTTTAGGCCCTATTTCCCTTGAAGTGTTATCAATGAGAATGAACTATGCAATAATTTTAAAGTAAACATGTATTGCATAACTATACTTTATTCATTGATTTATTACTGCAATTTAATACCTGAAACATATATTGCAACATACATGTATAAAACTATTTTACAGTGACAATTACTTGGGTCTACAAGTCTGGTTGCCATCATATATTATTGGACAGTCTTGATAAGGCTTGACACAATAGAATTTCTGATTTTGTTAACTCAAAACTTCCTATAAAAAGATAATTTCACAATGTACAGAAAAGCAGAATCACACAGGTTATAAATGAACAAAATATAGAAAAAATTTACAATATTTACAAAACACTGTCTAATTTAACAAAAGTCCTTGTGGTAAAAAGAATATTATTCTCCTTGTGTCACTAATTTTAGTGAGCATGTTACAATTATACAGAGTGCAGAAACATCGTCACCCAATAAAGACAGCTATAGAATAACACAAGAAATTTACAAAGTAAATATACATGTACCAGTACTGCTATGAAATAATATTACATTTATACATCTATATACTAAAATATTTTAATATATTTCTTTACAATTTTAAATGAAAGAAAAAATGGTCAATATTTCAGTCACTCTCCATTACTTGTTTGTGGAGTTTTATTCACTTTATAACAAATATCTCATATACTTTATAACAAATATGCCTTATATTATCATTTATATAAGATATCTCATATAATTTACAAGATATCTTATATACAGTAGAGATTTTTGCAGAGTCGAAGACAACGTGCATATGCATTATGCATTACAATTCCTAACAACAACTAATAATGGTTGACTCTATGCAAACAGGCAGACAGACTGATGGATATATGAATTCCTGTATATACATCACCCAAATTGTTTGAAGGAGGAAGCCAAGGGTAAAGTTGCTTCCCTTATTATGTTTTTAATATTAATGGTATACAGTCAAACCTGTCTTATGTGACCTTCCAATAGTCCAAGATTGCTCTGACGCCTGACGGCCTTTTTGTCAGACAGATTTCAAGACAGATTTCAAGACAGAGCTATAGTCATTGACGAGGATATGATAAAATTATTAGAGAACTTGCAAAATTATAAATGTAAAAACAAACAGGTATTTTGAAAAAAGTTTCTCAACTTTGAGATATTTGAGTTTTATGAATTGATTGTTTTTGTATGAGTTTTTATCTTTATTCAGCCTGAAATAAAAGAGGCTTGTTTTTTGTTTTGTGGACAATTTCAGTTGACTTTAAGTTATTTGATATACATGATTGGGGATTAGATTTTAAGCTAACATGTACTTTGGTAAATGTTACACCCAGAATATGTCCGGATACTCTTGGCATTGGCAATAACTGTTCATGCAGATATGTGCTTTAAACTGTTGCATTAACTGTTCTTGCAATGATAATAACAGATTTATGATTTGAAATAATTCATACTGTTGGTTTTTCATTCCATTCTAATTTTGATAATTACTATTGTCTTCTTCGTAAAAAACATATTAAAAATAATAAGCACTGTTCAAAAATTTTCTGAGATTTATAAGAGTGTCAGACATACAGAATATAGAAATATAATTATTCATAATAAATACTTTTTGGAATCTATTTTCTGCTCAATCGCATTGAGTTGTTATGCCAATGCAAAGATTTATTACATACATGACCAGGCATTGTTATTCAAATGTTGAAGTTCACTGAGATAATGCTGGAATTTCTTTTTTATCTCTTCATAATTATAGATTTAAGTGAAGTGTTTGTAAAAAATTATTTGCTTTTAAGTATGATTATCTAGTATTTATCATGGGCATATTTGTTAAAAGAAATCAACTAAACATTGAATTGTTTAAAAAACTGAATATTAAAAATAACAAACCATATATCAATGGATACACAATACCGTTACCAAAATAAAACTGAAGAACAATTAACAAACCACAAAAATCTACCCACAGTTGAACACATTAAATTATAATAATCATAAAATAGATCAAAATATAAATGGCTGGGTTGTGAAGAATGTTTTTGTTACAATGGAGAAATGTTCTATACTGCAACATTTAAATACTAAATGTAAAAATGGGAATAAATTCTTTTGTAAATTAATTTTGCTGAAAAATTTCCAAGATCCCAAGTCTGGAAATGTGGAAAAAATATAAACCATTTCAATATAGCAGGTGCACAACTTCAATATGTGTGATATCTATTTGTCATGCTTTACAAATATAGGTTTAAACTCTAGGAGTAGTCAACACACAAAACTGGTCCACTCTTTTGTAAATATTGCTGAAAAATGACTAATTTGCCAAGTCTGGAAAATGGGGAACAAAAACTCTTCAAACAATTCCATAATGGCAGGTGCATAACTTCAACATGTGTGCAATCTTACTGTGAAGTTTCTGGGATCTGGCATGAAAATTGTAGGAAATGTTGATTTATCAAAATTGTACCCTTTGTCGTAAATTCTCAAGTCTCGAAATATAAGGAAATAATCTTCGCACATTCCATAGTGGGTACACTACTTAATCATGTGTGCAATTATTCTGTGAAATTTCAAGGATCTGCTTAAAAACTATGGAAGATATTGATTATACAAAACTTGTACCTGTATAGTAAATTCTACTGAAAAATTTAATAAATGGGGAAAAAATCTTCAGACATTCCATAACAGCAGGTGCATAATTTCAATATGAGTACAATATTTTTTGGAAAATTTAGGGATCTTGTTTGAAATCTGTAGGAAGAGTTGATGAGATAAATTAGGTACCCACTTTTCCCCAAATCTGGCCTTCCACCCAACTGCTTACCTTACATGGCCGTACTACAAGCTGGTTTAGGACTATATCCAACCCAGCCAAAAATGTCACAAAATATATTTACTGAAAAAAGCAAACTTTCCAAATTTTTGGCAAGTATAATGAAAGGTTGGATAAAATAAAGCTAAAAGCTAATGGTGAAAAACAACTGCAACAAATGATTTAAGCTCAAAATGTACATTATGGAAATATACAATAATTACAAATCAGCACTTTAAAAAAAATTCAAAATGCAAATTCTGATAAATGTACAACTCTATATATATTTTTCTTCTAAATATTTCAGACTGCAATTAATGTTCATAGACTTACTGAAGGTGATGAAGAATTAAACTTTATAATATCCCATCCTGTGCACATTATTCACCCTGAGGTGAAAAAGATTCTTATGAAAAAGAATATTGCAAGTCGAGTATATACTAATTTAAAAAATAAGACATGTTACCAATATATTCATGTATATATTAGGAAATCTGACATTAAGGTAGTATTAGATATAAAAGGAGAAAACATCATCTTGGACGCTAACTGATTACTGTATTTAAATTAGTTGTCTTTAATAATAATTCCCCTTAATTCTTTATACTGACATCATGATTAAAACTCTACAGAAACATATTATAACGATACAAACATTGTATTATATGGTCAGTGTCTGTATTTTGCAAATAATTAATAGGCTTATGCAATTTGACTGAGTAAACCGCACATTTGCAGTATAAAACTAGGTGGAACTGTTTTAGAGAACTAAAAGTACTGTCTTTATAAAAAGTATTTATTTGACAATGAAGGTCAAAATATTATGGTCAGAGGTCATCTGCAATATTACTCTACATGGGCAAATCTAGTTACAATGTACGTTGAAAAGGGTTTGCTATTGCAAGCAACAATTTATATGTTTTTTTTATGTTGTTTTTTTTGGGGGGAAGTGTTAATGTCAAACCTTTAATGTCAAAGTCAAGGTCACCTTCCAATATATACCACATGTCGTCTTGAGGTGTTGCACCCATGTGTCAATAATCAAAAGCCTATGTCAAATGATAAAATGGGAAATGTTCAGGACATGAAAATGTAAAAAAAATCAAGTATTTGACTTTAAGTTCAAAGGTCAAGGTCACATGAAGGTCATTATGATATGCATCACACTTCTTATGATAATACACCTTCATTCTAAATATCATAAGTCCATGTCAAAAATTGAAAAATCTATGACCTGGACAAGATTGTCGACAGAATATGAAGATTTGGGACTCGTCCCAAACTTCATATTCTGGCTCATGGGATGATATTTTTACGATGTCTAGCTGTCAGAATGCAGATAATATATACATTTCAATTTGTACAGAAAAGCAGAACCACACAGGTTATAAATGAACAAAATATACAACATTTTATAGTTTTTACAAAACACTGTATGGTACAAAGAATATTATTCTCCTTTAGTTCGAGATTGCTCTGACGTCTGATGGCCTTTTTGTGATATTCTGATCGTTAGAAGATAAAATACGTTTTAGTTTTTCAAAAGGCGAATGATTATTTATACTTGGATGTATTTCAATGATGTTATTGAAGTAATCTTGCCTTAACATGTCATATTTTCGACAACTGAAGAAGAAATGTATTTCATCCTCTATCTCATTTAAATTACATTTTTGACATATTCTGTTTTTTCTTTTGGTGTTTTTATACCGTCCTCTTTCAATTTCTAAAAGGTGGTCACTAACTCTCATTTTCATAAGGTATATTTCAAATTTTGTTTGAATTAAAAAAAAATCAGTTTGATAAAGTTTCGAGTCTTGTCCTAAAGATTCTGAATTTCCAGTACCTAAATAATTTTATGCTTAATATAAATTACACAAGATATATTTCTAGTTGAGTAATCAAACTACTGTATTGATAAAAATTAATTTTTGCTTTCCGTCTTAAATTTTTTGTATAAATTTTGCCTGTATCAGATATATTGGATATAGCTCCTGTATCGCAAAATTGAATTTTACTTTTACTTCGTAATTCTAGTACATATATATGTGACCTTCATTATCTCTAATTTGATATGAATATCAAAACTAATTCAAGATAACTGGAGTATATATAATGCAAAAATGTATTGTTGATAACTGAATATTATCATTGGGATAAAAATAATAAATTGATTATTGGTGGATTGGGCTGTTAAAGGTATATTACTTTTCAGATTAACATTTACCATACAAAGTTATCTATTTTGTATATTTTGGCCTTTTTTCCACTGTTTTTGTGTGTATAACTACCAATATATAACTGTCCAGTATGACTGAATGACAGAGACCGTGGTAACTCTATCCCTGACTCCTTAGTGTTGTAGTATGTAATGAACTCACCATTACTGGACAGTATGTGTAGTGTATGGTTGTTACACTCTACTAAGACAAAGTTGTCTGATGGGGTTGTTTCAATTTCAAATGGTTTAAATGGATGGTCTTCTGTATTCACATCAGGATGACCAGTACAGATATTAATATTCATTCCCTCATTGTTCAGTATAACAACCCTCCCCTGATAATCATCAGAAAACACATCTACAACCCCAATGTTACCGTTACTAGTACTAGTTATACGATAAGGAAGAGTAAATAATGGTTTATTATGACTGTCATACTGGAAGACTTTCTCCTGTCGTCCCGACTTGTGCAGTACTATTACCTGTCTGGGTCCATTAGCTGGGAGGTATGGTCCTGTATCTCTAGCTCCTATGATAACTTTATTGTCTTGAATCACATGTATACTAACAGGCAGTAATGGTGATACATTGTAAGGAGAGTCTTTCACTTCCTCTGTACATGATGGGATAACTTTAACTAGAGATGAACCAACAACACAGAGTAGTATATCACCAGATGGAGTAAGTGTCATGTCATAAACACCAAGTTTGAAGTCTGGTATAGTTTTCAGTGTATTACCTTTTATATTAGCTCTTTGTACAACTTTCAAAGATACATCGTTTATCATGAAAGAATCATCTTCACACACAATAAGATTGGCAATACTGTTATTGTGTGTTGTAAATTGTTTAGCAACCTTAAGTTCTGTGTTGTATGGTACAGTAACATTTTGTAGTTTACCATGGAGGACTGATAATTTGGATAAATCTCCAGAAACAAACTTAGGAACTTGGTTGAAGGTTGTCTTTACTGGTTCAATATTGGTCTGAATTGATTTGATCAGGTTTCTGGAAGAGAAAACTTTCATAGCATCATTAGACAGAAGAACTTTATTTACCTCATCATTTTGTTGGGTTAATTCCTTCTGAGTCTCTTTTGATTTCTGGTCAGCTTCCTCAATAGATAGTGATATGTCATCCAAGTTCTGATCAAGTTCACTTAAAAGTTTATCACAGTGTTTCTCAATGGATTCTATCAAAGATTTCTTATAATCTAGTATTCCTTGCTTTGTTTTATTATAACTGGATTGTTTTAGGAATTTTATTTTCCTTAGTTCTTCCTGCCCTTTAGATAAATTCTTCAATCCCTCGTTGATATAGGTTTGTCCATTTCTGATTTTATCCAATTGAATCTTGTATCCCTCACTTATCTCTGTCATTTCATGTTTGTTGTGGGTTTTAGAAATACAAACTGGGCAAGCTAATTCACAACAAGATCTACAAAAAATACAACAGTTTTGTCCTGCATGTTTGGTACACTTCAGTTTTGTAAAATCCGGTTTTCGTTCCTCTTGATATTTATGGACATCTTTTATGTCAATAATTGTATGGTCCTGGGCCGATGCAAACTTAGAATGGACTTTATCTCGACATCTCTGGCACATCAACAGTCTACACTCCAAACACTTCCACTTCAACTTGGGATCATTTTCACATAACTCACAGACCATGGCTGTCTGTCCTTTCCTAATAGAACTTGTCAACGGCTTTGAGGAAGCCATTTTATCAATTCTATTTAACTTCCTTGATTAAAGTATCAAAGATTATTATGACCAAAAATAGAAATGTTTACCTTTAATCTTTGAAAGTTAATCTCTTCATAAGGTAGTCTATAATTTTACACATGATTGAAAACTGTGAAAAGAAAAATTGGAATTAAACCAACAGCGAATGATCTTTTTATACCCGCGCTTTCGAATGAAAGTTCGGGTATAATATTGTCGTTGCGGTCGTCCGTCCGTCACACCTTGTGACGCAAACTCCTCCTTCACTTTTGAATTTTTACCATTTTTTTGTGCCATATTGTTGCTTTCTAACTGTAGAAGCGCAATAACGTTATGGAATTCCAAAGTTTTAAAAGAGTGCCTGGGAGGGACCAAAAAGGACTAAATTATATAGCCTTGTGACGTGAACTCTACTTTCATTTTTGAATTTAAACCATTTTTATTGTTGCCATATTGTTGCTTACCAACTGTAGATGCGCAATAAGGTTTTGGAATGGCAATTTTTTTAAAACGGGGGTGGGAGGGACAAAAAAGGCCCAAGCAGAAAAAAAAGCATAATTACTTAAATAACTATGTCATATTGTTGCTTGCTAACTGCATATGCGCAAAAGGTTTTGGAATTCCAAAGGGGAGCTAGGAGGGGCCAAAAAGGGTCAAAATAGACAAAGATTCTTGTGGCGCGAACTCCTATTTCATTTTTGAATTTAAATAATTTTTATTAGTGCCATATTTTCTTACCAACTGTAGATGCGCAATAAGGTTTTGGAATTCCAAATTTGTTTAAAGGGGTGGGAGGGACCAAAAAGGGCCGAAACAGAAAAAGACCATAATTACTAAAATTTTATCTAAAGAATTCATTGAGTTTTGGGTAAAACATGACATCACCACAAACACAATGTGACGTTGCAGAATATGTGCAAGTTTTGTTTACAAACAGTTGAACCATGTTGACTTTTAAGACATATCTAATTGTTATTTGAAATATACGTGTTTGTAGTAAAGGTCGGAGTTTTTCAGCAAGAAATATGTTGCTGAGGTATTATGCCATCAACAATTATTACATGAAAATATTTTTTTATTCTCTCATTGGATGGAAAAGTCTTGAGTACTCGTGAATTAGAATTTGGGATTAAAACAGATCCTGACCAGTCAAGCAGAATCTAATAGTGACCGATTTGTTCTTAAAATAGAAAATGAAAGTAATTTTTTTCTGATTCATGTAATAAGGCCATTACTGACTATGTATTAGGTCACTATCAGAATTAATCAACCCTTGAAAATGTATATTCACCTCACCTAAAGTCTTGGTGAATATTACATTTTCTCGGGTTGATAAATTCTGACAGCGACCTGTTACAAAGTCGGTAATTGTATGATAATGACCAAGTTCTCCATTTATTGCACAAAAATATGATCATGTTCAGTACAGCAAGATCATAAAAATACAACCAGGGATGTGACATTTTCAATATTTGAACAGTTTACTGTAACCTTATAGATACAAACTGCCTTCTTATTGAACTTTTTGCATTATGTTTTAAATATTTTCTATCTGTTTTTCAGGAAAAAGAAACTTGGTAGTAACACTACAAGGAGCACCAAGAAAATAACAATATTTATTGTGTGTGCCAAACATTGTTGTTTATTAGTGCTTTGTTGGTGTTTTATTTCAATTTTTTAAAATTAAAAATCATGGATATGTGAAATATACATGTTAGTGTCAACGGACCGGACGTTTTACTTCATCTTTTATTATTTAAAGAAAAAGTCCATGAACTAGCAGATGATTTATATACTTTTGAAGTCTAGTATTTATTATTGTTTAGGGACCAGCTAAAGCCCGACTCTGGGTGCGGGATTTTCTCGCTGCGTTGAAGACCCATTGGTAGCCTTGAGCTGTTTTCTGCTCTTTGGTCGGGATGTTGTCTCTTTGACACATTCCCCGTTTCCATTCTCTATTCTATTGAATCGGATCACTATAATGAATATCAGAAAAAGAATACTGAAGCTACAAATCAGTGGGAAAGGTCCACAGATTTGATGTCCATGGAAAAGACAAAGTCAGGAGAGTGGAACTCAACAAACCATCGTCACAGGGATACATGTATAACTAAAAGAATAAAAAAAAACTTGCAATGAACTAAACAAAGATAGAACAAGACAGCACAGAAAGGGTGGGCATGTCCTGTTCCGTTAACGGCACCCGTCACATTGCCAGTCGTAAAGGCAAGTGAAGTGTCAATTCCAGAAGGACGTGAACTATCTGTCTCATAAGCGAGATAGAAACTTCGCATCGGCTAATCAATCCGCGATAACGACCATAAAACTTTTGGAGTGATATCGGCAAAGGATTACCGAAGCGACAAAACAATGGGGGAAAATCCACAAACTCAAAATCCAACGACAAGACAGTCGGGATAATGGAAAACAACATGTACTAACACCACAAGGATACATGTAGAACCAAAAGAATTTAAAAATGTATAATAAACTAAACAAAAATAGAACAAGACAGCACAGTAACTGAGCATGAAGCACTAACAATGTGACATCGGGTCCTCCGGAAGGGTAAGCTTGCCCTACTCCTTTAACGGCACCCATCACGTTGCCAGTAATGTAAAAGCCGGTGAAGTCTCAAGTCCGGTGAGGTGTCATTTCAAGAAGAACGTGAAATCTAACTGACGATATCTAGTCCATACGCGAGATATAAACTTTCTATAGCAAGTCAAGTTCGTGATGACGACCATAAAACTTTTGGGGTGATGAAATTAACAGACACCGAACATAACCCTGTCAAAGCAGTTTATGTGACAACAAACTCGCCCTGTTCCACAACCTATCAAGGCTCCAAACCTGTTCCAGTAATGCATCCTGAATCAGTGCCATGATATAAAATATATAAAAGTATACATGTGTTTCTTTATACTGAGAAATGAAACTTCTATAGTTTTACAATAATATACAGTAGTTTATACATGATGAAAAGGGAATGAATGGTTATGAATGAGAGTGATGTACGAGAGTTTCAACAGTTATATTTTGTATACACTGTGTTGATTTATGTCCTCACGGGCTCATGATTGATTAATAAAATTTACTTTACTTTACTTTACTTTTACATGTTATGCGAATCTATTATAGATTTTTTATTAATATGAAATCCTTTACACATTTTTCCAATATTTAACTCCACTTTATATTTCCGTGATTTACCAAAGCATAACAATACAGCTCCTTGTACCTCTATTTTGGTGTATTGCTATATTTGAAAAAATGAATATTAAACACAACTCATGATTCTAGATTTTGAAAAAGTGCCAAGTTCGTGAAATTATATCTATTATACCAGTAAATTATTGTGTACTATTGAATATTGAATACTATTGCTTAAAGATGAGATAGGCTAATAATTCTTCATTTGTGTACAGAATTGTGAGAGTTACATCACTTGAAAGCTTTAATAGAATAGAGAATGGAAACGGGGAATGTGTCAAAGAGACAACAACCCGACCAAAAAGCAGAAAACAGCTCAAGGCTACCATGGGTCTTCAACGCAGCGAGAAAATCCCACACCCGGCTTCAGCTGGTCCTTAAACAATAATGCATACTACTTCAGTGAAATGGAAACATAAACTCCGAAACATACAAATGAACCAAAATAAAAAAAACACACACACACAAAACTAACAGAGGCTAGAGGTTCCTGACTTGGGACGGGTTAAACCCCCCCCCCCCCCCCCATACCTCTAGCCAATGTGGAATAAACAAACACACAGCGATACTGTCTGGACATTTGCATGAAAATATTTCAGCCTCAATTCAAAAGACATGTTAAATTACTTGAATTTTCATGTGATTTTTCCATTACAGCTTTCTTCAAAAGATTTATGGTAAATACCAGATCAATAAATTTAAATAGTTTTAATTTTTTGTGTGTTTTGTCGAGTAATAATGATTAAAATGATTTTAATTTTGTCTGTCTTTTGACTGGTATTAAATCATGATTAAAACATCTTTGTACATGGATTTTGATCAAACATGTTCAAATACTTATTTATTATACTGTAAATGTTACACGTTTAAATAAACATTTTGGATGAAAGAAATTTGGAAAACATATCCAAAATTTTGTGAAAAAAGGTTTATGATTTTTTTTTCCTTTCAACAATGATTTTATCTCATTCCATACAACTTTCAGGATAATAATTCATTGTCTTACTATATCAAACAGTTTCATCAATGAATGACAGCAGTTTGCAGTATTTAATTTTCATTAAAAGTAAAGGTACTGTTAGTCAGGATAAAATCTTACATCTTACTTATCAAATTATTAAATGGTGTCTACCTCATTACAGGTAAATACTAATGCAGGCGGGTTGTTTTCACCAGAGAAATATAATTATCCCCGCACTTCCAAGATAATAAGGTGTTAGAGTTTTGATTTTCAAAAATTGGGGCCCACAGGATTCAAATTTGGAAAATTGTGAATTTAAGCTTGTGACGTTAACTCCTCTATCATTTTTCATTTTATGTATTTAATTTATATAAAGGATTGTCACATCCTATATTCAGATGCGCAGTAAGGTTTTAGAATTTTGATTTTCAAAAATTGGGGCCCACAGGGGTCGAATTTTGAAAATTGGGAATTTAAGCTATTGACCTAAACTCCTCGTTCATTTTTCATTTTATGAATTTGATTTCTATACAGTATTGTCACATACTATATGTAGATGTACAATAAGGTTTTCAGAACTCGGGGACAACAGGTGTTGAATTTTGAAAATTAGGAATTTAAGCTTGTGACCTAAACTCCTCTATCATTTTTCATTTTATGTATTTAATTTCTTTACGGTATTGTCACACACTGTATATAGATGTGCAATAAGGTTATAGAATTATGATTTTCAAAAACTGGGGCCTTTAGGGGTCGAATTTAAAAAATTGGGAATTTTAAGTGGGTGACTGAAAGTTTTCTTTCATTTTTCATTTTATACATTTTATTTCTATACAGAATTGTCATACACTGTATGCAGATGTGCAATAAAGTTTTAGAATTTTAATTTTCCAAAATTTGGCCCTGTATTCAAAGGTATAATTGTGAAAAAGGTGCACAGGGATACAAATGTGGGGAGGGTGGGGATAGCTGTCGTTTCCGACTGCCTCAGTCTAGTTTAATATGTGTCTGTTTTCACTGTTGAAGATCAGATTTCTTTTTTAGGTCACCTGACCTAAAGGGTCAATTGAGCTATTCTCATCACTTGACGTGCATCGAACTTTTACAAAAATCTTCTCCTCTGAAACTACAGGACCATATGGAACCAAACTTGATCACAAGCATCATTAAGGTATCTAGTTTAAACAATGTGACCAATGACCCCGCCTTCCAACCAACATGGCCGACATGGATTAAAATAGAACATTGGGGTAAACTGCAGTTTTTGTCTGATATCTCAAAAACTAAAGCATTTAGAGCAAAACTGACGAAGTAAAAATGTTCATCAGGTCAAGATCTCCCTGCCGTTAAATTTTCAGACGAATCTGTCAACTCTCTGTTGGGTTATTGCCCCTGAATTATTAATTTTAAGGAAATTTTGCAGTTTTAGGTTATTTTCCTGAATATTATTATATATAAAGACGAAATGTAAACAGCAAAAATGTTCAACAAATAAAGTTAGAAAATTCAAACTCGTTCTCGACAGGAAAAAATTTACCTTACATTTATCAGACCAATTTTAGAATATGCAGATATCATATGGGACAACCCTACTTTGATATTGGTAAGTAAAATTGAATCCGTGCAAACAGGACTGCTAGAATCGTCACTGGGGGGGGCTAGATTAGTCTCCATCCACCGATTATACTCTGAAGTCGGATGGGAGAGACTGCGAGAGACACACAAACTTACATATTTCTATAAAATGACAACTGGACTAACACCGACATATCTCAGTAGCCTAATTCCCCAACCACTTTCCGACATTCATGACCATAACACTCGACATGCACACATAATTCCCCCTTTTCGAACCAGATCATCGCTATATTCAAACTACATCATGCCCTCCACTGTTAGATCTTGGAACCTTCAACATCAGACAATGAGGAATAGTACCACAATTAATTCCTTCAAACAGAATTTAAAATCCAAAATTATTACTAAACCGTCATACTATTACACTGGCCCACGACTTGGACAGGTATTACACTGTAGATTAAGACTATTACACTGGCACATGACTGGGACAGGTACTACACTGTAGATTAAGAATGGAGTGTAGTTTCCTCAATCATCACTTATTCAAAAAAAATATTGTCGAATCTTCAGACTGCCTCTGTCAGCGCGGTACTTCTGAAACTTCAGTACATTACATACTCCACTGTCGACGTTTTACTGATCTCGATCTACGAACTCGATACATTCCTAGAGGGATTTCCATAGACACTTTATTATTTTGGGATCTTCAAATCTCACTATTGAACAGAACGATGAAATTTTAAAATCCGTGCAGAACTTTATCATAAAAAGTAAGAGATTTTCAAATAGGCTCACCAGTCATCCAGCCAATAATCCTAATTCTTTATGCTTAACTTTCTCAACAACTTTCCTAATTATATAATAGTTTAACCATATTATACATATTACTAAGTATCATGCCAACATTACGTCTTCCTTTGAGTTGTACATCTCACTATACAATACAAATGCAAGGATAGGGATTAATATAAGTCTGTAACTTGTTTCCCAATCCCTTTAATTAATGTATATTATGTCAAAATGTTCACTGTATATTATGTTAACATATCTGTGATTTAATTAATCAAATATGTTTAAACTATACTAAGATCTACAAATAATTCAACATGACCAAAATCATTGATTGACCCCTTATATGAGTTTTTGCCCTTTAAAGGTCTTCTCCTCTTAAACCACTAGGATAATTGGGACCAAACGTTGGTGGAATAGTTACTTCCAAAATTATGTCCGACATCCTCGACTTCCAACCGACATGGCTGCTGTTACTAAAAATGGAAAAAGGGGGGGGGGTGAATTTCAAAAATCTTTTTCTATGAAACTACAAAGCCAATTGGAACCAAACTTAGCCGTAATGGTCCTTAGGAGGTTCTCTTTCAGAAATATATCCGATGATCCGGACTGTTAACCAAGATGGCCGCCACAGCCGAACTTAGTTTAACATAGGACCCATAGGAAAATTCATTGAAAAATCTTCTTGTCTGAAACCACTATGCCAATTAGAACTATACACGGTAGCAATGGTCCTTATGAGGTCCTCTTTCAGAAATGTGTCCGATGACCAGGACTATTAACCAAGATTCCCGCCACAGCCGAACTTAGTTTAACATAGGACCCTATGGGAAATTCACTCAAAAATCTTCTTGTCTGAAACCACTAAGCCAATTAGCAATGGTCCTTAGATGACCCGGACTGTTAACCAAGATGGCCGCCACAGCCGAATTTAGTTTAACATAGGGCTCTATGGGAAAATTCATTGAAAAATCTTCTTGTCTGAATCACTTGACCAATTGGAACCAGACTTGGAAGCAATGGTTCTTAGGAGATCCTCTTTCAGAAATGTGTCAGATTTTGTTGACTGTGAATCAAGATGGCCACCACGGCCGAACTTAGTTTAAAGTAGGACTCTATGGGGAATTCAATAAAAAAATTTAATTCTCGTCTGAAACTACGTAGCCAATTGGAACTAAAATTAGCAGCATTGGTCCTTAGATGGTCCTCTTTCAGAATTGTGTCTGATCACCCGTATTATCAACCAAGATTGCCGCCACAGCCGACCTTAGTTTAATATAGGACCCGGCTTTTGGAAAATTCATTTAAAAATCTTCTTGTCTGAAAACACTTAGTCAGTTGGAACAAGACTTAGCAGTAGATCTAATGGTCTTTAGATTGTTCTCTTTTAGAAATGTGTCCATTGACCTGGACTGTCAACCAATATATGGCTGCCACATCCGAACTCAGTTTAACATAGAACTCTATAGAAAAACCAGCCAAATTGACTGCAACACTTAAATAGTCCTGCTCAAGGTGAAAAGTTAAATCCAGGCCCGGAATCCAGGTGAGCGATACAGGCTCTCGAGAGCCTCTAGTTTGAGTTCTTAATCTCAAACATTGCCTGCATTCAGTTTGGATACAGAAAGTGAGCCAGAGAAAGAACTATGCATACCAACACGGAAACATTCTAAAAAGCCAAAGAATCATATGACAGTAAATAGAAATATTATTCCGGATAGATTACTACGAGAAAAATTATCCTAGATAATATTTTATAATTAAATATTTTCCAGGTAAAGAAAATTTAATATTTTTTCATGTAACAAGTTTATCGATTTCAGACACTTTTGTATACCAAACTTACACAGTGAAAAGAAAAATATGGCTATGGAAAGGATTTTACTATTAAACCTTTCCTTAATGTAGTAGTAAATATTTTCCTGAGGAAACAATTTCACAGAGGAAAGCATTAATATCCTCCCTTTTTTCTGACACATTGAGGAATTCATCTGCAGTCAGTTTCAAATTTTTAAATTATTATTTCAATCCGAATTTTTTTTGTAAGATATGTGCGTAGATAAGGTCAAAAAGTAGGATCTTGTCTGAAAATGAGGCGGCCAATAATTAAAAAGGTCAATATCTAGGTCGTAACCAGTTGACTAGGTGGAATGTGAGGATCAATATCATTGTACATAGTGATTTTTTCTGATGTAAATTTCCTGAACCATATCTTATCAGAAACATTTAAAAAGAGTTGTTTTAATCAGAGCTATTTTATATTTAAGGAACATTTGAATTATATATATATATTTATGTATGCATAAATTAGAAGGTAAGTAAGACATTCGTTTTTATTGATTTATTGCACACATTATACCCTTAGCATGGTAAACTTGTGACATATCGGTATGTATATTTTTCTAATTTTTTTTCAACACTTTGACGTGTGTGTATGGAGAAAAAAAAAGAAATTAAGTAGCTTATTTTAATAGAAAAAGAAAAAAATGGTGTAATGGTTTTTAATTTCAACATTTTATTTTATCAGAAATATTTGTTTTTTTTGTTGTTTGTTCGTTTGTTATTGGGGGAAAGGAAGGATATAAAAAGAATGCAAAATGCAGTATAAAGGCAACTGACAAATGTGATGAAAAGAAGACAGCATTTCATATAATATGGAATCAAATGATTAAAAAATAGTTTTTGTCCAAGAATGTTCCCTTGACCTCTCTATAAACAAAGAATTATGAAATAAAATTAAAAATAATACAGATAGTTCAAAATTATTTCTTTATAGTAAACTTAAAATTGAATTTCAATTAGCTAGAAGAATATTTGAAGATGGAGAAAATTTTTAAAAATAGACATTGTTTGTAGATACAGAAATATCCCTTGTCCACAGTGTAATTGTTCTGTCTTTTATAATGTTGAGGATGAATATCCAATTTCCTTCACATGCAGGCTGAACAAAGATTCTAGAAATGATTTTAACAATAAAGTAATTAAACTAGAACATAAATTTCAAGATTTATCTCCCTTTGAAAAAAAATGAATTTATTCTAATACCTAATTCTGAACTTTTACCATGCTTAGGCACATTTGTTAAACAATCATTAGCATTGAGATAGTGAGGTCCATGTTGGTCAAGGTTCTATACATTTAGTATGTACTATCCACATGTTTATTTTGTTTTTTTAGTTATAATTCCTTTTTATTGCTTAACCCTAATTGATATATATGCAATTTAAATAAACAATTGATTATAGTACAAATGTAATTCTATATGAAGAATCTTATAAGGGGGTACCTATCAATCACATGCCTGCTTACATGTATCTCTCTCATGCATAACAATTATATATCTTTTTTAGCCTCCATCAGGTGATTATACTAGGGGTCATTTATAATTGTCAACATTTTTTACAAGTTTACAAAGACCACTCTTTTTGAAACCCCCAACTCCCCTAAAATAATGATTTTTTTAACATTGTTGCTATGAACAGGCATAATTTCTTACTTGGGGTAAAAAAGATCTACAGACATCGTTACATCCCTTGAAAATACATGTACCAAGTCCAGAGCACAAGTCAAGTGTTTGTGTTTTGTACTCTTTTATGTTGTTTTTTCTCCAGAGTTCTATCTGTTGGGTTGCTTTGATGGACTGGTATGTCATTGTTGGCCTTTCCTGTTATCCATTTTGTGGTTTCTGCTGAAGTGAATTGTAGTTTGTTGGCTTTTTGTCACCTTGTATACAGCTCAGAACTTTTTCAGCATCATGACTTCTATAAATTTATCCAGCATATCTCTTTTTTTTTTAAATATCAGCAAAAGTGACATTTATATAAATTCTTAAAGCATATGCTAAAAATGTTGCCCGAGCATGCATTTTGTAAACTCGTGAAAAATGTTGACGATTATGTGGATGACCCCTTGCACAAATAACAAATGATACAATATACTATAATATGTGAGTTTTATGATAGAATGGACTGCAAGACAAGGAAAAATCAGAAAGCAACTTATAGGGGGTACCTATCAATATCACACCTGTTTATCTCTCATGTATAACAATTTATAATAGTAAATATTCACATTAGTATTATGTTTTATGTAAAAAATCCAAGAATTTAATTCACTGTAATCTCCTTCTCCTTCTGTCTTTCGTTTTATTCTAGTTAAAGTTAATTACTGTATTTTCTGGACTATAAGTCTATGTGGACTATAGGTCCTCCATAAACTTGTAATGGTGAAATGGTTATGTTAAAGTAAAAATGTCTCGACTTATTTCTGCTCTGAACTAATTTTCAATCCCTTTCATAGCCAATATTAGTCTGGAACAAATTTTTTAACCACAGTAATTATTGTATGTATCTAAATGGGTAAATACACAAACATCAAACGAAACATATTTAATCGAATCACATTTCCCTTAATTTTGAAATTATTCCATTGTACTCTCTGCATATTGTAAAAAATTGACAATAAAGAATTGTTATGAATTAATTGATTGATTGATTGATTGATTGATTGTTGCTTAACGTCCAGTGGCAAATATTTCATGCTTCTTTAGCAAGAGAACAAGTTCAATTAATCAAACAATTCAAATAGGGGTGTGATGGGACATGAAAGTGAACCAGTTTTGACTGCCACTGTAAAAGGAGGATGGTTGGGTAGAGTCGGATAATTTATCCTTCTGTAGCGGCCATCAGCCTACTCTTTTTGAAAACCTCAGAAGGGATCTTTAATGTGGCATTCTCAAAACACGTACCCCACTATAGTCTGCTGTCAGGCTTTCCGTATTATGACCTAACAACCCCCAACTAGAGGGTCTCCCCTATCCGCTACCTGGTGATGCGCTTATGGCAGCTCTATGGGTTGAGCTCCCATGATCTGTCACAGGTGCTTAGTTATGAATTATAGAGATAAGTGGGAATGAATATTCATCTCAGTACATGAGTTCCATATTCAAATATTGTGATACATTTTCTTTTTGCTGTCAGTATTACTGCTGTTGTAAAAGCACTGAAATGAAAGAATGGAATTCTTAACTTCAAAAGTTATATAGATTTTTGTTTGGAAAAAATTTAATTATTAATAAATCTTGATCCAAAGATAAATTTTTAAAAAATATTTATTGTGATAATAATTGACAAGAAGGAGAATCATTCTAATATGACGTGTTGCATTTGCAGTTTGATGAATTATTCCCTTTCTTTTTGATAATCTTTTTTAAATTGACATAAACTTGGAGAGTTAATTCCCTTGACGTAATGTCTTCTTGAAGAAGTTATTTTAGTTTTTAATTGCTCATGTTTTATCAAAAGATGCTTTTTCAGGACTAAATGCCATAATACTGATTACACTTGCTAACTTTCACAACAGAAAAAGTGATTTTATTGTAAACTGAAATATAAATCCATCGCTTGACTTTTTCCCTTTATTTTCATGTTGAAACATTTAACAGCCTATGAAGACATTAAAAACGAATTTAAATGTACTTCTTTTTTTAGCAATTTTATTACATAATTTATGTACAAATTTTCTTTGAGGTCTTTAAGTATAGGAAAATCAGGTGAACCTTTGTAATAGTTCTTTTTTATCTTTTTATAGGAATTAGGTCATGAATAACATTTTAAAAATCCATTATTGTAAAGGATATTTTAAAACAGTCAATAGGTGGAATGTTATACAAGGATCTGAATAATGATGATATGTTTGTATATGCATGTATACTTTATCGTAGGGGGAAGGGACGGGGTGCCAATCCTTTTTATGTTTTCTAAAAATTGCTGTTTCTAAAAAATTGTATTAAGATAAGCTTGTTTAAATCAAAATTCAAAATTTGACGTATAAGAAATGCTCAAACATAATTCTAGTATAGTATTAAGTACAAATAACATCTTTTAAAAGTTATTTTGTGATGTCATGATGATTTTCTGTTTAAGTTTGTTACAGCAAAGTTTCCATAGTCTACCTATTTTTTTTTTTTGGTATTTTTATCCAAATTCATTATCTATTTTAAAATTATTTTTAAATATTTTATAACATCTTTACTCTCTTCTTTGTAATATTTAGGCATTATTCTCTATTCTGTTAAACACATTCAAATCCTTTGAAATACATTTATATCCTAAATTCATTTCAAATAAATTCAAGTATAATCCTGTTGTTTGTTCTTTGTAAGGGAACAACCATTTGATTTTTAGACAGGAGTCTAATTTTTTAAGAAATTAGACTATCTTCATTTTTGATTATTATATAGAGTCTGATTGTGAAAATAGGTAAAGGTTTTAAAAAAGTGTTGACTTGTCTGTTATTGTTAAATGAGAGTTGACTGAAATATGTAATATATAAAGTTGAACTTATAAATAAATTTAAAGGCTTTATTATCTTAAAGCCACAGACATTTTTGTGAGTTTTATAATGAATTGTTCAATTAAAAAGAGAAAATGGCATTTATAAAAATTTGTCACTGTTCATTGATATATATTAATTAGTTCTCGATATGGCTTAAATGTAGCCCATTCAGCGTAAAACAATAATCAATCAATCAATCATTGATATGTATATATGACTTCCCCTTTTATTGGGAAAAATTTCAACAGATATATAAAAATTTGAATAAGATTTCTGATGATTTATGAGTAATAATAAATTGTTGTGTAGAATTTTACTGAATTTTGATTTTTCTGGGTTTTTTCCCTGATGTAAACAAAGGAGAAAGGGAACAGATTATGGCATCAAAAGTAAAAAAAATATATACATTGGTTCAAATTAATAGCACAGTGGTTAGAAAGTGTATTAAAGTGGTAAAACAATCATTACATAGTTGTACCATTGTGGTATATAATCCTGGGGAGAACACTGCAATTTGTGTTGAAAGTATTTTTATTTACAGTTTAAAAAGGGAGATAACTTAGAAAATGAAGTCTGTTTCTAACAACCATGATATAGTAGGGGGCACTACGGTAAATAGCTGGCGCAATTTCGACAGAGTACGAAAGTAGTACAAAATAATTCCTATGGGTTTCGGCGTCGATCTGTCACAACTAATGCCACAATCTAAAGCATAAACAAGTGAATTTATTCTGGAAAGGAATGAATACCCTACGAAATACACTTTACGGCATGTCAATAACCCTTAAAAGTTTCGAGAACTGGACATATTAATGCGCCTGTAATTTCCGGTATTCAGTTTGAAGTGATGGGGCAAATTTTCACCGGGAAATTTGAAACGAGAAAAAATTTCTTATTTGGTAAACAATGTACTGTTCAAGTACAATTTTCTAAGACAGCTTTTATTTGAAAAACATGTCAATATATTGCCCGACTTGGGAAAATTCATTTTATATTTTTCCCTAATTTTTGAAAATGACGAATTTAACATTGAAGTAAACGGGGGATCGATTTAGTGGTGTGCCTTCTTAAGAGAATCTAAATAAAGACTAATTACATGGATATTTTTATTTATTTCCAAAGTTCTCGGTAAGAAACGATAAATAAACAAATTTCTTTTAAAATTAAACGACCGTTTAAAAAGGGGGGAGGTAAAAAATGCCGACTCAGCACTTAGAGTAAATTTGATGTACTCCAGAATTCAAGGTGCCAAACTGAAAGAAAATAGAAGTAAATATGAAAATTTTTGGCATTAAATAAAAGCACGGTGTATTCTTCACTTTCAGTAATTTTATTGTGCACTTCTTGACTCTGATAAATTGAGCACACGCAATTTACGAACACTCGTTTTTTTCCTATATTCCAGAAAGCGTGAAAAATCCCAATTTTTGAAATTTGATCCATTTGACCTCAATATCTGCCATAAGACTACATGTCTGTTAAAATATGTTAGGCAATTGTCCAGTGCGTATTATTGAGAAAATATAATTGGAACACCGTTTGGCAATGATCGTGAAATGGCAATTTCTAAAACCTGGATCGGTCACATTTTAGGGTGCCTATCTAATGTTTCAGCTATTTTCTACCGAAAACATCCGAAAACGGGGGATATTGGGTAGCAGAAGACAAGAAAAGGTAGATGTCGGTGTGAAAATGTGATAATAATCACAAAACTGTATATTTTTAGTTTCTGAATAATGAGATAAAAAGGAGTGAAAATCGACCAAAATTCAGGGAGGGGGTAGACTCAAGAAAATATTTTTTCAGAGGTTAATAAAACTCAATTTCTAATAAAATTGTGTTATCAAACACCCAAAATGGTCCCTCTTTCTATACCAGCCGTGAAATTAAAATTCCTCAAAATCTAGGGGTACCTTAAGGGGGCACTACGGTAAATAGCTGGCGCAATTTCGACAGAGTACGAAAGTAGTACAAAATAATTCCTATGGGTTTCGGCGTCGATCTGTCACAACTAATGCCACAATCTAAAGCATAAACAAGTGAATTTATTCTGGAAAGGAATGAATACCCTACGAAATACACTTTACGGCATGTCAATAACCCTTAAAAGTTTCGAGAACTGGACATATTAATGCGCCTGTAATTTCCGGTATTCAGTTTGAAGTGATGGGGCAAATTTTCACCGGGAAATTTGAAACGAGAAAAAATTTCTTATTTGGTAAACAATGTACTGTTCAAGTACAATTTTCTAAGACAGCTTTTATTTGAAAAACATGTCAATATATTGCCCGACTTGGGAAAATTCATTTTATATTTTTCCCTAATTTTTGAAAATGACGAATTTAACATTGAAGTAAACGGGGGATCGATTTAGTGGTGTGCCTTCAGTAGTTCATGTCAATGGTGAAGACAAGCAGAGTGTAAAATTCAATGAAGATTCATTCAAGGGAAATAATCAGATTGAACCAAGTTATTCTATTTCATGGGGAAAAATAATAAAATTGAATTTATTTTCCCTGATAAATAGGTTACTAGAGTTATGGTTCTTATTAAAAACTGGTATTTTTAAATTAGAGTTATTTCCCTTTGGACATTACATCTTTTTTACCTTTAACTTTCAAGGAAAAATAAAAACCCCATTGCTGAAACATTCTCTTATATCTATGTACACATTTCAGCAATAAATTTTCATCATCAGTGCTCAAGGCGAAAAATGTGGAAATCTGAAGAAAAATTTTATTCAGAATATTTAAAAGCCGAAAACTTCCAAAAAGTGAAGAACCAAAAAAGAAATTCAAGACAGAGCTATGCATGAACATTTTATTTTTTAACCTTCAACATTTACGGAATATTTTTTTTTCTATTTTTTAGGAAAAAGAAACTTGGTTGTGACAATACAAGGAGCACCAAGAAAATAACAATATTTAATGTGTGTGCCAAAACGTGTTATTTATTAGTGCTGTGTTGGTGATAAAATTAAGATAGTGTTTTTATTTTTTTGAACTAAAAATAATGGATATGTGAAATATACATGTTAGTGTTTTCAATAAATTGGAAGTATATTACTTTATCTTTTCTTATGGGAAGAAAAAATTCTTTCAATAAGCATCTTCCCTAGCCAAGGGTTACGATTCGCTTAGAACTGTGAAGAGGAGACAATCAGATGATGTACTTTCAAAGTCTTCTATCAGAATACTATATCAGTTGTACTATAATAATTCACTATTTATGAAATCTGACTCTTTAGTTTGCTGGTTAAATAATACTGCTTAATATATTAACATGCATGTACTTATTTTCTCTAGTTTCTTAAACTAAAAAGTTAGCTGTATCACAATTTGTTTTGTTTCAGTAATAATAGAATAGAGAATTGAAACGGGGAATGTGTAAAAGACACAACAACCCGGCCACAGAGCAGAAAAGGCTACCAATGGGTCTTCAACACAGCGAGAAAATTCCTCACCCGGAGGCGGGCTTCTGCTGGCCCCTAAACAATAATGTATACTAGTTCAGCAAAATGGACGCCACACTAAACTCTGAAACCTACAAATGAACCAAAAAAACACCCAAGACTAACAAAGGCTAGAGGTTCCTGACTTGGGACAGGCGTAAAAATTGTGGCGGGGTTTAACATATTTTGTGAGATCTCAACCCCCCCCCCCCCCCCCCCCCTTATACCTCTAGTCAATGTGGAATAAACAAACACACAGCTTTATACACAGTAAAACTCGATTCAAAAGATATCCGAGACGATGTTAAAAAGTTCACAGAAGAAACTAAGCAAAATGATAATGATCAATATATATTAACAAAGGACTACTAGCAATTACTAACATGCCAGCTCCAGACCTCAATTAAACTGATAGAAAAATTATGTCTATATCATATAGAAAATCAACCACAATCCCTCCCGTTAGGGGTTTAGTATCATGCTATCATAGCTTATACGAGAAGAACATAACCCGTATCACGCCAACAACTGGTTTTAGAATACATGTGTTTATTTCCTATGCAAAGACCCTTTGAGTGAATCAATATTAATTCCAAAAAATGCCATCTTTAATGACTTAACATAAGTATCAAATGCATCGTTTTAAAACTTTTTCTATTATACACATGTATTCTGTGTTTCTTTCACAGAATGTAATTTTATAATAATTTTTAATCTAACACATTTTATGTGAACTTTATCATATCATTGTTATTTAAGTCTTTTGCATACGGGTAAATCTGAAAAATAAACTTCTTGACAATGGAGGTGATTCAACACATTATATATATCCTACGGTCGAGGTCTACCCTTGCTTATCTCTTCTGCATAACAACTCATAATGTTAAGCATCTCTGATTTGTATGTTTTATATTATAAATCCCTGATGGAATTGTTTTCCTTTTTGTTTGTTTAATTCTTGTTAAAGCTAAAAAAATCTGCAGTGAACTAATTTTCAATCTTCTTCATAGCCAATATTTGTTCCAAACAGATTTTTCAACCATAATTGTCTGTATCTAAATGACGTAATACATCAATACCGGCTACTTAAATTCAGAAATCATTGCGTGCATTTTTTATTGCGATCTTGTCATTTTAGACCAAAATGCGATTTTAATTTTTGCGATATTGAGAAAAACCACACTTCATTCATATAAAAAAAATTCCAAAATGCGAATTTAAATTATTGCGATTACAACCCTGTCGCATTTATCGCAATAATAAAAGTATCGCAATAATTTCCGAATTTACAGTATTTCATCAAATCCAAAGTTTACTCAGTCTGTTGTAATTATTTATAAATTAGAGAGATAATTGGGCTTTAAAATTAATGCAATAAAAGTATCACGCTTTTGACAAGATCTTGGTTGTAGATACTGTATCAGCCTTTGTTTAATTTCCAAACAAAAACAATCACCTTTGACTGAAGGTATCTCTTTATTCAAATAAAAAACATATAATACATTTGTCCAAATTAAATGTCTCGAAACAAAGAAATCAACAATTGTTGAAGGTCATTATCAAGGTTGTAATGAGTTTACCGTGTGGAACTCAGTGTACAGTAGATATTTTTTAGGATTAAATTACAGCGCACGTGGTAATACATAATAAAGTTGCATAAAAATTTTCAAAATATGAAGCTACTAGACCAAAATTGTGGGATATTTGTCAGGATTTTCACTGGGGAAAATCATTTATTCGTCATTTTAAGAGGTAAAGATGCAACATGTTGCACAACCTACCAAGGCTATTTCAGCCATGCATACTTAATCAATGCCAGGAAATAAAACATAGAAAAGTGTATATGAGTTTTTCATACTGAGAATTAGGATGGATGGATGAATGAATTATTGTTTAACGTCCAGTGGCAGCCAGGTGCATATCAGGACGAGAACATGTTGATATGATTATGAATATGACCGGGCTTTGTACTAGACCGACATGCTGAGCCGGATTTGTAAACGTGCTAGCACATGGGGCAAATGTCCGCAAGAAAACATATCACCCCACTCAGACACATATTGACTCCGAACCGACCAGTCGATCTTTGCTTTAACTCCTGCATGCTGCATGCTTGGCGGAGAAGCAGCAAATATCAATTTTAATGTCTTTGGGTTGACCTGATCGAATCCGCAACCTTCAGCACTCGGAGCGAGCACGCTACCATGAGAGCAGCGAGTCGGTCTGAGAATAGTGAGATACGCTGACCACATCCTATAAACTTATACATTCTATGATACAAATCTCAATGCACTGTATTAACAACTATCAATAATTTATGTCTTATAAGCAGAGTTCATGTCCAAAAATGTGGAAATCGGAAACAAATAAACCAAAATGGTGGTAGACATGATTCAATACATATTGAAAAGGGTGAAACCAAAAACTATATCAGAGCTAAACTATGTATGAGAAAGGTATTTCTTAGTTTTCATTATAACATTATTATTTGGAATGTCATTGTCACCACTAGTTTCAAAATACCTGTAAAATCGAAATTGTATGTATATGTTTTAAGCAAATACTGAGAAATAGTAATTTTGTGTGTGCTTGATGTGATTATTAATCACATCTGGCATTACTAGTTATTACATTAAATTACAGATCTGGAGTGAATGTTAAAGAGATATAGTCTGATCTCAAAAATGAATTGAACAAAAATAGACATCTAGGCTTCACTACGGGATCTTCAATATACTTGAAAACCCCACAGCATGCGGTGAACAATAAATAGACTTTACAAAATAATTAATTTGATAAAGGTATATATTATCAGTAAATTAAACCCACCACTGTTCAGTGTCTGTATCAAGTCAGACTATCCTGACTCTCTGTTGTGTTCATTTTTGTGTTTTGAACTCTTTTATGTTATTTTTTGTCTGGCGTTCTGTCAGTTGGGTTGCTTTGATTGATTGGTATGTCATTGTTGACCTTTCCTGTTATCCACTTTGTTGTTTATTATGATTCGCTTATGTCCTCTTTAAAAATAAGGGGAAGCAAACTATAACACTTGGCTTATGCCAAGGTGCACTTGAGTGACAAACAAAAGAAAGTGAAAGAGAAAATACATGTCATTGACAAAGGTATTCCTACTTAGGGCAGAGCCTGTGAAAACAAGGTTTTATGTTTAAAAGTATTTAAAAATGTCATTATATAATAAGTTAAACAAAATTTTATGTGAATAAAAAACAAATAACACAGAATACACCAATGCTTATGTTATTTTATCATGATCTATACATAGGAAAAAACTTGTACCTGGGACAATGATTCAGAAACAATATGCAAAAATAGAATTTTATTTATTTAGACAAAGAAAATATTCACAATATGATTTTAGTGTTTTATGTACTTTATTAAAAACAAATTGAAAACCTAATCCAAAAATTGAAATTGGAAAACTATACACAGAGTCACCAAACTGAAACAACAATGAACAACACATTAATTCACGAATGGATATAGTACACCCCCACCCAGGTTGAATTAACCAGTATAGATAAGAAAATAGTGGACTATAAACGATATTTATACGTTATGCATTATGCATTACAATTCCTAATAACAACTAACAAGGGTTGACTTTATGCAAACAAGCAGACAGAGTGATGGATATAGGAATTCCTATATATATATCACCCAATTTCTTTGAAGGAGGAAGCATAGGGCAAAGTTGCTTTCCCTATAGTATGTTTTTAATATTAATAGTATACAGTTAACCTGTCATATGTGACCTTCCAAAGTCCGAAATTGCTCTGACGTCTGACGGCCTTTTTGTCACAAAAAAGGCCGTCAGACGTCAGAGCAATCTCGGACTACCTTCCACGGGAAAGCAAAATTATGATCATCAAAGACAGGCAGTCTTTATACAGGTTAATATTATATGGAATGCACTACAAAGGGAATTAGAAATGGTGGTCTTTTAATACAGGTGGTCGCTTAAAAAGCAGGTTTGACTGTATTTGTGTAACATATGATTGGTAGGATTTCAGTTTAATACAGATGATCAAAATACAAGTTTATTAAACAATAGTAAAAAATGGGTGCATACATGAATGATTTAAGATCAGCAGCAAAGTAGCTACATACAATTAATGTACATACATGTACTTGTAACCATGCTATTGGTTTCAGTTATTTTTGTTGACATGAATTTTCTTGGATTTGAAAAAAGGTATAATTGTTGGTTCTTACAGATTTTGAATTATTAAAAATAATTAAAAACTTTTGTACTTGGCAAAATATTGAATATTAGAAGATAAGTAAACAGTTTTAAGTCCTATTTCCCTTGACGTGTAATCAATGAGAATGAACTATACAATAATTTTAAAGTAAACAGGTATTGCGTAACTATACTTTATTCATTGATTTATTACTGCAATTTAATACCTGAAACATATATTGCAACATACATGTATAAAACTATTTTACAGTGACAATTACTTGGGTCTATAAATCTGGTTGCCAACATATATTATTGAACAGTTTTGATAAGACTTGACACAATAGAATTTCTGACTTTGTTAACTCAAAACTTCCTATAAAAAGATAATTTCACAATGTACAGAAAAGCAGAACTACACACGTTATAAATGAACAAAATATAGAAAAAAAATTACCATATTTACAAAACACTCTAATTTAACAAAAGTCCCTGTGGTAAAAAGAATATTATTATGTGGAGTCTTATTCACTTTATTAGATGTCTTATATACTTTATAACAAATATTTTATATACTTTATATTATCATTTATATAAGATATCTCATATAATTTACAAGATATCTTATATACAGTAGAGATTTTTGCAGAGCCGAAGATAACGTGCATATGCATTATGCATTACAATTCCTAATAACAACTAATAATGGTTTACTCTATGCAAACAGGCAGACAGACTGATGGATATAGGAATTCCTGTATATACATCGCCCAAATTGTTTGAAGGAGGAAGCCAAGGGGAAAGTTGCTTCCCTTATTATGTTTTTAATATTAATAGTATACAGTCAAACCTGTCTTATGTGATCTTCCAATAGTCCGAAACCTGTCTTATGTGACCTTCCAATAGTCCGAGATTGCTCTGACGCCTGACGGCCTTTTTGTCAGACAGATTTCAAGACAGAGCTATAGTCATTGACGAGGATATGATAAAATTCCTAGAGAACTTGCAAAATTATAAATGTAAAAACCAACAGGTATTTTGAAAAAAGTTTCTCAACTTTGAGATATTTGGGTTTTATGAATTGATTGTTTTTGTATGAGTTTTTATCTTTATTCAGCCTGAAGTCACTGTAAGAATTTTCAATGGTAAAAGAAATAAAAGAGGCTTGTTTTTTGTTTTGTGGACAATTTCAGTTGACTTTAAGTTATTTGATATACATGATTGGGGATTAGATTTTACGCTAACATGTACTTTGGTAAATGTTACACCCAGAATATGTCCGGATACTCTTGGCATTGGCAATAACTGTTCATGCAGATATGTGCTTTAAACTGTTGCATTAACTGTTCTTGCAATGATAATAACAGATTTATGATTTGAAATAATTCATACTGTTGGTTTTTCATTCCATTCTAATTTTGATAATTACTATTGTCTTCTTCGTAAAAAACATATTAAAAATAATAAGCACTGTTCAAAAATTTTCTGAGATTTATAAGAGTGTCAGACATACAGAATATAGAAATATAATTATTCATAATAAATACTTTTTGGAATCTATTTTCTGCTCAATCACATTGAGTTGTTATGCCAATGAAAAGATTTATTACATACATGACCAGGCATTGTTATTCAAATGTTGAACTTCACTGAGATAATGCTGGAATTTTTTTTTTATCTCTTCATAATTATAGATTGAAGTGAAGTGTTTGTAAAAAATGATTTGCTTTTAAGTATGATTATCTAGTATTTATCATGGGCATATTTGTTAAAAGAAATCAACTAAACATTGAATTGTTTAAAAAACTGAATATTACAAATAACAAACCATATATAAATGGATACACAATACCCCCGTTACCAAAATAAAACTTGTAATTCTATAAAATGTATCATTTGAAACTACCGCCAAAAAATGATGTTAATAAAATGATACAATATAACTGTAGTGATACTCATTGGTGAAATCGAAGAAAAAGGAACTGCATGCTTACAAAGTTGAATAGAAATATCAAATAAGAAAGATAAAGAAATAGAAACATACAAAAATGCAGTTACTAAACTTAGATTGATTGTTGTTTGATTTACAGTGGCAAATATTTAAGGCATTTTCAGGACAAAGGTAATACTTATTTATTTTTATGTTTTGTGCTTTGTTTTCATGTTGATGTTTTCTGTTGTTTAAATGTATGTTCAATTGTGGGTAGATTTTTGTGGTTTGTTAATTGTTCTTAAATATCAATGTTCATAAATACTTTAGTGATTATACTTATAACAAATGGATTAAACAATATATAATTACATATCTATATGATAAATATTCAGATTCTGACATACAATTATTTAACACATTAAATTATAATAATCATAAAATAGATCAAAATATAAATGGCTGGGTTGTGAAGAATGTTTCTGTAACAATGGAGAAATGTTCTATACTGTAACATTTAAATACTAAATGTAAAAATGGGAATAAATTCTTTTGTAAATTAATTTTGCTGAAAAATTTCCAAGATCCCAAGTCTAGAAATGGGGATAAAATATAAACAATTTCAATATAGCAGGTGCACAACTTCAATATGTGTGATATCTATTTGTCATGTTTTACAAATATAGGTTGAAACTCCAGGAGTAGTCAACACACAAAACTGGTCCACTCTTTTGTAAATTTTGCTGAAGTCTGGAAAATGGGAAAAAAATCTTCAAACATTTCCATAATGGCAGGTACATAACTTCAACATGTGTGCAATCTTACTGTGAAGTTTCTGTGATCTGGCATAAAAATTGTAGGAAATGTTGATTTATCAAAATTGTACCCATTGTCGTAAATTCTCAAGTCTCGAAATATAAGGAAATAATCTTCGCACATTCCATAGTGGGTGCACTACTTAATCATGTGTGCAATTATTCTGTGGAATTTCAAGGATCTGCTTAAAAACAATGGAAGATATTGATTATACAAAATTTGTACCTGTATAGTAAATTCTCCTGAAAAACTTAATAAATGGGGAAAAAATCTGCAGACATTCCATAACAGCAGGTGCTTAATTTCAATATGAGTACAATATTTTTTGGAAAATTCAGGGATCTTGCTTGAAATCTGTAGGAAGAGTTGATTAGATAAATTAGGTACCCACTTTTCCCCAAATCTGGCCTTCCACCCAACTGCCTACCTTACATGGCCGTACTATAACCTGGTTTAAGACTATATCCAACCCAGCCAAAAATGTCACAAAATATATTCACTGAAATTTTTGACAAGTATAATGAAAGATTGGATAAAATAAAGCTACAAGCTAATGGTGCAAAACAAATGCAACAAATGATTTAAGCTCAAAATGTACATTATGGAAATATACAATAATTACAAATCAGCACTTTAAAAAAAATTCAAAATGCAAATTCTGATAAATGTACAACTCTATATATATTTTTCTTCTAAATATTTCAGACTGCAATTACTGTACATAGACTAACTGAAGGTGATAAAGAATTAAACTTTATAATATCCCATCCTGCGCACATTATTCACCCTGAGGTGAAAAATATTCTTATGAAAAAGAATATTGCAAGTCGAGTATATACTAATTTAAAAAATAAGACATGTTACCAATATATTCATGTATATATTAGGAAATCTGACATTAAGGTAGTATTAGATATAAAAGGAGAAAACATCATCTTGGACGCTAACTGATTATTGTACTTAAATTAGTTTTCTTTAATAATAAATTCCCTTTATTCTTTACTAACATCATGATTAAAACTCTACAGAAACATATTATAACGAAACAAACATTGTGTTATATGGTCAGTGTCTGTATTTTGCAAATAATTAATAGGCTTATGCAATTTGACTAAGCAAACCGCACATTTGCAGTATAAAACTAGGTGGAACTGTTTTAGAGAACTAAAAGTAATGTCTTTATAAAAATCATTTATTTGACACTGAAGGTCAAAAGATTATGGTCAGAGGTCATCTGCAATATTACTCTGCTTGGGCAAATCTAGTTACAATGTACGTTGAAAAGGGTTTGCTATTGCAAGCAAGAATATATATATGTTTTTATTTTGTTTTTTTTGGAGGGGGGGACTGTTTGACCTTTAATGTCAAAGTCAAGGTCACCTTCCAATATATGTCACACATCGTCTTGAGGTGCTGCACCCATGTGTCAATAATCAAAAGCCTATCTCAAATGATAAAATAGGAAATGTTCAGGACATGAAAATGTAAAAAAAATCAAGTATTTGACTTTATGTTCAAAGGTCAAGGTCACATGAATTATGATATGCAACACACTTCCTATGATAATACACTTTCATTCTAAATATCATATCAATATAAAAGTCCATGTCAAAAATTAAAATATCTATGACCTGGACAAGATTTTCGTCCCAAGCTTCATATTCTGGCTCATGGGATGATATTTTACGATATCTAGCTGTCAAAATGCAGATAATATATACATTTCAATTTGTACAGAAAAGCAAAACCACACAGGTTATAAATGAACAAAATATACAACATTTTATAGTTTTTACAAAACACTGTATGGTACAAAGAATATTATTCTCCTTTAGTTCGAGATTGCTCTGACGTCTGAAGATCGTTAGAAGATAAAATAAGTTTTAGTTTTTCAAAAGGCGAATGATTATTTATACTTGGATGTATTTCAATGATGTTATTGAAGTAATCTTGCCTTAACATGTCATATTTTGGACAATTGAAGAAGAAATGTATTTCATCCTCTATCTCATTTAAATTACATTTTTGACATATTCTGTTTTCTCTTTTGGTGTTTTTATACCGTCCTCTTTCAATTTCTAAAAGGTGGTCTCTTACTCTGATTTTCATAAGGTATATTTCGAAGTTTGTTTGAATAAAAAAAAATCAGTTTGATAAAAATTCCAGTCTTGTCCTTAAGATTCTGAATTTTCAATACCTAAAAAGTTTCATGGTTATTATAAATTACAGAAGATATATTTCACATCTAGTTGAGGAATCAATCTCCTGAATTGGAAAAAATATAATTTTTCTTTTCTGTCTTAAATTTATTGTATAAAGTTTTGCCTATATCCGTTATATTAGATATAGTGTGGTATTCACCACCTGTATCACAAAATTAAATTTTACTTTCACTTCGAAATTCTATACACATATACATGTGACTCTCATTATCTCTAATCTGATATGAATATCAAAACTAATTCAAGATAACTGGAATATATATAATGCATAAATGTATTGTTGATCATTGAATATCATTGGGATAAAAATTGATTATTGGTGGATTGGGCTGTTAAAGGTATATTACTTTTCAGATTAACATTTACCATACAAAGTTATCTATTTTGTATATTTTGGCTTTTGATCCACTACCTTTGTATGTATCACATCCAATATATAACTGTCCAGTTTGACTGAATGACAGAGAGTTTGGTAACTCTATCCCTAACTCCTCAGTGTTGTAGTATGTAATGTTCTCACCATTACTGGACAGTATGTGTAGTGTATGGTTGTAACTGTCTACTAAGACAAAGTTGTCTGATGAGGTTGTTTCAATTTCAATTGGTGAAAATGGATGGTCTTCTGTGTTCACATCAGGATGACCAGTATAGATATTAATATTCATTCCCTCATTGTTCAGTATAACAACCCTCCCCTGATAATCCCCAGATAACACATCTACAACCCCAATGTTACCATTACTAGTACTAGTTATATGATAAGGAAAAGTAAATAAAGGTTTATTTTGACTGTCATACTGGAAGACTTTCTCCTGTCGTCCCGACTTGTGCAGTACTATTACCTGTCTGGGTCCATTAGCTGGGAAGTATGGTCCTGTATCTTTAGCTCCTATGATAACTTTATTGTCTTGAGTCACATGTATACTAACAGGCAGTAATGGTGATATATTGTAAGGAGAGTCTTTCACTTCCTCTGTACCTGATTGTATAACTTTAACTACAGATGAACCAAAAACACAGAGTAGTAGATCACCAGATGGAGTAATTGTCATGTCATTAACATAAAGTTTGAAGTCTGATATAGTTTTCAGTGTATTACCTTCTATATTAGCTCTTTGTACAACTTTTAAAGATATATCGTTTATCATGAAAGAATCATCTTCACACACAATAAGATTGTTAATACGGTTATAGTGTGTTGTAAATTGTTTACCAACCTTAAGTTCAGTGGTGTATGGTACAGTAACATTTTGTAGTTTACCATGAAGGACTGATAATTTGAAAAATCTCCAGGAACAAACTTCGGAATTTGGTTGAAGGTTGTCTTTACTGGTTCAATATTGGTCTCCATTGATTTGATCAGGTTTTTGGAAGAGAAAACTTTCATAGCATCATTAGACAGAAGAACTTTATTTACCTCATCATTTTGTTGGGTTAATTCCTTCTGAGTCTCTTTTGATTTCTGGACAGCTTCCTCCATAGATAGTGATATGTCATCCAAGTTCTGATCAAGTTCACTAATAAGTTTATCACAGTGTTTCTCAATGGATTCTATCAAAGATTTCTTATAATCTAGTATTCCTTGCTTTGTTTTATTATAACTGGATTGCCTAAGGGATTTTATTTTCCTTAGTTCTTCCTGCCCTTTAGATAAATTCTTCAATCCCTCGTTGATATAGGTTTGTCCATTTCTGATTTTATCCAACTGAATCTTGTATCCCTCACTTATCTCAGTCATTTCATGTTTGTTGTGGGTTTTAGAAATACAAACTGGGCAAGCTAATTCACAACAAGATCTACAAAAAATACAACAATTTTGTTCAGCATGTTTGGTACACTTCAGTTTTGTAAAATCAAGTTTTCGTTCCTCTTGATATTTATGGACATCTTTTATGTCAATAATTGTATGGTCCTGGGCTGATGCAAACTTAGAATGGACTTTATCTCGACATCTCTGGCACATCATCAGTCCACACTCCAAACATTTCCACTTCAACTTGGGGTCATTTTCACATAACTCACAGACCATGGCTGTCTGTCCTTTCCTAATAGAACTTGTCAACGGCTTTGAGGAAGCCATTTTATCAATTCTATTTAACTTCCTTGATTAAAGTATCAAAGATTATTATGACCAAAAATAGAAATGTTTACCTTTAATCTTTGAAAGTTAATCTCTTAATTCATAAGGTAGTCTATAATTTTACACATGATTGAAAACTGTGAAAAGAAAAATTGGAATTAAACCAACAGCGAATGATCTGTTTATACCCGCGCTTTCGAATGAAAGTTCGGGTATAATATTGTCGTTGTGGTCGTCCGTCCGTCACACCTTGTGACGCAAACTCCTCCTTCACTTTTGAATTTTTACCATTTTTCTTTGTGCCATATTGTTGCTTTCTAACTGTAGAAGCGCAATAACGTTATGGAATTCCAAAGTTTTAAAAGAGTGCCTGGGAATGGCTAAATTATATAGCCTTGTGACGTGAACTCTACTTTCATTTTTGAATTTAAACCATTTTTATTGTTGCCGTATTGTTGCTTACCAACTGTAGATGCGCAATAAGGTTTTGGAATGGCAATTTTTTTAAAACGGGGGTGGGAGGGACAAAAAAGGCCCAAGCAGAAAAAAAGCATAATTACTTAAATAACTATGTCATATTGTTGCTTGCTAACTGCATATGCGCAAAAGGTTTTGGAATTCCAAAGGGGAGCTGGGAGGGACCAAAAAGGGTCAAAATAGACAAAGAGTCTTGTGACGCGAACTCCTATTTCATTTTTGAATTTAAATCATTTTTATTAGTGCCATATTGTTTCTTACCAACTGTAGATGCGCAATAAGGTTTTGGAATTCCAAAATTGTTTAAAAGGGGGTGGGAGGGACCAAAAAGGGCCGAAACAGAAAAAGACCATAATTACTAAAATTTTATCTAAAAAATCCATTGAGTTTTGGGTAAAACATGACATCACCACAAACACAATGTGACGTTGCAAAATATGTGCAAGTTTTACAAACAGTTGAACCACTTTTAAGACATATCTAATTGTTATTTGAAATATACGTGTTTGTACTAAAGGTCGGAGTTTTTCAGAAGAAATATGTTGCTGAGGTATTATGCCACCAACAATTATTACATGAAAATATTTTTCTATTCTCTCATTGGATGGAAAGGTCTTGAGTACTCGTGAATTAAAATTTGGGATTAAAACAGATCCTGACAGGTCAAGCAGAATTTAATAGTCACCGATTTTTCTTAAAATAGAAAATGAAAGTAATTTTTTTCTGATTCATATAAAAAAAGTCACTACTGACTATGTATTAGGTCACTATCAGAATTCATCAACCCTTGAAAATGTATATTCACCTCACCTAAAGTCTTGGTGAATATTACATTTTCTCGGGTTGATAAATCCTGACAGCGACCTGTTACAAAGTCATTAATTGTATGATAATGATCAAGTTCTCCATAGGAATTTTAAAATCGTGATTTTTTAGTCTTCCTCAAGTTAGATTTTGTTGGACTTTTTCCTGTGTATATTTGGGGTATAATGCTAAAGATTAAAACTTAAAAATATTCTGTTGCAATTACTTTAAGGTTAGGGTCAAATTTATGCTAGATTGACTGGACTATTATTGCACAAAAATATGATCATGTTCAGTACAGCAAGATCATAAAAATACAACCAGGGATGTGACGTTTTCAATATTTGAACAGTTTACTGTAACTTTATAGATACAAACTGCCTTCTAATTGAACTTTTTGCATTATGTTTTAAATATTTTTTATCTGTTTTTCAGGAAAAAGAAACTTGGTAGTAACACTACAAGGAGCACAAAGAAAATAACAATATTTATTGTGTGTGCCAAACATTGTTGTTTTTTAGTGCTTTGTTGGTGTTTTATTTCAATATTTTAAATCATGGATATGTGAACTATACATGTTAGTGTCAACGGACCGGACGTTTTACGTCATCTTTTATTATTTAAAGAAAAAGTTCATGAACTTTCAGATGATATATATACTTTTGAAGTTTAGTATTCATTATTGTTTATGGACCAGCTAAAGCCCGACTCTGGGTGCGGGATTTTCTCGCTGCGTTGAAGACCCATTGTTAGCCTTGAGCTGTTTTCTGCTCTTTGGTCGGGATGTTGTCTCTTTGACACATTCCTCGTTTCCATTCTCTATTCTATTGAATCGGATCACTATAATTAATATCGGCAAAAGAATACTGAAGCTACAAATTAGTGGGAAAGGTCCACAGATTTGATGTCCATGGAAAAGACAAGTCAGGAGAGTAGAACTCAACAAACCATCGTCACACGGATACATGTATAACTAAAAGAATAAAAAAAACTTGCAATAAACTAAACAAAGATAGAACAAGACATCCGCCACATTGCCAGTACGTAAAGGCAAGTGAAGTGTCAATTCTAGAAGGACGTGAACTATCTGTCTTATAGGAGAGATAGAAACTTCGTATCGGCTAATCAATTCGTGATAACGACCATAAAACGTTTGGAGTGATATCGGCAAAGAATTACCGAGGCAACAAAACAATGGGGAAAATCCACAAACTCAAAATCCAAGGACAAGACAGTCAGGATAATGGAAAACAACATGTACTAACACCACAAGGATACATGTAGAACCAAAAGAAATAAAAAATGTATAATAAACTAAACAAAAATAGAACAAGACAGCACAGTAACTGAGCATGAAGCACTAACAATGTGAACTCCCATTGAAAACGTGGAGTGACATCGGGTCCTCCGGAAGGGTAAGTGTGCCCTACTCCTTTAACAGCACCCATAACATTGCCAGTAAGTAAAAGCCAGTGAAGTGTCAAGTCCGGTGAGGTGTCATTTCAAGAAGAAAGTGAAATCTAACTGACGATATCTAGTCCATACGCGAGATATAAACTTTCTATCGTGATGACGACCATGAAACTTTTGGGGTGATAGAATTAACAGACACCGAACATAACCCTGTCTAAGCAGTTTATGTGACAACAAACTCGCCCTGTTCCACAGCCTATCAGGGCTCCAAACCTCTTCCAGTAATGCATCCTGAATCAGTGCCATGATATAAAATATATAAAAGCATACATGTGCTTCTTCATACTGAGGGTGGCTCGGTGGCCGAGTGGTCTAGGTAGTTAGTCATGACTACTAATGATCACTAGCCTGTCAACACCGAGGTTGTGAGTTCGAATCTCACCTATGGCGGGCACAGGGGGCCCGACTTCTGGAAATTTATTTCTTTTTTATTTTATTTTTTTTTTTTGTTATCTTATTTCATGAGTACTTTTAATAAATATTCACTGTAACAACGAATATTCTGCGTTTATTATCAATATGCTATACACTATCCACGTCCTTATACTAAAAAATCCTAAAGGGATATAAGCCGCCATTTTGGATTTCCTACCTCTGCCACGATTAAAATCAATTAAAAATACTTCCATGAGAATTTATTTTATATCTGCCCTCAATCTCCTCCAAAATGAATCATCTTCAAAATCCAGTCACCATTTTACCAAGATGCGGCATCAAACTCTTTAATTCGACAAGCAAAGTCAAAAGTTCGCGTATTTCGGGTCGAAAGCAACGTTACTGTATATAACAGTATGTATAAGTCAATGAGAATCAGAGTTGCGTCCCTTTGAATTCAAAAGTTACGAGGAACGTTGCTTTCGACGCGAAATATGATAAGTTTTGACTTCGCTCGTCAAATTATCGAGTTTAATGTCGTAGCTTGGTAAATTGATGATTGGATTTTGAAGATCATTCATTTTAGAGGAGATTGAGGGCAGATATGAAATAAATTGTGACATGCGTTGTTATAGTAAATATTTATTAAAAAGCATTCATGAAATAAGACCAAAAAAAAATAAAATAAAAAAGAAATAAATATCCAAAAGTCGGGCCCCTGTGGTGGCGGGGTGTGTTCGACTCCCACCTTAATTGACAAGGATTGCCAATTTTCCTACCGAAGGTCGGTGGTTCTCTCCGGGTACTCCGGCTTTCTCAACCAATAAAAACTGGCCGTCGCGAAATAGCCAAATGTGCTGAAAACGCCCCAACTAAACTAAACAAACAATCTTCATACTGAGAAATGAAACTTCTATAGTTTTACAATAATATACAGTAGTTTATACATGTTATGCGAATCTATTATAGATTTTTTATTAATATGAAATCCTTTATACATATTTCCAATATTTAACTCCACTTTATATTGCCGTGATTTACCAAAGCATAACAATACAGCTCCTTGTACCTCTATTTTTGGTGTATTGCTATATTTGGAAAAAATGAATATTAAACACAACTCATGATTCTAGATTTTGAAAAAATGCCAAGTTCGTGAAATTATATCTATTATACCAGTAAATTATTGTGCACTATTGAATATTGAATACTTTTGCTTAAAGATGAGATAGGCTAATAATTTTTTATTTGTGTACAGAATTGTGAGAATTACATCCCTTGAAAGCTATAATAGAATAGAGAATGGAAACGGGGAATGTGTCAAAGAGATAACAACCCGACCAAAGAGCAGAAAACAGCTAATGGTTACCATGGGTCTTCAACGCAGCGAGAAAATCCAACACCCGGCTTCAGCTGTTCCCTAAAAAATAATGCATACTAGTTCAGCGAAATGGACGGCACACTAAACTCCAAAACATACAAATGAACCAAAATAAAAATAAAAAAAAAAAAACACAAGACTAACAAAGGCTAGAGGTTCCTGACTTGGTACGGCCGCAAAAATGTGGCGGAGTTAAACCTCCCCCCCCGCGCATACCTCTAGCCAATGTGGAATAAACAAACACACAGCGATACACACAGTAAAACACTGTTTGGACATTTGCATGAAAATATTTCAGGCTCAATTGAAAAGACATATTAAATTACTTGAATTTTCATGTGATTTTCCCATTACAGCTTTCTTCAAAAGATTTATGGTAAATACCAAATCAAAGAATTTAAACAGTTTTAATTTTTTCTGTGTTTTGTCTGGTTATAATGATTAAAATGATTTTAATTTTGTCTGTCTTTTGACTGGTATTAAATAATGATTAATTTTGTGAAAAAAGGTTTATGATTTTTTTTCCTTTCAAAAATGATTTTATCTCATTCCATACGACTTTCAGGATAATAATTCATTGTCTTACTATATCAAATATCAATAAATATCAGCAGTTTGCAGTATTTAATTTTCATTTAAAGCAAAGGTACTGTTAGTCAGGATAAACTCTTAAATCTTACTTATCCACTTATTAAATGGTGCCTACCTCATTACAGGTAAATACTAATGCAGGCGGGTTGTTTTCACCAGAGACATATAATTATCCCCGCACTTCGAAGAAGTTCGGGGATATTGTTATCGCCCCCGTCCGTCCGTCCCTCACACTTTCTTGTGACCTAAACTCCTCGTTCATTTTTAACTTCATGCATTTAATTTCTGTACAGTATTATCAAAAATGTAACATTAACTCCTCTATCATTTTTCATTTTATGTATTTAATTTATATAAAGGATTGTCACATACTGTATTTCGATTTTCGAAAAAAGGTGAATTTAAGCTTGTGACCTAAACTCCTCTTTCATTTTTGAATTCATGCATTTGATTTATATACAGTATTGTCGCATTCTGTATGTAGATGCGCAATAAGGTTTTGGAATTTTGATTTTCTAAAGTTGGGGCCCACAGGTGTCAAATTTTGAAAATTAGAAATTGAAGCATGTGACCTAAACTCCTCTTTCATTTTTGACTTCATGCATTTAATTTCTACACAGTATTGTCACATACCGTATCTAGATGCGCAATAAGGTGTTAGAATTTTGATTTTCAAAAATTGGGGCCCACAGGGGTCAAATTTGGAAAATTGGCAATTTAAGCTTGAGACCTAAACTCCTCGTTCATTTTTCATTTTATGAATATGATTTCTATACAGAATTGTCACATACTATGTGAAGATGTGCAATAAGGTTTTAGAATTTTGATTTTCAGAACTCGGGGACAACAGATGTTGAATTTTGAAAATTAGGAATTTAAGCTTGTGACCTAAACTCCTCTTTCATTTTTCATTTTATGTAATTAATTTCTTTACGGCATTGTATACACTGTATATAGATGTGCAATAAGGTTTTAGAATTGTGATTTTCAAAAACTGGGGCCTTTAGGGGTCGAACTTAAAAAATTGGGAATAATAAGTGGATGACTGAAAGTTTTCTTTCATTTTTCATTTTATACATTTTATTTCTATACAGTTGTGTCATACACTGTATGCAGATAAGATTTTAGAATTTTAATTTTCAAAAATTTGGGCCTGTATTCAAAGGTATAATTGTGAAAAAGGTGCACAGGGATACAAATGTGGGGAGTGCGGGGATAGCTGTCATTTCCGACTGCCTCAGTCTAGTTTTATATGTCTCTGTTCTCACTGTTGAAGATCAAATTTCATTTTTAGGTCACCCGGGCTATTCTCATCACTTGGCGTCCGTCGTCCGTCGTCCGTCGTCGTCCGTTAACTTTTACAAAAATCTTCTCCTCTGAAACTACTGGGCTAAATGAAACCAAACTTCATCACAAGCATCATTAAGTATCTAGTTTAAACAATGTGACCGATAACCACCGCCTTCCAACCAACATGGCCGACATGGCTTAAAATAGAACATTGGGGTAAACTGCAGTTTTTGTCTGATATCTCAAAAACTAAAACATTTAGGGCAAAACTGACGGTAGTAAAAATGTTCACCAGGTCAAGATCTACCTGCCGTTAAATTTTCAGACGAATCTGTCGACTCTTTGTTGGGTTATTGTCCCTGAATTATTAATTTTAAGGAAATTTTGGAGTTTTAGGCTATTATCTTGAATATTATTATAGATAAAGACGAACTGTAAACAGCAAAAATGTTCAACCAAGAAAGTTAGAAAATTCAAACTCGTTCTCGACAGAAAAACTTTGGAAAAAATTTATCTTACATTTATCAGACCAATTTTAGAATATGCAGATGTCATATGGGACAACCCCACTTTGATATTGGTAAGTAAAATTGAATCCGTGCAAACAGAGGCTGCTAGAATCGTCACTGGGGGATTAGATTAGTCTCCCTCCACCGATTATACTCCTAAGTCGGATGGGAGAGACTGCGAGAGACACACAAACTTACATATTTCTTTAAAATGACAACTCGACTAACACCGACATATCTCAGTAGCCTAATTCCCCAATCACTTTCCGACATTCATGACCATAACACTCGACATGCACACATAATTCCCCCTTTTCGAACCAGATCATCGCTATATTCAAACTACATCATGCCCTCCACTGTTAGATCTTGGAACCTTCAACCTCAGACAGTGAAGAATAGTACCACAATTAATTCCTTCAAACAGAATTTAAAATCCAAAATTATTACTAAACCGTCATACTATTACACTGGCACACGACTGGAACAGGTACTACACTGTAGATTAAGAATGGAGTGTAGTTCCCTCAATCATCACTTATTAAAAAAAAATATTGTCGAATCTTCAGACTGCCTCTGTCAGCGCGGTACTTCTGAAACTACAGTACATTACATACTCCACTGTCGACGTCTTACTGATCTAAGAACTCGATACATTCCTAGAGGGATTTCCATAGACACTTTATTATTTCGGGATCTTCAAATCTCACTATTGAACAGAACGATGAAATTTTCAAATCCGTGCAGAACTTTATCATAAAAAGTAAGAGATTTTCAAATTGGCTCACCCCCCCCCCCCCCCACCACCACCCCTTTTCCCAGCCGTAATATTCAGTATGAGTTCAAAAATAAATAAATGAATGAATAAAAGAACACACAAAGTCCATTTATAATGATAGATTTAATTTAATTTTTATTTATTTAAGTTACCCCCCCCCCCCCCAAAAAAAAATCAAATGATGTTTCTATCTCAAATAAATGTATGTACAAATGAACAACAAAACTTCTAACAGGAAAGGTAAACAACAGACAGAACCCCGGACAAAAAATAACATAAAACACATGGTACAGGCACTGAACAGTGGTGGGGTTAAAAAGAATAACCAAAACCATGAACCAGACGTATATTGTCAATCTTGTAAAATAACGGACGGGTACCAGTCTAACTACGTCATTACACTGAGCGCATCACCATTTTTAAATTCTTCCCAGCCAATAATCCTAATTCTTTATACTTAACTTTATCAACAACTTTCCTAATTATTATTGTAAGCTGTTTGTTGTATTCATGTTCTTAATGTTAATGTCTATTGTGATGTATATATATTGAGGTGTTATTGTATTGTTTTGCTTTGACCCATATGGGTTTATTTTATGCAAATAAAGGATTTATAATATAATAGTTAACCATATTATACATATTACTAAGTATCATTACATCTTCCTTTGAGTTGTACCTCGGAGTTGTACATGTCACTATATAATACAAATGCAGGGATAGGGATTAATATAAGTTTGTAACTTGTTTCCCAATCCTTTAATTAATGTATATTATGTCAAAATGTTCATTGTATATTATGTTAACATATCTATGATTTAATTAATAAAATTTGTTTAAACTAAACTAAGATCTATACAAATAAGTCAACATGACCAAAATCATTGATTGACCCCTTATATGAGTTTTGCCCTTTAAAGGGCGTTTGGCGTAAACTTTCCTTAAAAGATCTTCTCCTCTTAAACCACTGGGATAATTGGGACCAAACGTTGGTGGAATGATCCTTGTGTGGCCCCCTTCCAAAATTATATCCTGCATCCCCGACCTTCAACCGACTTGGCTGCTGTTATTAAAAATGGAAAAAGAGGGGTTGAATTTCAAAAATCGTCTTCTATGAAACTACAAAGCCAATTGGAACCAAACTTGGCAGTAATGGTCCTTAGGAGGTTCTCTTTCAGAAATGTGTCCGATGACCCGGACTGTTAACCAAGATGGTCGCCATAGCCGAACCTAGTTTAACATAGGACCCTATAGGAAAATTCATTTAAAAATCTTCTTGTCTGAAACCACTAAGCCAATTAGAACTATACTTGGTAGCAATGGTCCTTAGGAGGTCCTCTTTCAGAAATGTGTCCGATGACAAGACTGTTAACCAAGATGGCCGCCACAGCAGAACTTAGTTTAACATAGGATCCTATGGGAAATTCACTCAAAAATCTTCTTGTCTGAAACCAGTAAGCCAATTAACAATGGTCCTTAGATGGTCCTCTTTCAGAATTGTGTCCGATGACCCGGATGTCAACCAAGATGGCCGCCACAGCCGAATTTAGTTTAACATAGGGCTCTATGGGAAAATTCATTGAAAAATCTTCTTGTCTGAATCACTTGACCAATTGGAACCAGACTTGGCAGCAATGGTCCTTAGGAGATCCTCTTTCAGAAATGTGTCCGATTTTATGGACCGTGAACCAAAATGTCCACCACGGCCGAACTTAGTTTAAAATAGGACCCTATGGGAAATTCAATCAAAAATCTTAATTCTCGTCTGAAACTACGTAGCCAATTGGAACTAAAATTGGCAGCATTGGTCCTTAGATGGTCCTCTTTCAGAATTGTGTCTGATCACCCGGATTATCAACCAAGATGGCCACCGAACTTAGCTTAATATCGGACCCGGCTATTGGAAAATTCTTTTTAAAATTTTCGTCTGAAAACACTAAGTCAGTTGGAACAAGACTTATATAGTAGTAATGGTCTTTAGATTGTTCTCTTTTAGAAATGTGTCCATTGACCTGGACTGTCAACCAAGATATGGCTGCCACATCCGAACTCAGTTTAACATAGAACTCTATATAAAAACCAACCAAATTGACAGCCACACTTAAATTTTTAGTCCTGCTCAAGGTTAAAAGTTAAATCCAGGTGAGCGATACAGGCTCTCGAGAGCCTCTAGTTTTGAGTTCTTAATCTCAAACATTGCCTGCATTCAGTTTGGATACCGAAAGTGAGGCAGAGAAAGAACTATGCATACCAACACGGAAACATTCTAAAAAGCCAAAGAATCATATAACAGTAAATAGGAATATTATTATTATATTATAGATTACTACGAGAAAAATTATCCTAGATAACATTTTATAATTAAATATTTTCCAAGTAAAGAAAATTTAATATTTTTTCCTGTAATAAGTTTATCTATTTCAGACACTTTTGTATACCAAACTTACACAGTGGAAAGCAAAATATGGCTATGGAAAGGATTTTACTATTAAACCTTTCCTTGGAAAAAATATACTTAGTAAATATTTTCCTGAGGAAACAATTTCACAGAGGAAAGCATTAATACCCTTCCTTTTTTCTGACACATTGAGGAATTCATCTGCAGTCAGTTTCAAATTTTTAAATTATTATTTCAATCCGAATTTTTTTTGTAAGATATGTGCGTAGATAAGGTCAAAATGTAGGATCTTGTCTGAAAATGAGGCGGCCAATAATTAAAAAGGTCAATATCTAGGTCGTAACCAGTTGACTAGGTGGAATGTGAAGATCAATTCATTGTAGTGATTTTTTTCTGATGTAAATTTCCTGAACCATATCTTATCAGAAACATTTAAAAAGAGTTGTTTTAATCAGAGCTATTTTATATTTAAGGAACAATTGAATTATATATATATGTATGCATAAATTAGAAGGTAAGTAAGACATTCGTTTTTATTGATTTATTGCACACAATATAGCCTTAACTTAAGCATGGTAAACTTGTGACATATCGGTATGTATATTTTTCTCATTTTTTTCAACACTTTGACGTGTGTGTATGGAGATAAAAAGAAATTAAGTAGTTTATTTTATATGAAAATGAAAGAAAATGGGGTAATGGTTTTTAATTTCAACATTTTATTTTATCAGAAATATTTGTTTTTTGTTGTTTGTTATTGGGGAAAAAATTGAATTTATTTTAAACACCTAATTCTGAACTTTTACCATACTTAGGCACCTTTGTTAAACAATCATTAGCATTGAGATAGTGAGGTCCATATTGGTCAAGGTTCTATACCATTTAGTTTGTACTATCCATGTGTTTGTTTTATTTTTAAGTTATAATTCCTTTGTATTGCTTAACATTTATCGGTATATATGCAATTTAAATAAACAATTGATTATATTAGTTCTATAGAAATTATAAGGGGGTACCTATCAATCACATGCCTGCATACATGTATCTCTCTCATGCATAACAATAATTGATCTTTTTTAGCCTCCATCAGGAGATTATATTAAGGGTCATTCATAATTGTCAACATTTTTCACAAGTTTACAAATACCAATATTTTTAGGAAACCTCCAACTCCCTTAAAAAAATGTCAACATTTTTTTTAACATTGTCGCTATGAACAGGCGTCATTTCTTTCTGGGGGGTTGGAGGGGGGGAGATCTATAGACATCGTTACATGCCTTAAAATACACGTACCAAGTCCAGAGCACAAGTCAAATGTTGACATTTTTGTGTTTTGTACTCTTTTATGTTGTTTTTTGTCCAGAGTTCTGTCAGTTGGGTTGCTTTGATGGACTGGTATGTCATTGTTGACCTTTCCTGTTATCCATTTTGTGGTTTCTGCTGAAGTGAATTGTAGTTTGTTGGCTTTTTGTAACCTTGTATACTGTTCAGTACTTTGTCAGCATCAGTATCAGCAAAAGTGACATTTATACCAATTCTTAAAGCATATGCTAAAAATGTTGCCCTAGCATGCATTTTGTAAACACGTAAAAAATGTTGAAAATTATTTGGATGACCCCTTGTGCAAATAACAAATGCTACAATATACTATAATATGTGAGTTTTATGATAGAATGGACTGCAAGACAAGGAAAAATCAGAAAGCAAGTTATAAGGGGTTACCTATCAATATTACACCTGTTTATATCTCATGCATAACAATTATATATCTTTTTTTGCCTCCATCAGGTGATTATACTAGGGGTCATTTATAATTGTCAACATTTTTTACAAGTTTAAAAAGACCACTCTTTTTGAAACCCCCAACTCCCCTTCAAATAATGATTTTTTTAACATTGTTGCTATGAACAGGCATAATTTCTTACTTGGGGGAAAAAAAGATCTACAGACATTGTTACATCCCTTGAAAATACATGTACCAAGTCGAGAGCACAAGTCAAATGTTTGTGTTTTGTACTCTTTTATGTTGTTTTTTGTCCAGAGTTCTGTCAGTTGGGTTGCTTTGATTGATTGGTATGTCATTGTTGGCCTTTCCTGTTATCCATTTTGTGGTTTCTGCTGAAGTGAATTGCAGTTTGTTGGCTTTTTGTAACCTTGTATACTGTTCAGTACTTTTTCAGCATCATGACTTCTATAAATTTATCCAGCATATCTCTTTTTTTCAAAATATCAGAAAAAGTGACATTTAAACAAATTTTTTCATATGCGAAAAATGTTGAATTTGAAACCCCCTTCGCACTAGCGTGCATTTTGTAACTCATGAAAAATGTTGACAATTATGTGGATGACCCCTTGCACAAATAACAAATGATACAATATACTATAATATGTGAGTTTTATGATAGAATGGACTACAAGACAAGGAAAATCAGAAAGCAACTTATAAAGGGGTACCTATCAATATCACACCTGTTTATATCTCATCCATAACAATTTATAATGTTAGATATTCATATTATTATGTTTTATGTAAAAAATCCAAGAATTTAATTCACTGTAATATTATCTCCTTCTGTCTTTGTTTTATTCTAGTTAAGGATGCTCGCTGGTCATGTTTTGGTCTTTTTGTCAGATTTTCGGAATCCTCATGTTTTATCCATTTCTTAAAAATGACATTTTGTGCCCATGAACCCCAACTTTTTCTTTTATAATTCAATCATATATACCTTAAAATGGTATTTGACAAAATTTTATGAAATCCTTTTTATTTTTTCATACATTTTTGAGAAACTGAGGTTGTCAATGCAAAGACAATGAAAAATCCAGAGAAAACCCATTTCCTGCAATTTTTCAAGGCCTTATAGCTCTAAAATCAGCACATGAACCTATATTTTTTTCTTGCTTATTTGTTTACTATTTATATGTTCTCTCAAACTAAAACACCTATTTCAAATCCTATTTATTTCCCATTAGACCAGCGATCATCCTTAAAGTTAATTACTGTATTTTCTGGACTATGTCTATGTGGACTATAGGTCTAATTGATACTTCCTCCATAGACTTATAATGGTGAAATGGTTATGTTAAAGTAAAAATTTCTCGACTTATATCTGCTCTGAACTAATTTTTCAATCCCTTTCATAGCCAATATTAGTCTGGAACAAATTTTTTTAACCACAATAATTATTGTATGTATCTAAATGAGTAAAATAATGCACAAACATCAATCGAAAAATATTTCATCAAATCACATTTCCCCTAATTTTGAAATTATTCCATTGTACTCTCTGCATATTGTAAAAAATTGACAATAAAGAATTGTTATGAATTAGTTGATTGATTGATTGTTGCTTAACGTCCAATGGCAAATATTTCATGCTTCTTCAGGACGAGAACCAGTTCAATTCATCAAACAACTCGAATAGGGGTGTGATTGGACACGAAAGGGAACCAATTTTGACCTCCACTGTAAAAGGAGGCTGGTTGGGCAGGGTCGGATAATTTATCCTTCTGTAGCGGCCATCAGCCTATTCTTTTTTGAAAACCTCAGAAGGGATCTTTAATGTGGCATTCTCAAAACACGTTACCCACTATAGTCTTCTGTCAGGCTTTCTGTATTATGACCTAACAAACCCTAACTAGAGGGTTTCCTCTATCCGCCACCTAGGGATGCGCTTAAGGCAGTTCTATGGGTTGAGCTCTCGTGATCCGTCGAAGGTGCTTAGTTATGAATTAGAGAGATAAGTGGGAATGAATATTTATCTCAATACATGAGTTCCATATTCAAGTATTGTGATACATTTTCTTTTTGCTGTCACCACTCATTCCTAGCAATTACTGCTGTTGTAAAAGCACTGAAATGAAAGAATGGAATTCTTAACTTCAAATGTTATAAATATTTTTGTTTGGAATAAACGTAATTATTAATAAATCTTGATCCAAAGATAAATTTTTTAAACATATTTATTGATTTATTGTGATAATAATTGACAAGGAGGAGAATCATTCTAATATGACGTGTTGCATTTGCAGTTTAATGAATTATTCCCTTTCTGTTTGGTGATCTTTTTCAAATTGATGTAAACTTGAAGAGTTAAGTCCCTTGACGTAATGTCTTCTTTGCTTCGCATCACGGTGCGGAGCTATTAGTTTCAGTAGACATACACGCCATCTTGAAATAATTACTGATCGCTGATTGCTTACTTTATGATGCGGCTGAGATACAGCAACAGCCATTGGTTTAAATAAGATAAAGAATTACAGACTTTACTCGTTCAGGATAAGTCATCAAAAGCCGGAAAATTAACTATGTGTATATCAGTTCCGATCAACTGTCATTACATGTTCTTTAAGTATTCATATATTCTGAAATTCATTATTGAAATCAATTATTAATACATGTATATTTGCTTATACACGCGGTTTGTTTTGCTTAATCGTATACACTATAATCCTATGTTTACAACAAAAAATGCATGATCTCTACTGTATAACTTCTGTCAATCTAGGCACACCTCCAGAGTCATGTCTGTTTGTTGTTTTCGCGCGGAAAATTTTACTGGTCAACAGAGAATTCCAATACTAAATCAACAACCACATGCTCACATATTACCATAAATTAAGATAACAGCGAAGCAATCCACACCTTTTTAGAAAGCTAAAACTTGTGAAGAAGTTATTTTAGCTTTTAATTTCTCATATTTTATCAAAAGATGTTTTTTTTCGGGACTAATTACCATAATACTGATTACACTTGCCAACTTTCACAACAGAAAAAGTGATTTTATATGTAAACTGAAATATAAATCCATTGCTTGACTTTTTTCCTTTATTTTCATGTTGAAACATTTAACAGCCTATGAAGACATCATAAACCAATTGAAATGTACTTCTTTTTGTAGCAATTTTATTACATAATTTATGTACAAATTTTCTTTGAGGTCTTTAAGTATAGGAAAATCAGGTGAACATTTGTATTAGTTCTTTTTTATCTTTTTATAGGAATTAGGTCATCCATAACATTTTAAAAATCCATTATTGTAAAGGATATTTTAAAACAGTCAATAGGTGGAATGTTATAATGGGATCTGAATAATGATGATATGTTTGTATATATCCTTTATCGTTGGGGGAATAAAAATCCTTTTTATGTTTTCAAAAAATTTCTGTTTCTAAAAAATTGTATTAAGATAAGCTTGTTTAGATCAAAATTCAAAATTTGACGTATAAGAAATGCTCAGACATAATTCTAGTATTGTATTAAATACAAGTAACATCTTTTAAAAGTTATTTTGATGATTTTCTGTTTAAATTTGTTACAGCAAAGTTTCCATAGTCCACCTATTTTTTGTTTTTTTTTTGGTATTTTTATCCAAATTCATTATCTATTTTAAAATTATTTTTAAATATTTTATAACATCTTTACTCTCTTCTTTGTAATATTTAGGCATTATTCTCTATTCTGTTAAACACATTCAAATCCTTTGAAATACATTTATATCCTAAATTCATTTCAAATAAATTCAAGTATAATCCTGTTGTTTGTTCTTTGTAAAAGAACAACCATTTGATTTTTAGACAGGAGTCTAATTTTTTGAAGAAATTAGACTATCTTCAGTTTTGATTATTATATAGAGTCTCATTCTGAAAATAGGTACAGGTTTTTAAAAAGTGTTGACTTGTCTGTTATTGTTAAATGAGAGTTGACTGAAATATGTAATATATAAAGTTGAACTTATAAATAAATTTAAAGGCTTTATTATCTTAAAGCCACAGACATTTTTGTGAGTTTTATAATGAATTGTTCAATTAAAAAGAGAAATGGCATTTATAAAAATTTGTCAATGTTCATTGATATATATTACTTAGTTCTCGATATGGCTTAAATGTCGCCCACACAGCGTAAAACAATAATCAGTCAATCAATCATTGATATATATATATGACTTCCCCTTTTATTGGGAAAAATTTCAACAGATATATAAAAATTTGAATAAGGTTTCTGATGATTTATGAGTAATAATAAATTGTTGTGTAGAATTTTACTGAATTTTGATTTTTCTGGGTTTTTTCCCTGATGTAAACGAAGGAGAAAGGGAACAGATTATGGCATCAAAAGTAAAAAAATATATACATTGGTTCAAATTAATAGCACAGTGGTTAGAAAGTGTATTAAAGTGGTAAAACAATCATTACATAGTTGTACCATTGTGGTATATAATCCTGGGGAGAACACTGCTATTTGTGTTGAAAGTATTTTTATTTACAGCTTAAAAAGGGAAATAACTTAGAAAATGAAGTCTGTTTCTAACAACCATGATATAGTAGTTCATGTCAATGGTGAAGACAAGCAGAGTGTAAAATTCAATGAAGATCCATTCAAGGGAAATAATCAGATTGAACCAAGTTATTCTATTTCACGGGGAAAAATAATAAAATTGAATTTATTTTCCCTTTATAAATAGGTTACTAGAGTTATGGTTCTTATTAAAAACTGGTATTTTTAAATTAGAGTTATTTCCCTTTGGACATTACATCTTTTTTACCTTTAACCTTCAAGGAAAAATAAAACCCCATTGCTGAAACATTCTCTTATATCTATGTACGCATTTCAGCAATAAATTTTCATCATCAGTGCTCAAGTCGAAAAATGTGGAAATCTGAAGAAAAATTTTATTCAGAATATTTAAAAGCCGAAAACTTCCAAAAACTGAAGAACCAAAGCCATTCAAGATAGAGCTATGCATGAACATTTTATTTTTTAACCTTCAACATTTTCTGAATATTTTTTTTCTATTTTTTTAGGAAAAAGAAACTTGGTTGTGACAATACAAGGAGCACCAAGAAAATAACAATATTTAATGTGTGTGCCAAAAGTTATTATTTATTAGTGTTATTTTGGTGATAAAATTAAGAGAGTGTTTTTATTTCAGATTTTTTTTATGAACTAAAAATAATGGATATGTGAAATATACAAGTTAGTGTTTTCAATAAATTGGAAGTATATTACTTTATCGTTTCTTACGGGAAGAAAAAATTCCTTCAATAAGCGCATCTTCCCTAGCCAAGGATTACGATTCGCTTAGAACTGTGAAGAGGAGACAATCAGATGATGTACTTTCAAAGTTTTCTATCAGAATACTATATCAGTTGTACTATAATAATTCACTTTTTATTAATTGTTATTTGACTCTTGAGTTTGCTGGTTAAATAATACTGCTAAATATATTAAATATGTATGTATTTATTTTCCCTAGTTTCTTAAACTGCAAAGTTAGCTGTATCACAATTTGTTTTGTTTCAGTAATAATAGAATAGAGAATTGAAACGGGGAATGTGTCAAAGACACAACAACCCGGCCAAAGAGCAGAAAAGGCTACCAATGGGTCTTCAACACAGCGAGAATTTCTCACCTGGAGGCGGGCTTCTGCTGGCCCCTAAACAATAATGTATACTAGTTCAGCAAAATGGACGCCACACTAAACTCTGAAACCTACAAATGAACCAAAAAACACCCAAGACTAACAAAGGCTAGAGGTTCCTGACTTGGGACAGGCGCAAAAATGTGGCGGGGTTTAACATATTTTGTGAGATCTCAACCCCCTCCCCCCTTATACCTCTAGTCAATGTGGAATAAACAAACACACAGCTTTATACACAGTAAAACTCGGTTCAAAAGATATCCGAGTCGATGTTAAAAAGTTCACAGAAGAAACTAAGCAAAATGACAATGATCAATATACATTAACAAAGGACTACTAGCAATTACTGACATGCCAGCTCCAGACCTCAATTAAACTGATCGAAAGATTATGTCCTTTTCGTGTAGAAAAAACAGCCACAATATTTCCTATGCAAAGACCCTTTGAGTGAATCAATATTAATTCCAAAAAATGCCATCTTTAATGACTTGACATAAGTGTCAAATGCATCTTTTTTAAACTTTTTCTATTATACACATGTATTCTGTGTTTTTTTCAGAGAATGTAATTTTATAATAATTTTTACTCTAACACATTTTATGTGAACTTTATCATATTATTGTTATTTAAGTCTTTTGCATACGGGTAAATCTGGAAAAATAAACTTCTTCATATTAGAGGCAATGCAACACATTAAATATATCCTACAGTCGAGGTCTACCTTTGCTTATCTCTTCTGCATAACAACTGATAATGTTAAGCATCTCTGATTTGTATGTTTTATGTTATAAATCCCTGATGGAATTGTTTTCCTGTTTGTTTGTTTAATTCTTGTTAAAGCTAAAAAAAAATCTGCACTGAACTAATTTTCAGTCTTATTCATTGCCAGTATTCGTTCCAAACAGATTTTTCAACCATAATAGTGTGTATCTAAATGACGTAATACATGAATAGCGGCTACTAGTATTTCATCAAATCCAAAGTTTACTCAGTCTGTTGTAATTATTTATAAATTAGAGAGATAATTTGGCTTTAAAATTAATGCGATAAGAGTTTCACGCTTTTGACAAGATCTTGGTTGTAGATACTGTATCAGCCTTTGCTTTGCAAACAAAAACAATGATCATCTTTGACTGAAGGTATCTCTTTATTCAAATAAAAAACAGATAATACATTTGTCCAAATTAAATGTCTGAAATCAAAGAAATTAACAATTTTTGAAGGTCATTATCAAGGTTGTAATGAGTTTACTATGTGGAACTCAGTGTACAGTAGATATTTAGAAGTAAATTACAGCGCACATGGGAATACATAAGAATACATAAGAATGTCGTGTAAAAAATTTCAAAATATGAAGCTACTAGACCAAAATTTTAAGAGTAAAGATGCAACCTGTTGAAAACCCGCCAAGGCTCCAAACCTCTTTCAGCCATGCATACGTAATCAGTGCCAGGAAATAAAACAGAAGAGTGTACATGAGTTTTTCATACCGAGAATTTGGATAGATGGATGGATGAATTGTTGTTTAACGTCCAGTGGCAGCCAGATGCATATCAGGACGAAAACATGTAAATATGATTATGAATATGACCCTGCTTTGTACTAGACCGACATGCTGAGCCGGATTTTTAAACGTGCTAGCACACGAGGCAACTGTCCGCAGGAAAACATATCATCCCACTCAGACACATTGACTCGGAACCGACCAGTCGATCTTTGCTCATGCTCCTATATGCTGCGTGCTTGGCGGAGAAGCAACAAATACCAATTTTAATGTCTGGTTTGACCCGGTCGGTAATTGAACCCCCGACCTTCCACACTCGGGACGAGCACGATAACACGAGACCAACCTATACACGTTACATTCTATGATACCATTCTCAGTGCATTGTATTTACAACTATAAACAATTGGGTCCATGTTGTTCATATGTTTTTAGTTTTTAATTATAGTGTTTTGGTTTTGTCTTCGTTGTTTTCCGGACTTTGTCAGTTGTTTCGATTTTTTCCTCTTTCGAATATCCCTTTGGTATTTCTTGACTTTACTTATCAGCAGAGTTCATGTCCAAAAATGTGGAAATTTGAAACAAATAAACCAAAACGGTGGTAGACATGTTTCAATACATACGGAAAAACTGTATCAGAGCTAAGCTATACATGAGAAAAGTATTCTTTAGTTTTCATTATAACATTAATATTTGAAATGTCATTGTCGCCACTAGTTTCAAAATACCTGTAAAATCGAAATTGTATATATATTTCTTAAGCAAATACTGAGAATTATTGGTTGATAGTTTTTTGTAATTGTAATTTTGTGTGTGCTTGATGTGATTTTGACATTTTAATATTTATTAATCACCTTCCATTACTAGTTATTACATTAAATTACACACAGATATGGAGTGAATGTTAAAGAGATAAAATCTGATCTCAATAGTGAATTAAACAAAAACATACATCTTCAATACATTTGAAACCCCCACAGCATGTGGTGAACAATAAATAGACCTTACAAAATAATTAATTTGATAAAGGTATATGTTATCAGCAAATTAACCCCACCACTGTTCAGTGTCTGTATCAAGTCAGACTATCCTAACTCTCTGTTGTATTCATTTTTGTGTTTGTACTCTTATATGTTATTTTTCGTCCGGAGTTCTGTCGGTTGGGTTGCTTTGATTGTTTGGTATGTCACTGTTGACCTTTCCTGTTATCCACTTTGTTGTTTATTATGATTCGCTTATGTCCTCTTTAAAAACAAGGGGAAGCAAACTATAACACTTGGCTTATGCAAGGTGCACTTGAGTGACAAACTAAAGAAAGTGAAATAGAAAATACGTGTCATTGACAAGGGTATTCCTACTTAGGGCAGAGCCCAAGATAACGTGCATATGCATTATGCATTACAATTTCTAACAACTACTAACAAGGGTTGACTTTATGCAAACAGGCAGACAGACAGATGGATATAGGAATTCCTATATATATACATCACCCAAATTCTTTGAAGGAGGAAGCCTAGGGGAAAGTTGCTTCCCTTATTATCTTTTTAATATTAATAGTATACAGTCAAACCTGTCTTATATGACCTTCCAATAGTCCGAGATTGCTCTGACGTCTGACGGCCTTTCTGTCAGAAACAAAGGCCGTCAGACGTCCGAGCAATCTCGGACTACCTTCCAAGGGAGTGCAAAATTATGATCATTAAAGACAGGTGGTCTTTATATATACAGGATAATATTATATGGAATCGATTACAAAAGGAATTAGAAATGGTGGTCTTCTAAGACAGGTTATTGCTTAATTCAGGTGGTCGCTAAAGGATGTTTGACTGTATTTGTGTAACATATGATTGGTAGTATTTCAGTTTAATACAGATGTTCAAAATAAAGGTTTATTAAAAAATAGTAATAAATGTGTGCACACATGAATGATTAAAGATCAGCAGCAAAGTAACTACTTAAAATCAATGTACATACATGTACTAGCAACCATGCTATTGGTGTCAGTTATTTTTGTTGACATGAATTTTCTTGGATTTCAAAAAAAAGTATAATTGTTGGTTCTTACAGATTTGGAATTATATATAAAAAAAATGATTGAAATCTTTTTTACTTGGCAAAAATATTAAATATCCGAAGATAAGTAAACAGTTTTAGGTCCTATTTCCCTTGAAGTGTAATCAATGAGAATGAACTATGCAATAATTTTAAAGTAAACAGGTATTGCGTAACTATACTTTATTCATTGATTTATTACTGCAATTTAATACCTGAAACATATATTGCAACAGACATCTACAAAACTATCTTACAGTGACAATTACTTGGGTCTACAAATCTGGTTGCCAACATATATTATTGGAAGTCTTGATAAGGCTTGACACAATAGAATTTTGGTTTTTGTTAACTCAAAACTTCCTATAAAAAGATAATTTCACAATGTACAGAAAAGCAGAATCACACAGGTTATAAATGAACAAAATATAGAAAAAATTTAAAATATATACTAAATACTGTCTAATTTAACAAAAGTCCTTGTGGTAAAAAGAATATTATTCTCCTTGTGTCACTAATTTTAGTAAGCATGTTAGAATTATACAGAGTGCAGAAACATCGTCACCCAATAAAGACAGCTATAGAATAACACAAGAAATTTACAAAGTAAATATACATGTACCAGTACTGCTATGAAATAATAGTACATTTATACATCCATATATTAAAATATTTTCATGTATTTCTTTACAATTTTAAATATATATTATACAAGTAGTAATAAAGGTTATTTTGAAGGAATTTATCATTGTGTAAACTCGGGCGATTCACTCACAAACTAAAGAAAGGCCATGAGCCCGTAAAAAGGAATAAAAGAGGCTTGTTTTTTTTTGCTAAAAAATTGTGGACAATTTCAGTTGACTTTAAGTTATTTGAAATACATTACTGGGGATTAGGTTTTAAGCTAACATGTACCTTGGTAAATGTTACACCCAGAATATGTCTGGATACTCTTGGCATTGGCAATAACTGTTCATACAGACATGTGCTTTAAACTGTTGCATTAACTGTTCTTGCAATGATAATAACAGATTTATGATTTGAATTAATTCATACTGTTGGTTTTTCATTCCATTCTAATTTTGATAATTACTATTGTCTTCTTCGTAAAAAAACATATTAAAAATAATATGCACTGTTCCAAAATTTATAAGAGTGTCAGACATACAGAATATAGAAATATAATTTTTTTTTGTAATTTTTTATTTTTCAACTCTTACCATAAATATTGAATAATAAACCACATTTTGTCAGTGTAATTTGCCTTACATTAGATTAAATTATATCCCCACTCCACACTCATTTTTATAATATATGTATGATGAAAATTAATATGGTTGTTAAAGTTTCTGAATAAATTGGGGTTTAACAATTAAGCGAGAAAGGGCAATGAGAAAAAAGAGCTTCAAGGGATTAACAACCCAAAATAAGCATATAAACAATGGATGCTGCTCATAGTAGTTTATATTATGATACATTATCCCAGTTTGTGAGCCAAGAAGTGTAGATTCATTCTTTTGAATATTCCATAATTGACTTAGATTAATAAAAGCAAGAGAAAAAGAGAGAACACTTATGTTTGGTCACAAACTGGGTAACATATAACAGGCAAAGATATATATTAAATGTTATAATAAATAGCCCACAAGAGGCAAAATAAATATGATATCTAGATTTACATAGTTATTTGGGTGGAAAGTCCAAATTTTCTGAGATTTATAAGAGTGTCAGACATACAGAATATAGAAATATAATTATTCATAATAAATACTTTTTGGAATCTATTTTCTGCTCAACCACATTGAGTTGTTATGCCAATGAAAAGATTTATTACATACATGACCAGGCATTGTTATTTAAATGTTGAAGTTCACTGAGATAATGCTGGATTTTTTTTTTTATCTCTTCATAATTATAGATTGAAGTGAAGTGTTTGTAAAAAAATGATTTGCTTTTAAGTATGATTATCTAGTATTTATCATGGGCATATTTGTTAAAAGAAATCAACTAACATTGAATTGTTTAAAAAACTGAATATTAAAAATAACAAACCATATATCAATGGATACACAATACCGTTACCAAAATAAAACTGAAGAACAATTAACAAACCACAAAAATCTACCCACAATTGAACATACATTTTAACAACAAAGAACCATCAAGCTTAAAATTAAGCACAAATATAAAAATAAATAAGTATTATCTTTGTCCTGAAAATGCTGAAATATTTGCTACTGTAAAGCAAACAATAGTCAATCTAAGTTTAGTAACTGCATTTTTGTATGTTTCTATTTCTTTATCTTTCTTATTTGATTTTTCTATTCAACTTTGTAAGCATGCAGTTCTTGTTTCTTCGATTTCACCAATGAGTATCACTACAGTTATATTGTATCATTTTATAAACATCTTTTTTTTTTCTTTTTTTTTCTTTGATCGCCGTGATATTGGCTGAAATTTCGCCAGCTCGGCGTAAAACAATATTCGATCAATCATTCATTTTTTTGGCAGTAGTTTCAAATGATACATTATATAGAATTACAAGTAAATATCAATATTCATAAATACTTTAGTGATTATACTTACAACAAATGGATTAAACAATATATAATTACATATCTATATGATAAATATTCAGATTCTGACATACAATTATTTAACACATTAAATTATCATAATCATAAAATAAATCAAAATATAAATGGCTGGGTTGTGAAGAATGTTCCTGTAACAATGCAGAAATGTTCTATACTGTAACATTTAAAATACTAAATGTAAAATTGGGAATAAATTCTTTTGTAAATTAATTTTGCTGAAAAATTTCAAAGATCCCAAGTCTGGAAATGGGGAAAAAATATAAACAATTTCAATATTGCAGGTGCACAACTTCAATATGTGTGATATCTATTTGTCATGTTTTACAAATATAGGTTTAAACTCTATGAGTAGTCAACACACAAAACTGGTCCACTCTTTTGTAAATTTTTGTTAAAAATGATTAATTTTCCAAGTCTTGAAAAATGGGAAAATACTCTTCAAACAATTCCATAATGGCAGGTGCATAACTTCAACATGTGTGCAATCTTACTGTGAAGTTTCTGGGATCTGGCATGAAAATTGTAGGAAATGTTGCTCTATCAAAATTGTACCCTTTGTCGTAAATTCTCAAGTCTCGAAATATAATTAAATAATCTACGCACATTCCATAGTGGGTACACTACTTAATCATGTGTGCAATTATTCTTTGAAATTTCAAGGATCTGCTTAAAAACTATGGAAGATATTGATTATACAAAATTTGTACCTGTATAGTAAATTCTCCTGAAAAACTTAATAAATGGGGAAAAAATCTGCAGACATTCCATAACAGCAGGTGCTTAATTTCAATATGAGTACAATATTTTTTGGAAAATTCAGGGATCTTGCTTGAAATCTGTAGGAAGAGTTGATTAGATAAATTAGGTACCCACTTTTCCCCAAATCTGGCCTTCCACCCAACTGCCTACCTTACATGGCCGTACTATAACCTGGTTTAAGACTATATCCAACCCAGCCAAAAATGTCACAAAATATATTCACTGAAAAAAGCAAACTTTCCAAATTTTTGGCAGGTATAATGAAAGATTGGATAAAATAAAGATACAAGCTAATGGTGCAAAACAACTGCAACAAATGATTTAAGCTCAAAATGTACATTATGGAAATATACAATAATTACAAATCAGCACTTTAAAAAAAATTCAAAATGCAAATTCTGATAAATGTACACCTCTATATATATTTTTCTTCTAAATATTTCAGACTGCAATTAATGTACATAGACTAACTGAAGGTGATAAAGAATTAAACTTATATCCTATCCCGCGCACATTATTCACCCTGAGGTGAAAAAGATTCTTATGAAAAATATTGCAAGTCGAGTATATACTAATTTAAAAAATAAGACATGTTACCAATATATTCATGTTTATATTACGAAATCTGACATTAAGGTAGTATTAGATATAAAAGGAGAAAACATCATCTTGGACGCTAACTGATTACTGTATTTAAATTAGTTTTCTTTAATAATAAATTCCCTTTATTCTTTACTGACATCATGATTAAAACTCTACAAACATTGTGTTATATGGTCAGTGTCTGTATTTTGCAAATAATTAATAGGCTTATGCAATTTGAGTGAGCAAACCGCATATTTGCAATATAAAACTAGGTGGAAATGTTTTAGAGATCTCAAAGTACTGTCTTTATAAAAATTATTTATTTGACACTGAAGGTCAGAGGTCATCTGCAATATTACTCTACATGGGCAAATCTAGTTACAATGTACGTTGTAAAGGGTTTGCTATTGCAAGCAAGAATATATATGTTTTTGTTGTTTTTTTTGGGGGGGGACTGTTTGACCTTTAATGTCAAAGTCAAGGTCACCTTCCAATATATGCCACACATCGTCTTGAGGTGCTGCACCCATGTGTCAATAATCAAAAGCCTATGTCAAATGATAAAATAGGAAATGTTCAGGACATGAAAATGTAAAAAAATACAAATATTTGACTTTAAGTTCAAAGGTCAAGGTCACATGAAGGTCATTATGATATGCAACACACTTCTTATGATAATACACCTTCATTCTAAACATAATAAGTCCATGTCAAAAATTAAAAAATCTATGACCTGGACAAGATTGTCGACAGAATATGAAGATTTGGGACTCGATCGTTACGCTCACTCGTCCCAAGCTTCATATTTTGGCTCATGGGATGATATTTTACGATATCTAGCTGTCAAAATGCAGATAATATATACATTTCAATTTGTACAGAAAAGCAGAACCACACAGGTTATAAATGAACAAAATATACAACATTTTATAGTTTTTACAAAACACTGTATGGTACAAAGATTATTATTCTCCTTTAGTTCGAGATTGCTCTGACGTCTGATGGCCTTTTTGTGATATTCTGATCGTTAGAAGATAAAATAAGTTTTAGTTTTTCAAAAGGCGAATGATTATTTATACTTGGATGTATTTCAATGATGTTATTGAAGTAATCTTGCCTTCACGTGTCATATTTTGGACAATTGAAGAAGAAATGTATTTCAACCTCTATCTCATTTAAATTACATTTTTGACATATTCTGTTTTCTCTTTTGGTGTTTTATACCGTCCTCTTTCAATTTCTAAAAGGTGGTCTCTAACTCTGATTTTCATAAGGTATATTTCGAAGTTTGTTTGAATTAAAAAAATATCAGTTTGATAAAGTTTCCAGTCTTGTCCTTAAGATTCTGAATTTCCAGTACCTAAAAAATTTCATGCTTAATATAAATTACAGAAGATATATTTCACTTGTAGTTGAGTAATCAAACTCCTGTATTGAAAAAAATATCATTTTTCTTTTCTGTCTTAAATTTATTGTATAAAATTTTTCCTATATCAGATATATTAGATATAGTGTGGTATTCAATCTTCTGTATCACAAAAATTAAATTTTACTTTCACTTCGAAATTCTATATAATATATATGTGACTCTCATTATCTCTAATCTGATATGAATATCAAAACTAATTCAAGATTACTGGAGTATATATAATGCAAAAATGTATTGTTGATAACTGAATATTATCATTGGGATAATAATTGATTATTGGTGGATTGGGCTGTTAAAGGTATATTACTTTTCAGATTAACATTTACCATACAAAGTTATCTATTTTGTATATTTTGGCCTTTTGTTCCCTGTTTTCGTATGTACCACATCCAATATATAACTGTCCAGTATGACTAAATGACAGAGCCCCTGGTAACTCTATCCCTAACTTCTTAGTGTTGTAGTATGTAATATTCTCACCATTACTGGATAGTATGTGTAGTGTATGGTTCCAACGCTCTGATATAACAAAGTTGTCTGTTAGGGTTGTTATAATGTGTATTGGTCTAAATGGATTGTCATCATTGTTCACATCTGGATGACCTGTATAGATTTTAATGATCTCTCCCTCATTGTTCAGTATAACAACCCTCCCTTCACGGTCATCAGATAATATATCAACAACCCCGATGTTATTATTACTAGTACTAGTTACACGATGAGGAACAAAAAATAAAGGTTTGTTATCACTGTCATAATGGAAGACTTTCTCCTGTCGTCCCGACTTGTGCAGTACTATAACCTGTCTGGGTCCTGTAGGTGGCAAGAATGGACCTTTATCTTTAGTAACTATGATAACTTTATTGTCTTGAGTCACATGTATACCAACTAGCAGTAATGGTGATATATTGTAAGGAGAGTGTTTCACTTCCTCTGTACATGATGGGATAACTTTAACTACAGATGAACCAGCACTACAGTAGATAGAGTAGATCACCAGATGGAGTAAGTGTCATGTCATTAACATAAAGTTTGAAGTCTGATATAGTTTTCAGTGTATTACCTTCTATATTAGCTCTTTGTACAACTTTCAAAGACATATCGTTTATCATGAAAGAATCATCTTCACACACAATAAGATTGGTAATACAGTTATAGTGTGTTGTAAATTGTTTACCAACCTTAAGTTCTGTGTTGTATGGTACAGTAACATTTTGTAGTTCACCATGAAGGACTGATAATTTGGATAAATCTCCAGGAACAAACTTAGGAACTTGGTTGAAGGTTGTCTTTACTGGTTCAATATTGGTCTCCATTGATTTGATCAGGTTTCTGGAAGAGAAAACTTTCATAGCATCATTAGACTGAAGAACTTCATTTACCTTATCATTTTGTTGGGATAATTTCTTCTGAGTCTCTTTTGATTTCTGGTCAGCTTCCTCAATAGATAGCGATATGTCATCCAAGTTCTGATCAAGTTCACATAAAAGTTTATCACAGTGTTTCTCAATGGATTCTATCAAAGATTTCTTATAATCTAGTATTCCTTGCTTTGTTTTATTATAACTGGATTGCCTAAGGGATTTTATTTTCTTTAGTTCTTCCTGCCCTTTAGATAAATTCTTCAATTCCTCATTGATATCGGTTTGTCCATTTCTGATTTTATCCAATTGAATCTTGTATCCCTTACTTATCTCTGTCATTTCATGTTTGTTGTGGGTTTTAGAAATACAAACTGGGCAAGCTAATTCACAACAAGATCTACAAAAAATACAACAGTTTTGTCCAGTATGTTCGGTACACATCAGTTTTGTAAAATCAAGTTTTCGTTCCTCTTGATATTTATGGACATCTTTTATGTCAATAATTGTATGGTCCTGGGCCGATGCAAACTTAGAATGGACTTTATCTCGACATCTCTGGCACATCGTCAGTCCACACTCCAAACATTTCCACTTCAACTTGGGGTCATTTTCACATAACTCACAGACCATGGTTGTCTGTCCTTTCCTAATAGAACTTGTCAACGGCTTTGAGGAAGCCATTTTTATCACTTTATCAATTCTATTTAACTTCCTTGATTAAAGTATCAAAGATTATTATTGTAACGGGAGTTATAATTCCCCCGTGAATTTCCTGGTTCTCGGATATGGTTACATGTTTTATGAAATAAAGTGATTCTGCAAATTAAGATGATTTATTATGGTTTATATATATAGTAATTAATACAATTATATCCTTATGGGTAGACGGGTGTCTTACCAAGAAAGATCTGTGTACTAAAATAAGTATAATGAAGTCCGAAAAATGATTAGATGTTTGTTCAATTGTAATAAATATGATGAACTGGCTTGGAATCTAGTGTCGTCTGCTATGGCCGGGGAGGTAGTACCAGTCTCACCGGGACCAGCGTTTTTATACCCAAGAGAGACCCGACCGGGACCGGGACAAAGCGGAAGTGACCTGGTGAAAGTACAACGTATGGAAAAGGGACAATTTAGAAAGGGAAAGGGACAGCCGTTGTACTATACAAATAAAAAGGGGGGACAAACCGTCTACCACCACACTCCCCCTTCCTTAAGACCTAATGGGCATCAGTGATGCACATTAGTCCCCAAGGGAGTACAATCGTTATAAATATGACACAAATATATTAGAATACTAGTATAGAAATATTATACAATACATTTAAACTTTAAAGTCCTTTTCAGTGAAACAAATTAACAGTCTTTAATTCCATTTAAATCACTATGAAAATAATAAAGTCCATCTGGAGATAAATAACACACATATTAATGACGCAAAGTTCAAGTTTGGACGGAAAATCAACGGAAACTTCCTGAAACACACAGAAATTACAGTTCATACAGAAAAATGTTCAATAATTATTCTTCTTCCTTTTCCTGGATCCCTGGGAAAAGTTGCTCTCTCCACTTGATTTCCGCAAGTCGGCGACGGAGTTCCCGATTCTCTGACTCCAGTTTCCGTCTCTGTTCCCTCTCTCTCTGCAGTGAGGCGCTGTCTCGCAAGTTGTTCCTCAGTTGTTCCAGGCGGATCTTAGCGGCCTCACGCTGTCTTCCAAATTGGTGCATGCAGTTACATAGAAATCTTAGATGTTCTTCCAACTCTGGTAATGACTGTGGTATTGGAGGAAGATACACTTCCTTTACATCCATAGCTGAAGTTTGGGTGGAGGACTCGGATGTTGTGGCAAAGAGAGGGAGAACAGGGAGTTCTGGCTTCGATGGTCTTGGTGTCTTTCTATCAGAAGATTGCGAGTTTCTGTAATCAAGAAGACTTATAGTCTTTTTCACTCCTGAAGATGAAGGCTTAGCTATAGGTGTTGATTCAAGAGATGATATATCTGTCACGGTAGCAGTTGAAGAGTTGGCAGGCGGAGAAGAAGCATCAGCGGATAAGGACGAATCTTTCATGGTGGCTGGAATGTGAACAGTAAATTCAACATCTGCCATTACTTCAGACTGTATTACGGTACCAGATAAAACAGTGTTTACCAGAGGGGCGGACGGTATGACACTGTAAGGCTGCTTAGACACTGGCTTAGTAACTGTTGCCAAAGAAGTGGTAAAAGAAGATGTTGTGGTAGTTGTAGAGGAGCCAACAGCTGACGAAGAGACTAAGCTCTTTTCACTCCTTCCTTTATAGGTAAAGAACCCGGGGTCAATAAACCCTTTACTCGTCACGGTCTTCCTTGTACATTTCAGAAGTATCTCCTCGATCCTTTTGCTATCTCTCTCGAAGTGAATATATCTAATGTGGTTTTTCATGTCCGACTTCTCTCTTGGGTATAAAAACGCTGATCTCGGACGAGCCCCCAATGTAACGGGAGTTATAATTCCCCCGTGAATTTCCTGGTTCTCGGATATGGTTACATGTTTTATGAAATAAAGTGATTTTGCAAATTAAGATCATTTATTGTGGTTTATATATATAGTAATTAATACAATTATATCCTTATGGGTAGACGGGTGTCTTACCAAGAAAGATCTGTGTACTAAAATAAGTATAATGAAGTCCGAAAAATGATTAGATGTTTGTTCAATTGTAATAAATATGATGAACTGGCTTGGAATCTAGTGTCGTCTGCTATGGCCGGGGAGGTAGTACCGGTCTCACCGGGACCAGCGTTTTTATACCCAAGAGAGACCCGACCGGGACCGGGACAAAGCGGAAGTGACCCGGTGAAAGTACAACGTATGGAAAAGGGACAATTTAGAAAGGGAAAGGGACAGCCGTTGTACTATACAAATAAAAAGGGGGGACAAACCGTCTACCACCACATTATGACCAAAAATAGAAATGTTAACCTTTAATCTTTGAAACTTAATCTGTTCATAAGGTAATCTATAATTTAACACATGATTGAAAACTGTGAATAGAAAAATTGGAATTAAACCAACAGCGAATGAGTGTTTACACCCGCGCTTTGGAATGAAAGTTCGGGTATATTGTCGTTGTGGTCGTCCGTCCGTCACACCTTGTGACGAAAACTCCTCCTTCACTTTTGAATTTTTACCATTTTTTTGTGCCATATTGTTGCTTTCTAACTGTGGAAGCAATAAGGTTATGGAATTCCAAAGTTTTAAAAGAGTGCCTAGGAGGGACTAAAAAGGGCCAAATAATATAGCCTTGTGACGTGAACTCTACTTTCATTTTTGAATTTAAACCATTTTTATTGTTGCCATATTGTTGCTAACCAACTGTAGATGGGCAATAAGGTTTTGGAATGGCAAATTTTTTAAAACGGGGTTGGGAGGGACCAAAAAAGGCCGAAACAGAAAAAAAAGCATAATTACTAAAATAACTGTCATATTGTTGCTTGCTAACTGCATATGCGCAAAAGGTTTTGGAATTCCAAAGGGGAGCTGGGAGGGACCAAATAGGGTCAAAATAGACAAAGAGTCTTGTGACGCGAACTCCTATTTCATTTTTGAATTTAAATCATTTTTATTAGTGCCTTATTGTTTCTTACCAACTGTAGATGCGCAATAAGGTTTTGGAATTCCAAATTTGTTTAAAGGGGGGTGGGACGGACCAAAAAGGGCCGAAACAGAAAAAGACCATAATTACTAAAATTTTATCTAAAGAAAAAAAATGGAAGAAATTTGTGAATTTCAGTTTAAGGTGCTATAGGTCCTTAAAATTGTCCAAATAGTTAAATTATAATAAAAGTGGGTTGTGATATATTTGTGAAAAGGTTATTTGTTACAGATGCAAACTGTAACGCTAAGCATGCTTTTATTTTGCAATTTTGAGGATTTAAAGAGCCAAAAAGTTCGATTACAGCAAAAGTGGGTTGTGATATATCTCTGCAAAGGTTATTTGTTACAGATGCAAACTGTAATGCAATGGAAACTGAAAATGTTAAGAATGTTTGTTTACAAATAAATGTGGGGTGCGGGTACAGCTTTCGTTCCGACAGCCCCTATCTCTAGTTGTACTTTTATTTAATTAATTCATTGTTTTTTTTTAAATTCATATGTATATAAAATCTACATACATATATGTCAATCTTGATAGTATTTTAACGAAAAAGAAATTTGCAGTGATATTCTTGTTGGAATGGTATTGGAGGGATCCTGAATCATGTTTTTTTCCCAAAGCAATAATAAAGTTGGGATTTTTTTGCCAATGCAAACACTGCTTTATCTTGATTAATAATATAGGCTTAAGGCCATTGAACAGTCCAATTCATGTCCCTTAGTAGTACAGAACCAGCGACTGGGGGGGGGGGGGGGGGTTGGATTGCACAAATGTTTTTCCAGTTTAGCATTCAAGGGGATCTCTCAAGTGTATACCTCTAGAATAAAAGTATCACTATACCTTTTCTTTCCAATAGTCGTATTTAATTAATTTCCTCTGCATAATTTTTGCATGAGTAAAATTTTAATTTCAGCGTGCAATTCATTGAGTTTTGGGTAAAACATGACCACAAACACAATGTGACGTTGCAGAATATGTGCAAGTTTTGTTTACAAACAGTTGAACCATGTTGACTTTTTAAGACATATCTAATTGTTATCCAAAATACACGTGTTTGTTGTACAGGTCGGAGTTTTTCACCAAGAAATAGGTTGCTGAGGTATTACGCCATCAACAATTGTTACATGAAAATATTTTTCTATTCTCTCATTGCATAGAAAAATCTTGAGTACTCGTGAAACTAACTGATCATGAGAAGTATCTAAATTTAGTGCAAGAATTCCGCTTGCACGGTTTTGAGATTAAAATAGATCCTGACCGGTCAATATGAAAAATAGAAAATGAAATTAATTTTTTTCTGATTTATGTAACAAAGCCATTACTGACTATGTAATAGGTCGCTATCAAAATTAATCAACCCCTGAAAATGTATATTCACCTCACCTAAAGTCTTGGTGAATATTACATTTTCTCGGGTTGATAAATCCTAACAGCGACCTGTTACAAGTATTATATATTGGACTGGTAATTGTATGATAATGACCAAGTTCTCCATTTATTGCACATAAATATGATCATGTTCAGTACAGCAAGATCATAAAAATACAACCAGGGATGTGACATTTTCAATATTTGAACAGTTTACTGTAACCTTATAGATACAAACTGCCTTCTAATTGAACTTTTGGCATTATGTTTTAAATATTTTTTATCTGTTTTTCAGGAAAAAGAAACTTGGTAGTAACACTACGAGGAGCACAAAGAAAATAACAATATTTATTGTGTGTGCCAAACATTGTTGTTTATTAGTGCTTTGTTGGTGTTTTATTTCAATTTTTTAAATTAAAAATCATGGATATGTGAAATATACATGTTATTGTCGACTAACCGGACGTTTTACTTCATCTTTTATTATTTAAAGAAAAAGTCCATGAACTAGCAGATGATATATATACTTTTGAAGTCAAGTATTCATTATTGTTTAGGGACCAGCTAAACCCCGACTCTGGGTGCAGGATTTTCTCGATGCGTTGAAGACCCTTTGGAAGCCTGAAGCTGTTTTCTGCTCTTTGGTCGGGATGTTGTCTCTTTGACACATTTCACGTTTCCATTCTCTATTCTATTGAATCGGGTCACTATAATGAATATCGGAAAAAGAATACTGAAGCTACAAATCAGTGGGAAAGGTCCACAGATTTGATGTCCATGGAAAAGACAAAGTCAGGAGAGTGGAACTCAACAAACCATCGTCACAGGGATACATGTATAACTAAAAGAATAAAAAAAAACTTGCAATGAACTAAACAAAGATAGAACAAGACAGCACAGAAAGGGTAAGCATGCACCGTTCCGTTAACGGCACCCGTCACATTGCCAGTCGTAAAGGCAAGTGAAGTTTCAATTCTAGAAGGACGTGAACTATCTGTCTCATACGCGAGATAGAAACTTCGTATCGGCTAATCAATCCGCGATAACGACCATAAAACTTTTGGAGTGATATCGGCAAAGGATTACAGAAGCGACAAAACAATGGGGAAAATCCACAAACTCAAAATCCAAGGACAAGACAGTCAGGATAATGGAAAACAACATGTACTAACACCACAAGGATACATGTAAAACGAAAAGAATTAAAAAATGTATAATAAACTACACAAAAATAGAACAAGACAGCACAGTAACTGAGCATGAAGCACTAACAATGTGACATCGGGTCCTCCAGAAGGGTAAGCTTGCCCTACTCCTTTAACGGCACCCATCACGTTGCCAGTAATGTAAAAGCCGGTGAAGTCTCAAGTCCGGTGAGGTGTCATTTCAAGAAGAACGTGAAATCTAACTGACGATATCTATTCCATATGCGAGATATAAACTTTCTATCGGCAAGTCAATTCGTGATGACGACCCTCAAACTTTTGGGGTGATGAAATTAACAGACACCGAACATAAGCAGTTTATGTGACAACAAACTCGCCCTGTTCCACAACCTATCAAGGCTCCAAACCTGTTCCAGTAATGCATCCCGAATCAGTGCCATGATATAAAATATATAGAAGTATACATGTGTTTCTTTATACTGAGAAATGAAACTTCTATAGTTTTACAATAATATACAGTAGTTTATACATGTTATGCGAATCTATTATAGATTTTTTATTAATATGAAATCCTTTATACATATTTCCAATATTTAACTCCACTTTATATTGCCGTGATTTACCAAAGCATAACAATACAGCTCCTTGTACCTCTATTTTTGGTGTATTGCTATATTTGGAAAAAAATGAATATTAAACACAACTCATGATTCTAGATTTTGAAAAAATGCCAAGCTCGTGAAATTATATCTATTATACCAGTAAATTATTGTGTACTATTGAATATTGAATACTATTGCTTAAAGATGAGATAGGCTAATAATTTTTTATTTGTGTACAGAATTGTGAGAATTACATCCCTTGAAAGCTATAATAGAATAGAGAATGGAAACGGGGAATGTGTCAAAGAGATAACAACCCGACCAAAGAGCAGAAAACAGCTAAAGGCTACCATGGGTCTTCAACGCAGCGAGAAAATCCAACACCCGGCTTCAGCTGTTCCCTAAACAATAATGCATACTAGTTCAGCGAAATGGACGGCACACTAAACTCCAAAACATACAAATGAACCAAAATAAAAATTTAAAAAAAAAAACACAAGACTAACAAAGGTTAGAGGTTCCTGACTTGGGACGGCCGCAAAATTGCGGCGGAGTTAAACCTCCCCCCCCCCCCCCCCACGCATACCTCTAGCCAATGTGGAATAAACAAACACACAGCGATACACACAGTAAAACACTGTTTGGACATTTGCATGAAAATATTTCAGGCTCAATTGAAAAGACATATTAAATTACTTGAATTTTCATGTGATTTTCCCATTGCAGCTTTCTTCAAAAGATTTATGGTAAATACCAAATCAAAGAATTTAAACAGTTTTAATTTTTTCTGTGTTTTGTCTGGTTATAATGATTAAAATGATTTTAATTTTGTCTGTCTTTTGACTGGTATTAAATAATGATTAGTTTTGTGAAAAAAGGTTTATGATTTTTTTCCTTTCAAAAATGAGTTTATCTCATTCCATACAACTTTCAGGATAATAATTCATTGTCTTACTATATCAAATATCAATAAATATCAGCAGTTTGCAGTATTTAATTTTCATTTAAAGCAAAGGTACTGTTAGTCAGGATAAACTCTTAAATCTTACTTATCCAATTATTAAATGGTGCCTACCTCATTACAGGTAAATACTAATGCAGGCGGGTTGTTTTCACCAGAGACATATAATTATCCCCGCACTTCGAAGAAGTTCGGGGATATTGTTATCGCCCCCGTCCGTCCGTCCCTCACACTTTCTTGTGACCTAAACTCCTCGTTCATTTTTAACTTCATGCATTTAATTTCTATACAGTATTATCAAAAATGTAACATTAACTCCTCTATCATTTTTCATTTTATGTATTTAATTTATATAAAGGATTGTCACATACTGTATTTAGATGCGCAATAAGGTTTTAGAATTTTTATTTTCAAAAATTGGGACCCACAGGGGTCGATTTTCGAAAAAAGGTGAATTTAAGCTTGTGACCTAAACTCCTCTTTCATTTTTGAATTCATGCATTTGATTTATATACAGTATTGTCGCATTCTGTATGTAGATGCGCAATAAGGTTTTGGAATTTTGATTTTCTAAAATTGGGGCCCACAGGTGTCAAATTTTGAAAATTAGAAATTGAAGCATGTGACCTAAACTCCTCTTTCATTTTTGACTTCATGCATTTAATTTCTACACAGTATTGTCACATACCGTATCTAGATGCGCAATAAGGTGTTAGAATTTTGATTTTCAAAAATTGGGGCCCACAGGGGTCAAATTTGGAAAATTGGCAATTTAAGCTTGAGACCTAAACTCCTCGTTCATTTTTCATTTTATGAATATGATTTCTATACAGAATTGTCACATACTATGTGTAGATGTGCAATAAGGTTTTAGAATTTTGATTTTCAGAACTCGGGGACAACAGATGTTGAATTTTGAAAATTAGGAATTTAAGCTTGTGACCAAAACTCCTCTTTCATTTTTCATTTTATGTAATTAATTTCTTTACGGCATTGTATACACTGTATATAGATGTGCAATAAGGTTTTAGAATTGTGATTTTCAAAAACTGGGGCCTTTAGGGGTCGAACTTAAAAAATTGGGAATAATAAGTGGATGACTGAAAGTTTTCTTTTATTTTTCATTTTATACATTTTATTTCTATACAGTTGTGTCATACACTGTATGCAGATAAGATTTTAGAATTTTAATTTTCAAAAATTTGGGCCTGTATTCAAAGGTATAATTGTGAAAAAGGTGCACAGGGATACAAATGTGGGGAGTGCGGGGATAGCTGTCATTTCCGACTGCCTCAGTCTAGTTTTATATGTCTCTGTTTTCACTGTTGAAGATCAAATTTCATTTTTATTCTCATCACTTGGCGTCCGTCGTCCGTCGTCGTCCGTTAACTTTTACAAAAATCTTCTCCTCTGAAACTACTGGGCCAAATGAAACCAAACTTCATCACAAGCATCATTAAGTATCTAGTTTAAACAATGTGACCGATGACCACCGCCTTCCAACCAACATGGCTTAAAATAGAACATTGGGGTAAACTGCAGTTTTTGTCTGATATCTCAAAAACTAAAACATTTAGAGCAAAACTGACAGTAGTAAAAATGTTCACCAGGTCAAGATCTACCTGCCGTTAAATTTTCAGACGAATCTGTCGACTCTTTGTTGGGTTATTGTCCCTGAATTATTAATTTTAAGGAAATTTTGCAGTTTTAGGCTATTATCTTGAATATTATTATAGATAAAGACGAACTGTAAACAGCAAAAATGTTCAACAAAGAAAGTTATAAAATTCAAACTCGTTCTCGACAGAAAAACTTTGGAAAAAATTTATCTTACATTTATCAGACCAATTTTAGAATATGCAGATGTCATATGGGACAACCCTACTTTGATATTGGTAAGTAAAATTGAATCCGTGCAAACAGAGGCTGCTAGAATCGTCACTGGGGGATTAGATTAGTCTCCCTCCACCGATTATACTCATAAGTCGGATGGGAGAGACTGCGAGAGACACACAAACTTACATATTTCTATAAAATGACAACTGGACTAACACCGACATATCTCAGTAGCCTAATTCCCCAACCAATTTCCGACATTCATGACCATAACACTCGACATGCACACGTAATTCCCCCTTTTCGAACCAGATCATCGCTATATTCAAACTACATCATGCCCTCCACTGTTAGATCTTGGAACCTTCAACCTCAGACAATGAGGAATAGTACCACAATTAATTCCTTCAAATAGAATTTAAAATCCAAAATTATTACTAAACCGTCATACTATTACACTGGCACACGACTTGGACAGGTACTACACTGTAGATTAAGACTATTACACTGGCACACGACTGGGACAGGTACTACACTGTAGATTAAGAATGGAGTGTAGTTCCCTCAATCATCACTTATTCAAAAAAAATATTGTCGAATCTTCAGACTGCCTCTGTCAGCGCGGTACTTCTGAAACTTCGGTACATTACATACTCCACTGTCGACGTTTTACTGATCTCGATCTAAGAACTCGATACATTCCTAGAGGGATTTCCATAGACACTTTATTATTTCGGGATCTTCAAATCTCACTATTGAACAAAACGATGAAATTTTAAAATCCGTGCAGAACTTTATCATAAAAAGTAAGAGATTTTCAAATAGGCTCACCAGTCATCCAGCCAATAATCTAATTCTTTATGCTTAACTTTCTCAACAACTTTCCTAATTATATAATAGTTTAACCATATTATACATATTACTAAGTATCATGCCAACATTACGTCTTCCTTTGAGTTGTACATCTCACTATACAATACAAATGCAAGGATAGGGATTAATATAAGTTTGTAACTTGTTTCCCAATCCCTTTAATTAATGTATATTATGTCAAAATGTTCACTGTATATTATGTTAACATATCTGTGAATTAATTAATCAAATATGTTTAAACTATACTAAGATCTACAAATAAGTCAACATGACCAAAATCATTGATTGACCCCTTTTATGAGTTTTTGCCCTTTAAAGTCTTCTCCTCTTAAACCACTAGGATAATTGGGACCAAACGTTGGTGGAATAGTTACTTCCAAAATTATGTCCGACATCCCCGACTTCCAACCGACATGGCTGCTGTTACTAAAAATGGAAAAAGGGGGGAGGATGAATTTCAAACATCTTTTTCTATGAAACTACAAAGCCATGCAATTGGAACCAAACTTAGCAGTAATGGTCCTTAGGAGGTTCTCTTTCAGAAATATATCCGATGACCCGGACTGTTAACCAAGATGGCCGCCACAGACGAACTTAGTTTAACATAGGACCCTATAGGAAAATTCATTGAAAAATCTTCTTGTCTGAAACCACTATGCCAATTAGAACTATACATGGTAGCAATGGTCCTTATGAGGTCCTCTTTCAGAAATGTGTCCGATGACCAGGACTATTAACCAAGATTCCCGCCACAGCCGAACTTAGTTTAACATAGGACCCTATGGGAAATTCACTCAAAAATCTTCTTGTCTGAAACCAGTAAGCCAATTAGCAATGGTCATTAGATGACCCGGACTGTTAACCAAGATGGCCGCCACAGCCGAATTTAGTTTAACATAGGGCTCTATGGGAAAATTCATTGAAAAATCTTCTTGTCTGAATCACTTGACCAATTGGAACCAGACTTGGCAGCAATGGTTCTTAGGAGATCCTCTTTCAGAAATGTGTCCGATTTTGTTGACTGTGAATCAAGATGGCCACCACGGCCGAACTTAGTTTAAAGTAGGACTCTATGGGGAATTCAATAAAAAAATTTAATTCTCGTCTGAAACTACGTAGCCAATTGGAACTAAAATTAGCAGCATTGGTCCTTAGATGGTCCTCTTTCAGAATTGTGTCTGATCACCCAGATTATCAACCAAGATTGCCGCCACAGCCGACCTTAGTTTAATATAGGACCCGGCTATTTGAAAATTCATTTAAAAATCTTCTTGTCTGAAAACACTTAGTCAGTTAGAACAAGACTTAGCAGTAGATCTACTTGAATGGTCTTTAGATTGTTCTCTTTTAGAAATGTGTCCATTGACCTGGACTGTCAACCAATATATGGCTGCCACATCCGAACTCAGTTTCACATAGAACTCTATAGAAAAACCAGCCAAATTGACTGCAACACTTAAATAGTCCTGCTCAAGGTGAAAAGTTAAATCCAGGCCCGGAATCCAGGTGAGCGATACAGGCTCTCGAGAGCCTCTAGTTTGAGTTCTTAATCTCAAACATTGCCTGCATTCAGTTTGGATACAGAAAGTGAGCCAGAGAAAGAACTATGCATACCAACACGGAAACATTCTAAAAAGCCAAAGAATCATATGACAGTAAATAGAAATATTATTCCGGATAGATTACTACGAGAAAAATTATCCTAGATAATATTTTATAATTAAATATTTTCCAGGTAAAGAAAATTTAATATTTTTTCACGTAATAAGTTTATCGATTTCAGACACTTTTGTATACCAAACTTACACAGTGAAAAGAAAAATATGGCTATGGAAAGGATTTTACTATTAAAACTTTCCTTAATATAGTAGTAAATATTTTCCTGAGGAAACAATTTCACAGAGGAAAGCATTAATATCCTCCCTTTTTTCTGACACATTGAGGAATTCATCTGCAGTCAGTTTCAAATTTTTAAATTATTATTTCAATCCGATTTTTTTTGTAAGATATGTGCGTAGATAAGGTCAAAATGTAGGATCTTGTCTGAAAATGAGGCGGCCAATAATTAAAAAGGTCAATATCTAGGTCGTAACCAGTTGACTAGGTGGAATGTGAAGATCAGTTCATTGTAGTGATTTTTTTCTGATGTAAATTTCCTGAACCATATCTTACCAGAAACATTTAAAAAGAGTTGTTTTAATCAGAGCTATTTTATATTTAAGGAACATTTGAATTATATATATATATATATATATATATATATATATTTATGCATAAATTAGAAGGTAAGTAAGACATTCGTTTTTATTGATTTATTGCACACATTATAGCCTTAACTTAAGCATGGTAAACTTGTGACATATCGGTATGTTTATTTTTCTCATTTTTTTTCAACACTTTGACGTGTGTGTATTGAGATAAAAAGAAATTAAGTAGCTAATTTTATAGGAAAATGAAAGAAAATGGGGTAATGGTTTTTAATTTCAACATTTTATTTTATCAGAAATATTTGTTTTTTGTTGTTTGTTTGTTTGTTATTGGGGGAAAGTAAGGAAATAGATATAAAAAGAATGCAAAATGCAGTTTAAAGGCAACTGAAAAATGTGATGAAAAGAAGTCAGCATTTCATATAATCTTGAATAGAATGATTAAGAAATAGTTTTTGTCCAAGAATATTTCCTTGACCTCTCTATAAACAAAGAATTATGAAATAAAATTTAAAATAATACAGACAGTTCAAAATTATTTCTTTATAGTAAACTTAAAATTGATTTTAAATTAGCTAGAAGAATATTTGAAGATGGAGAAAAATTTTAAAAATAGACAATTATTAAGTAAGATAAGATTAAATGATCACTGTTTGAAGATACAGAAATATCCCTTGTCCACAGTGTCTGTTTGTTTAGTTGGGGTTTTATGCGGTTTTCAGCACATTTGGCTATTTCGCGGCGGCCAGGTTTTATTGGTGGAGGAAGACAGAGTACCCGGAGAGAACCACCGACCTTCGATAGGGAAATTGGCAATCTTGCCAATTTAGATCAGAGTCGAACACACCCCGCCACAGGTGAGATTCGAACTCACAACCCCAGTGTTGACAGGCTAGTGATCATTAGTAGTCATGACGAACTACCTAGACCAATCGGCCACCGAGGCCCCTGGTAATTAAACTAGAACAAAATTTCAAGATTTATCTCCCTTTGAAAAAATTGAATTTATTCTAACACCTAATTCTGAACTTTTACCATACTTAGGCACCTTTGTTAAACAATCATCAGCATTTAGATAGTGAGGTTCATGTTGGTCAAGGTTCTATACCATTTAGTTTGTACTATCCACGTGTTTATTTTTGTTTTAGTTATAATTCCTTTGTATTGCTTAATCCTAATCGGTATATATGCAATTTGAATAAACAATTGATTATATAAGTTCTATATGAAGCAAATTATAAGGGGGTACCTATCAATCACATGCCTGCTTACATGTATCTCTCTCATGCATAACAATTATATATCTTTTTTAGCCTCCATCATGTGATTATACTAGGGGTCATTTATAATTGTCAACATTTTTCACAAGTTTACAAAGACCACTCTTTTTGAAACCCCCAACTCCCTTCAAATAATGATTTTTTTAACATTGTTGCTATGAACAGGCATAATTTCTTACTTAGGGAAAAAAAAAGATCTACAGACATTGTTACATCCCTTGAAAATACATGTACCAAGTCGAAAGCACAAGTCAAATGTTTGTGTTTTGTACTCTTTTATGTTGTTTTTTGTCCAGAGTTCTGTCAGTTGGGTTGCTTTGATCGACTGGTATGTGATTGTTGACCTTTCCTGTTATCCATTTTGTGGTTTCTGCTGAAGTGAATTGTAGTTTGTTGGCTTTTTGTCACGAAATTGTCCTGATGATTGAATTTTTGATCGACAACATATTTGTTCAATTTGGTGGACGTGTTTTCCAACAGACAATTGGCATTCCTATGGGTACTAATTGTGCACCACTACTGGCCGACTTGTTCCTTTACTCATATGAGGCAGACTTCCTTGACGGGCTTCTTAAGGAAAAACAGGAGAAATTAGCCTGTACCTTTAATTTCAGCTTCCGCTACATAGATGATGTCTTATCACTCAACAATTCACGTTTTGGTAATTTCTTACATCTCATCTATACCAATCAGCTCCAAATTAAGGATACAACAGACACTGCCAAGTCTGCATCTTATCTTGACCTTCACCTCGAAATTGACACCAGAGGAAGGTTGAATACAAAACTTTACTACAAACGGGATGACTTTGACTTCCCAATCGTCAACTTCCCATTTTTGAGCGGCAATATTCCAGAAGCGCCAGCGTATGGAGTATATATTTCACAACTCATACGTTATTACAGAGCTTGTGACATATACATTGACTTCCTGGACAGAGCCTGGCTTCTGACAGAAAAGTTGCTCAGACAGGGGTACGTTGCTCCTAAGCTGAAGTCATCCTTATTAAAGTTTTATGGGCGTCATCATGACTTGGTTGACAGGTATGAAAAAACCGTTTCCCAAATGAAAATGGACCTGTTCCATTGATATTATCCCTTCCTTATATCGGATTTTACATGGACAGCATGGCGGGTGTCCTGCAGGAAGCAGAGACTGCTTACTCTTCCGGAGCACCTGAGTCTTTTTTGGTGGGGTCCATGTTGTTCATATGTTTTTAGTTTTTAATTGTAGTGCATGTATTGCTTTGGTCTTGTCTTCGTTGTTCTCCGGAGTTTGCCAGTTGTTACGATTTTTCTCTCCTTCGAATATCCCTTTGGTATTTCTTGACTTTACTTGTATACTGTTCAAAACTTTGTCAGGATCATGACGTCTATAAATTTAACCAGCATATCTCTTTTTTTCAAAATATCAGCAAAAGTGACATTTCTTCCAATTCTTAAAGCATATGCTAAAAATGTTGAATTTGAAACCCCCTTCCCCCTAGCATGCATTTTGTAAACTCATGAAAAATGTTGACATGTGGATGACCCCTTGCACAAATAACAAATGATACAATATACTATAATATGCGAATTTTATGATAGAATGGACTACAAGACAAGGAAAAATCAGAAAGCAACTTATAAGGGGGTACCTATCAATATTACACCTGCTTATCTCTCATGCATAACAAGTTATAATATTAGATATTCACCTTACTATGTTTTATGTAAAAAATCCAAGAATTTAATTCACTGTAATATTATCTCCTTCTGTCTTTGTTTTATTCTAGTTAAGGATGCTCGCCGGTCAAGTTTTGGTCTTTTTGTCAGATTTTCGAAATCCTCGGGTTTTATCCATTTCTTAAACATGAATTTTTTTTGGCCCATGAACCCCCACTTTTTCTTTTATAATTCAATCATATATACCTTAAAATGGTATTTAACAAAATTTTATGAAATCCTTTTTATTTTTTCATACATCTTTGAGAGACTGAAGTTGTCAATGCAAAGACAATGAAAAATCCAGAGAAAACCCATTTCCTGCAAATTTTCAAGGCCTTATAGCTCTAAAATGAGCACATGAACCTATATTTTTTTTCTTGCTTATTTGTTTACTATTCATATGTTCTCTCAAACTAAAACACCTATTTCAAATCCTATTTATTTCCTATTAGACCAGCGATCATCCTTAAAGTTAATTACTGTATTTTCTGCACTATAAGTCTATGTGGACTATAGGTCTAATTGATACTTCCTCCATAGACTTATAATGGTGAAATGGTCATGTTAAAGTAAAAATGTCTCGACTTATTTCTGCTCTGAACTAATTTTCAATCCCTTTCATAGCCAATATTAGTCTGGAACAAATTTTTTAACCACAGTAATTATTGTATGTATCTAAATGGGTAAATACACAAACATCAAACGAAACATATTTAATCGAATCACATTTCCCCTAATTTTGAAATTATTCCATTGTACTCTCTGCATATTGTAAAAAATTGACAATAAAGAATTGTTATGAATTAGTTGATTGATTGATTGTTGCTTAACGTCCAATGGCAAATATTTCATGCTTCTTCAGGACGAGAACCAGTCCATTTCATCAAACAATTCAAATAGGGGTGTGATGGGACATGAAAGGGAACCAGTTTTGACTGCCACTGTAAAAGGAGGATGGTTGGGTAGAGTCGGATAATTTATCCTTCTGTAGCGGCCATCAGCCTACTCTTTTTGAAAACCTCAGAAGGGATCTTTAATGTGGCATTCTCAAAACACGTTACCCACTATAGTCTTCTGTCAGGCTTTCCGTATTATGACCTAACAACCCCCAACAAGAGGGTCTCCCCTATCCGCTACCTGGTGATGCGCTTATGGCAGCTCTATGGGTTGAGCTCCCATGATCTGTCACAGGTGCTTAGTTATGAATTATAGAGATAAGTGGGAATGAATATTCATCTCAGTACATGAGTTCCATATTCAAATATTGTGATACATTTTCTTTTTGCTGTCAGAATTACTGCTGTTGTAAAAGCACTGAAATGAAAGAATGGAATTCTTAACTTCAAAAGTTAATTATATAGATTTTTGTTTGGAAAAAATTTAATTATTAATAAATCTTGATCCAAAGATAAATTTTTAAAAAATATTTATTGTGATAATAATTGACAAGAAGGAGAATCATTCTAATATGACGTGTTGCATTTGCAGTTTGATGAATTATTCCCTTTCTTTTTGATAATCTTTTTTAAATTGACATAAACTTGGAGAGTTAATTCCCTTGACGTAATGTCTTCTTGAAGAAGTTATTAGGTCTTTCCACTTTCCGTGGAAAGACCTTTTGCTTTTGTTCTGATTATTTTTTTTTTTTTTTTTTTTCTTCTGCCGTCTAGGATGTTTTTTTGTTACTTGACATATCGAAAGGATTTTTGGCCCATGATATCGTACAGTGATTGCGATTTCACCATTGACCCTGTGTAACCGAACACTTTTTTTTATAGGAGTTATCTCCCCGCGTCCTCCTTTTCTTGTTATCTTTATTTCTCTGTAACCGTAAAAGATATCGACCTAAAATCTTTTGCAATGTCTTCAGTGTATCTGTGCGCAACTTTGTTCCATTTGGTTGGAAAGGATCTGACGACATTTCATAGGAGTTATTTCCCTTCAAACGACTTTCACTTTTGGTGTATCATACAAATTGTTATTTAGAGTTGAGATATCAACATGAAACTTTGTATTTAGGGTCCATGACCCCTAACAAGTAAAATGAGGTCAAGGTCAAAGGGCAAGGTCAAGTTCTAAATTTTGACTTTTGCTTGTTATCGCTTCTCCTCTGAAACGGTAAAAGATAGCTGATAAAATGTAATGGAGAAAATGTTAAGGACGTTGAGACCTAGCTTTGTTACATTGCATAAAAGTTGTATGACGTCATTTTATAGGCGTAATTGCCGTTAGAACGTTTAAATTCGCGGTTTTTCGTTTATTTCTCAACAATGGTACATGATAAAGGCATGGGGTCTTTTGTTTTGACATCAAGGATTGATAACCTTCAAATTGGCATCAAGGTCAAAGGTCAAGGTCAAGTTCTAAATTTTGACTTTTGCTTGTTATCGCTTCTCCTCTGAAACGGTAAAAGATAGCTGATAAAATGTAATGGAGAAAATGTTCAGGACGTTGAGACCTAGCTTTGTTACATTAAGAAAAAGTTGTATGACGTCATTTTATAGGCGTAATTGCCCCTAGAACGTTTAAATTTTTGTTTTTCGTTTATTTCTCAACAATGGTACATGATAAAGGCATGGGGTCTTTTGTTTTAACATCAGGGATTGATAACCTTCAAATTGGCATCAAGGTCAAAGGTCAAGGTCAAGTTCTATTATTTCACATTTGCTTGTTATCACTACTCCTCTGAAATGGTTGTGGATAGCCAAGGAAATGTAATGGTGGAAATGTTTAGGACTTTGATGCGCAACTTTGTTACATTTGAGTTCAAGTTGTAAGACGTCATCTTTTGAGAGTAATTGCGCCTAGAACGTTCAAACTTAAGGTTTTTCGTTTATAACTTGACAATGGTACATAATAATGGCATGGGGTCTTCTAAAATGACCTCAATGACCAATGACCTAGAAAAAGGTCACAAGGTCAAAGGTCAAGGTCATGACCTATATTACGTATTTTGCATTTTTTCACACTTTATAAGTTTTTTTCAGATTTTTAAAGCAATTAAAGCTATTGAAAGCGTGAAATTCAGGCACTACTTTTGCTGACGTCATTTCTGGCAACGCCATTATTTCTGTAGACGTTTTTAGACGTTTTGGATATATTGGAATATTAATTAATGTGACAATGTTACAACCCATGAAAACGTCTAGAATTGTCAATTTATAAGGTCACATTAATGCCGTTTTTGATGTTTATAGTGCAAAACAGTATAATTCATCACAAACATTTAGTTAACCAGAAATAAACATTTTTCTTAGTTATTCAAACTAGCAGTCCATATATTTTTTTAAAAATTGTGAAATTACCTATCGTATCAAACCAGAAGTGATATTTGTAATACGGGAAGTAGCATAATACCTCCCTTATTTCAGTACATAGAACCATATATCTTTGAAATCACTGAAAGTTTAGCTATGCTCTTAAACCAACAATTACATTTTAAACCTCATTTTTTTTATCAACAAATCTGCAATTGAGGTGGAAAGACCTTCAATTGTTTTCTGAACAATTGGTTTTTAATTTTAGTTTTTAATTTCTCATGTTTTATCAAAAGATGTTTTTTCGGGACTAAATGCCATAATACTGATTACACTTGCTAACTTTCACAACAGAAAAAGTGATTTTATTGTAAACTGAAATATAAATCCATCGCTTGACTTTTTCCCTTTATTTTCATGTTGAAACATTTAACAGCCTATGAAGACATTAAAAACGAATTTAAATGTACTTCTTTTTTTAGCAATTTTATTACATAATTTATGTACAAATTTTCTTTGAGGTCTTTAAGTATAGGAAAATCAGGTGAACCTTTGTAATAGTTCTTTTTTATCTTTTTATAGGAATTAGGTCATGAATAACATTTTAAAAATCCATTATTGTAAAGGATATTTTAAAACAGTCAATAGGTGGAATGTTATACAAGGATCTGAATAATGATGATATGTTTGTATATACATGTATACTTTATCGTAGGGGGAAGGGACGGGGTGCCAATCCTTTTTATGTTTTCTAAAAATTGCTGTTTCTAAAAAATTGTATTAAGATAAGCTTGTTTAGATCAAAATTCAAAATTTGACGTATAAGAAATGCTCAAACATAATTCTAGTATGGTATTAAGTACAAATAACATCTTTTAAAAGTTATTTTGTGATGTCATGATGATTTTCTGTTTAAGTTTGTTACAGCAAAGTTTCCATAGTCTACCTATTTTTGGGGGTTTTTTTGGGTATTTTTATCCAAATTCATTATCTATTTTAAAATTATTTTTAAATATTTTATAACATCTTTACTCTCGTCTTTGTAATATTTAGGCATTATTCTCTATTCTGTTAAACACATTCAAATCCTTTGAAATACATTTATATCCTAAATTTATTTCAAATAAATTCAAGTATAATCCTGTTGTTTGTTCTTTGTAAGGGAACAACCATTTGATTTTTAGACAGGAGTCTAATTTTTGGAAGAAATTAGACTGTTATTTTCATTTTTGATTATTATATAGAGTCTCATTCTGAAAATAGGTACAGGTTTTATAAAAGTGTTGACTTGTCTGTTATTGTTAAATGAGAGTTGACTGAAATATGTAATATATAAAGTTGAACTTATAAATAAATTTAAAGGCTTTATTATCTTAAAGCCACAGACATTTTTGTGAGTTTTATAATGAATTGTTCAATTAAAAAGAGAAAATGGCATTTTTAAAAATTTGTCAATGTTCATTGATATATATTAATTAGTTCTCGCCGTGATATGGCTTAAATGTCGCCCACACGGTGTAAACAATAATCAATCAATCAACCATTGATATATATGACTTCTCCTTTTATTGGGAAAAATTTGAACAGATATATAAAAATTTGAATAATATTTCTGATGATTTATGAGTAATAATAAATTGTTGTGTAGAATTTTACTGAATTTTGATTATTCTGGGGTTTTTTTTGATGTAAACAAAGAAGAAAGGGAACAGATCATGGCATCAAAAGTAAAAAAATATATACATTGGTTCAAATTAATAGCACAGTGGTAAGAAAGTGTATTAAAGTGGTAAATAATCCTGGGGAGAACACTGCAATTTGTGTTGAAAGTATTTTTATTTACAGCTTAAAAAGGGAGATAACTTAGAAAATGAAGTCTGTTTCTAACAACCAAGATATAGTCGTTCATGTCAATGGTGAAGACAAGCAGAGTGTAAAATTCAATGGAGATTCATTCAAGGGAAATAATCAGATTGAACCAGAGGTTAAAGTTGAACCAGAAATAAAGACAAAACAACTGAGTACATTGGGATTGGTAAGGGTTTACAATTTATATCATATCTTAAATGGAAGGAGAAAAAATGTTGAGTTAAGATATCAAGAACATAAATGAAAATGTTCCGAATGTTACATACAAATATTGTTTAAAATCCAACAAAATGGCAAAGCTGGGAGGTCTACAAACACCCAAGAAACTGGACAGTCATACTCCTAACTTGGTACAGGCATTTTCATATGAAAATGGTGGGTTAAATAAAGATTTACAGCATGCCGAACAATCCGCTTATATGACAGTTGCTATAATTGGAAATAAGTAGCTACTAAAACAACCGAATCATAATTAAGTCACATCAGTAAATATAAAGTCATGGAAATTACCTTTGTAATTATAAGCAAACTTCAGAAATAGTGTACACATTGTATAAATGACAAGAATGTGAATGGTGTTGCATGGTGAAGATAAGTCTGTATCCTTGTCATCATCAATCCATACTGAACCAAGATCATTGAAAGGAAATGGTCCATGTTTCTGTGTTTCATGTTTTCTGTTTACAAATGTGTCTTGTAAATTGTTATATTTTTATTTTATTTTTTTAGTTCAAATATGCAGATAAGGCAGATGTTGTTATATTATTTTTTGGAACGTTGTTTGCCATAGCTTTGGGTTGCTGTATGCCAGTTAACCTTATCGTGTATGGAGAAGTGGCTACTGCCTTGATCCAGCATACAAATTATGTTAGTTTGTCAGCAATGCCAAAGTAAGTGTTACAGATAAATGGGATAGCTAGCAAGCAACCATTTGAGATTCAAAAAGATGCAGAATTTTATATCATTAAATTTTTTTCCCCAGCATATGTGATTATATTTCAGCTGTAATTGTTATCTCAAAAAATACATTTTGATTCCAGGGTAATTCAATACTAATTTTTTCTTCACAAATTTCTAAATATTTCTTTTTTGGCCAAATTGTGCAATCTAATTTTTTTTATCTCTAAATTCCTTCCTTTTCTACTTCTTTATCTGACCTAAAGAAATCATGATTGTCCCTTATTATTACATGACTATATTTTTCTGTTCTCTGATTGGCTGAGAAATGTCTAAAATGTCATGATAGTAACTGATAAGTATCTAAAATTAGTACAAGAATTCTACATGCACGGTTTAGGACTAAAATAGATCCTGATAGGTCAAGCGTAGTGTGATAGTGATCGATTTGTTCTTAAAATAGAAGGTAAAAGTACAACTTCCCCATTTATGTAATAAAACAATTAATGACTTTGTAATAGGTCGCTATCAGGATTACTGGTAATCAACCCCTGTAAATGTATATTCACATCGTCTAAAGGCTCGGTGAATATTACATTTTCTTGGGTTGCTAAATCCTGATAGCGACCTATTACAAATTCAATCATTGTAAAGTATTGCATCCATTGTTCATTATTTCACATTGCAAAATATATATAGAGAATAATATGTGTCAAAATCCGTATCACACGCCGTATCATCCCGAGAAATAAATATCGGCATGAGGGATGATATTGGTTGAGGGTGATACGGCATGTTAAACAGATATTGTCATGTTTTATACGCTTTATCATGTACAGTAAATTCTCGTTATGTTATATGCTTTATAATATATTTGAACAGAAGAGTATAGTCACGTGACCAATATCATTTTTAGGGGTATGATAAAGGGTGATGATATCGATATCATCACGGTAGAAAATACAGCTGACAATGTTCTATAAATATCGTATATGCAATTTTCCTTTTATTTAATACTAAGTATATGATAAAAAACTTTATTAATGCAAATAAACCCACTAAGAGTTAGGCATATACAAACAAATACAAGACAGCACAATGACATATATGCACATAACAACAAAACTGTATCAGAAGAAATCATTTAAAGCTAATATTTTTGGTATGTAGGGTCTTCCCTCCTCATTCTGTTTACATTTTATAAAGATACAAACTATAACAAAATATATGATAAACCTTGTTCTTTTTGAATGCAGAGGGTTTGAGGGGAATATCTTTTTTATTTTTTATTTTGGATAAAAACAAATAAATTGTAAATCTAGGTAGAAAAAAATTATTATTTGGATCATCAAAAGTAAAATTGTAAATTTTGTCATATATTTTTTTACATTTCTTTAAAAAGATGTGAATTTTTTAGTGTATTTGTTGGATATGTTCCATTTAAATATCAAATAAAATCACTATTGTAAAGTAAACAGATATTTGTCGATGAAAACAGATACTTTAATTTAATAGTACCCTTTTATTTACATGTTAATACCAAGTAAGGAATTTTGTTTGTCATTTTTTGGAGTCTTGTTTATATGATAGCGTGTATACAATTTCATTTCTTTACATGATAAATTATTTATGTTATAATAGTCCCAGGTTATACCTTTAAAAAGACAAAAAAAATTAACAATGTCTTTATAACGCAGCAAATAGTTAAGAGTTGAAAATGTGGAATGTCCAGATATATCTGTTTTACAGTTTAGAATCAATTATTTCTGAGAAGTTTTTTTTAAAATGTTGTACTAGTAAAAGCATTGACATGCACACATTTTGAATATGAAGTGATTACATGCTTCAGTAATAGCTGTTACATGCCAATTTTCCTACAAAAAGCATTCAAATGTTAAATACTTATTAATTTCAATGATTAAACATTAAATTTGAGGAAAGGAAATAGGTAAATCTTAAATTACTTTACAGATAGGAGGTCTATATTGAAAACAACAAAATGATAGTCAATCTTTATAAGACTAAGAATTTTTGAAAATATATTTAAGATACTTTCAATAAAAAACTTATTTAGGCTTTCAAAAATGAGATATATTTCGAAATTACAACTATTACAGGTTTGGAAAGAGACATTTTTTACAAAAGATTTTTATGTTTTTGCCTGCAAGATTTTTTAGATGAGTGTTAGAAGTTTTAAAGCTGGATTTCCTATTTAAGTTGTAAGATATATGTAAAAAGATAATATAGTGACATCCCCCAGCTGGTAGTTTGGAAGAATTTTAACATGTAATAGTAAGATATGACTAAATTCTTAAAAATTGTTATTATGCAAGGATTGCTACTTGCTATATTTAAAGATGAAACCTCAAAAATAAAAGATATAGCAATTCATAATCAGAATAACAGTACCTACAGAGTCATTCACACAATAGATAACAAGAAAAAAAAATGGAAATGGTGAGGTGTCACCATTTTTAACTTTTTAACTTAACTTTTTAGTTTGTTGTTGTTTTTTTACGATTTTACATTTGGTTTTGTTCGACTTGTGTATTTCATACATTTTATGCCCCTTTTGACAGCTCACCATTTCCATTTATTTTTCTTGTTATCTATTGTCGCATGAGCTGTTTCACAACATACTTAGTTTTTCATTCAGATAATACAATGTTTTCTTTCAGTAAGACCAACGTAACATTACAGAAAATATCTGCATTAAAAGAGTATGCTGATGTTTATGATATTGTTAGAGGTTATGCATTATATTTCTCATTGATTGGTGTGGTAGCATGTATAACGGGATTCTTAGCTGTGATGTTGTGGACATTATCGGCAGAAAGACAAATAAAGAGAATTCGTCATTTATTTTTTGAATCCGTATTGAGACAAGAAATTGGGTGGTTTGATACACATGAAAGTGGCCAACTGGCAACGAGATTCTCAGAGTAAGTAAATTATGTTTGAAAGGTTTGTTAAAGATAGATTCTCCTTTTGTTAGGAGAGGGATTTGATATTTCTGTACTCACGCCCACTTGTCTCTCTAATTTATAACAATTGGTTATGGTTAAATGTTTACAAAATGCTGAATAATTTCAAAATTTTGGGAACTTGATTTGAAAATAGTTCCCATTTGAGAAGTGTGCATAATTACCCCATTTAGGCAATTAAAATATTTGAAAGAGATTGAAAATCAGTTTAGAGAAGATTTTGCAGCTATGTGAATAACTAGAGTGAAATAAACAAATATTTTTACAATATAGTTTGTTTTTGCATGTGTGTATATATATAATCAAGAATGGAAATAGGGAATGTGTCAAAGAGACAACAACCCAACCAAACAGCAGAAAACAGCCCAAGGCTACAAATGGGTCTTCAATGCAGTGAGAAAATCCCACACCTGGAGGTGGGCTTCAGCTGGCCCCTAAACAATCAGCGAAATGGACGCCACACTAAACTCCGAAACATACAAATGAACGAAGATTAAAAAAATACTCAAGACTAACAAAGGCTAGAGGTTACATATATTTGTATTTTCTCTAGCCAGGATGTCTAAAATATCTAAAATAAATCATCAAGAATATTTTTTACCTCCAAGGGAACCTGAGGTAAGCAGAAAAAAAATATAACAAATTTTTCACAAAATTTGATATTTTTTATAAGAGTAAAATTTAAAGTTTCAATTTCATGCTAGTATAGGAGGAATTTTGGCACTAAAGGGGGTAAACAACATCTAGGTGATAGCAATGCAGAATCCTTGGGTTTTATCATTGACTTTAATTATAAAAGTGAAGCGTTTTAAAGCCAGTTTAATCAAAATCTATATCATCTTTATAAACACAACTTTAAATTTACATTTCTTGCATATCTATATGACTTTATATTTTGTCAGGACAAAGTTTTATCACTTCGTAAGGTAATAACTGAAAATCAAATTTTTGGTAATTTCTAGGGAAAATCCCGAGAGATACAATTTGTTTTCACCTCAATAATGGTTGGTTAAACATTCTACAACTGTACATTGTGGCTTCTGATTGGTTAATTCATATATTCTCAGGCCATAATATGGTTATATTAACTGTTAAGGATGATCGGTGGTCTAATAGGAAATAAATAGGATTTGAAATAGGTGTTTTAGTTTGAGAGAACATATGAATAGTAAACAAATAAGCAAGAAAAAAATATAGGTTCATGTGCTCATTTTAGAGCTATAAAGCCTTGAAAATTTGCAGGAAATAGGTTTTCTCTGGATTTTTCATTGTCTTTGCATTGGCAAATTCAGTCTCTCAAAAAATGTATGAAAAAATAAAAAGGATTTCATAAAATTTTGTCAAATACCATTTTAAGGTATGTATGATTGAATTATAAAAGAAAAAGTGGGGGTTCATGGGCAAAACATTTAATGTTTAGGAAATGGATAAAACCCGAGGATTCCGAAAATCTGACAAAAAGACCAAAACATGACCAGCGAGCGTCCTTAAAATGAAATTGTTTAGATACAAGGTACTCAGACTCCATAGTATTCTTATTGCCTGAGTTATGTAACCTATTAAATGAAATCTGTTTTCATTTATTATTCTGATTGGTTGAGTTATATAAATTAATTAATTAACAAAATTTTGCTTCATTATAGAGATATGCACATAATATTGGATGGTCTGGGAGACAAAGTTGCCACCATGATTCAATGGATGTCTGCATTCTTTGCATCCTTTGTCATAGCACTTATAAGTGGGTGGAAGTTAGCCCTGGTAGCTCTTGCCTTCTGTCCAATCATAATCATTGTTGGCGGTGTGTTGACGAGGGTAGGTATTGATATACATGTGACCTGTCTTTTATGTCAACAAACCTCTCAAAGGGGATAGACATATTGTTTTATTCTTGTCTTGCTATCTGAATTATCTTTATGTCTCAAGTTTTGATACCATATTACAATGTATACTGGCTGGGTATGCTATCTCACCACGTACCCATTCTGAACATCCAAGGTTTTTTTTTGTTCAACTTGCTAATGTAGGTTAAAATTTTATTCATTTTATGAATTCAACACATATTTAACTTCAGAACGAAACAGGACTCTTAAAATTTCTAAAAACTTTGTGTTGAAATTATGATTTGTAAGAATGGGTATTTGTCAGCCGGTATAGTATACATGTATTACATGTACTTATAGAGAAAAAACTATCTATGTAAAAATATAGACAAGATGAGGAAAATCTAAAGGGCTATCCAATAACCACATATCCAGAGAAAGAGACAAATAGAGATATGGAAGTACGAGAACCAACAAACAACAGACACAATACAAAAAAGTAGAAAAACATGTTGAGCAACATGGACCGCAACAAAAACTGGGGTGTGAACTCAAGTGGTCAGGATAGATAAGCAGTTTCCGCCTCTTATATAGGCTTTGAAAATTAAGTCTTCATTGGAAAACATGTCCAAATAAAGTGCTTGTCAAAATATTGTGATTATCTTAGCCATGATCAACAACTAAAAAGGCAAAATTTAAAATCAATTGAAAAGTGGAGGAAGATCAACATTGCTTAAATATATGAACTATGTTTATTTTTATAATGAAACAGAAGAGATGGATCATCTGACACACTAATAACATATCCATGTTCTTTTCTCCTCAGTTTTTACGTACCCTTTCTCAGAAAGAAGCCCAGAATTATGCCAGTGCAGGAGCTGTGGCGGAAGAGGTATTTCTGTCAATACGAACTGTCATGGCATTTAATGGACAGAAACGAGAATGTGAAAGGTTGGTTAATTTTTATACATAAATGTAAAGCAGTAGTTGGTTTCAGTTATCTCCCTTAGCTGATTCTTCTAACAGAAAACTTACAATTGTCCCCCTTATTTTTTTATGGCTAAAATTACAGAGTCAGCACAGTTCTTTGAAATTCTTGTTTGTTTGTTTGTTTAGTTGGGGTTTTACGCTGTTTTCAGCACATTTGGCTATTTTGCAGCGGCCAGTTTTTATTGGTGGAGAAAGCGAGAGTACCCGGTGAGAATCACTGATCTTTGGTAGGAAAATTGGCAATCCTTGTCCGGAGTCGAACACACTCAGCCACAGGTCAGATTTGAACTCACAACCTCAGCGTTGACAGGCTAGTGATCAGTAGTAGTCATGATGAACTACCTAGACCACTCTGCCACCGAGGCCCCTTGAAATTCTTGAAGTACTTGATAAATAAAAGCAGGAAGATATGTTTTTTTAACATACTTGAATTTAAAAGAGTGCTTGGAAACTATTTTTTCATAGAAGAAGCCATTAGTACATGTATTTGCATGTGTCAAGATGTTAACTCAAAATATCAATATGTACACTATATAACAAAGAGTGATTTTCAATTGCATAATTTTCTTGAAATAGTGCTACTTTTAAATTTTATGATTTCTTATTTTTGATAACTTACTGCTCATGTGTGCAAGATGACCATTGAAAATTAGTGAGTTATGCCTTTACATTACTTGAAACCCATCATTCAAGTACTTACCAGTAGTATATGATAACAATAAAAAATACATAGAATTGAACACATGAAAAAATTTATTACTTCTAGGTGTTGAATGGATTGTACATAATTGATTTTTATGTATGGAATTTGTGTAGACAAGGTCATTTTTTACTAAGATAGCACATAGCATACCCAATAAAAAGAAAACCTCTTAAATAGCTTGTTTTTTTTTTACTATTTTTAGATATGATGAAAATCTGAAATCAGCCAAAACTCATAATTTTTGGAAAGGAGTAGTTTCAGGCTTTGGTCAATCAGCTTTCTGGTTCTTCCTCTATACAGCATTTGCTGTGTGTTTTTGGTATGGTGTATACCTAATAAGGCATGATGAACCAGGATTTGAAGCAGGAGAAACACTTACAGTATGTTATCATTGTAATTTATAATGTTTGGATATTGCTTGAATATTATACTATTATGACAATTCATTAAGTTTTATGGACCACTTTACAACAATATTGCCCAAGGCCAACAGACTTGTTCTGAATGCTGTATTACATACATCAAATGTGAATATAGGGCCAATATTTCCAATACGGACTGGCAATGTTGTGAATATAGGGCCAATATTTCCAATACGGACTGGCAATGAATTCCGACAACGACCGGAAGTGAAAAGGCTGTATTAGCCCTAGGGCTCATACAGCCTTTTTCAGTATTAGACCGGGCCGAAAATCAATATAGATCACGTGATTTATATGACCAGGACAACATCACCAGTATGACACATGCCGTTTTGGTAGCATAAGGGCTGTTTTAATCGTATTATTTAATAATGACTGATATTGTCATGAATGAAATATGATAAAGTTAACCTAACTGCAATGAATTTTGGTGGACATCATCATGAGTGAAATATGCAGTGAAAGTCGGTTTTTCAAAGTGCAGGGGACTCATATAAAACTTCAACTCATCCATAGATAGTTTTGACATCCATTTTAATTTTAATTTATTATTTATTCACACATATAATATTTTACATTTTTATTTTTTACATGAATGTCTTTTTTTCTAAATATGAAAAAAAAAATGAAGTCACATCAATGTTTTTTTTAAATGACTTACGCAGTGAGCTAAAAGCTACATTATATAAAAGGAAAAATACATCTGATCAGGTTTGACTTCCAAATGGTAAAATAATATAACTTTTGGATTATAGATACAGTTTGCCACAACCAATGTTTTCGACTCAGGCATGTTCAAATAAACAGTGTTGAGTTAACTTGGAATTAATGAGCAAAATTTCGGGTTCGGAAAACAAAATCCACATATCCATGGGTTTCAAATAAAGAGTGTTCGACACAGTCATGTTCAAATGTAATTTAGTTGACTAAACTTGTCTTCAACTCGTTTATTGAAATAAGGTTACACAAGCCAGATTGTCTCTTATAACATTTGATTAATATCAAACTACAGAGGTAAATCAAAATTAAGGTCCATTAAGACAGGTTTTCTCTTTATACAAGTGTTTTTAATGTGAAATGCTCTATATAGCCATTCAACTTAACGCCAGGTGGAGCTGTTTTTCCGGAAGTTATTTAAAAACTGGGTGAAAAATATTTATAACCTATCGATAGATGATTTGGGTACCAGATCTAATGTTTACAATTGACGTTTCCGCCCATTGCTGCACCTAGCCTTAACTAGAATTGCTACTCTATACAGAGAGAACTTATAAGTATATTCATGTATAAAATCAGTTATGGCTTAATAGTGGTGGTCAGTATGACAAGATTGACCATATTATTGCACAAGCTTGTGGGTACAATTAGTTTTATGCTAGGGGTAGTGGAACACACCATTTATTGTTTAGCAAAAGGTTTCAAATTTCATAAAAATAGCTTTTTTGTCATCTTTAATATTCTACATATAATTAGTATGTTGATTTTGGCAATTTGCAAAATTGGTTATATTGTCTTTATTTCTTAGGCCAAAACAAAATATATGTCTGTTTAAGGTTACATTTCTACAAAAAATAGGATAGGTAGGTAGGCAAAATCATTTTATTTTGAAAAATTATTTTACATAGATCTCTATGGGAGAAAAAATGGTCAGCAGGTGTTTTATTCATAGGGAAATAATTATATCAGCAACATTTTTGTCATAAAATGGGTTAGGGTAGGTATGGTAACCTTAAACACACATATATTTTTTTGGCCTTATGACAAATAAAGAAAATGATCCCCCAATAAATAAGGAACAAGTAAGAAAAAAGACTTGATTATAACCCACATGTTTTTACTTTTAAAGGTGCCACTTTTGAACTTTTAAGTTAGCGTCAGTTTTAGAAGAAAATTGACTATCTATTAAAGTCATTTCATATTGACAGTTTTGAAAAATTATTACTTAGATGTTCTGACAGTCAGTAACTTTTTAACAGATATTTATGGGTTTGATGACTGGTTCCATGGCAATGGGTCAAGCATTCCCAACCATTGAAACTATTGGTAATGCCAGAGGCGCAGCTGAGAAAGTATATGAAATCATTGAACAAAAATCGGGAATAGACTTTACATCAAAAAAAGGGCGTAAACTGGAGAAAGTTGAAGGAAACATTAAATTCAGTAATCTACATTTCGTATATCCAGCCAGACCTGATGTTCCTGTAAGTTTTATTTATTGTTTGTTTGTTTAGTTGGAGTTTTACGCCATTTTCAGCACATTTGGCTATTTGGCGCGGCCAGTTTTTATTGGTGGAGGAAGCCGGAGTACCCGGAGAGAACCACCGACCTTCGGTAGGAAAAATGCCAATCCTTGTCAATTAAGATCGGAGTCGAACACAGCCCGCCACAGGTAAGATTCGAACTCGCAACCTCAGCGTTGACAGGCTAGTGATCATTAGTAGTCATGACGAACTACCTAGACCACTCGGCCACCGAGGCCCCTATTTAGAAAATAAAATCAACTGAGTTTTTTTTTCATATTGTCCTTTTGATCTTTCTTACTTTGACTTCTTGCATGAGACAAAACATTTTTGTTGATTTGATTTATTATAAAGAATTTTATACTAATGACATTTCTTTGGAAATCAGTTATGTAAATTAAGAAATGTTATTTTGATGGAGGAACTTATATATCTAGTTCTAGTAATCTAAGGTGTTCAGGTATTAAAGATCAAGTCTTTGAAGTTCATTATACCACATGGTGACCCCTAGCTGTTATCAGTCTTTTTCATTGTTCAGTCTGATGAGATATTTGGCCTGAATAATCAGTGTTTCCAATATCCAACTGACCTTATTTTTTTTCACAAACTAAAAATCATTAAAAATTTTGAAACATATATTCTTGAATTTAGAAAATATATGTAGCCTGTAGGTACAGAACAGACCAGAAAAATCTTCTGGACTAGTGGTAGTTTTATGGCAATTAGCTCAGCCATGAAACACATATTGTGTATGTGTGGAAGATAAATCCATTAGAAAATTACAGCAGAAGAACTATGACTTAGAAATATGGCATACACTAGTAGCCTCCCCTTGTAAATAGTATAACATGATAGTACAATTGTTTTAGAGTTAATTTTGGATCTTATTTGTTCAGGTCTTGAAAGGAATGTCATTAGAAGTCCTTAAAGGTCGAACTGTTGCCCTTGTAGGATCCAGTGGGTGTGGGAAAAGTACAGGAATCCAGTTACTGCAAAGATTTTACAATCCAGGACAAGGAGAGGTATATTAAAATAAAAATTTTAAGGATTTCAAATGAAAAAAAACCACAAAAACTATGGACCAAATAAACTCCCATGAAAACCATAGATGAACTGAAGTATTTGAAAATTAACTAGTTTTTGCTCTATATATTCAAAATTCGGTATAATGATAGTTATTGGCTGAGATTAAGTTACCTTATCGGTATAAGGCAAAGAGGTAAAAGTTCGGAGTTCAATGATCAAAACTCAAAATATTTAATGGATACTTTTTTGTTGACATTTTTATATAATTTAATTTTGATTTTAATACTGCATTATGATTGGCTGAATACCAAAGAGCATATACTGTATAACTTGGTTTGGTCTTGTGACATCACCAACGGATTAATCCGCCACTTGTAAATTCAAAAAGTCCAATGTCATTATTGATGCTTGAATCGAGGAATCATTGTATTTCTGTTTGGAAATTAAATTATAAGGAATATTTCCAATTTTTGAACAGGTTATACTTCAATAACCTGGATTGGGTCAGTTTTTACGGAATTCATACACCGCTTCGCAGTTTGTTATGCATAAACTGATCCAAACCAGGTTACATCGTACAGGAACTGTATATGAAGGGGACATGAATCTATATGTAGAGTCTTTGTAAATTGACAGATCTTTCTGGGACTCGGCGGAAATAATTCGTATCCGTCTCCGGGATCACCCAGTCATTTCCGGTATACGCCATTTTGTTATTGTGAGTGAAAGTATTCAATTACAAATTTCGTTAATTTGATCCTGAGAAAGTGTTAATAGGGTAAGTTATTAATGCCATAATGTTGTGTTTTACTTATATTTTGTATATTAATCCGGTTTGAAACATTAACATTGACGTAATTAGTTACAAAGCTGTCTAAAGAGTGGTGTTGACTACATTTGAAAGTTTTGTCCAATTTATGTCCTCGATGCTCTAATGTTTTCGCGAATGGCCGTCTTTATCACTTATTCCAGTTCATTAAAACCATTTTTTTCTCAAAACTAATGTATATTGTGACAGTATTAAAATAATTTTATAAAGTTTTTGCTATTCTAAAAATTAATTAGGAGGGCTAGAAGTTGTTTAAATTTCGCTGGATTTTTTTCCCAGAAAAGACCCCCTATAACCCAATGTTTTTTTTTTATGACTGTCTTCATCACTTATTCCAGTTCATTAAAACTATTTTTTTCTCAAAACTAATGTATATTGTGACAGTATTAAAATAATTTTATAAAGTTTTTGCTATTCTAAACATTAATTAGGAGGGCTAGAAGTTGTTTAAATTTCGCTGGATTTTTTTCCCAGAAATGACCCCCTATAACCCAATGTTTTTTTTTATGACTGTCTTCATCACTTATTCCAGTTCATTAAAACTATTTTTTTCTCAAAACTAATGTATATTGTGACAGTATTAAAATAATTTTATAAAGTTTTTGCTATTCTAAACATTAATTAGGAGGGCTAGAAGTTGTTTAAATTTCGCTGGATTTTTTCCCAGAAATGACCCCCTATAACCCAATGTTTTTTTTTTTATGGCCGTCTTCATCACTTACTCCAGTTCATTTAAACCATTTTTTTTCTCAAAACTAATGTATATTGTGACAGTATTAAAATAATTTTATAAAGTTTTTGCTATTCTAAACATTAATTAGGAGGGCTGGAAGTTGTTTAAATTTCGCTGGATTTTTTCCCAGAAATGACCCCCTATAACCCAATGTTTTTTTTTATGGCCGTCTTCATCAATTACTCCAGTTCATTTAAACCATTTTTTTCTCAAAACTAATGTATATTGTGACAGTATTAAAATAATTTTATAAAGTTTTTGCTATTCTAAACATTTATTAGGAGGGCTAGAAGTTGTTTAAATTTTGCTTGTTTTTTATAATAATTTGTGAGCAAAATACTTTTAGATATTGTGCCAAAAATATTTGAATATTTTGACTTTAGAGTTACTGTCTGTCTTGATAATGACAGAGGCATTTAGGTCTGTCCTTCCTGAAAATTCATAAAATAACCATACTCTTTTTTTTCAGACAACAGATTCTGGGAGATTCCTGATCTACATTTGATTGATGGGCCTACTACAAAGCCTGACAGTGTTTTACAATTTTACATTGCATTCTACAAATACTTGATCTTCAAATACTATGTACTTTTTCAATTAAAAACTGATGAATCTCATTATTCGTTACATTTTTGTTTGTTCTGTCTTGTTGGGGTTGTAACCTGGCAGTTTGTACACTTTCCACTGCACAGCAGACCCAAAACAAGGAATTTGTACAGGGGTCTAAATACATTTATCTCCCAGGTAACACCAATTTACATATCTTCAAGTTATCATTTATGTATACATGTAGTAGCTCTGCCGAGTCAAAAGATCACAGGAGCCACGTTATGATAGCTAAGTAAACAATACCATTTAGGCCAGGAACTGTCCGTATATTTGGTCCCTGTTAAGGAAAAGGAGATATAAAAACAAAAGTTTGTTATGCAAAATAAACCCAACAATAGTCTTTTACAAAGAAAGTGGGACTACCAAATATTATATTTTCAAGTTCTGAATATTACATGTCATATCCTGTGGGTCATTTCCTATACATAAATATATTTTCCCCATGGGCGTAGCTTGAGACCTTTAACTAGTGAGGCAAATCTCCGAGTGGAGCGTGCCGAACTTTTAGTATTATATGATCTCTGAATTGACTTACGCTTTATGTAACTCAGACTGTGCTTCTTTCTAAGATGACCACGGAAACCAGATAAGGAAGAATAAGAGTCACACTCCGGGCACTTATACATATATTTTGTAATATCTTTCTTGGCTTTTTTTGGTGGTGGGTTTTCACTATCAGAGTCTATATCTGAAACAGGAAACTCCCCGAGGAGTATATCTAAGTTCAGGTCACTGTCGTCCCACGACAAGAAATCATTTTTAGCCGAAATGATAATATGGTAATATTTTTAGAAATGGTATGGACAAGTTTGTCAAAAGTTTTATGAATTCGATGGTTTGTGTTTGTACAAAACCGTTGTATGTGCCTTTTCTTTTTTTATTTTATAAATTTTCTCAATCGTATCTTAAAATATAATTGAATGTTATCAAGAAAAAACTAAAGTCGGCACCAATTGAAGACATAATTAAATAAGTAATCAGGCAATCAAACCAATCATTTAATGGTCAATACCGACGAAATGAAATTGTAAAAAGTCGTTAGTGTTGTATTGAATGTGGATTGTTTTATACAATTACGGGACATCAAAAAGAAAAACAAAATTCATCAACAATCAATTGACAATAAAAGCTTGGGTGTCCCAGAAGATTTGATATAACTTTTTGAGACATTATATACATACATAATATATAATTAAATTACTGAAATTAATATCAAAATAAATAATATAGTAACCTCCATTTAAAGAAACACCCTGAAATATAAATAAATCGAATTACTTACTCAAAGCCGGATATTTGTCAGACTTACCAACCTCGATTTTATATTTTTCTAAATACGAAAATAATGCTAGCTTTGTTCGTGTAATTTTTAAATTCGAAAGTAAATGATCGATTCCTAGCTTTGTATTAGAGTCCTAGAAATATCCTATTATAACCGAGTGACATATCCCGTTAGTATTATATGATCCCTGCATCGTATAACCTGTTAAAAAATTGGAAATATTCCTTAAATGTATACATTGTATGTCCACAATGAATCTTTTCTTAAATTCAGTGTTAACTTTCTATTTTCAGGTTTATCTCGATGATGTGAATATCAAAGATTTGAATGTTAACTGGTTACGACAACAGATTGGTGTTGTAAGCCAGGAACCAGTTCTGTTTGCCACAACTATTGCAGATAATATTAAATATGGAAGAATGGATGTTACCCAAGCAGAAATTGAGAAGGCAGCTGAAATGGCTAATGCTCATGAATTTATAAAACAGTTACCTGAGGTAATGAGAATCCTTAGTCAATCATTGTCTTTATTGAGAAATAGAATAATGTTAGGATGGAAATGAACATAGAACACTGGAAAGTAATAAAAAATGCAAGAAACAGAGCTTTAATTGTTGTTCTTCAACTTGAAATTACTGAAGTGATATGAACAATGGCACAATGACTGTTTGCCAATTACTCTAAGATATTAACAATGACACAGAATCAAGATCAAGATGGCCATCTTTGGTTTTACTGTTTGCCAGTTACTGTAAGATATTAACAGTGACACAGAATAAAGATCAAGATGGCAATCTTTGTTAGTACTGTTTACCAGTTAACAATATCCACTACCTGTACATGACGAACATTTATTAAAACATTTATTAAAACCCTAAAACATAATATGTCATGAATTTGTGTACAAGATACCTGAGATAAAAAGAAAGTTTGGTTATTCATATGCTCTTAAAAAATGTCATTAATTTTTGGACTGTTTTCTTGTTGACATTAATTATCTTCCCTGGCCATATGATTTTGTTACATAACCTCCAGTGTAGCTGATTGTTCAGTGCTATGAGTAATTTGTAGTAAGGAATAGCATTTTCCCTAATATCAATAAATATATATTTGTCAATTATTCAGGGTTATGAGACTTTAGTAGGAAATCGTGGTGCCCAGTTGAGTGGTGGTCAGAAACAGAGAATAGCAATCGCTAGGGCTTTGGTTCGTAATCCGAAGATTCTACTGTTGGACGAGGCTACATCAGCTCTGGATAATGAAAGTGAAGGGATAGTACAGAAAGCCTTAGAAAAGGTAAACATAACAAGAAAATTGATGTTTTGACCACCCTCCCCCTCTCTACCACTTGTACAGCAGGTTGTCGCATATTTACACCTCAAGATTTTTTTTCTTACTATATTTTTCTTATAGTTTCAGTATATTTTTCTTATTGCAGATAGAAAGAATATCTTGTAAACAAGACTTACATATTTACTCCCTATGAATCTTGCTTTTTAACATTTTTCTCATGCTTTCAGAATTATGTTCATTTATTGTAGATTTCTTTCCCTATTATGTTTTTAATTTTATGTAAGAATTTTTATTCCTTTATTTTTTATTAATTTTTGTCTTGTTTTCAAAATGGCTGGAATATTTCCCTTTGAACATTTAAAAACATGATATCATTTTATCAGTTTTTGGTGGAATGATTGATCCTACATTAATAACAATCTTCTACAGGCCCAGGAAGGCAGAACAACGATAGTGATTGCCCATAGACTATCCACAATCAGGAATGCTGACTGTATCTATGCCATCGAGAATGGAGTTATCAAAGAAAATGGAACACATACAGAACTGATGGCCAAGAAAGGGTTATACCATCAGCTTGTCATGTTACAGGTAATACATTGCACAATAAATTCTCCCTCAGTAGACTTTGGTTGCTTTAGTTTAGGAAAAAACTATTCTCCTTGGGTACACATAGGCATTTTTCATATAGGAGAAGACTGTTTTCCTTTGGTAGATTTTGGTTGTTTTAGTAAGCTCAGTAGGCTTGGCCTTATTTCATATAGGAAAGGGTATTTTCATTCAGTAGATTTGTGTTGCTCTTCTATAGGAGAAGGCTGTTTTCCCTAAGTAGGCCTGAGTTTCTTTAGTAGAGGAGAAGAATGCTCTCCCTCAGTAGGCTTGAGTTTCTTTAGTATAGAAGAAGGCTGTTTCTCCCTCAGTAGGTTTGAGTTTCTTTAATAGAGGAGAAGGCTGTACTCCCTCAGTAGGCTTGGGATTCTTTAGTATTGGAGAAGTCTGTTCTCTCTCAGTAGGCTTGGGTTTCTTTAGTATAGGAAAAGGCCATTCTCCCTCAGTAGGCTTGGGTTTCTTTATTATAGGAGAAGGCTGTTCTCCCTCAGAAGGCTTGGGTTTCCATAGTATAGGAGAAGTCTGTTCTCTCTCTCAAGGCTTGGGTTGCTTTAGTATAGGAGAATGCTGTTCTCCCTCCGTAGGCTTGGATTTCTTTAGTAGAGGAGATGGATGTTCTCCCTCAGTAGGCTTGGGTTTCTTTAGTATAGGAGAAGGCTGTTCTCCCTCAGTAGGCTTGGGTTTCTTTAGTATTGGAGAAGTCTGTTCTCCCTCAGTAGGCTTGGGTTTCTTTAGTAGAGGAGAAGGCTGTTCTCCCTCAATAGGCTCTATAGTATAGGAGAAGTCTGTTCTTGCTCTCAAGGCTTGGGTTGCTTTAGTATCGGAGAAGGATTTTCTCCTTCAGTAGCCTTCAGTTTCTTTGTTAAAGGAGAAAGCTGTTTTCCCTCCGTTGGCTAGATTTGGTTTAGTATTTTATAGAATTGTTGATGTATCAGAGAATATTATACATGACAACACCTAAAACTAAGTGTGATGCTCTTAAAACAGAAAGTGATGTCATGTATTCTAGAGGTGTAAATATCCTACTCAGTATGAGACAACATTCAGAATCTTCTATTCAATGAAAGGAGATGAGAAACAACCTCATCATAAAGAATTTCAGTAGTAGGAGTGAGTGTTGCCCCATTCTCTTTTCTGAATCTGCCTGAGGTTTTGAATGGAAATAAAAAGCAATCAGAAGTTTACCAGTTTGGTCTTCAGAAATTTAAATTAAATGACAGGAATCTTCTAAATGTTTTGGACGAAAGAACAAAGAAGTTTCTTGAACTTAAAAATGAGTGAGGTGTGAGATTTTCTCCTTAGTTGAAGGCCTCTCTATGACTTAAACTAAAAGATGAAGAATGGCAATAAATAACTGTTCACTTCCTGTAGCTTTTGTCAAATGCTGTATCCTTTAATAACTATCATAATGTCACTTCAATTTTTGTCTCGCCTATGACACAGTCGCTGAAGACGAGACATTAAGGCTTTGCTTTTTAGTACCCCGCCACAACGCAACGAAGGGACCTAGGAATGGTCTGCGTCTGTCCGTCCGTCACAGTTATTTGTCAGCGCAACTCTTCTGAGACGATTTTGTTCAAATTTTGTAGGATTGTTAGTCACCACATGTATTTGATCCTATCGCACCTCAATTTTGATCCCAAAATTTTATGGGAGTTATGGGACTTAATGTTTTTGTGCATGTGACACTACAGGAACATTTTGTGGATGCAAATTTTTAGCTCACCTCACGAAAGTGAGGGGGGCTTATGTGATACCCCCGGCGTCGGCGTCGGCGTCGGCGTCGGTGTCGGCGTCGGCGTTGGCGTCGGTGTCGGCGTCCGCAACCACTTACAGAAGAATGGTTAAAATCCATACACGCTTCTTGACAAATGCCACATCAATCATATTGGTATGGTAGGTGCACCTAATGATGCTATGCACAATGCATGCTTCGGATGCTGGCTCTGACCTATATTTTCCGCATGAATGAACACTTACAGAAGAATGGTTAAGATCCATACACACTTACTGACAAGTGCTACATCAATCATATTGGTGTGGTAGGTGCACCTAGTGATGCTAAGCACAATGCATGCTTCGGATGCTGGCTCTGACCTATATTTTCCGCATGAATGACCACTTACAGAAGAATGGTTAAAGTCCATTCCTGGTTACTGACACATGCCACATCAATCATATTGCCATGGTTGGTGCACCTACGGATGCTAAGCACGATGCATGCTTCGGATGCTGGCTGTGACCTACTTTTTCCGGATGGATGACCACTTACAGAAGAATGGTTAAAGTCTATTCCTGGTTACTGACACATGCCACATCAATCATATTGCCGTGGTTGGTGCACCTACAGATGCTAAGCACGATGCATGCTTCGGATGCTGGCTGTGACCTACTTTTTCCCAATGGATGACCACTTACAGAAGAATGGTTAAAGTCCATTCCTGGTTACTGACACATTCCACATCAATCATATTGCCATGGTTGGTGCACCTACAGATGCTATGCACGATGCATGCTTGGATGCTGGCTGTGACCTACTTTTTCCGGATGGATGACCACTTACAGAAGAATGGTTTAAGTCCATTTCCGCTTACTGACACAAGCCACATCAATCATATTGCTATAGCTGTGATCTTCTGCTTCAGCATAGATGACCACATCAACATTTTTAGTGTTGTTGAAGTAAGATATTTTTTATTTCAATGCTTTGGATGCTGGCTGTGTCCTATATTTTTTGCATGGATGACCACTTACAGAAGAATGGTTAAAGTGCATTCCTGCTAACAGGCAAGTACCACATCAACCAAAGCATCCAGAGATGCTTTGTAAGATGCATGGTTCAGATGCTGGCTGTGACCTTCTTTTTCTGCATGGATGAGCACTTAAAATTTTGAAAAGTTCAAGTCAATTACGGCTTAGTGATAATAATGCGTTACGAGGTGAGCTTTGTAATCGATAGATTACCTATGTTTATTTGTATTGTGCTGCAATTTTTTTTATTATGTGTTGATATCCATACTGTGCCACCATTTCAATAATACACATGTTGTATATCTTGTGGGGCTTCGACTTTTCTCTCCATCGGGGGACATATGGCTACGTAAAGAAATCTTGTTATGTTTGGTATTGATTTAAACCATTCACCGTCTTTTGTGTTATTTTTCAGACACAGCAACATGATGAGGCCAATGAAGGTAAAATATTTTATTTCTTTCTATCATTTATATATGTAAAACCATCCGACAGTGATATTTCTGTGATTTTTTTTCTAAGTAAGAATTTTATTCATTGTGACATTTATGGTACATATTTAATATCCCAAACACAAAGAAAATTATTTCTGGTTTACAAAAAGTATCATATAGTATATACTCAAAATTTTTTATGAAATGTTTTAGATCAGTACCTAAATGTGGCTTGGATATGATTTTTTCTGTGGCAGTTTTGGGTTTCTTTAGTACATGTGTTAGAGGTAATTATGTTTTGGTAGTTTTGGCTGTTGTCATTACTAGGCTTTCAACCATCATATCTCCAAGCTTTTGTTGAAGGACCTTTTATTTGATCTGATTAAACAAGACGTAGTTCTGATTGGGCAAATATCCACAATCCTAGTCAAACAATTAACAAGACAGCAGTGGGCAGTTTTAGTCACTAATTAGTCAAATTTTAGAAGAAATCCTCGTCACTTGATAAAAGAAACATTAGACAAAGGGGATACATATATTAAACTGCCACTTGTGTAATAAAGACTCAGATCTTAAGCTTCCCGAATAAGACAATAATTAAAAACTAATTTCATTTAGTGCCAGAGTTCCATTCAAGAGTTATGCCCCTTCATAGCCTGGCTATTGAAGTAATCACATGTTAGTGTTAAGTGGAAGTATTATGATGACACTTAAAAACAAAAAATTACTGTTAAGGATGCTCGCTGGTCATGTTTCGGAATCCTTGGGTTTTATCCATTTCTTAAACATTATTTTTTTTGCCCATGAACCCCCACTTTTTATTTTATAATTCAATCATATAAACCTTAAAATGGTATTTGACAAAATTTTATGAAATCCTTTTTATTTTCTCATACATTTTTGAGAGACTGAAGTTGTCAATGCAAAGACAAGGAAAAATCCACAGAAAACCTATTTCCTGCAAATTTTCAAGGCTTTATAGCTTTAAAATGAGCAAATGAAGCTATATTTTTTTCTTGCTTATTTGTTTTCTATTCATATGTTCTCTCAAACTAAAACACCTATTTCAAATCCTTTTTATTTCCTATTAGACCAGCGATCATCCTTAACAGTAAAAAGGAGTACAGAACCCCTGTTCTTTCTAAGATAACTAAGTATATTCAACCATATAACATTTTTTGATATCTAGTTTTGAATTACAACAGAAATTATTGGATTAGAGAAAAAGTACCTTAGTGATAGTGAATTGAATTCATTGTCATGTGGTGCTCAGGTGATTAAAGGTATGTGATAGTTATCTCCCCTTTGTTGCATATTTATAATAGAATTTTGCCATTGAATGCCTGCATGTATTTTTGGGAATGTTTTATGTTGTTATTATTATTAGAAATATGTATGTTGTTTTGTAGTTGTAATTTTTATAATTATTTTTTTTATTCATTTATTATTTCATTAAAAATTATTATTTAAATATTGACTTTTAGTTGAATGAAATGTTTTGAGTGGTTATCTGAATTGGTAGTATTTCAAAAAATGTTTAAGCCCAGATAAAACAGAATAGTGGATAAATTCTATTCCCTTTTTTTTGTATTTGAAGTTGAAATGTGTTTGTATGGGCAGCATGGCATACTGATGTGGATATGTGATTAAGTATGACATTGTATATATATATATATATATATACAGAGTGGTGTTATGTGGATAGGTTCATATTGTGCATGCTTCTTTTTATTTTCACATAGGTTTAGTTTAATATAGGACTGCATGAATCCCAGGACCTTACTAACATTTTCTTGAAATAATACAATATTTATAAAAATCCATTCCCTGTACTTTATGCCTTGTGGTCCAGAGGAATTTTAATGTAGGAGGGAACTAAATGGGATATATTTCAGATTTTTATAAAATTGTGCATGCAACTAATGTATGTTAAACTGCACCTTAACATCAAAAAAATATCCTGTTTCGAGTTTTGGCAAACAGACGGGTAAGTACTAGTACATAGAATACTCATCGATATTGCTCCTAAATGTCAAATTTTAAGACTTTAAATTATGATTTTTCAAAATCCTGTCCATTGCATTTTTATTTTAAAATGATATTTTTGCCATTTAAATTATGTTTTTATTGATATAAATGTTATAAGGGGTCACCTGATTCATTTGTTTTTAGTATATTAAATTGATTACTATATACAGAGTGAAAACAAGGTTCAAGAAGCCAAAATAAAGGTAACATTGTCAAGGCACACTGAAAAATGTAGATTTTAAATCTTTTTACAGACAGAATATATAGTTGAACGATTTCCACAGTGAAAACTAAGTTGATGATCCTATATTTTAGTATCAATGAAATGGAGAATGTGACAGCAATAAAATATCATTTTTATAGAAAATTCTAGGGATTGTTTTTGAGAAATGAGGATTTAAAGTGAAATTATTAATTTTTTTCAGCAGTTTTTTTATCAAATCTACAGTAAAAACCTTTATTTTCAGCATTTTAGCTTGAAGAAATATAAAAGCTAAATATAATTTTTGTTTGTTATTTAGATGCGGCATCTAATATATTCAGTGCGAATGTAAAATATCATAAAAATCGGGAATTTAGCAGATTTAAGGACCTCCTACCTTAAGTAACTACCTTATATATAGTTATTTTAAAGTTCAGTTTATAGTTAAGGTAACACATATATGTTCATAAGAAATCACATAAAAGTTAAATATGTGCATAGTATAAATTTACTATATCTAATATTAGTATCTTTGGATTGTTATTTTTTAAAGTTTAGTTTTTAGTTAAGGTAACACATGTATGTTCATAACAAATTTCATAAAAGATCAATTTGCATTTATTTTGAGGAATAGAAGAGACAATGAGTTTTTTAAAGGGTTAGCTTCTTATTCACTTATGTCACGAAATTTGAGATGAAATTCTGGTATTTTGCTCTGTTGTCTATGTATGACTTTCTCCTTTAGGTAAGACTTATTGTATAACTAATCTTTAAATGCGAATACCTAACAATTTACAACGAGTTACCAAACAACACATTAAATTCACGAGTGAATTATTAGTGTTTTTCGGTCACGATTTGTAGATCTTTGGTATTCGAATTTCAAGATTAGTTATTCTGTTTATTACATTGAAATATTCCTTGTATTCAGAAATTTTACCAAGAAAATACAAGGGATTATGTTTTTATTGTCGAGCCTGCGACTTTAGTCACAGAAAGCTCGACATAGGGATAGTGATCCTGCGGCGGCGGCGGCGGCGGCGGCGTTAACTCACTTCTTAAAAGCTTTATATTTTAGAAGATGAAAGACCTGGATGCTTTATACTTTGTATATAGATGCCTTATATTAGGAAGTTTCCGTCTGTCATATGTACATTGTCCTTGACCTCATTTTCATGGTTTCATGAATACTTGAAAAAAAAGTTAAGATTTTTTGTAATGTTAATTTCTCTCTTATTATTAGTAATAGGATAACTATATTTGGTATTTTCATACCCTGCAAGGTCCTCATCCCCATCAGACAGTTTTCAATTGACCTCGACCCCATTTCACGGATCAGTGAACAAGGTTAAGTTTTGGTGGTCAAGTCCATATCTCAGATACTATAAGCAATAGGTCTAGTATATTTGGTGTATGGAAGGATTGTAAGGTGTACATGTCCAACTGGCAGGTGTCATCTGACCTTGACCTCATTTTCATGGTTCAGTGGTTATAGTTAAGTTTTTGTGTTTTGGCCTGTTTTTTGAATACTGTATGCAATAGATCTACTATATTTGGTGTATTGAAGGATTGTAAGGTGTACATGTCCAACTGGCAGGTGTCATTTGACCTTGACCTCATTTTCATGGTTCAGTGGTTATAGTTAAGTTTTTGTGTTTTGGCCTGTTTTTCGAATACTGTATGCAATAGGTCTTCTATATTTGGTGTATGGAAGGATTGTAAGGTGTACATGTCCAACTGGCCGATGTCATCTGACCTTGACCTCATTTTCATGGTTCAGTGGTTATAGTTCAGTTTTGTGTTTTGGCCTGTTTTTCAAATACTGTATGCAATAGGTCTAGTGTATTTGGTGTATGGAAGGATTGTAAGGTGTGCATGTCCAACTGACATGAGTCATCTGACCTTGACCTCATTTTCATGGTTCAGTGGTTATAGTTAAGTTTTTGTGTTTTGCTCTGTTTTTCGAATACTGATAGCATTTACTTTCATTAGAAATACACGACAGGCGAGACATTTTTGTGTGTCCACTCTTGCATGATTACGCGTCGACCATTGTATAGCAATGTCGTTGGTGACGGCTATTGTTACGTCACTTTCTAGAGTGAAATATGACTTTTGATTTCACTGGGTAAATTATCCGATTTGATTTCACCCGGAAATCACGGTACATGTATTTCACCACACTCAATGTAATAATCCATTTTAATGCTTTAAAGGTTTAAGATGTAAACATTTTTTTTTACTCCAGCACTTGGAGTTGGTGCTGGAGTATTTCCATCACAAAGGTTTCATGGGCCAAGCTACTCCTAATCTAAAAATAGTTCTATGAACTAAATAGAATTTGAATCAAGGCATCGTGCATAGGAATGTATGTAATAATTCATTGAAGGATATCATTTATAAAAGGATAATATTCTGACGAATAACAACTGGGTGATTTTTTTAAATTTTGTGGATTGCCTGTTGAAATTTACTCTGACAGTAATTATACATAAAATCAATTTTTTTCTCAGAAAATTCTCTTAGATAATAGTAAAAGATCTTGTCTCCAGATTGATTAATTTGCATTATATATTGTTTGTAATACAAAACAACTAGCTAGTATCAAAATGAAAGTTTTAATTAATATATAGAGAATAGTACATGACAAAATCCGTATCACATGCTGTATTACCCCGAGATTTCAATAACACGGTAGAAAATACAGCTAAAAATGTTCTTTCAGTATCATATACCGGTATACAATTTTCCTTTATTTAGTACTAACTATATGATAAATCAGTATATGGACCATAATAGATCACGACCGTAAGTTTTATTTCTTTTTGATCGAAAATAACTTTAAGCCCACAATGCAACAGTTTAAAGCAGGAACTATGTAAATATATCTTTGTTGAAATGAAACACACTTCGTTGTTTGTATGCCACATCTAGGAAAATAAATGAGATATATTACGTTTCCTAGGTATGCTGATAATTACCAAAGTTATTGTCGTTACATTATATGGAACTTCCAGGACATGTGGTTGTCTATGGTATGGATAATTTAATGCAGTCTTCTTGTCACATTTTTTGTCATCGGAAAAACATGGCATTAATTTGTGAATTCAAAGAAGATTGATGTTTAGTTCATTTCTGTCAGTAAAAGCCTAACCTTTTGAAAAGAAGAAAAACTTCTGTGCAGAACGGACTAAAGGAATAACTAACAAGAAAAGTTGTAGAGCTAATTTTAGGACATATATTATAAATTTATCTTTTATGTGTCTTTTTTACCAAGTTGTAAAACACCCTTTTTATCAGAGCATCAAATACACAAAATATAGAGTAACATTTGTGATAAGAAAAGGATTTATTTTGTTGCAGTTGCTGAAGAGTTAGAAAATGAATTCTTTGCAAATGAAGATGGCCATGGTGAAAAAGATTCATTGATGAAAATCCGTCCACGGACATTTAGTACTTCATCACTAAAGAAAGACTCACACACAATACAGCAACAACTTTCTGTTATAAGTGCTGGTAGTAAGACACAACAGGAAGATAAGGTAATGTAGAAATGCTGCTTAAGCCAATAGCAAAATAATATGTCCACATTTCTCAGTGAGGCACTAATTTTCTTAAAAGAAAATATCCATTTATTGTTATAAGGTAGACAACTCCAACAGTCGTATGTTAACTTTTCTACATTGTGTTAGATAACATAACTGAATAACTGCTCTGCTTCTGTCCAGAAAATCTCAAAGTATTTCAGAATGTTTAAAAATATGCTTCAGAATTTAGCCTACCTTATATGGTCATTTAGATAAGTCTGTACCCATTGATATGATATACTATATGCTGCTTCTCCACCAAGCATATGGCATTTAGGAGTAAGAGACTGATGGGCTCAGCTTTAGAACAATGTGTGTGAGTGGGGATGACATGTCTTTCTGCAAACTGTTACCTCATGAGCTAGCACATTAAAAATCCATCTCAACTTGTTGCTCTAGTAAAAATCAGGGATCTAATCAATTCATATCACATCGAGATGATCTTGTCCTTATTTAAATGTAATAATGGATTGTCACTGGACATTAACCAATAACCCCTCCATCCTTCTTTACTTTGATTATAAAATGGTGATATACACTGTTCCCCTTAGTAAATAAAAAAGATGTCCAAGTTAATTCTTTGTGAGTTAGATAACAACTTTTAAAACTTTGTTTAATTTGAATATTAGGACACTGATACAGAGGACACGCCAAACGTACCGATGAAAAAAATACTGAAGATGAATGCACCTGAATGGTATCTTATTGTAATTGGTATTATAGTGTCGATTTTAATGGGAGGTTTACAACCCATGTTTGCCATTATTCTATCAGAATTTATAAAGGTAGGTAACTTACCTTTCAGTAATCTGTCCACCATATCAGTTTGTGTCAGTCATCTGTCCATCATCAGTTTGTGTCAGTCATCTGTCCATCAACAGTTTGTGTCAGTCATCTGTCCATCATAAGTTTGTGTCAGTCATCTGTCCATCAACAGTTTGTGTCAGTCATCTGTCCATCAGTTTGTGTCAGTCATCTGTCCATCAACAGTTTGTGTCAGTCATCTGTCCATCAACAGTTTGTGTCAGTCATCTGTCCATCATCAGTTTGTGTCAGTCATCTTTCCATCATCAGTTTGTGTCAGTCATCTGTCCATCAACAGTTTGTGTCAGTCATCTATCCATCAACAGTTTGTGTCAGTCATCTGTCCATCATCAGTTTGTGTCAGTCATCTGTCCATCATCAGTTTGTGTCAGTCATCTGTCCATCATCAGTTTGTGTCAGTCATCTGTCCATCATCAGTTTGTGTCAGTCATCTGTCCATCATCAGTTTGTGTCAGTCATCTGTCCATCATCAGTTTGTGTCAGTCATCTGTCCATCAACAGTTTGTGTCAGTCATCTGTCCATCATCAGTTTGTGTCAGTCAGTTTGTGTCAGACATCTGTCCATCATCAGTTTGTGTCAGACATCTGTCCATCATCAGTTTGTGTCAGTCATCTGTCCATCATCAATGTGTGTCAGTCAGTTTGTGTCAGTCATCTGTCAGTCATCAGTTTGAACAATTTTTACAGTTGACCTTCTGAAATAATTATCCAAGCTAGATGAACTGAAGTTAGTATAAAGTATCTGTACCGTACCATGACATTTCTATATTTCTGATTTATTGAATTTAGAAGAAGTCTATTTAAAATTTTAAAATATAAGCTTGTTCATGATCAAAAGATAGTATCCAGAGGAGAATTTTGTGAAAAAGTTTTCCCATTTTTCCGTATTTAACTTATAAATGGACTTAGGTTTTCTCCCAGTTAACATTACATACAGCCTGCAGTTAAAGTTTTTAAAACATTAATTACTTTCTTAAACCATCCTGGATTTTAACCAAACTTGGATAGAAGCTTGTTCATGATCAAAGATAGTATCCAGAGGAAAATTTTATAATAATTTTTCCCATTTTTCCATATTTTACTAATAAATGGACTTCGTTTTTCTCCAAGTTAACATTACATACAGTCGGCGGTTAAAAAAAACTTTAATTACTTTCTTAAAACATCCTGGATTTTACCAAACTTGAACAGAAGCTTCTTAAATATAAATAAGTAACATGTGGATTACATTCAACTATTACACTGAAAACATAGACAACAGCGAAAGCAGGTGAGACATTGGGTTCCGTGTAAACCGTACAAATTTTTTTTCTTACTTTGGAAAAACTGCTATTGCTTATAAGTGTTACGGGCCTTGAAATTCTCAAAGTCACGTGAAAAGTATCACTAAAGTTGCATCAGATATATTTTGAATTATTGGAATGTATGCTTTAGATGTAAATTTTATTTCAGGTATTTACATATGATGATGAGAAGGCAGAGAGTTCTTCCAGAATGTTGATAGGAATTGTTATGGGGATTGCTGTAGCTTCAGCATTGTTTAGAGCAACCATTGTAAGTGATAGAAAATTTTCTACTACCTTTGTTAAAGTTTTCAGATATATACATTGTAATTTTTTGTGGTATATTTTGGTGTGTAATTTTACTGTTTTGGATTTTTAGCTTTTTCCATAAAATGAAATTTCTAAAAATAAATTTGTATTTTATGGATATTTATGTATATATTATTACATTTTGCAAAATTGAATGAAACTAATGTGTTATTTACAATGTACCATTTCATTATATAAATCACAGTGTTCATATTTTCTTCAACATCTTTGAAATATTTTTATATGACTTGGATCTTCGGCATTTATTAAATTTGTATTTGTTAAGGGATAACACTTCGAAAATTCATACTGGATTCACCATCTAGACTTCAAAAATATAATTTTGTCTAATTTAATGAAGTGTAATTTTTTTTGTAGAGTATAACATTTACGACGGCTGGTGGGAATTTGACATCAAGATTTAGGAAGCTTGCATTCAAATCTATTGTTTGGCAGGTAAATGCAATCTGTTACTAAAAATAGAAAATAGGGTTGAGAATAATGAAAAATTAAATGAACAAATTTTTAAAATCTTGTATACGGCCAATTTTGACTAAATTTTGGAGAAATGACGCTGCCAAAATCTGTGGGAAAAAATAATTTAAATTCAGTTGCTAACACCAGAAGTTTTGTTATCGTTGGCGACTGCAGATCTGTAAATAAACATTGGAAACAATGATAAATATTATTAACTGAATTAGAATTGTTTTGTAAAAAAGATTTTGTACATATGTTTTGACAAAGACGATTTGAAATTCAGTTGAAAGAATTTACTGTCTTTTTCACATTTTTCGTAAAATTTTCAGATGCATGTATGTTGTTCACATTAACAGTAACATTTCTCTGATTTTAACAAAGAATATATATATTACAAATTTAAATGATGGCTTTGTCATTTCTACATTAGCTTATTAGCTGTATTTATATTTTATATTATTCCACATTCAAGATATCCTATAGGGAGCGCAGCTAGCGCTATAGGAGCATATGGATTTTCTACATATGGGTCATTTAGAAAAGTCTTTGTTTAATGGGGCAGCCATATTGTGCTACATACTAAGGCCAGAAAAAGTTTCATTCGCCGGAAACGGCAGTAAGGGAAATAACTTGCTTGATACTGGAAATCAGTTTCTGGAAGGGCTGTTGCTGTGCTCGCATCATTGGTCACGACAACAGCATATTGTAATTTAAGATATCTCATATAATTCACTAATTTGAAAATTTTCTTTATAAGCTATCTCATAAGCTATATAAGATATCTTACTTATTTCATAATATATCTTGTTTAATTTATTTCATTTATTTCATGAGATATCTTATAAACTTTAGAAATAAATTAAACAAGATATCTTATAAAGTTTACTACAAGTTTATAAGATATCTTGTTTGTTAATAAATATAAATATTAGCAACATAGAATGCTTTATTTGAAGAAAGGAGTAGGGGCTTGAAGCTTCCTTTTCAGCCTAAAAATATGAATATCTAAAGAAAGGGTTCAAAATTACCCTGAACTTAGCAAAATATACAAGAACTTCGAAAATAACTATTTAGCTTCATTTACAGCATTATGACGTGAAAATAACATCATATTTCTGCTTGAATTACCCAAAATCTTGAAAATTTCTGATTTTAAGCAGTTTTCCATGCACGTTTTGCTTCAGAAAACATTGTCCGCATTCGAGAAACAAAAAAAAATATTTTTATAAAAGAGGTATATTATTCTAATGCATATTCATGCCAAATATGAAGTTGTTTCTTGCATGCAGAGGCACTTTCCCGGTCCAAAATATGCGTGAGAATTGGCCAAAAGCTTCAAAAACTAAGGATATTCACAAAATTGTGTTATTTTGATCATGGCTTATTGCCAGAACGATGTTAGAAGTACGGATCGCTTTACTTCATTTTCAACTAAGTAGCTATTTCAAGATTATTTGTGCAACTATATTTTTAGCTTACTCAGATTTTCATTTTTGGTCATATTTTAGGCCAAATAGGGGTCTTAATGCCCCTTGTCCTTTCTCTCAAAAATGTAAATCTGATCCTGCATTGTTTATTTGAAGACATCTACCGATAGCGTTTTTGTGTAAAAGTTCTTGCCATGTTAAAATAACAATGGCTGAGTTAAAATTCACTGTACTGGTTTTGCTTTGATTACAAAGGTTATGTATATTTTACTGTTAGAAATAAGTAAATTATAGACGTCTTTGCTCATTTTCACATAAGAAGGCATTGTAATTTATAGATTATTTGCTTTTTGCTCATTTTATCATGGGAAGTCATTATATTGGTCATATATTTTTACAGGATGTTTCATTTTTTGATGACCCAAAGAATTCAGTAGGATTTCTGACAACCAGATTGTCTAGTGATGCCACTCTGGTACAGGGGGTAAGAATTACATATGATAAACCTTGTCATTAAAACACTCAGAGTTTAGGATCTATATATTATTTATTTCCCTAGGGAAAGAAATTAAACTAAGATTTTTGCTAGACATCTACAATGCCATCAAAAATGGTACCCGGAAAAGATCATACTATCAACTGAACTGTGAAAATAAATAATTATGGTAAAAAAGATTGCATGGGTTAATTGTATGTTTGACACATGGAAGTTTTTTGTTACATTTTCTTTTGATTTTTTTACAGTGCCCACACCACCAGCATTAATTTATTTAACTAGAGATTGTGTAGGTCCTGATTATCGGTACTCAAATTTTGCTAAATTGTGTTGTACTATATCAAGTGACTGTAGTTGTGAAATGTTATCAATATACTATCATAGGTTCTTTGAAGAAATACCAAAGTCACTGAAGTATAAAATATAGGTTATGGTGACTTTTGTTGTACTACATAAGAGGAAATGCATAGGTATTATATCATTGATATGTACCTAAATGCAAAAACTTAACCAAGTTGAACGGACAATGTGTAAATTCTATATGCCACTTCCACATTCGTGCATTGGGCATAAAAAAAAACTCAAACAAGTACACATACCACACCCAAATTGTTTTGATATGGTACTTGAATATTTGTACAGCATAAGATTAACTGTCTACATTTATTATTTCAGGCTACAGGTCAAAAAATTGGAATAACATTAGAAGCATTGTGTACCATAACTGCAGCCCTAGTTATAGCCTTCTATCATAGCTGGATGTTGACCTTGGTTGTCCTTGGATTTATGCCATTAATGATCATTACAGGAATCGTACAAAGTAAAATTCTAACAGGATTTGCCAGGGGAGATAAGGAATCTCTCGATCAAGCTGGACGAGTAAGGATTTTAGATTTGGAATTAATTTTCACTTTTGACTTTTCTGATATTAAGTACTGTATGGTACAACTAAAAAAAGATGTGAAACTGATGAAGAGTTTGCTGGATAGAGTATCATCTTAGCCTGGATTAATATTATACTGTTATTACACGAATATTGGGAAATATACTATCTTGAGTAGCATGTAATATCGCACGAGCTTGAGAAAGTGATATAATATTCTAAGAGGGACAATATTTTCCAATTTGGTGCAATAACCCTTTTATTGTATGGCAACACCACCCAGATTCTGGAAAAATATCAACGACATCATCCTTACAATGAAATAATGATGTCCGTGCCATACGGGCAAATATTGCATGGTTGTTTTTGGTTACGTTCTAAAGGAAATATTACTTTGCTATACAATAATGGATTTTACTGTATATCAGCATTACATTTCATAAAATTGCTTAACATTAAAAATTTGTCCCTTGCATAATGTCAAATTTATGCAATGTAATATTCTTCTCAGGTCATATTTTTCACCATAATCCATCTCAAAACTCCTCTTACGTTGCCTCTTTCAGATTTATTTTGTCGTGATTCAGTTCTAACTCTTAGCTCGACATTGAGGGGATGCTGAAAGGTGAACAAAAACAAAGCTGAAAAAAGATTAAATTTCTTTAAATTTGAAAATCGTGTGTCGGAATTTCATTTTATTTTTACAAGCCACCATTATCTATTTCAATGTTCTTTTCCTCTCATTTTATAGATTTTTTCTGAAGTTGTTGATAATATTCGAACAGTTGTATCATTAACGAGAGAGGAAACATTTCTTCAGCTGTATAACAGCCATGTTGACGATGTATATAAGTAAGTTTATGCTAGGATCATATCCATGAAGGGGCCTCGTGGCCGAGTGGTCTAGGTAGTTCGTCATTACTAATGATCACTAGCCTGTCAACACTGAGGTTGTGAATTCAGATCTCACCCTTGGCAGGGTATGTTTGACTCTGATCTTAATTGACAAGGTACTCCGGCTTCCTCCATCAATAAAAACTGGCCGCTGCGATATAACCAAATGTGTTGAAAACGACGTAAAAACCCAGCTAAACAAACATTTCCAAAAATAAAATTTTTGGCAATATTGTGATATAGCTTACATGGTGAAAACAATTGATAATAAAGATGTTAACTGGTCGTTGTATTATTTTAGATCTTAAGTGACATGAACATTTATGAGGTGCACAAAAAATCTGAGTCATGGGATAGTTTGAACAATTACAAAAACATAATGGCAAGATACCAGTTCACACCAAGTACCAGTTCTTGCCACCCCATCTATTGTTGTTCAGAGAGACTGAATTGACATGATTATTTTGTCATGTAACAGACTAATGTTTGTACAATGTTTTTGTAAAAAAAACTATGAAAATTTAAACGAAAATAAATACTGGAAATTTAAATAATGCAATTCTCTTAGATTTAAAAAAGATTTTGATCATGTAGATCAAGAAATAGTTTGTAAAAAGAAAAAAGGTATCTGTATATGTCTGCAATGAAATAAATGTTTCTTTCATTTAGTCTTACTTTTGGGATAGAACACAGCATTGCAAATTTGAAATTCTCAATCAGATAAACTATTCTCTAAGTTGATGTTCCCCAAGGCTCATTATTGGGACCCATCTTATTCATTCAATACATAGATGACTTAAAAAATTGTAAAATTGTGTATATGCTGATGCTTTCCTTATATATCTCTGGCAAGACGCCCCAGAAGACTTAACAGAAATAGAAAAATTGCGCAATAACAATAGGATGTTAATTGCGGTAAGACAAAAGGTATGGTAAATATTGGGCCAAGACTTTCTATAATTCTATTACAATATTTCAGGTCAGCTAGGAAGAGAACTATCGTTAATGTATTGTGTATGGAATATCTAATACCCCGTTCACACTATACTATTTATTCTGGGTTCAACCTGAATTAATTAATCCAGGTTAGTTTTTAGGTAGTGTGAACGACTTAATTCTGGGGCGAACCCAAGTTAAAATTACCCCTCAATTTAGGTGCAGTTAATTTGGGGCGAAACAGGTTACTTACTTTGGGTTCTAGTGTGAACGGGAAGTGGAGTAAATTTGATGCTGTTGCTGTAGTGTCGCGCAACATTTGCAAGAAATATATATTTTTAGCATCAAAATTTGAAGAAAAACGCATTTAGAGATTTTTTATTCTTTTTAATAAGCAATAGAATAAATTGTTACTTAGCAAAAACAGCTTCTGAAAAACACATGTAAAATTTACATGTCAGTCATCAGAATTATGTCATTGGTATACCTTTTAGTACGTCATGCAAAACTATATTCAAACAAGAAAAAATATCAATAGCGGGGCAATTTTTTTACAAGTGTGAACCGAGGTAATTAATCCAGGTTTGACCCAAGGCAAATTTTATAGTGTGAACATAGTATTATTGCCTAATATTTTTTGTTTCAGGTCAGCTAGGAAGAGATCCATTGTTAATGGTAAAGTGTATAGAATATCTAATTGTATTATGTTTTTTGTTTCAGGTCAGCCAAGAAGAGATCTATTGTTAATGGTATAGTATATGGAATATCTAATTGTATTATGTTTTTTGTTCCAGGTCAGCCAAGAAGAGATCTATTGTTAATGGTATAGTATATGGAATATCTAATTGTATTATGTTTTTCGCCTTTGCTGGTGCTTTCACCTTTGGTTCCTATCTAGTACAGGAAGGAGAACTTGAGTTCCATTTGGTATTCAGGTACAATCACAAGTTTTAATTTAATAATGTGAATTTGGAAATGTCTTTATTCATAATAAGATTTAATACAGTGTTCATCTTTTTCATTTGCATGACAAAAAGTTTTTCAGTTATTTTTGAATCTGTGCTATAACATAATAATATAGATGATCTGGTGAACTGTGCTGTCTGTTTCCTAATAACCTTAATGCACATGGTGCATACTTTAAAATAACCTGTTATGCTGGTTATTAAGTCTGCACCACATGCATTGAGGTTATTTCTTCATAGACTGGAAAAAAAAATTACAGTAAATAATTATAATTTAATTCCATCCGTTTTTTTACGACCAAAATAGAGGTATTTCCAATTTATAACGTCATAATAAAAAAAAGAAATTAGTCTGTGATAAGGTAGAAAAAACTTATCCAATCAAATGATGTGTTACATCCCATAAAATTTTAGTGTTTTAAATAACAGCAGTTGATATACCATAATTTGATAAGTATCATATGAGAAGACATTGATAATTTAATTATAAGGGGAGATAATTTAAAGTTGAAATACATTTTGATATTTACAGAGTGTTCGGTGCTATTATATTTGGAGGAATGCACACAGGTAGAACTTTGTCGATGGGTATGGACTTCAAGAAAGGACAAATAGCTGCTGCCAGACTTTTTAAGATTATTGAAAGGAAACCAGACATTGATGCTCAGGAAGACAAGGGAGATAAACCTGTAAGTCACTTTGATAGAATTATCTTTTAATTAATATTCATTGGCAAAAGGAAAAAAATGGTCTTGTGTAGTACAAAGTTTAGTTTTTATTGCAGGATTTTTGAGGAAGTGACTAATTAACTATGATAATAGACTTCTTTACAATATCTGTTTATCAATGAATTCTGGAAATCTTTTAATATTCAAGGTATACACTGTAAAATTTTATACCCTTCATCACATGCAACATATTTGAAATATTTCTACTTTTTAGGAAAAAATAGAAGGTGGCATTGAACTTAGAAAATTAAAATTCCGTTACCCAGCACGACCAGATGTTGAAGTTTTAAAAGGTCTTACATTACAAGTGAAACCGGGAGAAACTGTCGCTTTAGTGGGAACCTCAGGATGTGGTAAAAGTACAACTATTCAGTTAATGGAGAGGTTTTATGACCCAGAGGAGGGTGAAGTGGTAAGTTTTTAGAGCAGGGAGAGGGGGTTATGGTAAAAGTACAACTATTCAGTTAATGGAGAGGTTTTATGACCCAGAGGAGGGTGAAGTGGTAAGTATTTAGAGCAGGGAGAGGGGGTTATGGTAAAAGTACAGCTATTCAGTTAATGGAGAGGTTTTATGACCCAGAGGATGGTGAAGTGGTAAGTTTTTAGAGCATGGAGAGGGGGTTATGGTACAAGTACAACTATTCAGTAAATGCAGAGGTTTTATGACCCAGAGGAGGGCGAAGTGGTAAGTTTTTAGAGCAGGGAGAGGGGGTTATGGTAAAAGTACAACTATTCAGTTAATTGAGAGATTTTATGACCCAGAGGAGGGTGAAGTGGTAAGTATTTAGAGCACGGAGAGGGGGTTATGGTAAAAGTACAACTATTCAGTTAATGGAGAGGTTTTATGACCCAGAGGATGGTGAAGTGGTAAGTTTTTAGAGCAGGGAGAGAGGATTATTGTAAAAGTACAATTATTCAGTTAATGGAGAGGTTTTATGACCCAGAGGAGGGTGAAGTGGTAAGTATTTAGAGCAGGGAGAGGGGGTTATGGTAAAAGTACAGCTATTCAGTTAATCGAGAGGTTTTATGACCCAGAGGATGGTGAAGTGGTAAGTTTTTAGAGCAGGGAGAGGGGGTTATGGTAAAAGTACAATTATTCAGTTAATGGAGAGGTTTTATGACCCAGAGGAGGGTGAAGTGGTAAGTATTTAGAGCAGGGAGAGGGGGTTATGGTAAAAGTACAGCTATTCAGTTAATCGAGAGGTTTTATGACCCAGAGGATGGTGAAGTGGTAAGTTTTTAGAGCAGGGAGAGGGGGTTATGGTAAAAGTACAATTATTCAGTTAATGGAGAGGTTTTATGACCCAGAGGAGGGTGAAGTGGTAAGTATTTAGAGCAGGGAGAGAGGATTATTGTAAAAGTACAATTATTCAGTTAATGGAGAGGTTTTATGACCCAGAGGAGGGTGAAGTGGTAAGTATTTAGAGCAGGGAGAGGGGGTTATGGTAAAAGTACAGCTATTCAGTTAATCGAGAGGTTTTATGACCCAGAGGATGGTGAAGTGGTAAGTTTTTAGAGCAGGGAGAGGGGGCTATGGTAAAAGTACAATTATTCAGTTAATGGAGAGGTTTTATGACCCAGAGGAGGGTGAAGTGGTAAGTATTTAGAGCAGGGAGAGAGGATTATTGTAAAAGTACAATTATTCAGTTAATGGAGAGGTTTTATGACCCAGAGGAGGGTGAAGTGGTAAGTATTTAGAGCAGGGAGAGGGGGTTATGGTAAAAGTACAGCTATTCAGTTAATCGAGAGGTTTTATGACCCAGAGGATGGTGAAGTGGTAAGTTTTTAGAGCAGGGAGAGGGGGTTATGGTAAAAGTACAATTATTCAGTTAATGGAGAGGTTTTATGACCCAGAGGAGGGTGAAGTGGTAAGTATTTAGAGCAGGGAGAGAGGATTATTGTAAAAGTACAATTATTCAGTTAATGGAGAGGTTTTATGACCCAGAGGAGGGTGAAGTGGTAAGTTTTTTGAGCAGAGAGAGGGGGTTATGGTAAAAGTACAGCTATTCAGTGTATGGAGAGGTTTTATGACCCAGAGGATGGTGAAGTGGTAAGTTTTTAGAGCAGGGAGAGGGGGTTATGGTAAAAGTATAGCTATTCAGTTAATGGAGAGGTTTTATGACCCAGAGGACGGTGAAGTGGTAAGTTGTTAGAAGGGGGGGTACCAATTTATGGTAAAAGTGTGACCGTTCAGTAAATGGTGAGGTTCTTTGACCCTGAGGAGGATGAAGTTGTAAATTTTTAGAGTTTGCGCGGGGGGGGGGGGGGGGGGGGGGGGGTATTAGGGATTTATGGTAAAAGGATGACCAATTAGTTAATTGAGAGGTTTTATGACACAGGGGAGGGTAAGGTTGTAAGTTTTTTGATGGAGGAGAGGGGGTTGTGATAAAAGAACAATTATTTGGTTTATGGTATGGTTTTATTTCCGTCCACATCATTGTCATTTTTTGACTCCATATGATCGACCTGGTCAATGTACTTTAAGAATAGGCAATTAAAATAATGGTTCATACTTGTGGTATTGTTATTTGATTTTGCTTTCATGATTTATCTTTTTGTACCTTCAAATTCAGTTAATTTAATGTTGAAGACAAAAACAGTAGCAAACTTCTAACGACCTGCCATGTTGTTGAATAATATGCGAACATCTCACAAATTATTTTTACGATCTGGAAGTAGAGCATCTCACAAATGATTTTTACAACACGTTACGTTTGTAGTCTCATCGTCTTATAAGAACATATTATAACTATTACATTTAAATGTCTTATAAACAATGATAAGAGGATTTGTTTTGTAAAAACATCATTCATTTCATTTCAAATTTTTAAAAATTTATTTCTCTGAGAAACGCGAATACGCAGTTTCGGATTTCTTTTCAAAAGTAAACTTCGAGGTAGGAAAAATTCAATAAAATTTACTTAAAAATCGATCTTGTTTCAATCAAATGAAATCGTTGAAAAAATAGAGTACTAAAAAAATTCAATTTTCCTTGAATTTTCAAAAGTGTGGAATAATTAGGCCGTCCAATAATTAGGGTTATTACTGTACACCAAAATTTTGTGATGCTAATTCTGCTGCATTTATTACATTACTAAAAACAAAACATTAATTTCTTGGTTAACAATTCCAGATTTAGAAAAACAGTCTATAACAGCTCTTTTAAAGTTATAGAAAATGTATGAAATCAATATATTTTATTATGACAATAGAAAAAGGCTGGAATTTTACATCTTGAGAAAATTTCAGATTGTTGATGGAAATAATATCAAGACAATGAATGTTAACTGGTTACGGTCCAAAATTGGAATAGTGTCACAGGAACCTGTTTTATTTGATGCCAGTATCGCCGAGAATATCGCCTACGGTGATACTTCACGTAAAGTCCCAATGCCTGAAATCATTGAGGCAGCTCGCTCAGCAAACATTCACAGTTTTATTGATAATCTTCCACATGTAAGTATTTTCAAGCTTTAGTTGATGCTCAATTATGACTATACAATTTATGGAAATTGGTAAATTTACTCGTATAGATGACTCCTTAAATATGCAAGTTGATCAGCCAACAAAAATGTTTCAGAATTAAAGTAAACAAATAGCAAGCAACAAAACAGTGGGAAAAGTTGAATTAACAGAAAATTAATTTGTATCTTACAGCAAATTACTTCAAGAGATTAAAAATATTTAGATAAAAAGAGTTTCAGATAACAAGATTCATTTGGCCTTAATATGGAAGATAGGAAATGGTGAATTAGTTCTTGACACAAAATGTCTACATACACAACAAAAGTTTAAGCATAGAAACTGTGCTTTTACTGTTGTTCTTCATCTTACAAGTACTACACTTGTATTTATAAAAATAGGCTTATTTATAGTACAACTAATGAAACAATTGTTTAATTTATCTTAGTAAGTGTCGAAATTTGCATAGTAATGTCATTGATGAAACTATTGTTAAGTCATTTCCTTGAATGAAATATGACTTTTCCGTTCACTTGTAAATTATCATATGTTTTTCACTTGGATGGATGGATGAATTATTGTTTAATGTCCAGTGGCAATCGGGTGCATGTCAGGACGAGAAGGAAGACATATCATCCCACTCCGACACATTATACTGACTCCAAGCCGACCAGTTGATCTTTGCTCATACACTCAGATGCCGCATGTTTGGCGGAGAAGCAGCAAAGACCAATTTTAATGTCTTTGGTTTGACCCAGCCGGGGATAGAACCCGCGACCTTCCTCACTTGAGGCGAACACACTACCACAACACCACTGAGGCGTTTTTTTTTTTTTTTTCACTCGGAAATCCCAGTATTTTGGTATCATTTTAAACAATCAAGGTAAGTACATTTTGTGTTTAAAACATAAACTTACTTTTTTGGCATAATTTAATTTTCTTTTTAGGGATACGATACAAATGTTGGAGATAAGGGGACACAACTGAGTGGAGGACAGAAACAGAGGGTGGCTATAGCCAGAGCTTTAGTTAGGAATCCTAAAATTTTGCTTTTAGATGAGGCAACATCGGCACTAGATACAGAAAGTGAAAGGGTATATTTTTTTAACATAGCTCAGATATGTTTTTGTATATTTTAAAGTATTATTCCAAATAGCCTGGATGTTCCAGGGAAAGGACAATAACAGCAAAGGTTTGAAACACTTTATAGCTAACTTATTATAATATACAATGTAAATACAAGCTACAAAGTGTATTTTATCTTTGGAAAGAAATATTTCTCTAAGTCTATATGCGTTTATACATCTCTTGACACATTTGATCGATTCTGATATCACCACACGTTGCTTAAATGCAGGTGAATATTTCCCAACAAAAAACGTTGAGAAGACCTCTCAGAGTTTTACATTGTCATTAGAGAAAAAAGATTCTAAAACTCTTTTGAAGCATTAATTATGAAAATCATCCACTCTCGATAATTTAAATTTTCATTTTTTTTAAACTGCTTGGACAAGCATTGCAGTTTGAAAATGAAAATTTAATTATCTCGAGTTAATAACTTTCATAATCAACTGGTCATATATTTATGCAATTCCCATTTTATTTTCCAGTACCGGTAATTAGATCGTTATTTATCACGATACTGATAGCTTCCATGGAAACAACTTCATGATTAACATAATAGGTCTGTGAAGAGAGATACTTATAATGTGAAGACATTTGCTTTAAGGATGCTCACTGGTCATGTTTTGGTCTTTTTGTCAGATTTTCGGAATCCTTGGGTTTTATCCATTTTTTAAACATGAATTTGTTTTGTCCATGAACCCCTACCTTTTCTTTTATAATTCAATAATATATAGCGTAAAATGGTAATTGACAAATTCTTATGAAATCCTTTTTATTTTTTCATACATTTTTGAGAGACTAAAGTTGCCAATGCAAATACAAGGAAAAATCCAGAGAAAACCTATTTCCTGCAAATTTTCAAGGCCTTATAGCTCTAAAATGAGCACATGAACCTGTATTTTTTTCTTGCTTATTTGTTTATTATTCATATGTTCTCTCAAAATAAAACACCTATATCAAATCCTATTTATTTCCTATTAGACCAGCGATCATCCTTAATAAAAATAAATAAATTAAATTTGTATTATACTTCAGCATTTGTTTATTTATGTAAATTTTTTTTTACAGATTGTACAAGAGGCTTTAGATAATGCCCAGCAGGGAAGGACATGCCTAGTGATAGCACACAGACTATCAACAATCAAAAACTCCAACAAAATTGCTATCATACACAAAGGACAGGTTGTAGAATTAGGAAGTCACTCAGAACTTATGGCATTTAAAGGCATATATTATAAATTAAGTACACATAACCAAGGGAAGTAACTCATGCAGCTTAAGTGACTTCTGTGCCACTAATTAACTTATAGAATTGTTTGCCAAAGTGTGAAACACATAAATATGGTTTTTCAATTTCAAATTTCTTGTATGCTGTGAGTTTTTTCTCCAAATTATTTAAGCTATTTTGAATTATTTTCTATATTTTAAGAAATTTTTTTTTTTCAATTATTTGTTTATTTTAAGAAAAAATTGATCTGGGTTTATTTATGGTAGTCCTTGCGTAACTAGATTTCAATACATTTTATTGATGTTTATCTTAAAAGTGTAATGTTTCAATGATGTGCCAAAAGATTTGTCTAAAATTGTAGATTAAAACAACTACCAAGTAGCTATAAGTTTTTGTTGCTCTTTTGGTGAATTAGCATTTGATGTTTTTTCTGTATGTTATATTGATGTTATACTGGTGTTATACTGATGTTATACTGGTGTTATACTGGTGTTATACTGATGTTATACTGATGTTATACAGGTGTTATACTGGTGTTATACTGATGTTATACTGGTGTTATACTGATGTTATACTGGTGTTATACTGATGTTATACTGTATTTAGAAGTTTGTTATTATTGAATGTTATTTAGACTGATTAGGATTTTTTCCCAAACTTTTGATTTCTTTTAATATTTAATCCTATTTGTTTTCATGACAATTTTGACTTTAAGACTTTAACTTTAAACTCCTTTCATGCTGTCAATCCCCCTTTCCCAGTCAATTTAGAAATGAAAGGATATGAATTATGCACCAATATTTGATCCCAGCAAAATTTGTGATATCCATAGTCAAAAATTCATTTAAAAGTACCAAATATCATTCATGTCAATTTATTTTCACATGTTAAATATTGAATTTTTAAACCAACAATATAATAACTTTTGCATAAATAATCATTTTCAATGATATACTTTTTTTCTTGCTATATATATTTATATATTTGGAGCTGACAATCTCATATTACAACAATGAAATTTTTATATGTATTCTATATTGTATACATCACTCTTGGTTTTCAAAATAGAATCTTTTACAACATAATCTATATATATATACAGTGGAAGTTGTATTGATAGTGACCACCTGTATAAAGCAAAAACCTGTCTTATGTGACTTTGATTTCTATATCCCTTGGTAGTGCATTTCATATTTACTAATGTATAAACCTGTGATAGTGACCACCTCTGTAAAGCAAAAACTGAATATGTGACTTCGATTTCTATATGCCTTGGTAGTGCATTTCATATTTTAAACCGACTACGTCAGGAAGCATCTATGTAAGGTCCTTTATAAAGATTGCTTATTTCGTCCCGATCGGACAACAATCATGGCTGCCATCGGCAATGATTGGCTGAGTATTCAAAAATCTTCTCCCCTTAAACTGCTGGGCCAAATGGAACATAACTTGACAGGAAGCATATATGGGAGGTCCTTTATAAAGTTTCTTCATTTCGTCCTAATCAGACTACAAATATGGCCGCCTTGGGCAGTTCTTGTTTCTGATTGGTTGATATAAAAAAAATCTCTCCTCTGAAATCGCTTGGCCAAATGGAATGAAACTTGACAGGAAGCATCTGTGGGGGGTTCTTTACAAAATCTCTTCATTTCATCCCGATCGGAGTACATATATGGTCACCATGGTCTGAATGTTCCTCTTAAGGTGCTCACCTAGTGTTGTTACTCTGGTGCCGATCCCTAATTCAAAATGGCCTTCAGCAGAGGACTTAGGTTAACAAAAGACCCTATGGAAAATACATGCAAAAATCTTCTGGAGAACCGCGAAATTTTAGAATATGCTGACCTGAAAGTAGATTTAGGACCTTGATGAAGAAAAATTTGGTTCCTACAAGGCTTACCACACTTCATAATAATAGGGAGAAGTGACTTCTCTCTTTGAGGTACATCAATAAAAATGGATTTCATGTCAGGTGAGCGATACAGGCTCAGCCCTCTGAGCCTCTAGTTGGAATTGTTTTCAGATTTTGAATCTCTTTATTGTTTCTTTCTTATTCTTGTACAGATATTCAGAGATAAACTATTGATCATGCAACATATGACTTGGGTTGTGTATAGAATTTTTTCTTTTTGAATAATTTGTATTTACATTTTTTTTCTTTACTTTTTATATGTTTGTGCTTTTTTCATATAATTATGTTTTGAGTTGATTTAATTCCTTTTTTTAGGACATGTTTGGAATTCAGTTTTTTCTGTTGTATAAAATGTTGTTTATTTTGTATTATCTTTATTTACACAAGACAATGTATCCCTCTCAACACATGTGTATGGATAAAAGTTTACCAGAATATGCCACATTTCCAAATTCTGTAGAACCGCCTCGGTGGTCTCGTGGTAGCGTGCTCACCCCAAGTGCGGAAGGTCGCGGGTTCGATCCCCGGCCGGGTCAAACCAAAGACACTAAAATTGGTATTTGCTGCTTCTTCGCCAAGCACGCAGCATCTAGGAGTAAGAGCAAAGACTGGTCGGCTCGGAGTCAGTATAATGTGTCCGAGTGAGGTGATATGTCTTCCTGCGGACAGTTACCTCGTGAGCTAGCACATTAAAAATCCGACTTAGCGTGTCGGTCTAGTACAAAGCAGGGATCATATTCATTATCATATCAACATGTTCTCGTCCTGATATGCACCTGGTTGCCACTGGACGTTAAACAATAATTCATCCATCCATCCAAATTCTGTATTAATACATTTCTTGAGAAAGCAAATGTTTTCAGGGTTTATGACAGTTTCTTGCTTTTGTTCGTGTTTAATAACGTAATTAAGTTAACTTGATCTGAATTTTTCACACATCTTTATATGTTACTATAAAAATTTTATACTTGTGTTCATAGTGTATATTGAGTATATATTATTTAATAATTATATTTTCTTGGGTATCAATTTTTATGGTTTTGTCAAATTTTGGGGGTTTTTTTCAAGCATACCTATTTCATTTGTTAATATAACTTTCTAACATTTTTATGAAATATACATTTGGTTGAATACTGAAATTTACTTTTTAGCTCACCTGTCCTAAAAGGACATGTGAGCTTATGCCATCACTAGGCGTCCGTCGTCCGTCCGTCTTAAACTTTTTCAAAGATCTTCTCCTCTGAAACCACTAAACCAATTGCAGCCATACTTAATCTGAATGATCCTTTCGGTATCTATATTAAAATCTATGTTTTATTTTCTTGTCCGTCGAGAAACATGGCCGCCATGGCTAAAAATAGAACATAGGGGTAAAATGCAGTTTTTGGTTTATATCTCAAAAATCAGAGCATTTAGAGCAAAACTTATGGGGTAAAAATGTTCAACAGGTCAAGATCTACCAGCCATGAAATTTTCAGATGAATCGGACAACCCTTTGTTTGGTTATTGCCCCTGAATTGTTAATTTTAAGGAAATTTTGCAGTTTTAGGTTGTTATCTTGAATATTTTTATAGATAAAGACAAAATGTAAACAACAAAAATGTTCAGCAAAGTAAGATCTACAAATAAGTCAACATGACAAAAATTGTCAATTGACCCCCTTATAGGAGTTTTTGCACTTGAAAGATTATTTACATGTAAACAGAAAATAATTGTCTAACATATTGTCACAGATGTTTAGGATGTTACTTGAAATAAATTAAATGGTAGCTGTTCAAGTAAAATGGAGCGTCAAGGGACAAGGTGATTGAAAAAGTCTGTAGCAACCGATAAAAAAAGTCCCTAGCAACCATATATATTTGGGTTCAGGACCCTACAATTTACCTGTTCAAGTCAAAATGGAAGGTCAAGAGTCAGTGCCATTGAAAAAGTCCATAGCAACCATATATATTTGGGTTAAGGACCTTATAATTTACCTGTACAAGTCAAAAAGTAAGGTCAAGGCTCAAGGTCATTGAAAAAGTCCATAGCAACCATATGTATTTGGGTTCAGGACCCTACAATTTACCTGTTCAAGTCAAAATTGAAGGTAAAGAGTCAATGCCATTGAAAAGTCCATAGCAACTGTATATCTGTTTGGGTTCAGGATTCTATATTTTAGCTGTACACATCAATATTAAGGAGAAAATTGCAATGGTATACATTAGATAGCAAAAATAATCATTGATGCCACATCTACTGGTACACAAAAGATAACAGGTGAGCGATTCAGGCTCTTTGGAGCCTCTTGTTCACAATGCTTATAAAAACCTCAAAAATTGGTAACCAACAAAATATCGTAAATCTGCAGTAATAATTATATTATTTGTACTAAAAATTATCATTGTTATTTTACATATTAGTAGTCTGTCCATTTGATGTTCGTATTCTATTATTTTACATATCAGTAGTCTGTCCATTTGATGTAGGTATTCTATTATAAATGTACTTATACCATTGGTATTTATGAAATTCAATAACTTGTCGGTAGCTAGCAGAAGCAAATTTTCTGTTAATTCACATCAGAGGTAGATAACCCGGATTCAAGTGTTATAACAACATATAATGCTAATATGCCATATCACTGTCATTCCCACATCTGCCGAGTTCACTTGAAACTAAAGGTAAATGGGCACCAATTGAACAGGCAATTTTCTACATTCATTTTTGATTGTTTTGATGTCACTGATTATGTAGAAACATTCAACTCTTTTAAACTTGAGAATAAAAATGATGTTAGAAACATACTCACCTGACACTGGAGTTTCCCGAATAAGCTTAGATGCTTCAGTGGATCCAATGTATCAGCCCAGGTTTTTCCGGACACCCACACTTTCAAGTATATTATAAATAGTTGGTAAAAAAAAAATATATTTGTATTTGAGGTTACCCTATTTTTTGTGGCTATCCTAACCCATTTTATTCCCACTTTAGGACAAAAATGTCGCTGATATAATTATTTCCCTAATAAAACATCTGTTGACCATTTTTTTCTCCCATAGGGGTCTATATAAAATAATTTTTCAAAATAAAATGATTTTGTCTACGTACCTACCCTATTTTTTTGTCACAATGTAACCTAAAACAGACATATATTTTGTTTTGGCCTTAAAGACTTGGCTCTGGTATATTGTTCCACTTACCTCCCTTAAATTCATATCAATACTTGATTTCTTCTGTGTGAAAGATATAAGTAACATGATGGTCACCTCAGACTATATAACAAATCTCATGTTTTAATTTCTATCATATATATACACCTACATCAATCTGCTCAGATCTACAAGCATTTGTTTTTTATTTTGTAAAGACCTCCAAATATAAGTTTGATGAATTTTTTTCATACACATATCACTTATACTGTTTTCTGCTCTTTGGTCAGGTTTTTGTCTCTTTGACACATTCCCCGTTTCCATTCTCTATTCTATAATGGCAAGTTCATTTACTGGTTATATGTACACTTGTACTGTTTATAATAATACATTTTTCTGTTTTAATTATGTGATATAGATTTAATTGCCATATTAATCATGTGATCATGTTATACCGGTAATTTACATAATCATGTATATATTTGATGGATCTTTTTTGTTAATAATTGACCATATTGTTATAAGGCAAATAAATATGTTGATACTTTGATTTCCAGATTCTTCATCTGAATGTTAGCCTTGACTGTTCGCAAGTTTAAAATATAAATTGGCCTTTTGTAATCAGACCGAGTTCTCTAATACTCTGTAAAAAAGGGGACAAATATACCTAGGGAGCAATCCATGTTCTTCTCGTCGCTTTGCCATATGACATATTTAGAATTTAACTTTTTTACATATGAACAACCCTTCTACAACTTCACTAGCCAATAAATTTTGGATCGGTTTGACCAGAGTAACTTCTTTGTTCTTTTTGGCTTAGAAATGTTAGCCATGCCCTAAAGTACCTTTTCATATCATTCATTGTAACCTTGGATATAGACTGTAACATATATGAAAGTTGGTAGTTTTATACCTCGATGTATATGAGTCAGATTTCCTGGTCCATTTTTTCCCCCCGAATTATGATCACTTAATGTATGAATGGGTAAGGTTGCTTGGTCTATTGATTTTTTTCTCCAAATTATAGCCATTTGATGTGTTTATCAGTAGAATGTTCTGGTCCATTTTTCCCAAATTGTTTCAATCTGATGTGTATATCAGGTCTAGTCTACTAATTTTTCCTGAATTATTTTACTTGATGTAAATCTCGGTATAAGGTTATGGTCCACTGAGTTTTCCATAATTATAGAATTAATATGCCTATCAGATATCAGATATCAAGGATATCATATGTATGTCAGTAGGATTTTCCAGTCTATTGATTTTTGCCTGAATTGTATTGTTTTGATTTTTGATGGTTGTGCTTATTAATTCATCATTATATCTTTAACCGGTTTTCCAATATTTTGATCTCGGGCACCGCTGGTGAGTTGTCAGTCAACGAAATGGCCATACAGTGCATCAAATTTATTTCGGTATTTTGTGATACGTTTTATTATAATCATTTTATGTGTATATCAGTAGGCTGTTGCAGTCCATTAAATTTTTAATGAATTGTGGCCATTTAATGTGCATATAAAGGATATTCCATTCCATTGATTTTTTTCCCTGAACTGTAGACATTTGATGTTTACATCAGTAGTCTGTCTGTTCAAGCAATCTTTCATGAATTATGGCCGTTCAATATGCATGTCAGGTATTTTATGGTCCATTGAATTTTCCTGAATTATTAGTAGGCTTTTCCTGGGACTATTATACCAAGTATAATAGTCCCAGGCTTTTCTTGTCCAATGATTTTTTTCCTGAATTATAGCCATTTGATATGTATCTCGGTTGGATGTTCTAATCTATGGATATATTTTTCAGAATTGTGCATGTGTATAGCCATAGCCTGGTCACTGGGTTCCATGTGAATTATAGCCATTTGAGGTTTCTTGGTGTTGCAACTCCTCTGACGTTCATTGTAAGAAACCATTTTAATGACTGCATGGGTATTGCTTTAAAAATCTTTCAGACTGTCCTGACTTCTATGTTGCTCATTTTAACCTGCGTCACCAACGACGAAAGCAGTTCTAGTAACCGCTTGACTCTTTCCGTCCGTCCGTCCGTCTGTCCGTTCATCCGAAAGACCTTGGGTAGGAAACTTTCGTCAAAGTTTTCTTGACTTCTACAAAAGGGAATGATTTTATATTTTGTCTGCAGATAATGAGTTGTGGCGTGTAAGCAATTTTTGGATCTGTCGTGCAGCCACACCCTGTTTGCCGGTCAATGAATTGCACACTGCGACGAGGGTCCTGACCCGGTTTTGGTATTGTTTTCTGAAAGAACTTTGATTCCCTCCGTGGATACCTTTCTAGACAAGGCTTGTTTTGTTATGTGTTGGATGTTCGTGGCTTTTTGCTGTTTGATGATGTAGGGAGAAATAGTCACCCAAATAATATATCCACCAGTTATAAACATGCAGATTCCAAGACAGTAACTTTTTGTGATGACTGTCAACTTCCCGTTCACAAGAGCCAGGGTTGAAGTAATCTCGATCTCTGTGATAAACATCTGATTTATAACTCAACTATCAAACTACCAAATCAAAATAAAAGATTTTCAAATGGAGATATATTGTGTGTGTTAATTTATATAATAGCTTCCAAACATATGTATAACTTAATATGTCAATTTACTAGAAACAAAAGAAAATTTAACCGTTGAAGCTGAACAACAAAATGGAGAACAGGAGAGATCAACAATGACATACCAATCAATCAAAGCTGCCCAACAGATAGCACCCCGGACAAAAAAACATAAAAGAGCACAATACACAAACATAAACACAACAGAGAGTCAGTATATATACTGACTTGGTACAGACAACAGTGGTTGAGTTAAACCGGAGTTATGGGTACCCCCCCCCCTTTATATATCTATCCTGATACTCTAGTGTAAAAATATACTCTAAAAGCCAATACAGTATAATTAACAACAAGGTGACCGCTTGTTAGAACTGAAAACTTAGGTTAGACGGTACATGATTTAGATAGCAGAGTCAGAATGTGCTCGTTTTAACTGTAAAATAAACTAAGACTCATAGCTGCAGGTCGGATACTGTCGCTCTACTAAACGAAAAAGTCAGAAATAACACTCCCATAAGAGGTTTATTGCTATCTCGTCATAGAGTTCAGTAGAAAGTGGCAGTATTCGTGAGAGGCCAGTATAAATTTAAAGTCTTCAAGTCATTGGGAGAAAAAGTTATTTTTACAGAATTACACAAAATTTCACATTTGTAGCCCTTACTGTGAAAAGATCTTAAGTAACTACCAAGTTTCTGTGGGTTATTAGCGAGATTTTTGCATTATAGAAACTAGTATGGGAAATCAGTTCATGATAATTGCTTTTCTAGAAGTCAGGTATTTAACTAAAAGGTGTTAATATCTATACTACAAGACATTTTAAAAGATTAACAGGCTTTTGAAATCTATAACCTGTAGTAGAACTGTTTTAGCAATCGTATGGTTTCGCTCGTTCAAATCGTACAAGGTGTGATATGTACACCGTAGGCACGTATCCGTCACGAAAGGGGAAGTTAGTAATTGGAAAACTGAAGTCCTTTTTAGCTCACCTGTCCAAAAGAGCTTTTGTCCTCACTTGGCGTCCGTCTGTTAACTTTTCACATTTTAATCTTCTCCTCTGAAACCACTAGGCCAAATAGAATTAAACTTGGCAGGAAGCACCTATGTAAGGTACTTTATAAACTTTGCTCATTTCGTCTTGACCTGACAACAAACATGGCCGCCATGAGCAATTGTTGTTTCTGATTGGCTGAGTTTTAAAAAGTCTTCTCTGAAACTGCCTGGACAAATGGAACGTAACTTGACTGGAAGCATATAAGGGGAGGGGGGTCCTTTAACATATAGCAGTTAGAACTGAGCTAGTGAGGTATCCCTTGGAACTCCAAATAAAGACTCAAACATTATTGTACTTAACTAGATTACTAAATGGAAAAAATAATCCATTATTAGATGAGTCCTTTCTACTAACTAAACAACTAGACTCAATGGGAGTATACTGTTGGTTTACATATGTAAAATCAATAGCTAAAGAAGCTGGCTTAGATGTAACAGATTTTAGTAATATCACTGATAACCAAAAACATAGAGTGAGAAAAAACCTTAAATCTACTTTTGAGAAATTTAATAAAGATATGTACAACAAAAAAAACTTGAAGAGATAGATATGAACAGCAAACTGTTTTCATATAAATCGTTGAAACAATCTCTAAATAGTGAATTTTATTTGAAATCAAACTGCTTTGAATTTAAAAACTTGTAGCTAAATTCAGAATAAGTAATCATTGCCTCCTTATATAAAAAGGAAGATATTTAAAAATTCCAAGGGAAAATCGTCTATGTATAAAATTTAATTAGTACAAGATGAAAAACATTTCCTGCTATATTGCGAAAGAAATTTAGAAATACGAAAAAACTATTTGGAGAAAACCAAAACAGAAAACCCTTTAATTAATTTTGATTTTAAAGACGATAAAGAAAAAAAATCATTATATTTTGAATCCATTAACACTCCAGCAAGTAGAAAACACTGGTTCCTTTTTTTTTTAACGGTCATTAGCACTGAGGCCAGGGGACATATAAACAAATGTCATTTTATTGATTTAGATTTCGTATGTTTATATGTTCATACTTGCTAGTATGTGTTGTGTTTATATGTGTCACAAATCAATATGATTTATATGATTGATTGATTGATTGATTGATATAAAGTTTCCTCATTTAGTTCCGATCGGACTACAAATATCGCCGCAATGGGCAGTTCTTGTTTCTGATTGGCTGATATAACAAAAAAAATCTCCTCTGAAATCAATGGAACCAGAGGCATATATAACAATATGTTGTTATATAAACCAGAGGCATATATAACAATATGTTGTTATATATGTCTCTGATGGAACTAAACTTGACAGGAAGCATATATAGAAGATTCTTAACAAAGTTTCCTCATTTCGTCCCGATCGGGTAACAAACATGACGGTCATAGGCAATTCTTGTTTCTCATTGGTTGATTAAAAAAAAAATCTCGAACTATTTGGCCAAAACTGTCAACCAAAATGTCAGACAGGAAGCATCTATGGAAAGTCTTTTATGAAATTATTTTTTTCATCCTGACTGCACGACAAGCATGGACAATTCTTGTTTGTTTCTGATAGGCTGATATAAAGAAATCTTCTTCTCTGAAACTGCTTGGCCAAATGAAACAAAACTTGACAAGAAGCATCTGTGGGAGGTTTTTTCACAAACTTTTCTAATTTTGTCCAGATTATGCAACAAACATGGCCGCCATGGGCAATTCTTGTTTCTGCCAGGTGAGCGATGCATGCTCAGCCCTCTTAGCCTCTAGTTACCATAAATTTTAGTGTGTATCCAATGGGGCTATGCATAGGCATGGAAGCACGTGCTGCCATATCATTTTTACGTGAAGGAAGAAAAAATAAAATACCAATAAGTGAAAGTCACCTCCGAAAGGAATGAAACAAGAAATGAGATTTGGTGGACAGGGTTAGAATGTTGTGCAATTCATGCATGCATTACCAGTCATGCGATTTAAAACTCTGTCAGGTAATTAAAAAACAGCCATATCCAAAAACCACACCCAAATTAATACTTATCGTATTTCCCTATGGCTATATCGACCTGCTGAGGCCTTCAGAATTTCCCGTATTTCGGCACTGTGACGTCGTAAAGAGTTGACCTGACCCTAATATGAACTGACCCGAATATATCAGCGACGTCATAATGTTTGACCCAACGTTGACCCGAATATATCAGGAAAACATCCGGTTATAGGCGGATGGCCATCGAAAAGTAATAAATTCTATTATTTAACAATACGATAATTTTATCATCAAGTTTTCTTCAAACAAATATTGTAAAATATATTAAAGCCGCTTGACACAATATGAAGCTTTTTGGCTCGTTCGTCTCGCGGCTGATATTTTACGATATACGTTTGCAGAAAACCTGGTAACATGTACTGATGTTTATATACAAATATTTGAGGAATCGAAAAACACTCAAAGTTTGTATAAATACAACCCGAATAAATATTAGTTTTTCAAAACATACCCCGAATTAATACCAAAAAACCATGGAAAACACACACATTTTTTTAGCACAGCTCCGTATAGGTTTATATAGGGAGTTACCCTCCCCCCCCCCCAAAGACAAAATTCTTTGGTTTTGTAGAAAAACTTAGCAGTGCTGGGATTAAACATGTTTGACGGGTACCTACAACCCCCATCCTCTGCGTTGTTAATAAATCAGTGATTATACTGCCCGAAAGGGCGCCTTTGATTGGCAATAAAGCTTTTTTGAAAATTATAAAATTTAAACTCGAGGCTTCAAATTGTCTACCTTTATCGTTGAAAAATTATTTTGGTTTTCTCACATTAAACCATTTCTTTTCAATTTGTTATCATCTTTCTTGTCATAAAAAACGACTTTACGGGAGCAATACGGCCGATTCTTCCAGTCTTGACCAATTTTTATTTTTTACGCAACTCAATGGAATAAAGTACAATTGTTAGATTTTGAAATCTATGATGATTTGTTCGGGTTTTAAAACTTTCAATCTGAATCACCATACATGCCAATGCTCCGGATTTCTCCCGGAACCTCCGGGAATTTGACTCCATTCCCGGGTTACCGGGATTTCTAAATTTCCGAGTGATTTTTTCAGTGCTTATACATATAATAATGTAAGATAGACAAAATCCCTTTTCTTTATGAAGACACCAATTCAGAGGTCAACAAAAGGTCTTCATCACAGTTGATACCCATATGTATTTACATCTTGTGTTATCATTACTGCTATTCCAGTCAAAATATCAAGAATTAAGATAATATCTTACATCAAAATAAAGTAATATTCAAATTTTTGCACTCTGGAAACCGCTTCCAAATACCTTAAAATCTTTTTCGGCTGGGGGCTTCGCCCCTGGACCAACTGGGGACCTTGCCGATTTTATCAGGGATTCCAGCAAAAATGTGTTGCATCTCAAATAGGGTTAGCTAGGACGCTGGTACCCTCCGAAGTCAGGGTTTTGTGTCCACGTTCGTTCCTATACAAAACCCTGACATCACACATTCTTATTTTACGGGTCGTATGTGAACGATTTTCATTGGCTACTTCTCAAGATCAAAAGAGAATCCATTTGCGTCGTAGGTAGAATTTTCTAGGTCACACACCAGGCGGCGATATGTTTGACCCGCAAACTATGAATGTGTGATGTCACGAGGGGTTTGTAGGAACGAACGTGGATACAAAACCCTGACTTGGGAGGATGGGCCGCTGGTATCTCTCCATTTTCCATATTTATAGTGAGTCTAAGATATAAAAGGAATAGCATTTCCTATTCGCATTAGCTTTGTTCAAATGTAGATCTTTGGATAAATGTCTTTTGAATATTTTAAGAAACTCGGGGTTATCAACAGTAAGCACATCATCAAGATACCTGCAAGTGTGGTGAAAAATATCCATTAATTAATCATGATTCTGTTTTTCGCCTTTCGAAAATGTTTTTTTTTTCATAAAATACAGTTCATAACAAAATAAAAATAAGTCGGCAATAAAAGGAGCAAAGTTCGTACCCACAGGAATCCCAATGACATGTCGATAAATAACTTGGGATGTATGCTGTTTAGTAAAATCTATTTTGCTGTCGGTTCTACAGGCCGTGTCTCGAAAATGTCTTTTTTTAATTGTTGTCAGGTCTTCTGAAATGATAAATTAACAGAAAAATGCAATAAGAGGAGCACAGTTTGTACCCATAGGAATCCCAATGACCCATCGATACACAGTACTTGTCAAAACCTAATATGGCTGAAAAATTTTACGTGAAAATCAATGAATTGCACGCAAAAAATGGGAAATTGGCTTTCCTAAAATTTCTGAGGCATATTTCAGCAGCGAGAAAGGAGAAAGACAATTATCAATCGAGACTATTAATTGATTACAAAAGGTAATTTCATTTTAAGGATTTTTCTTTGATATTCCAGAAAAATGACTTGCCTTTTGAAAAAAACACGCACTGTCAGATTAAGATTATTTCCAGGATCTGTGCCCACCCAAATAAAAAACCCAGATAAATAAAGGAATAAATAAAAAGAAAAAAAATAACTAATTTGATAAATAAAAAGAAAAGAAAAGAAAAAAGATACCTACAACGATCAAAATAATTTGGTTATCCTCCGGGTTATCCACATCGATTGCTTAAAAAGTAGTAAAAAACTTCTATCTGAGCTTGTGTATCCGGCCGTTGCAAAATTTCCAATCAATCAAGACGCGAAATCGAGTGTACCTTGTATATTGCGGCCGATATCAAGGTAGACGTTGACTTTTGGTTGGTCGAAACTGACATATTTTTGACGTCAGGTCTTGCAGAAGTACGTTTAGTTTCATTGGTTCACCCGACGACCTTCACCTTGAGCAGCACACCCTCTGAGAGAACGACGTATTTCGTAAATTCTATAAATACTCTTCCCAAAACAATGCAGACTCATTCGGAAAGACAAACTGAGGTAAAATTACCAAAATTTCAGATAGAACCAGGTTGTGATTTTAACTCGAATGCTTTTTATCTAAATGAACTCACAAAAGAAATGAATCCAACAATATTTGAAAGAAGTGATCCAAGATCCTTTAAAGTTTTGTTCGCAGCATTCGTGATCGAGTTTTCAGATGTGATTTTGTCGGGAAAATCGAGATTTTAGTCAATCTTACTTTGGAGTTACTTTTTAACTGACAAAAAGTTAAAAAAAAAAAGAAAATATAGGGCTCTAGTCTGGTCCCTATTATGCCATAATTTATGGGTGGTGTGAAGTATCTGTCTGGGTGCTTAATCCATGAAATGATTGGAGTTGGTGGGTCTTGGGTTCAACTAGCTGGCAAGACCAAGACGAAAATAGTAAACAGGATTTAAAATCAGAATATTGTATACAATCCCCAAATTTCACATACAGGAAGCTAATCACAAAACTTCGAATGAGTGATTATAGCCTTAATCATGTTAATATTGAAAAAGGAAGACCCTATAATATACCTAGAGAAACAAATATTGTGTGTGAATTGTAATGTACTTGAGGATGTGAAACATTTTTGTTAAATTGCACATTAAATCTTGATGAGAGAAATATATTTATTAGATAAGCATCATAATTCAAGTATTCAACAAATAAGATACATTGTGACTCCATCATCACCATCTCATATTGATAAAGTAGAGCCTTTTATTACGAAGTCTTTTGAGGACAGGGGACTTTTAACTTTTTGCTCACCTTAAATATAATTGCTGTGTTTCCTTTAGTTACTATCCTATATATACTTATCATTGTATGTTTATACGTTTTTGTCACAAACTTGTACTAAGTTTAGAAGACAATGACATTTTAATTTGAATTTGAGATTTATAGTCGCTAGTCTAATAAACTACAAACATGTTTTTTGTGCAGTATTTTCATAAGAGGTCCTTCAAGACAGATGCCCTTCAAAAAAAGGTTTATGCCCCATGTATTATGTAGAGTTGTGATCTATTTGACAAAATAGATAGGTCTTTCTCTAGAAAGGTTTTACTGTACCCTGGACAAAAAATACAAGAGTTGTTTCCATGCTGAATACTTCAAATATTTCGATTGACAAATTAAATTACAAACAATAGTTATAATAATAGGACATTGAGAATCTTTAAAATATTAAGAGACGGTTTATAACATTGGAACATCTCTGTTAATTAAACAGAATAATAACATTACATAACAAATACAGATAAAAAATTTTTTACAGTTTTAATTTTAAAAATATTGATTTATATAAATAAAAAAGACATAAAAAAGTGAGATTAAATCAATATTTGATTATTTAATTGTAACTAAAGTAAACTTTAAAGTCTCACTCAACAGCTTTTTCCTTATGTAATTATTTAAATTTCATTTGCTTTTCAGATGATGTGAAAGATATTGATATGTCATGTCTGCATGAATCAGAATGGTAAGATTTGTTTAGAGAACAGAAATCATCAGTATTACCTTAAAAAAAAAAAAAGAAACAGGAAAAGGTCAATCCAGGCGCTGAGGTCAAATTTTATTCATGTGGATTGCCATTTATCATAATTTGTATTTAAGCATTTGCAATTTGCTATCATCAATTTAAATTGACTGTAGAGTCTTCACATTCGAGTAACCAGATCTTATCAAAAGTTCGGATAGTAAGAATTTAAATATTGCTACCCTAGAAATACTTTAATTTTAAGCTCAGTTTATGTGGAAATAAATATTGCTACATCAAGAAAACTTTGTTTTTGAAATGGATTTTCTGGAAATAATTTTTTGTACTCCAAAATATTTTTGTTGTTGTTCTGTTTAAATATTAATCATCCAAAAATACTTTGTTTTGAACCAGATTTTGTGGAAATAAATGTTGGTACATGTACCGAAAAACCTTTTTTCAATAAATATTGGTACTCCAAAAATAGCAATAATCTCATCATCTCACGGATGACAAGACCTGATATGACATTGTATCAATTAACTGTCACCATATTCCAAATCGATCTTTTGAAATTATGTAATCAAATGAACTGAGAATCATTTAAACACCTGGTATCTTTTAGTTTGGTTATGTATGGCATGTTGGCTGGTAACTAGAGTGGCTCTGACAGCTTCACAGCATTTATATTGGCAACTATCACTATTGTTGTTCAAGAGTTATCTACCTTGATTTAGAGAAAAGTTATTTCATGCAATAAATCCAGAAAATTTTAACATATCTTTTTCATATTTGAATATCATATGTCTGGAGGGAAAATAAAGGTTTTTTATTTTGATAATCATTGGATTATCAATTCCACACTATTCACCTTTTATTGAGAGAATTTATTTTACGTTGGAGTGATTTCTATGCAATAAGTTTTTCAAATTTGGATGTTATTTCTAGTGACAAAATGAAGGTCAATATGAAATCAAATTGATATGGGGTAAAAAAAGTTTTTAAAAGGCCATGTGAGCTATTGCCATCACTTTACATCCATCGTCCATCTGTCCGTCCGTTAACTTTTAACATTTCAATCTTCTTCTCCAAAACCTCATTGTCAATTGAAACCAAATTTGATGGGGATGTTCATTGGATGGTCCTCTACAAATTTATGTTTTTGGTTCTGATCCAAAATTCAACATGGCTGCCAGGACCATTTATGCACTCTGGTTGTCTGAAATTTAAAAAATCTTCTCTGAAACTAAAAAAGCAATTGAATTGTTATATGGCAGGAATGATCCTTGCATGGTCCTCTACAAAGTTTATGTTTTTTGTGCTGATCTGAAATCCAAGATGGCCACCACCATTGGACACATTTAACATGGGATCCTATGGGAAAAATTGTGTTTGATAACCTTGAATGTCAACTAAGATGGCCACCACACCCTAACTTTGTTTAACATTGAAACTAGCCAATATATTTACTACACTTAATTTATCTGTCCTGCTAAAGGTGGACAAGTTAAATATAGGTGTGCGATACAGGCTTTTGAGAGCCTTAGTTTTATTCCAGAGATTAACCATTGATTAATAGAAATATATGGAACTAAGAATATGTTTTTTAGTAAAATCTAGTTTGCTGACAGTTTTACTGGTCATTTCTCTGAAATTGTCTGTTTTTATAACTCAGTCTACTTCTAACATTGTTGTCAGGCCTTCTGAAATGATAAATGAACAGAATATTGTAATAAGGGAGCACATATATATAGTTCAGATAAAATGAATGTCTACGCTATAGTGATGTAACAAGAATACTAGATACTTCAGTAAAATCAATGATTTTATGCCTCTTTGTCATTAATTTGTATGGCTAACAAAAGATTTGTACCAAGTTAACATGAAAATTTTCCCTATAGAATCAGTTTTTAGATAAATGCCATGTCATGTATACTTAAGAATCTTTCTTGCACTTAAAGTGTTATTACATGAATATTGATGAAAGTATCTCTTACACACTGTAAAAAATGGAACAGTTTTTTTTTCAATGTGGAGTCTTGCCAAGTTTTATTAGTTTAAAAGCATAGAGGTGTTAATTGCTGGTTTTTAGCTCACCTGGCTATGCCAGGGTGAGCTTTTGCCATCACTTTTCGTCCATCGTCAGTCCGTCCGTCGTAAACTTTTCATTTAAAAATCTTCTCCTCTGAAACCGCTGGGCAGATTGGTTTGAAACTTAATAGGAATGATCTATGACATGTCCTCTACAAACGATCCTCAATTTATTTTGATCTGACATAAAACATGGCTGTCGTAGCTAAAAATAGAATATAGGGGTGATGTGTTGTTTTTGGCTTATAACTTAAAAACGTTACGGATATCAAAATCTGACATGCAGTAAAATGATCAGCATGACAAGATCTACCTAACCTGAAATTTTGAAGGAAATCCCAAATCCCATTTAGGAGTTATTGCCCTTTTTTCATCAAATTTTCAAAATTTTAACATTTTTCGTCATTTATCTCCAAAACTATTTGAGATAGAAGTGAAATTTGAAAAATGTTTGCCATGTTGAGATCTACCTACCCTGAAATCTTTAAGGGAATCCCAAATTCTGTTTAGGAGTTATTGGTTTGTGTAATTTGAGGTCGGGTTCTGTTACATTTATTTAAGGTTCACCCTTATTCCTGGTCAATTATATCAACTTCCTGAAAAGACTACCACCATCAGGGAACATATTTTAACATTAAACCTTATGAAAAATAAATGTTCAACAAATTTTCCCTGAACAATTGAACAAATTGCAACAAACTTGGTCAAATAGTTGATTAATTGTCCAATGAAAACCAGACTCAGGGTGAGCGATACAGGCTCTGGTGAGCCTCTTGTTTCAATTTGGTTAAACAAAAACATTTTTTTCCACAATTTTTAAAAGGTGATGCCAGTGCCCAAGAGTCTAGGTAGTTCATCTAACTAAGGATTACTACCCAATCTACACTGAGTTTTTGAGTTTGAATCCAGCTCATTTAGAGGTTCATTCGACTTGGATCATCGGGTCAGTGATTCTCTCTGGATAGTCTGGATTTCTACACCAATAAAAACTGGTTAGTATTTATTGGTGTAATGTAGCCAAATATCAAACCCCAATAAATCAATCTAACCTGTCTTAAAATTAATAGCTTTGTTTTAGATGAAAAACTACCCAACCTCCAATTACTATTATATTTGGTATTTTTGAATTGCTCTTTAACCTTTTGGATTTTTTTGTTTTTCAACAATTCAGGCCTTGAGTTGTAAATCGACGAAATGTGCACATCTTGTGCATCAAAACTGGTATCAAAGAATTATGTTTGTGAAGAATTCATAAAAAAAAATAGGCAGTCATTTTGTGATGCTAATAATGGCTGAATTTATTTAAAAAAAATTTACCTAACAATACAAACTTCTGCTGAAACTAGACTTAAATCAGCTTTAAGGGTATTAGAGTATATTAGCAGGAATACAGAAATATATAATACTAAGATAAAAAATGGGAGATAACTCCAATTACCTAGTATTTAAATCATCTTGGATTATATCTGTCTAGATATTTTCAGCTTATGAAAACTATCAAATGTTAATATTAAATAATAAAAATGGAAGTAAATCTTGAAATTGATTTTATTGCAGTTCTTCATGTTGGAAGTCAGTGTAAGGTCTTAACAAAAACCTAATAGTTCACACCTCACATGAAAATCAGGACAGACTTTGTTAGTTTTGACTTTTATTTTCAATCTTTCAATAAATTTTTTCCTAGTTGAGCTGATCTATCCAGTTTTAGACTTTTTCCATGGCCTTGGTGAACATGGCAAATATTTGTCCCCCAGACATTGTGAAAAATTATAGACCTGTAACATTTAATTGTCCCTGAACTTTTACTTAACTTATTTAGGTCATGATCAACAATTATTTAACAGTTAAATTGAAATGAAGGGCATATCAAGTTCATGTTCACTTAAATTAGAAGTTTTCTTTATTTTAAAATTTTTTATATGCTTTCATTAATATAATAAATTTCAAAATATTATTGTATGTAATATCTTCCTTATGATAATACTTTAGAGGGAAGGTTGAATTACCATGATCGAAACTATCTATAATGGCAGATTACTGTTAATTGTGCAAATTTTCTTGGTATCATGTCCTTAAATTGTAGTTTTACTGTCATTCATGTTTTATAATGGATAGCCTGCCCTTACATGGGGGTCTAGGGGTGTTTTGATTTAAAATTCTATCAATAAGATACATCCCAAAATATATGGTATTTTTTACTGCATCTGATTGCATGAATTGTGAATTTTTTTCTTATACTATTAAAGTTCAAATGTGGCTAAATTAACATTTTGTGTGATGTTTGATATTTGATAGTTGTAGTTAATAGCTCTGTTTAGAACCATTTTTCTGCAGATGTTGTTTTATTTTTGAGTCTTGAGTGAGAGAGAAGTAGACACTTTGTAAATCTTACGTACAAGTAATAGAGCCAAGGTCATAATAGTCAACTGCTAAGTATAACAAATAAATATAACAAAAAAATTAAAAAAACTTTCACACCTATTCCAAGTACAAGTTTGTCTACCTGTTCTGAAGGTGTATTAATTTGTTATAATGTAATCACTTCAAAGGCAAAAAATTACCTTTCTCCTATTTATTTATGACCTTGTGAAAGTTTTTGAATATATTATTTGTTTATTTTTATTATCATTAGTATACTGTTTAAAAAGTCCATGTTGTCTATGATTAAAGATTAAAGATTCCGTCAATGCGCCATGATAATTGTGTTTATTTAGTACTTGTGTCAATATTATGTGTGTCATGGACAGGTGATCGTTTCACATGCACCTTTTTTCGATTTAATTTATAGCGGTAATTAAAGTGAAGTGTTGATTTTTCTTATTTTGGATTACAGTCAATGGGATACGATCATAGTTAAAAATACTAAACTTCATGCAAGTTTGATTTTCTATATATCCACACTGTTTAAATGTCTTATTGAAAATTTTGGGAACTTTAATAAGAAAAAGTGAAATTATTTTTAGATGTCATTAAAAACAGTGAAATTTTCAGTGTAATTGTGAAAAGTTATTGAATGGAGATTTAATTCATTCCATTTCTATATTTCTCGGAATTTATTGATCTTCTATAATGGAAAAGATAGAGGCTGCATCACAGAGTTGGGATGCCTGCTCATCGATGTCCCCCAAGGAAGTTCTTCAGCACAAACAGAGATACAAAGTTGATTCGGTAAGTTTTTGTTTTTTATTTGCTTTGCGACTTTTTATAAAGAAAACAAGGCTAGGCTAATTTGGGATTGGAAGGGGGGTTTGGAACAATTATATTATTGTTTAGTACCTAGTACCATATCTTTATGTCTGAATGAAATTTTATAAAACTATGGACCAATAACTTCTCTGACTTGTTTGTGTCTCTAAAACATTTATTGGAAGCTGCAGATTGAAAGCCATTAAGATGTCATACTATGGTCATTAGAGGAAAAATGTTTGACTTATTCTATTTTTTTTTTACCAATCTAATCCTTCCAAATTCAGTCACTATTACCCCCCTCCTCCGTCCTGATAAAAGTACATTGTTATAAAGCTTACAACTCAATTGATGTGTTATAACCATCAAGTTTCATTAGGACCATTTTTTTTTAAACCCTAGAGAAAATGATGCTAGAGTGACGGCATTCTGATATTACATCTTAATGGCTCTTAGTCTGCAGCGTCTAAGAACAAATCAGAGAAATTTTTGGTTAAAAAAATTTCATTGAGACTAGGATGTTTAAGAATGGATATGGTACTTAAAAAAATGGTGGGTGTGTTTCAAATAGCACCCAAGTCACTAGTCACACCCCCCCCCCCCCCCCCCCCCCCCCCCCCCCCCCCTTCCAAATTAGCTTTTCCTTGTCCTGGATGTAGTTGAACAATAATTGGATGTGAATGGCCATTTAAATGTTTGTTTATTGACATAACTAACAGTCAGTATAATTTAAACCTTCTGTTTTTATTGTGTTCATTGTTGCATAAGTATTATTAACCCCTAGCTAGATTCTAATCATTGTGTAAATTGCTGTTATCAAACATATTTTAACTTTGAAATTTAAATACAAAAGACGTACAGTAGTATAACAGATAAAAACAAAAGCCTCAAGTGGATACGAAAAGTCTGACTTCTCACACGTTAATTCTTTATTTTACTACATAAAAGAGTTTTCCAATAATAATTTGTAGTCTAAAAATATTTCAAAAGGTATTAGGGACTGCAGTAACCAAGTCCAAGTAGTTCTCTGCGAATAATACATGTGTATTAATAACTACCATATCAACACAGAGTTTGTGAGTGAATACATTTTGTATAACTTGTGGAGAGGTGCGTTTGACTCCAGTCTGAATCAAGATGCCTACCTGTATATTGTAAGCAAACGTTTCCGTAGTAGAAAGCTAAGAAGAGTAGCAGGGTTAAATCTGTCACCAGTTACTGCTTACTTTTGAAAGCCTTGTCACATTAGCCAGAAGTAGCAGGGTTAAATCAGTCACCAGTTACTGCTTACTTTTGAAAGCCTTGTCACATTAGCCAGAAGTAGCAGGGTTAAATCTGTCACCAGTTACTGCTTACTTTTGAAAGCCTTGTCACATTAGCCAGAAGTAGCAGGGTTAAATCTGTCACCAGTTACTGCTTTTGAAAGCCTTGTCACATTAGCCAGAAGTAGCAGGGTTAAATCTGTCACCAGTTACTGCTTACTTTTGAAAGCCTTGTCACATTAGCCTGAAAATTACGGAGAAAATAATATCAGTAGCAAATTTACATGACATTTTCTACCAATTCATTTTAATTGAGGCAGTGGTGTATAGATATTGAAGTGGAGAACAGGGAAAGAATTTGAAAGAAGAGTCCCAAAAATTTCTTGGAAAAGAAGGTGGGCTTGAAAATGATGGATTGAATATTAACTCAAATCATTTAATAGTAAATCTTGAAAAAAAAAGAGAAAAAAAACCATGGTAACCAATCAGTTGACATAAATGTTGGCCCAATGATAAAAATGAGGATGCCGCAACAGTGTGTCCTGACATTGGACCAATGGCAACTTGTGACCAACAGCCAACATCGACGAACATGGTGGGGGGGAATTGAATTTGAATTGAGATTTGTCATCATAATTTCTCATTTAATACACAATAATTTTGAACTGTTGGCAAAAACATCCCCTTGCATGCTATACCATCCATACTTTCATTTAAAATCTGCAATACATTTATATCCAGATTGGTTTCAACTTATTTTTTAAATTTGAAATACATGTAGATATGTACCCATATTGATTTAAATTTCATTTAAAATCTGTCAAATAGATTAATATAAATTTCATTAAACCTGCACAACATGCATAGCTTCATTCATTCCATGTGTTCACATACCAGTGATTCTGCCCACCTGCTAACATTTGCTACTTCATATTCAATAAATAGCTCTGGTAGCTTTAAATAGAATGCATATAGAAATATTATCTATTGAAGATTGATTTAGTCAGAAATAATGGAAAGGGCTTTGTAGAGTGTCTGACTTTTTATCAAGATAATAATGGAAATGATTATTACTCTTTTGTATTAGCTCAATAGTTGTATAAATCTTATGTTTCTGTCTTGTACTCATACATTTAGAATAATCTATAACAATTTGTAAAACCAAAATCGATTTTGGTTCCTTTTGGGAATTCAATTCTTGCTTAGACATAATATCTACTTTTTACTCGGACAAACTGTGTTGAGTCAGCTATAATAATAGTTGTAGACGTTTGTTTGACATGCTAGAATAGATATCTGGTGTAGAATAGTCAATATCAAATGTAAAATTAACAACAGAAGTCTAAGGGTATTTTTTTTGTTTCTTAAAACATGTATGGAAATTTTTAAACTGACTAGACCAAAGTGAGTTATGTATTTAGGAGAATGGCAGGCTACTTTGAATGGTAAAGACTTGGACCCTGTTTCATTAATATCTTTACAAGTACAATTTTTAGCTCACCTGGCCTAAAAGGCCATGTGAGGTATTGCCATCACTTGGCGTGCATCTTTAAAGATCTTCTCCTCTGAAACCAGTGGGACAATTGGAACAAAATTTGTCATCAAAGATGGCCACAAGAGCCAAACATAGGTTAACAGAGGACCCTATGGGGAATTTACTTAAAGATGTTCTTGTCTGAAATGACTTGGCCAATTGGAGCAAAACTAATGGCGGCAATGGTCATTACATTTGTAGGTTTCAGAATCATACCTGCCCACCATCCAAGATGGCTGCAAGAGCCGAACATAGTTTAACATAGGTCCCTATGGGGAATTTACTTAAAGATATTCTTGTCTGAAATGACTTGGCCAATTGGAATGAAACTTGGCAGCAATGGTCCTTAGGTGGTCCTCTTTCAGAAATATATCCAATGACTCTGCCCGCCATCCAAGATGGTGGCAAGAGCCAAACATAGTTTAACATAGGTCCCTATGGGGAATGTACTTAAAGATCTTTTTGTCTGAAACCACTTGGCCAATTAATTTGTTTGTACTGATATTAGGCTTCCCAACCCAATACACCCAGGAATTTCCCACCCTGTTGCAAGTTGCTCATGATAACAAGATATATGTGCATAATAAGACAAGGGCCTGTGCCTCAAATAGACTTTCATAATAATTAGCTTAATATGATACATTATGTTTATTGGTGAGAGGTCTGTAACCAAACCAACTATGATGGCAATTTGATACATTAGATGTTGATAAAACATAAGAAACACAGGTTTGGGCAAAATAAACCACAGTTTTATTTGGAAAATCATAAGCATCATAAATTGTATATTAAAACAATGAACAGTAGGCATAAAACTGTGTGGTTTTCCCACACATACACACTGTGATTTACAAAGAGACAACACTAAACTAACTATAGTACAAATAATTAAACAATAACTCTAAAAAAAAAAAACTTAAGATATAAAGGGAAGGGAGGGTGGGAAAAGAAAATATTGTTAGCTGTTAAAATGATGTGATGTTGCTTGCAGAATGCTAACAAAGTTAATGATAACAAAGTTTTAACTATGACCAGATAAATAATTTTTAGCTGACCACATGTAGATGCAGGTGGGAGAGGATTGACCAATGTTAATAAATTAAATTAGACATGGTGATAGGAAATGAAAGCCAGGAATGCTTACATCCCTTTATCTCTATACTTCATGCTGGGAGAATATCTCCATTGACATTACTGCTTATAATTAATGGGGTCATGCAGTGCCCAGGGGATTATCATTAACTCCCAATTAATAACAAATTTACAACTAAATTTTCACATTAATTTGTTTGTACTGATATTAGGCTTCCCAACCCAATACACCCAGGAATTTCCCACCCTGTTGCAAGTTGCTCATGATAACAAGATATATGTGCATAATAAGACAAGGGCCTGTGCCTCAAATAGACTTTCATAATAATTAGCTTAATATGATACATTATGTTTATTGGTGAGAGGTCTGTAACCAAACCAACTATGATGGCAATTTGATACATTAGATGTTGATAAAACATAAGAAACACAGGTTTGGGCAAAATAAACCACAGTTTTATTTGGAAAATCATAAGCATCATAAATTGTATATTAAAACAATGAACAGTAGGCATAAAACTGTGTGGTTTTCCCAAAGTAATTAGCCCAAACCTGTTGTAGGAGTAGGAAAGAAATATGTGAAATAAATTATTTATTTAATTGACCACCAAGTCTGAGTGTCAATAAAATAATGCAGAGCTCAAGACTAGGTCAGAGAGATATGCTTAAACTTGTAATTATTATGAAACAAATGAAATCGCCATTTACCACCCCTGAAAATGTTTGCTTTTATAAAATAATTGAAATCTCATAAGCAATTGGGAATATTAACAAAGAGAATGAAAGCTTCAAATTTGAGAAAGAATGTGAGCAGGCCCTGCTGACCTCACAAATTCTCAGAAATATTAATTAACATTTATAAATTACAATTACTAGGTTAAAGTTATAAAAATAAAATGAATACGTTTGAAAACAGTATGATTATGAACAAATGCAAATGCAAGCAATATATAATATAAATTTTAGACAGAAAAGAAATATACTTTAGAACTGACAATAGTTTTTTCTTGGCCTATGCATTTTCGTGATCTAACATCTAACATGTCTGTCCAAAAGCCACTGAAGAGATTTTACAGACATATGATCATGCAAGTCTTGAACATATAATGGCTGTGGTAAAGTATCACGAAAAAAGGAGACAAAAGAATTAGATTCATGCAACCTTGAAATGTGATCTGCCAGTACATTCTGACATCCCGCAAGATGGATAGCTTTCAAGTGAAAATTGAAACATGCTGATTTCCAGAAAAGTTGACGCAAATAAGACATTAATTTTTTATTGCGCGAGGTACACTTGTTAATGCAGCGCACTGTTGCCATATTATCAGAGTAAATAACTACCTGTTTATTTCGCCACTCACTTGACCATCGCAGCGCTGCTAAAACGACCGAAAATGCTTCCAATTCATTTATGTGCAAATGTTCAGCAAATGGATAATCTTTACGCCAATTTACATAGAACCAATCTTGGTTAAATATGCCGCCTGCTCCTGCCTTACACGCATCTGTGAAAACAGTTGTAATGGGAATATGATCTAGGATCATCGCTTTGCCATTAAAATTGGATATGAAATCCCGCCACCAAAGAATATCTCGCTGTATTTCGCCAGTTATTAATGCCTTGTGCCAGTCTTTTTTAAGTGCCGCAATGCCATCTATTATTCTGCGAAGAAATACTCTTCCGCCACGAACAACAGCTGATGCCCAATTAAGTTTGCCTGCTAAAGACTGTAATCGCTTTTTTGACGCACGCTTACGCTCGCAAAATGCTGCTAATTCTGCCCGCAAAGCAGATAATTTTTCATTAGAAAGGCGCAATTCCATTGTGCTAGAGTCTATTTCAACTCCTAGAAAGGTAAGCTTATGACATGGGTCAACCACCTTTGACCAGTTTATGAGAAAGCCTAATTTCCGCAGTAATGAAATAAGTGTCTTAAATGCTTTAATACATTTCTCTTTGGATGATTCGCATATTAAAAAGTCATCAATATATGCAATAATGTGGAATCCCCTACGAGACATCATACGCCGAACTGCTTGTGAAAGTCTATGAAAAATTCCTGGAGCTAATTTAGAACCAAAAGGTAACTTTTTGTCATTTAAGATATGCTCTGATCCATCAGGAAAAACCCATCTGAACCCTGTGACTTGCTGACTCTTATGACTAAGTCTTACAGAACGGTAGGCTGATTTAAGATCAACCTTTGCCATGTAACAATTTTGAGTTACTAATTTGACCGCATCATCTACAGTTTGAAATTTATGTTTATCCATGTCAGTCACAAAGTCATTGACTGCAGTGCCATGTGGCCGACTACAATCATGAATAAGTCTAATACCCCCATCCGGTTTTGAGATAGCAGCCATAGGACTGATAATTTTAGGTTCAATATCTGCGAATACATAATTGCCACATTCTAGTTCTGCTAACACCTGAGCATGAGCCTTGGAGTATAAGGGACTATCAATAGATACAGAGGGGTGATTTTTCCCAGAAATTCCTGAAGGGATAACATCTTCTGTCACTATATCAAACCCATTTGTAATGCCATTCATAAGAAATACTTTATCATGATCAAATTCTAATTCAGTGCTCCAAACTGATTTGCATAAGTCTCGTAAAGGCTTCACGATTAGTCTTTTTGGAATAGTACATGAATTTGTTTTATGGTTAACAGATGAATGCTTCTGCCCACACCCAGAAATATTACAAATATGATCAAATTTGCAGGAGTGAAATTTACATCCTGACTTACTGTTGAATTGTTTGCATATCTCCCTGCCTAGTAGAGAATCTGATTTAATAATTGGATAATGGTTATAGTTGGCTTTTTGCTTTGAAAATTTTGCATGCTTTATCTGAGATTTCTGCTTAAATCTTAGGTGGACTGTGATTAAATGAGGAATTTCAGTCCCCCAGCGAAAATCATGCTGACCCTGAAAAAATCTATATTCCCTATCATAATAAAAAACTGATACCCGATCATAAATGTTAAGTAATTCATAAATCTTTGCAGTATAGGACAAGTAATCTAATATATTTTCATTTTTTAAAATTGCATCATCTATTAATTTATAAAAAATTGCAAGATTTGCTAAGGACCACTGACATATAGATATAGTTTCAAAGGTTGGTTTTTGTCCCGTTCGAAAAATTAGTTGGGCTTTTCCATTGTCCATTAAAATTTTCTCTTCTACTTCAAATCTAGTTTTCTCAACAAAATCTAAAATGTCATAAAAGAGCTTGCTGGTATCATTGGCAAAAGTTTTTAAAAATACTTGCGGGTCATTCCATGAAGCACAATTGGATGAGAGTGGCACTGTCAAATTGCTGTTTGCATCATACAATGTCTTGTTTTTAAAAGTTTTCAAAATATTTACATTGTTCTCGCTTTCTGTTAAATGTTGATAATTGTCTGATGAATCTGAACTATCTCTTGTAATTTTGAAAGTTTCCTTAATTGATTTTAGTAACAGTTTTCTCTGTCCAATTGGAATTCCACTGTCTAAAATGTCCTCAGGTGACAACAGTTCTAAAGCTTCCAATGAGGTAAATCCCAAATCTAATAAGACGCGCACAGTATTTTCGCTTAATTTCTTAGAAATTGCCCAGCTTTTGATTTCATTTAATTCATCAATTGCCATATGTCTGAACTAACTATTGCTATCTGAGATGTTTCTTTACACTCACAAAGAATAATGTACTCACTGTTAAATGCCATTTGCACATATGTTATAAGAGCAATATAAAAAAATCAAGACTGAATGCTGGGGCCGCCCCTTTCTTTACCCTCATACTGAACTTTTTTTTACAGCGAATATTCCACATTATGAAAAGATATAAATTTACAAACACATAAGTCTGCATGCCTGCACAGAACTACATATACTCAACACACATCAGGTAATGTCCATTTTGTCAGATCAACTTGCGGATAAAGTTTTTAAGAAAATATTGTTAGCTGTTAAAATGATGTGATGTTGCTTGCAGAATGCTAATGACCAGATAAATAATTTTTAGCTGACCACATGTAGATGCAGGTGGGAGAGGATTGACCAATGTTAATAAATTAAATTAGACATGGTGATAGGAAATGAAAGCCAGGAATGCTTACATCCCTTTATCTCTATACTTCATGCTGGGAGAATATCTCCATTGACATTACTGCTTATAATTAATGGGGTCATGCAGTGCCCAGGGGATTATCATTAACTCCCAATTAATAACAAATTTACAACTAAATTTTCACATTGAAACGAAACTTGGCAGCAATGTTCCTTGAGTAATCCACTTTCAGAAATTTTCCGATGATCCTGACGGCCATCCAAGATGGCTGCCAGAGCCAAACATAGTTAAACATAGGACAGGCTAGTCTAGTCTCTCTCTCTCAAATTCCCATGGCAGTCAGTATTTGTAGCCTTTTTGATTTCTTAATCAAGGAAATGCTGAGATATTTTAATTGAATTTTCAAATGTAAATTAAAGGGAAATGTCTTTATTTGAAGTAGAATAAAATATGTGTTGAATCACTTAAAATTAATAAATTTTCCAACAAGGATGTGCTCAAATATTTTACGACCATTTCATATGAATATTCCATAACTTAACACTAATTTATTTCTAGTAAGATCCTTGAAATTAGATAATTTAAACCATGGTAGTGCATTAGAAATACAAATTTCTCACATTTTGTGCATTTTCTGTTGAAGTTAGCTTATTAAAGACTAGATTTAGAATGTAATCCTCAGTTCATTGATAATTGAAAATTTGTAAATGGTTGGATATGTTATATATAACGACTACATCTGGAATATTCAGTCAAAGGAGGATTATTTCATTAAGGTATCGGGACCATAAATGACCATATGATTATTCAAAAGTTCCTGGATGTTCCATACAACACAATTGAAATGACCTCGGTAATGATCGGCAAACTTCGGAAATGCCAATATAACTAACTTATTTTTACAGACTCTGCATATAAGCAACAAAGTGTGTTTCAACTTGAGAAAAATATATATACAAAATTCCAGTTTTAAATTGTTTGGTTCAGCCATTCATGGTAAAAAAGAGATACAATTTTTGACCATGATCTATTATGGTCCAGATACCTTAAGTTGAAAGTTGTTAAAATATTGTGATTTCTAAGTAGAATATCACACCTTGGATGAGGGCTGATATTGGTTAAGGGAGGATAAGGGGAATTATATGGGAAATTGAGTGTCATTAAGTGTTTATCATATAATATTTATAGCTGACAGATTTGACCAGATGCCAAAGTTGTTGCATTCTAAAACAATCAATAAATAATGAAATAAAAACATAATCCCACTTAATATCAGTATCAATAAAATAAAAACTGATTTTGAAATATGAATATCAAAAATCTATAAAAGGTACCCCCATTTTTAAATTAATATGTTGTTAGATAAGTCATTATAGATTGTAGGTAGTTTAATTTCTATAGCCAATATACTGTGATTCTCATATTTATGTGAAGACAGGTACATGTATTGGGAATTTATAGTTGATGTCGTAAATATGTTCATACATGTTATGAATTTCACATCCTGAATGAATTTTGATCAGGAGTTTTGGCTACGGAGACTATAGTATTAATCTTTTGGTTTTTATTAAGAAATCTCTTGAAATTTTTCTTCATGAGCCCCCTCTAATTATCAGTAAATTCATTCCTCTAGAATGGGGTTCATATATATGAATGGTTATATTTTCCACTGAGTTATATCATGAGTAACATACAAAACAAGCAAACTGGGAGATGAGATCTACATTCTCGTTATATTCTAAAAGTTTACCTTTGTCCATGAAGAATGATTAAATTATATGAATTATGTGAAAGTGAGAAAAGAAGAATCATGCAGGCCTACACTTAGGGCAAGATAGAATAAAGACAAGTTTATATGTTTCTTCAAGTGACTTCAAAATTTGAAGTACATGTAATAATATTAAATTGGTCATAAAATGACAATAAAATCAAAAATTTACAATAAATACAATTATACAATCTTTACATCTATGTACATGTACATTCACTAAGGAAAAAGAATGTACATATATTGTTGATTTCGTCATCATGGATTTTTGAAAATTTTATATTAAGATTATAACAATTTATGCCAAACCTTAATTTACCTTTGTCTGTGAATTTGTTACTACAAATTTTTTGTTGTTGCTATTAATCGGAACCCTGTCCAAGGTTTCTTATACATGGTGTTATGCTTTGTTATGTAAACACATTTTCAGATCTGCTTCTGTTTTGTCAATGACATGAATTGTTTTTCCAATGTTCTCCATGTAATCTTTGAATAAGTTTGTTTGTTGTTTGTTTAGTTGGGATTTTACGCCGTTTTCAGCACATTTGGCTATTTCACGGCGGCCGGTTTTTAAGTTACTATGTGTGAAAGATCTGAGAATTAGTCATAAAATATGCATACAATAAGGGAGATTGGTACTTATTCAAAGGGGGCCTCGGTGGCCGAGTTGTCTAGGTAGTTCGTCATAACTACTAATGATCACTAGCCTGTCGACATTTGGGTTGCGAGTTCGAATCTCACCTGTGGCGGGTGTATTCAACTCCGATCTAAATTGACATGGATTGCCAATTTTCCTACCGAAGGTCGGTGGTCTCTACAGGTACTCCGGCTTCCTCCACCAATAAAAACTGGCCGCTGCGAAATAGCCAAATGTGCTGAAAACGGCGTAAAACACCAACTAAAACAAAAAAACAAACATTTCTTTGAAATGAAAGTGAAAGGTATTACATTACCTTTTGTTTCAAATATACATATCACTGAAATATCCCAAAAATTTTACGAGAGCTGATTTCTCCAATTTTTTGTGTGTATTTCATTGAATTTTGCATATGAGTATATAACATCACCACAAACAAATGTGATGTTGCAGAGTATGTGCATGTTCTGTTTTGGAAAGTTTGGTCCATGTTGACTGTCAACACATACCAAATTGTTATTTTATAAGAACAGAATAGTTATGAAGTCCAGACTTTTACATCAAGAAAATTATTTTCCGAAGAATGGAACACACACAGTAGTCCAGAAATGTATATGGTATACAGGAACTTCGGTATCAGAGTCTTTTATTATTGAAGGCTAAAAGCTTTGTATTGTGTCAAGAGTTTTAATATTAATGAATCCATCTTATTGTTACAAACATTTTTTGACATAATTTTATAGCTTCTCAGTGTTAATTAAGAAAGCTAAATAAGAAGTGACCTTGGTCCAACTCGTGTCAAACTGTTTGACATTATGGTGTTGCAGAATGGCAGATATACTGAAAGTTTTATGTGCATAGAGAAACATGATAAGCAGTTTTTTCTGTATCCACATTTCTGTTGAACAACAGTTTTGACCTCTATTCTTAATGCCTAAGTTAATGAATAATTATCGTGATGAGTTCTTTGAGCTAAAATTCTATTCTATAAGAGACATATATTTTTGAACAAGGTTAAATGATCTTTTTAGTCATATAACTTGAAAAATGAGTTTAGTCTGAATTATACACTTTATACTGAAATTTCACTCCAAGCATATATTTACATGATAACAACGATGAACAGTGTGATTAACATATATTGTTTATTTCAAGGTCATTCCGGTCATTTGTCTCATAAGGTCACAAAGTTTAGGTTTAATGGCTATATACAGAAGCAATCAAGTTTATCTTAATGGTAAATCTTTCCACCTTTTATTTTTAGTCAGGTCGATCATTCTTTAGACAGTTATATTTGGTAACAAAATTTTGTTTTGTAAAGTGTGTGCTTGCAATTCTGCTGAAAAAAACCCTCAAAAATTAGAATTGGACATAGCTTCAGTGCAAGAGATACAAAAATAAATGCACCATCTATATAATTTTTGCTGCATTAAGGGTTAATGGGTTAAAACCATATGATAAGATATTTTTTTGCACAAGCATATTATATAAGCCACAAAAAAAGTAGTGACAAGAATTAGCCACTAAAATCACTAAGGAGTTTGAAGTTCAAACTTAGAACTAACATGAGATTCCACAATGAAATAATAAGTAGAAAAGAAAGGAGGTGGATCAGGTGCCACATCCCTTCCCAATATATGGAACATTATCATATGAAAAGTTATATTCAAACCTGTGTCTAAAGGGTACCCAACAGACAAGTAAAAAAGTGCCCTTAATGAGTAGATGTCATTTTTGTTTAAATAAAGGAGAATTTTACAAGTGCTTTTGGTGATGGGTCATTTTTAAATTTCATGTTGAAAACACTTATTGTTTATATAACAATGCCTTTTACAGCAGGTTTGACTTTATAGGGATTTTTGTGTTATTTTAATAGTTTATGAACAGACTCCCCCTCCCAAACCTCTTTCAGAATGTGCATTATGGCTACTTTATACTTGACTATGAGATGTGAAGTAGATACAATTTACAACACTAAAGTAGCCTGGAGACCTAATGTAGTTTGACTTTGTAATGACCTTCCGTGTTACAATTCGTGATACATTTATAAACCTTAATATTTTATGTAATAGTTAATGTAACACATCATTTCTGTAAGTAATCTGTCAGATATAATATCTTATAAATTCAATTTGAAAATGTATGAATGTTATTGACCGAGTTTTTTGTGCATTACATGTAAATAGTCTCAAGACTGACTACATACATGTGCTATATATTCACTTCATTTTGTTTGGACCATTTTGGGCTTGCCATATGGTTTGGATGTTCCTGCTGTTTTTCATGTTTTGTTTAGACCATTTTGGGCTTGCCATATGGTTTGGATATTACTGCTATATGGTATATTTTGTTTAGACCATTTTGGTCTTGCCATATGTTTTGGATGTTCCTGCTGTTTTGCATATTTTGTTTAGACCATTTTGGTCTTGCTGTATGGTTTGGATGCGAATTGCTGTTTTGCATATTTTGTTTAGACCATTTTGGGCTTGTCATATAGTTTAGATATTACTGGTCAATGGTATATTTTGTTTAGGACATTTTGGTCTTGCTATATGCTTTGGATGTTCCTGCTGTTTTGCATATTTTGTTTAGACCATTTTGGGCTTTCCATATGGTTTGGATATTCCTGCTACATGGTATATTTTGTTTAGACCATTTTGGTCTTGCCATATGGTTTGGATGCTCCTTGCTGTTTTGCATATTTTGTTTAGACCAGTTTGGGCTTGCCATATGGTTTAGATGTTCCTGCTGTTTTGCATATTTTGTTTAGACCATTTTGGGCTTGCCATATGGTTTAGATCTTCCTGCTGTATTGAATATTTTGTTTAGACCATTCTGGTCTTGCCATGTGGTTTGGATGTTCCTGCTTTATTGAGTATTTTGTTTAGACCATTTTGGGCTTGCCATATGGTTTGGATGTTCCTTGCTGTATTGCATATTTTGTTTAGAACAGTTTGGGCTTGCCATATGGTTTGGATGTTCCTGCTGTATTGCATATTTTGTTTAGACCATTTTGGGCTTGCCATATGGTTTGGATGTTCCTGCTGTATTGCATATTTTGTTAAAACCATTTTGGGCTTGCCATATGTTGATTTCTAGATATCTAGTTTAGGTCAATTCACTCTGCAAGAGCAGATTCAGAAAACGGCATAAGCAATGCTGTTAAATGTAGGATATAGTTAAAGATTGGCTGTAATTTTTTCAGTCTATGAAGAAATAACCTCACTCACTTGGTGCACACTAAATAACCCCTATAGCAGGTATTTTGAAGTCTGCCCCATTTGCATTGAGGTTACCAGTATTTCGAATAGACTGAAAAAAAGCACTAGGTATTACTTTCCATTGCTTGAATGATTTGTGTCAAATTTTTGCAATTAAGTACATTTCTCAGCAGCTGGTTGACATGAGGTGGACAGGTACTGAAGAAAAATTGAATGCAAACAGTGTCCACCCATCAATATAATTCAGTATCCCATACAGCCAGGCAATTCAAGTTCCTCTCCAATAACACCAGCACAACATCTTGGTGAACTACATGGTCATCTTAAAAATAGAGGGTATACACATCAATGTATTTAAGATGGTTTTAAAAAAGCTAACTGCTTCAGTAGAGACAATCTCTTAGAATATAAAGAAAAGAGACCACCAACAAAATCCCATTCGTTACAACATACCACCCTAGCCTTCACAATGTCTCTAGTACCATCAGGAAAGAATTTGAAAAAAAACAGACCTTTCCAGACTTTTTCCAGAACCTCCAGTTATGGCATTCTGACGACTGAAAGACATTCTTGTACGAGCTGATGTCACTAGCAAGATGTCTTCATTAACTGGCCAATGTCAGGCTTGTTCAGACAAAAGATGTAAGACTTGCTGCCAGATGATATGTACACAGAGCTTTAAAAGTCACAAACTATTTTGTACAGTGAACTGCAAATCAAGCAACATGATCTACATGCTGGAGTGTGGGATTTGTAATCTGCAGTACATTGGAGAAAGTAAGCAAGCTTTCAATAAAAGAATGAACGACCATAGAAGTGATCTTACAAAGAAAGATTTGGCATAGAATTTAAATGAAAGGCAGACAAGAGAAAGCTTCTGGATAAAAGAACTAGGCACCTTATATCAAGGGAAATAAAAGAATCAAATGTATTTGTCAATTGATACAGCGATTGTATATTTCTTTTTTATTGTTATTTCTAAGTGATTTATTTATTTTTTCATGTACTCTTTCATTTGTTATGATGTTATAATTCTGTGACATAATTCTCTACCTTATGTTAAAGGATTATTTATCTGTATTATCTTAATTTTTATTTACGTGCATTGCTACACACGAGGAAGATCAAGATCACGATTAGCCATATTGTTTTCTACATGTAATTAAATAGCCATTTAGAAATACAACAGCAATGATGAAGGATCTCAGTGATCTGAAAATTTTGCTAAGTTTGAATTGACATTATAATTCAAACTTTTATTTGTTTTATTTTGATGTTGTTTTGCAACTTTTTAGGAGTTTATTCATTTTTTTAGTTTGCATTGTATTGTTAATTTATTACCGTTCTTAGAGTAGGTTCGAACGTTGGTTATTACTTTAGGCGTATATAGGCCTAAATACTAACCCAACACTGTTAAAATCAGATTTTAATACTGTCAAATTTTGGACAGCCTATGGTGGGTCTCGAACTCACTATATATATATAACTTTCATTTTTCTCATACTCTTTTAGTAATAAAATCAGAATTGTAAAAGACCCGACTCCTAAGTATTTGCATAATGGTTTAAAAAAAGGATATGTCTAATACTTACCGGTACAAACATATTAACCTGTGGCAATATGTTCCACTTTAGTATCCGTAACTCCTCCTAAACCACTTACCGTATTTTCCTGCCTGGTTGAGACTTTTTTACTTTAAAATGACCATTTTACCATTATAAGTCTATGGAGAAAGTATCAATTAGTCTACAAAATACAGTATTATAATTTAATGAAACTTTCTCAGATTCTTTGCCATATAATTCCATTGTGCACCTATTTTTTATTTGGTAAAAATCATTTTTATGGTTTCTTTTCCCAAAACATGGAATTTGCCATTGTCTTGATGGGAGTATCCATTTTGTTTCCTCAACTCCTCCTAAACCACATACATCTGTAACATAATTTTATGAAACTTTCACTGGTCCTTAACTATACAATGCCATTTTGAACCTCCTATTCTGTGTTTTTTTGTCTAATTGATTTTTGGAGTTTCTTTTTTTCAAAACATAAACTTTGCCAGTGGTTTATATTGGTGTTATGGGGGTACCTAATTTGAATGCACAACTCCGCCTAAACCACTTATTGTAATTTAATATAATTTATCATTTTGTGAGCTTTGATCACAGTTCCTCTGGTTTATAATAGAGTTGTCTCCCTTAGAACAGTGTAAGATGGTGATAATAGAGAATTTTATGTTCATGTTGTATCCCTTTGAACAGATTTATTAACGATTCACTTTTTTCTGTCTGTAATCACCGTCTCTATCCTTTGAATTTTTCAGTTTTCCCTCATGGGAAGATACAAACATTTACATAAAAGGGGTACCATCTGGGATTTGCTCCAACCCTGCAAAAACAGGGAATTTAATATCTTTGACATCACAAATAATTGAATATCTAATGGTTGAGATCTCCACATTTTCTTCCTCCTCATGGAAAGATGCATACATTCACTTAAATGCCAAACCTCTCAAAATCACAAATGGCTTAATATCTCAGAAATGGGGGTCATTCGGGTATGGCAAACCCCTCAAAATCACAAATGGCTTAGTATCTCAGAAATGGGGGTCCCTGGGGTATGCCCAACCCCTCAAAATCACAAATGGCTTAGTATCTCAGAAATGGACATATCCACCCTGTAACCATATCTTTTGGTTCCTCATAGAAAAATGCTTCTATTGACAAATTATAAGGAGGTTCATGTGGATATAGCCCACCCTCTCAAAATCATAAAAGAAAATATCTTTGAAATGGTTTAGGTCCCTATCTGACACCGTGTAATGTACAACCAGAGGTCGATTTTTGGTATTCCCCACCCCCTGAAAATCATTTTTGGCTGAATTACTTGGAATCCTCCGAGTCAGATCCCATCCCCATACTATTCCTTACAAATAGGCACCTTCATTGATTTACATGGGAGTCCATTGGGGTATGCCCCACTCTTCAGAATCATGTTTGCCTTTTTAACTTGGACAACTCTCAGAATCCCAGCATAATTAATTGATGCCTAGACAGATAATGATTAAACTTATACGGAGATCAAAGATCAAGCTCACTGTTAATAAAGCAAAAAATTTTCAGTTGAGACTATTCTGCTGCAATGAGGGCCTGTAGAACTGCTCTTTTTAAAATGAATTTTGGGGACATTTTTAGAATTTTATCAGTTTGTAAGTCATTTTGCAGTAATTCTACTTTCAAGCCAAACTTCATTTGACAGACTTCATAACAGTGAGCTCTTACAATTATACCATGTTGATTATAGTCAAACATTGGGTATATACGTAACATCACAACCAATCACAGGAAATCTAAATAATTCTAATAGCCATAAAACATGTATAACCAAAAATGTGAAATCTAAAATAATTGTAGAGTATGTAATAAAATGTTATAACTGAACACAGTGAAATCCCAATTAATTGAGAGCTTGCAATATGAGACCAAGGATAGGAAATATATGGAAAACTGCACTAAATTGAAAAAAAACATCCTGGCATGATTTATTACATAAATGCCTTTAAACTTTCCGTTCAAAATTTTTGCAAAAATTACCAAAAATTTCTAAGGCTCTTCCTTTTGAAGCAGAGGTAACTCTTAGCTGAGTTCGGGTTCTTGTTTGTTTTATTTTTTGGTTTTTGCTTATTAATTTATCATTATATCTTTAACCAGATTTCCAACATTTGATCTTGAGCACTGCTGATGAGTTGTCAGTCAACGAAACGGCCATACAGTGCATCAAATTTATTGAGGTATTTTGTGATACATTTTATTAGATACTGAGTTTTGTATATAGAAAATTTGTAACAGTAGTAGTACTACTCCCATTGCATGGAACATGAACTTGTCCATCAAACTAAAATGGTGCTAAGTAAGATTTAATGTATATTTGTTTTCAAGTTTTTTCAATTTTTTTGTTGTCAAAATTTTTAAATTTTCCCTCATGAGAAGATACAAACATGCTATGGCTACAATATAAAGTTATCTATTTTGTATATTTTGTTTTCATCATTGCCTTGATATGTAGCACATCCAATATATAACTGTCCAGTATGGCTGAATGACAGAGACATTGGGAACTCTATCCCTAACTTCTCAGTGTTGTAGTATGTAATAATCTCACCATCACTGGACAATATGTGTAGTTTATGGTTGTCATAGTCTGATATGACAAAGTTGTCTGATGTTGTTGTTACAATTCCAATTGGTGTAAATGGATTGTGTTCTGTGTTCACATCAGGATGACCAGTATAGATATTGATTATTCCTCCCTCATTGTTCAATATAACAACCCTCCCCTGATAATCATCAGAAAACATATCTACAACCCCAATGTTACCCTTACTAGTACTAGTTACACGATAAGGAAGAGTAAATAATGGTATGTTATGACCGTCAAACTGAAAGACTTTCTCCTGTCGTCCTGACTGATCCAGTAATATAACCTGTCTGGGTCCTTCAGCTGGGAAGTATGGTCTTGCATCTGTAGCTCCTATTATAACTGTATTGTCATGTGTCACATGTATACCTATTGGTAGTAACGGTGATACATTGTAAGGAGAGTTTTTCACATCATCTGTACCTGATGGTATAACTTTAACCACTGATGAACCTTCAACACAGAGTAGTAGGTCACCAGATGGAGTAAGTCTCATGTCTTCAACACTTATTTGAAACTTTGATTGGATTTTCAGTTTATCTCCTTCAGGTGTTACCTTCTGTAGAATCTTTAATAAATAATCATCCTTTATCCACAATGCACCTTTAGGACAGACTGCCAAACTACTAACAATACCAAGATCTGTATAGAAATCTTGTACAATTTTTATATCTGTGTTGTATGGTGTGGTTATCTCTTCTAGTTTTCCATGTGTTGTTTTGATATTTCTGATATCACCAGGAACAAACTGAGGAACATGGCTAAAAGTAGTGTTAACTGGTTTAATGGTGTGATCCTGTGCTGATGGAAACTTTGGGTGAACTATATCTCGACATCTCTGACACATCATCCTTCCACAATCCAAACATTTCCATTTCAGTTTGGGATCATTTTCACATAACTCACAGACTAAGGCTATTTGTCCTTTCCTGATGGAACCTGTTAAAGGTTTGGAGGATGCCATTTTAACATTGCAAATCTTCCTTGTTTGTTAAAATTTAACATATTAACATCATATTGGCTGTAAATAGATATTTTTTCCTGTTCATTGAGAATTTACATTGTAAACAATTTCTTTTAAAAATAGTATAAACTCATTATTGTACTTACCAATAACTTATGGAGACTTCTATTTTGTTATCAGATTATTTTGATATTTTTGGAAAATTCATATATGATTAAAAGTTGAGATAACAGAAACGGGAACAATACAACATAAAAAAGGGGAAACTTTTTTGGCCAAAAACATAGTTCTGTATTTGTTAATGTAAGATATGTTGCATTCCATTAATATTGTGTTTGTTGTTAGCTCACCTGGCCAAAGGCCATGTGAGCTTTTGTCATCACTTGGCATCCATCGTCAGTCCGTCCTTCCGTTCCTCCATCCGTCGTCCGTCTGTTAACTTTTCACATTTTAATCTTCTCCGCTGAAAGCACTGGCCAAATGAACAGATTCATATAATTGTTCATGAATACCCATGGGTAAATACAGTTGCCATATTATCTAGACATTGTAAGTGTAACCCCCCTTGTCAGATTGCAATAAAACATCAGTATTAGGTAGTTACACTACTTATTGGATATATCCCTGATTGCAAGATACTGTAAAAAGAGCAAATTATAGATTTTTTATCATTTAAATGGAGGGGGGGGGTGTCTTTCAGAAATTTCATTTTTGCATAAATAAACTATGATAAAAGGAGGATATTTGGTTACATTTCATGGCATTATAATAATATAAATAAAAATGTACACTAGGCAACACAATTCCAGATCAATATTTTAAAGTGAGAGTATATTTTGTGATCTTACTAACAATTACATCTAGTTCATATTCAAGATCTATTTGAGTTTGAAAAATTTAAATTTATTTTAGAAAGTAATGATTATGATATTAAGAAGATTTGTAATACAGCAATTAGTCAGATGTATTATAAAAGGAAACTAAGAAAACAGTATTTTAATATATATATAATTTAAATCATTAATAATATAAAGGCCCTTGATTTACCAAGTATTAACCCACTGATAATTTATTCTTGATTGAATTTCATTATTTGTGTTTGTTTTTTTTTTTATCTGTATCTGTTGGTAAATATTATCCTATGTTGGATTTCTGTTCAAAGATATCCTTATCTTTATCCTTATTCAATGTCATCCACAATGAAAATAACCAAAATGACAAAATATAAACATTTTTTTTTGTGAATGAAAATCTGTCCTATTATGAAATCTGAAGGTCATCACAAGTTGAAATCTTGTTAATAGACCAGTATGTTAAAAGGCCTCTAGTTATAGGGATACTTTAATATTTTAAATGGATACTTTGTAATAAAAAAGACTGGAGAAGACATTATTATACCTGCCAACCTCTGAAACCTTCAATGAGGGAGATCTATGACAGCTGAGTGGGCAGATTTTGCATGAACGACATTTTCAGCCTAAATATATGACCTGTATATATACATCTAAAAAATCACCAATAAGAGTTAATAAATATACTTGCAGGCAAATTTTGATGCAATTTCACTGTCGGAGAAACCGTTTAGAACACAACTGATTAAAATGATCAGCAACAACAAATGGCAGGTTGTGTTCTGCCACAAAATTACTAAACGTTTGGTTTCTGGAAGGAAAAACCCATCAATTTTGTTATATTTTTTTTGCCTCCACTGCCGTGAGTCTCACACTTAGCATGCCTTTTAACGTCGTACAGACCACCAGAAGCAACAAAAGTTAACTGAACATAATATGCAAAATAATCAAGATGCATTGCAAGAGAACTTGGTCGTAAAAATTGAAAATCCTTCATCCAATCTGCTTGAAATTTGCAGTTATATATCTTCTTTTTTACACTCTGCTTGCTCCAGACAAAAAGACCTCTTTCTTGTTGGAGTTGATATGGCAGAAGTTATTTTCGATTACTTATAAATCGAACATAAAAACTAATCATCAAGGTTTTCAAATGATTGCTATTGTTTGCTTCTAAGACAATAATGAAAAATTCCTAGAAATACGAATGCGGGTCATTTTGGGTTAAAATATCCGAATGCAGGAGATTCTATGCTCAAGCGCGGGAGCGGACCGGCAAGCAGTAGAATTTCAGGAATTTCGTTGTTTGTGCGGGAGACTCCCACACTAAACGGGATGGTTGGCAGGTATGCATTATTTAGTTTAGCATTAAATATATCAGTAGATGATTTTATGCAAATGAATGGATCGGAACAAAATCAAATTACAGAAAGCTGAAAAAGCTGAGAATCCGAATGGTAATGGGTCTGCATAATTGGATGAACAGTTTTCTTTATTAACAAAATTTCGTATAAGCGATCAAATTTCGTATAAGCGATCATAATCTGGAAATTGAACTTGGACGTTACAAAAATATTCCACGGAATCAATGAATTTATAAATTTTGTAAAATTCTGGACGATGAATATCACTTTTTCTTTTATTGTAAAACTAATGATAATTTCCATTCTCCTTTTATCGATTTTATGAAAACTAAGTTTCAACTCTATTGAAAAATTGAAAATTATTCCTAATCCTGATACAGAAGTTTTACCCAATGTTTGTATCTTTATAAAGCGATCATTAAAAGTGCGAGCATGAGGTTTTCATTGCCAAAAACATAGTTCTATATTTGTTAGTGTAAGATATGTTGCCTTCCATTAATATTGTGTTTGTTGTTAGCTCACCTGGCCAAAGGCCATGTGAGCTTTTGTCATCACTTGGCATCCATCGTCAGTCCGTCTGTTTGTTGGCAGGAAGCATCTATGTAAGGTCTTTTATAAAAATTGCTCAACAAACGTGGCTGCCATGGGCTCATTGTCTGTACAATACCAAATAGAGTTGAGAAAAACAGAAAACACAACCATAAAAAACAACATAGGATAGTTTTTTGTTCATTTTGTCAGTGTATTTCACATGAATCCTGTTTGTCTGTAATCATTGTCTACATGTGCAATACTAAATAGATTTGAGAAAAACAGAATTTGCACATTTTTTTAATGAAATTCATCAATTCCTTTTATTAATTGGTGGTTAGTATTTTAAAAAGAGATATTAGATAATGTAATCATTTTATTATTAATTCTCATTCAGATATATAACAAATAAAACTAGAGGCTCTCAAGAGCCTGTATCTCTCACCTGGATTTAACTTTTCACCTTGAGCAGACCTAAAAATTTAAGTGTTGCAGTCACTTTGGCTGGTTTTTCTATAGGATTCTATGTTAAACTAATTTCAGCTGTGGCGGTCATCTTTGTTGACAGTCCAGGTCAATGAATACATTTCTAAAAGAAAACCATCTAAAGACCATTTCTGCTAAGTCTTGTTCCAACTGGCTAAGTGGTTTCAGACAAGAAGATTTTTAAATGAATTTTCCTATAGAGACCAATATTTAAAGTTCCGTGTGGCAGCCATCCTAAGGACAAATACTGCCAATTCTGGCTCCAATATGTCAAGTGGTTTCAGACAAGAAGATTTATCAATTAATTTTCCTATAGGGCCCTATGTTAAACTAAGTTCGGCTGTGGCGGCCATCTTGGTTAACAGTCCAGGTCATGGACATATTTCTGAAAGAGAACCCCCTAAGAACCATTACTGTCAACTTTGGTTCCAACTGGCCTTGTAGTTTCATATAAGATTTTTGAAATTCACTCCCCCTTTTTTTCTATTTTTAGTAACAGCAGTCATGTCGGTTGGAAGTTGGGGATGCCAGACATTGGAAGGGGGCCACTCAAGGACCATTCCACCAAAGTTTGGTCTCAATTGGCCCACTGGTTTGAGAGAAAAAGATCTTTAAAGGAAAGTTTATGCCTGATGACGTCTTTAAAGGGCAAAAACTCATATAAGGGGTCAATCATTGATTTTGGTCATGTTGGCTTATTTGTAGATCTTACTTTGTTGAACATTTTTGATGTTTACAATTTGTCTTTATCTATAATAATATTCAAGATAATAACCTAAAACTGCAAAATTTCCTTAAAATTAACAATTCAGGGGCAATAACCCAACAAAAGGTTCACCGATTCATCTGAAAATTTCATGACAGGTAGATCTTGACCCGATGAACATTTTTACCCTGTCAGTTTTGCTCTAATTGCTTTAGTTTTTGAGATATAAGACAAAAACTGCAGTTTACCCCTATGTTCTATTTTTAGCCATGTCGGCCATGTTGGTTGGCAGGCGGGGTCATCGGACATATTTTTTAAACTAGATACCCTAATGATGCTTGTGGCCAAGTTTGGTTCAATTTGGCCCAGTAGTTTCAGAGAAGATTTTTGTAAAAGTTAATGACGACAACGGACGCCATACAACGACGGACGACGACGGACGACGGATGCCAAGTGATGAGAATAGCTCACTTGACCCTTTGGGTCACAGTTATGTGATCACAGTTATGTGATCAGAACAAAATGGTCGAAGATGAAATTTTGAAATAAAGAATACTTATGTGTTATATTTAAGAAATAATTATCTGATGCTTTATGCTATTTTAAGATGGAAATGCATTTCATTTGTTTATATTCTTCACCAAGTGAGAGGGAGGTGTAAAATATTAAAAAATATAATGTTTATCCATGTTAAAATAAGCATTGAGCAAGGTATCAATGAATTATTTCAATCATAAAATGACAATATGCATCGTCTCTGTAAGCGAAGCGAAGACTAAAAAGCATCATCCTTGGGAAGCCATGTTTATTTTAACATGGCAAGAACTTTCACAGGAAAACGTAAAAATGTTTTAAATCAAGATGAAATCAGACTGACATTTTTTTAGATTTTAATGCAGTTCAAAAGTTCTAGATATTATACTTTAACAATGTATGATTTTTGATGTTTTTGACTGCCAGTCCGGCATCATTTTAATGTATGATGTTATATCTTGGATTTTGATGTTTGACGACATTTTGCATGAAATTCGTAATTATTGTATTTCGAGCATGACTTTTTTTGCAAAATGAATTATGCTGCACATCATTATATAGTCCGAGATTGCTCTGACGTCTGAAGGCCTTTTTTGTGATATGCTGGGGCCATATCACAAAAAAGGCCATCGGACGTCGGAGCAATCTTGAACTAATCATTATAGAATTTAGGATGCATATTTTTACCAAAAATGTAAGGAAAAGGGATAAGTCTCAGTGAGACAACATCCAAACAAATTGAACACTTAGAGGAATAATTACATCCAGAGGGCAGACTGTAAGAATAATTCTTTACATTAACACATTAGTTGATTAATTTGTGAATAATTATAAACTAATTATATAACACCAGAATTAAGGAGATCCCAAATGATTACAGATCTTATCATATAATATAAAACCAAAACAAAATACAAGAAATGTCAAATAAGTTTTGAGCATAAAATTAAATATAACATGAAAACTGATCAAGAGAAATCCCATTTATTTGTTGCGCTTGTGGTTGTTCGTTTGTCTTCCCAGGTTTGTCTGTCCAATGGATTACGTTTTTTTGATTGCTCCTTAGGTATATTTGTCCTTTTTATATATATGTAATATAACAACAATGCCAAGTAATTATAGAGCCTCTTATTTAACATCAAAACTATAATCTGTGATACAACATCAAGATTTAACACAAGAAGTTCATTGGAAACAGCACTTAAGGATGCTCGCTGGTCATGTTTTTGGTCTTTTTGTCAGATTTTCGGAATCCTCAGGTTTTATCCATTTCTTAAACATTAAATTTTTTGCCCATGAACCCCCATTTTTTCTTTTATAATTCAATCATATATACCTTAAAATGGTATTTGACAAAATTTCATGAAATCCTTTTTTTTTCATACATTTTCAGAAACTGAAGTTGCAAATGCAAAGACAATGAAACATCCAGAGAAAACCTATTTCCTGCAAATTTTCAAGGCTTTATAGCACTAAAATGAGCACATGAATCTATATTTTTTTCTTGCTTATTTGTTTACTATTCATATGTTCTCTCAAACTAAAACACCTATTTCAAATCCTATTATTTCCTATTAGACCAGCGATCATCCTTAACTTGAAATGCAATATTGTTAAAATTTAAATATTTGTACCCGGTATATATTTTGAAAATGTAACAATAATAACTCTCCAATTCCATTTAACAATGTATACAGATTACCGTATAAAGTCTTCTATTTTGTATATTTTGGCTTTTTGTTCACTGTTGTTGTATGTATCACATCCAATATATAACTGTCCAGTTTGACTGAATGACATAGAGAATGGTAACTCTATCCCTAACTTCTTAGTGTTGTAGTATGTAATGATCTCACCATTACTGGACAGTATGTGTAATGTATGGTTGATACAGTCTAATATAAAAAAGTTGTCTGATGGTGTTGTGACAATTCCAACTGGTTTAAATGGATTGTCTTCTGTGTTCACATCAGGATGACCAGTATAGATATTGATTATTCCTCCCTCATTGTTCAGTATAACAACCCTCCCCTGATAATCATCAGATAACACATCTACAACCCCAATGTTACCATTACTAGTACTAGTTACACGATAAGGAAGAGTAAATAATGGTTGGTTATGACTGTCAAACTGGAAGACTTTCTCCCGTCGTCCCGACTGATTCAGTAATATAACCTGTCTGGGTCCTTCAGCTGGGAAGTATGGTCTTGCATCTTTAGCCCCTATTATAACTTTATTGTCCTGTGTCACATGTATACCTATTGGTAGTAACGGTGATACATTGTAAGGAGAGTCCTTCACTTCCTCTGTACCTGATGGTATAACTTTAACCACTGATGAACCTTTAACGCAGAGTAGTAGGTCACCAGATGGAGTAAGTCTCATGTCTTCAGCACTTATTTGAAACTTTGATTGGATTTTCAATTTATCTCCTACAGGTGTTACCTTCTGTAGAATCTTTAATGACATATCCTTTATCCACAATGAACCATTAGGACAGACAGCCAAACTACTAACAGTATCAAGATCTGTATAGAAATCTTGTGCAACTTTTATATCTGTGTTGTATGGTGTGGTTATCTCTTCTAGTTTTCCATGTATTGTTTTTATATTTCTGATATCACCAGGAACAAACTGAGGAACATGGCTAAAAGTAATGTTAACTGGTTTTATGTTTGTTTGTATAGAATCTATAGAAAATACTCTCTCTGCATCGTTTGAATTGAGTATGTCATTTACCTCATCGTTTTGTTGAAGTAATGTTTCTTTTCTTTTATTCACTTTCTTCTCTTCTTCATCAACAGATTTAGTAACTTTGTATCATTTCTGATCAAGGTCATTCACAAGTTCATTGATATGTGTCTTAACTGCATTTGTCAAAACTTTCTCATAATCCAGAATATCTCGTTTAGATTTCTTGTATATAGAATCTTGTAAGTATTTGATTTTCTTCAACTCATTCTGCCCTTTGAAAAATATCTCCAAACCTTCTTGAATTTTATGCTGGTCTATTTTTAATTTCTCCACTTTAATCTGATATCCTTCAATGATCTCGATTAAATCATGTTTTTTATGAGTTTTTGCAATACAGAGAGGACACACAAGTTGGTCACATGGTTTACAGAAGAGGCAGCACTTTTGTCCGACATGTTCGTTACACTTCAGTTTCGTAAAATCTGGTTTTTGTTCCTCCTTATATTTATGGACATCCTTAATGTCTATAATTGTATGGTCATGGGCTGATGGAAACTTCGGGTGAACTATATCTCGACATCTCTGACACATCATCCTTCCACAATTCAAACATTTCCACTTCAGTTTGGGATCATTTTCACATAACTCACAGACTAAGGCTATTTGTCCTTTCCTTATGGAACCTGTTGAGGGTTTGGAGGACGCCATTTTGTCAACATGATATAACTTCCTATAGTTACATAGCCATTTAAACCATTTAAAAGGTATAATAGAGTTCAAATTCTGTGTGTATATATATATATATATATATAAAGGACTTTAGTTTAAATGGCACCAGTATAAACATTGACTATGAATAGATTTTAAACTTCAAATATTTGAAAGGTTTGGAGTGAATGACACAATTTCCTGTAATAATAGTAAAATTGTCATATAGACATTGTAAGTGTGACTCGCCCTACAGATTGCAATAAAACATCAGTATGAGGTACATGTATTTACTATATATTGGATATATCCCCAAGAGCATTAAACTGATAGTGGTATATCTGATTTACATCTCATGATCATGTAAAAAGTGAAAATTATAGGTTTGATCATTTAAGAGGGGTCTTCCAGAAATTTCACCTTTTGCATAGATAAACTATGATAAATGCAGGATATCAGGATATGTTATGTTATAATTTTAATAAAGATATGCACTAAGTAACAGATTCCAGACCAATATTTTAAAGTGAGAGTATATTTTATGGTCTTACTAACAATTACCTCCACATTCACAATGAACATTACAGTACTGTTAAATCTGACAGAATATAAATGGTTTTTTTTTGTGAATGAAAATCTGTATTATTACCAAGTAAATCTAAAGGTCATCATGAGTTGAAATCTTCTTAATAGACCAGTATGTTGAAAGGCCTCTAGTTATACAGACATTTGAACATTTTAAAGGGATACTTTGTCATATAAAAGGCTGGAGTAGACATTATTTAGTTTAATGCTAAGTACCCGTGAATCAATAAATGATTTTATGCAGTTGAATGGATCAGAATAAATCAAATTACAGAAAACTGAAAGGGGCTGAGCATCAGAATTGTAATGGATGAACAAGTACAACAGTGTGATTCAGTCTAAATTCTTTATATAATTATTTCGTTAAAAGATAAAACATAGGTATGGCAAAGGTGGATATAGGTGAAGGGGGAAGTCGGGGCTGGGTTAAGGGGTACACAAAGTAAAGTAACGCATTCAGTATTACATATTCTTCATTTTGCCATATCAGTAAGTGACTATGTGTGCTAAATAAAGTTTCAACTAGATGGAAGTATTCTACTGAATACAAATTCACCTCTCCCCGTGAAACTGTCGAAAACCTTTCATTTGCTGAACATGCATCTATTAATGCAAATAATTCCAATTAATCCCTTTAAAATTATTATATCAAATTCTATAGAAGACATTGTTTGCTTGAACCATGTGCACGGCTATATATAAGTTTGGACTATATCTATTTATAAACCGGCAGTAGTATGTGTTGACCCAATTTATTCACAATCAAAATAACTACATACTCAAAATCAGCGCGTGATTCAATTTGGGTAAATATTAAAGTTAATAAAACCTTCTTGATTGTTATTTGATAAAATCAGAAAATAAATAGTTCACAACATTTCATAGAAATTTATTAATTCATCAGACTGTATTATTATAACACAATTGAGTAAATGATAAGCAACCTTGATCTCAATTTAAAATCTATAAATAGCATTTCATAGAGAAAATTAACAGGCTAATTAAGCACATTTCCCCTTCATGCATCAAAAAACCTATACCAAGGTGCACTGTTCTACATTATAATCTATTCACATGTAAATTTTCACGGCTAAATATGCAGCAGTTTTGCAAACGACCGCAACAAGATTTGTGGCAGAAAAAATGGTACAATTACAATACTTCGCCTTTCCAAACACAGTTTGGAGGCGAATTAATAACATTCTTAATAGTTTTATCATTAGTTCATCTCAACAAAGTGGAGGGGGACTAATGGAGTACCCCCGGCGTCCACATTCGTGTGCGCATCCACAGCCAGTTCTCAGTTAGTAGTTGACATAGGGTCATATTTTTGTGTGCAGGTGCACATTGAAGAGACTGACCATGTGACATAAGGTGAAGGTTACATGGCCCACATTACACGGTTGACTTGCTTTTAAGTATGTCAAAAATTAGTTTTAACATACAAAGTGACCTACAATCATATTTCTAGGGGTGTGGAGTACCTGTAACACAGCCTTCCACCAAAATTAGGTCATTCTGACCTACTTAATGTGTTTCATTGACTTAGGTTAAGTTTTACATCTGATTTCAGTTCTCTAATACCAAGGAACTTACAATCATATTACTTGGTGTCAGGGTGGATCTCAGGGAGTAACACAGCTTCCCACCAAAATTAAGTCACTCTGAGACCTACCTATCTTGCTTCATTGACTGAGGTTAAGTTTTACGTTCAAGTTTAGTTCTCCGATACCAAGTGACCTATAATCATATTACTTGGTGGCAGGGTGCATCACATGAAGCAACACAGCCTCCCACCAAAATTAGGTCACTCTGACCTACTTATCGTGCTGCATTGACTGAGGTTAAGTTTTACATTCGAGTTCAGTTCTCCGATACCAAGGGACTTACAATCATATTACTTACTGTTAGGGTGCATCTTGAGGAGTAACACAGCCTCCAACCAAAATTAGGTCACTCTGACCTACTTATTGCACTTCATTGACTTAGGTTAAGTTTTACGCCAGAGTTCAGTTCTCCAATACCAAGGGACCTACAATTATATTACTTGGTGTCAGGGTGCATCTCTGAGAGTAATGGCTTCCCACTAAAATTAGGTCACTCTGACCTACTTATTGTGCTTCGTTGACTTAGGTAAAGTTTTACGTCCGAGTTCAGTTCTCCTATACCAAGGGACCTACAATCATTTTACTTGCTATAGGTTGCATCTCGGGGAGCAACACAGCCACACACTAAAATTAGTAGGGGAACAAGGCGAACTTTGTAATCATACACTTTTGGTCATGATGATGATGGCAGGGGTTTTTCCCTGTTCTCATTTTTGCAAAAAAGAAAAAAAAAATGTCCCTGTTCTCTTTTTGCAAAAAAAAAAAAAAAAAAAAATCATTCTTTAATTTCTGAAAGGCAAATTTTAAATATAACTTTTCAATGGAGTCTAAAAGTAAATATATTATATAAATGAAAAATAAACCCATTCACTGATGATTCAGAACTAGAATATGATACAGAAGTTTGTGTCTCAGTGATTTGATCTTGTCAAATAGTATTTTGCTTGTTGAAGTTTGAAATTTATACAATCAGAAAATTTAAGGAAAGGCATATACAGTGGATATGAGGATTATAAGTGCTGCTTATTTTGAATACTTGGTTGGTTGCTGGACAAGGGGAGACAAACAATAAAAAATCTGTGCCAAAGTACTTAAAACATGCAAATAAACATGATTGTGATTATGAAATGTAAGAATTGTTCAAACTGTCATATTTTTATGATAAATTAAGATAACATGTCAAGTTATTGCCTCAGAGGTCCAATAAAAATTGCATTATTGGACAAAGGTGGGAAAAACGTACATTATTTATATCATAACCCGGACATTGGTTATGCAGTTGAGTAAATGTGGTTTGTTACATGTTATAAATACATTTTTTAGCAGTGAAATAAGATTATTAGAACTTATAAGCTGATTAAAGTTATATAATATTTATTGATCGGTGTAAACTGGACAGTTCCGACAGAGAAATTTAAATGTTTAGTTACAGCTTTTTAATGGAGTTTTAGGAAAATAATTTCATTGTGACACAGTGTTTCATTTGTGATGGATTTATAGTAATTAGGACAAAGTTGACCACACACAAATATCAGGTGTTAAAGTAATTCATTCAAATGGAATAATTTATTATATATGTATCACGGTGTATATTTATGATATTGAGCCACTGTTACGACTAAAGCTTAATGCTTGCTACGTTAATGCTAAGTTTTCTATAGATTTTGTAATTCTCCCATAGGCAGAGATTTAAAATAGTTGTCGAGAGGCACTATTTTATATGGCTGACTATTAATTTAATATTTTAGGATTTGTGGCAAAGTTGTATTTGTTAATGGTTGAGTTTTCTGGATAAATATTATTCAAACCTCTCCAAAGTTAGTATTCTACTTATAAAATAGTTCTACCAAGGTCAGTTTTGGAATTATATTGTGCATTAAATTGATTGAAACATAAATTTAAAAAGCTTTTAGCATTATCAGCGTTGTTTTTTTATAGATTAATTTTGATTATCATTTGGCATGAGAGCCAGAGATTAGGATTACCATTTATAAGGTAAATGCATATTGGTACACACAAACTTATTGATTTCAATTTTTCAGAAAGATAATTAAATTTTAAAATTTAAAGTAAAAAATTTCTTACCTTTGAGCAGGTGTTTGAACATTGATTTTCAAAGAAGAAAAAAAATGTGAACAACAGGATAAAATATATTTGTGAATTTTAATCACGATATTATCACATGATTGGTCATTAGTTAGACAATTGAATAGTTATTGAAGTAGGGAGGTGTTTAAAAACATCAGATAACATCTTTACAGTTATAATTGCTTGTTCTTTGCTTGTGCTGTGTGACTCTTACATTGATTTCAATCCGAGAATCTAGTTTTCAGGAGATTTTAAAAAAAAAAATATGTGCCTAAATTGCTCTTTGGCATGATCACAAACTGACATCTTGTAGGATTAAGTGTGCGAGAGTTAATTACCGAGCTACTAACTATGAGTTCACACGTCAACAATGTAAGAACGATTTCTATGAAACGACTCCATCAGGATAGTGCTCCACCATTTATTTTAACTGTGACGGACTGTAGCCTGCCATCAGAGGATATGGTCTGTGTGACAGAAAACAGTCTTCAGAATCAGGTTTGTTTGAAGATTTACTTATTGTTTCAATGACAATGGATTCAGAGTAATTTGCATTTACATAGATTACCTAATATTAGTTACGGTGTGACTTTTGTAAAAAATAAAACTAGTATGGACCCACACAGATGATAGTCCCATCGCTGCATAATTTTGGTATATTTGTTGTATTAACCACTTCCTGGCCCATTGACATAAAGGACATTTAAGGGACAAGAAAAAAGTGCCCTTAAAATTCAGGTGCCCTTTATTAGCTCACCTGGCCTATAGGCCATCTTTGATTTTTATTGGCCAATTTTCAAAAATCTTCTGCTCTGAAACTACTTTATGAAATGTTTTGAAACTTTGTAGGAGTGATGAAAACTATACCCGCTACAAAAGGATCCACTTCTGGTTGAGATTCATCTTCTCAACTGATGGCTGCTGCTGTTCAAATTTTCCATTGAAACCATATGGGAAAGGACTTTGATGTCATTTGCTCAGGAACTAATGGGCAAATTGTAACCAAAGTTGACTGGAATGATGTATGGAAGGACCTCTACCAACTCTCCACCTTTGACAGCATGGTCGCCAGAGGCCATATTCGATTTTAATTGGTCAATTTTCAAAATTCTTCTCTGAAACTACATTATGAAAAGTTTTGAAACTTTGCAGGATTGATGATGACAGTACCCTCTACAAACATTTCACTTTTGGTTGAGGTTCATCATACCGACTGACAGCTGAGGCTGTTCAAAGATTCTATTGAATCCATATGAGAAAAGACTTTTTTGTCATTTGCTCAGGAACTAATGGGCAGACTTTAACCAAAGTTGTCACATATCTCATATGGAAGGACAGATGCAAATGATCCACTTTTTTTGAGGTCAAAGGTCAAATATCAAGGTTATTTTGGCATTTTGTGTTTCCTTTAAAACCTTGTGGATACAAAAGAGCTCATATTTTATAATGGCCTAATAAAAGCCAGGTGCATGAGTCTCTAGTATTGAGGTTCCTTTTACAAGCCTTTCTCATTGTGCCCTTTACAGAGGTATTTTACAGTAGGATTGAATGTATATCATTCTGGAACATTTACGGTACCATTACCATTTACAGTAAAACTTCTTAAAACCCATCCCTCTAAGAACCGGTTCTCTCCATATATCGGCTAAATTCTGAAGTCCCTGCCTTTTAAAAAAATACAAAAGATTTTATATTAAAGGGAAATAACTCTTGTCTGACTTTAATTTTCAATAAACTGGCCACCCCTACAGATGGGCTGTTTATAGTGACTTTTGGTTTAGATAAGTTTCACTGTGTATTATGTGGAACTTATTTTCAGAGTAATATTCAGGTCTCCAATATATAATACTTAAATCAGAATTCATTTATTTGCCAACGTACCTTATGAGATATAATTGAAAAGTATGAAAATTTAATTAATCTGGATATTATAATATATTTGAGAAAATGAGGAAGGAATCCATTAATGTTTGATAATTAAATACCGTATTACCAGGTTGTTTATTGAATCTTACAGTGAAATTACCAGTTAATTCCATTAACTTTATAACAGTATCTGCCAGAATATGATATTTTGCCATTTTGACATAAATATAGATCAGTAATTTCTAAAATGAAGCTTAAGATTTAAAATTTTTAATCATAATCACAGTTTTGAAATTTAGCCATCAGCTGTTTGTAGTGTTTTGGTTAAAATATTGAAAATACATGGTTACTGCTGTTTATGCTGTGTCATTGTTTTGTTTGTTAGGTATGACCTTGCATATGGTAAATAGGTGTAGTGGGGCTTTTGGTTATCAGATCTGGGGGTATATTGGACTCCTGGTCATAAGATCTAGATTCTCATGTGATTTGTTGGACTTGTGGTGTCAAGATATGAGGTTGCATTGACCCCATGGATGGAAGATGTGGCCTGGGTTTTCTAAATTTACTCAATTTCTGAACAATCATTGATGGAAATTTAGAATTTGAGGAAATATTCAGAAGTTTGAGGAATGAAACCAGATCCTGTGATCACTTGTGGTTGTTGTGTGTTAAGACATTGGTTCTGAGATTTGATTGTTGTTATGATGAGTTGGGTTGGTATCACAGTTATTACATCCAGTCTTCCTTGTGTTGTAGGTTTTGGACACGGGATCATACAATATTGGTGATATTATCATGGTTATTACATCCAGTCTTCCTTGTGTTGTAGGTTTTGGAAAGGTGGTCATGATCAATCCAGATCATACAATATTGGTGATATTATCATGGTTATTACATCCAGTCTTCCTTGTGTTGTAGGTTTTGGAAAGGTGGTCATGATCAATTGAGTCATACAATATTGGTGATATTATCATGTTTATTACATCCAGTCTTCCTTGTGTTGTAGGTTTTGGAAAGGTGGTCATGATCAATCCAGATCATACAATATTGGTGATATTATCATGGTTATTACATCCAGTCTTCCTTGTGTTGTAGGTTTTGGAAAGGTGGTCATGATCAATCCAGATCATACAATATTGGTGATATTATCATGGTTATTACATCCAGTCTTCCTTGTGTTGTAGGTTTTGGAAAGGTGGTCATGATCAATCCAGATCATACAATATTGGTGATATTATCATGGTTATTACATCCAGTCTTCCTTGTGTTGTAGGTTTTGGAAAGGTGGTCATGATCAATTGAGTCATACAATATTGGTGATATTATCATGTTTATTACATCCAGTCTTCCTTGTGTTGTAGGTTTTGGACAGGGGATCACGATCAATCCAGATCATACAATATTGGTGATATTATCATGTTTATTACATCCAGTCTTCCTTGTGTTGTAGGTTTTGGAAAGGTGGTCATGATCAATCCAGATCATACAATATTGGTGATATTATCATGGTTATTACATCCAGTCTTCCTTGTGTTGTAGGTTTTGGACAGGGGATCACGATCAATCCAGATCATACAATATTGGTGATATTATCATGTTTATTACATCCAGTCTTCCTTGTGTTGTAGGTTTTGGAAAGGTGGTCATGATCAATCCAGATCATACAATATTGGTGATATTATCATGGTTATTACATCCAGTCTTCCTTGTGTTGTAGGTTTTGGACACGGGATCATACAATATTGGTGATATTATCATGGTTATTACATCCAGTCTTCCTTGTGTTGTAGGTTTTGGAAAGGTGGTCATGATCAATTGAGTCATACAATATTGGTGATATTATCATGTTTATTACATCCAGTCTTCCTTGTGTTGTAGGTTTTGGACAGGTGGTCATGATCAATTGAGTCATACAATATTGGTGATATTATCATGTTTATTACATCCAGTCTTCCTTGTGTTGTAGGTTTTGGAAAGGTGGTCATGATCAATCCAGATCATACAATATTGGTGATATTATCATGGTTATTACATCCAGTCTTCCTTGTGTTGTAGGTTTTGGACAGGGGATCACGATCAATCCAGATCATACAATATTGGTGATATTATCATGGTTATTACATCCAGTCTTCCTTGTGTTGTAGGTTTTGGACAGGTGGTCATGATCAATCCAGATCATACAATATTGGTGATATTGTCATGGTTATTACATCCAGTCTTCCTTGTGTTGTAGGTTTTGGAAAGGTGGTCATGATCAATCCAGATCATACAATATTGGTGATATTATCATGGTTATTACATCCAGTCTTCCTTGTGTTGTAGGTTTTGGAAAGGTGGTCATGATCAATTGAGTCATACAATATTGGTGATATTATCATGTTTATTACATCCAGTCTTCCTTGTGTTGTAGGTTTTGGAAAGGTGGTCATGATCAATCCAGATCATACAATATTGGTGATATTATCATGGTTATTACATCCAGTCTTCCTTGTGTTGTAGGTTTTGGAAAGGTGGTCATGATCAATCCAGATCATACAATATTGGTGATATTATCATGGTTATTACATCCAGTCTTCCTTGTGTTGTAGGTTTTGGAAAGGTGGTCATGATCAATCCAGATCATACAATATTGGTGATATTATCATGGTTATTACATCCAGTCTTCCTTGTGTTGTAGGTTTTGGAAAGGTGGTCATGATCAATTGAGTCATACAATATTGGTGATATTATCATGTTTATTACATCCAGTCTTCCTTGTGTTGTAGGTTTTGGACAGGGGATCACGATCAATCCAGATCATACAATATTGGTGATATTATCATGTTTATTACATCCAGTCTTCCTTGTGTTGTAGGTTTTGGAAAGGTGGTCATGATCAATCCAGATCATACAATATTGGTGATATTATCATGGTTATTACATCCAGTCTTCCTTGTGTTGTAGGTTTTGGACAGGGGATCACGATCAATCCAGATCATACAATATTGGTGATATTATCATGTTTATTACATCCAGTCTTCCTTGTGTTGTAGGTTTTGGAAAGGTGGTCATGATCAATCCAGATCATACAATATTGGTGATATTATCATGGTTATTACATCCAGTCTTCCTTGTGTTGTAGGTTTTGGACACGGGATCATACAATATTGGTGATATTATCATGGTTATTACATCCAGTCTTCCTTGTGTTGTAGGTTTTGGAAAGGTGGTCATGATCAATTGAGTCATACAATATTGGTGATATTATCATGTTTATTACATCCAGTCTTCCTTGTGTTGTAGGTTTTGGACAGGTGGTCATGATCAATTGAGTCATACAATATTGGTGATATTATCATGTTTATTACATCCAGTCTTCCTTGTGTTGTAGGTTTTGGAAAGGTGGTCATGATCAATCCAGATCATACAATATTGGTGATATTATCATGGTTATTACATCCAGTCTTCCTTGTGTTGTAGGTTTTGGACAGGGGATCACGATCAATCCAGATCATACAATATTGGTGATATTATCATGGTTATTACATCCAGTCTTCCTTGTGTTGTAGGTTTTGGACAGGTGGTCATGATCAATCCAGATCATACAATATTGGTGATATTGTCATGGTTATTACATCCAGTCTTCCTTGTGTTGTAGGTTTTGGAAAGGTGGTCATGATCAATTGAGTCATACAATATTGGTGATATTATCATGTTTATTACATCCAGTCTTCCTTGTGTTGTAGGTTTTGGACAGGGGATCACGATCAATCCAGATCATACAATATTGGTGATATTATCATGGTTATTACATCCAGTCTTCCTTGTGTTGTAGGTTTTGGAAAGGTGGTCATGATCAATCCAGATCATACAATATTGGTGATATTATCATGGTTATTACATCCAGTCTTCCTTGTGTTGTAGGTTTTGGACAGGGGATCACGATCAATCCAGATCATACAATATTGGTGATATTATCATGGTTATTACATCCAGTCTTCCTTGTGTTGTAGGTTTTGGACAGGTGGTCATGATCAATCCAGATCATACAATATTGGTGATATTGTCATGGTTATTACATCCAGTCTTCCTTGTGTTGTAGGTTTTGGAAAGGTGGTCATGATCAATTGAGTCATACAATATTGGTGATATTATCATGTTTATTACATCCAGTCTTCCTTGTGTTGTAGGTTTTGGACAGGGGATCACGATCAATCCAGATCATACAATATTGGTGATATTATCATGGTTATTACATCCAGTCTTCCTTGTGTTGTAGGTTTTGGAAAGGTGGTCATGATCAATCCAGATCATACAATATTGGTGATATTATCATGGTTATTACATCCAGTCTTCCTTGTGTTGTAGGTTTTGGAAAGGTGGTCATGATCAATCCAGATCATACAATATTGGTGATATTGTCATGGTTATTACATCCAGTCTTCCTTGTGTTGTAGGTTTTGGAAAGGTGGTCATGATCAATTGAGTCATACAATATTGGTGATATTATCATGTTTATTACATCCAGTCTTCCTTGTGTTGTAGGTTTTGGACAGGGGATCACGATCAATCCAGATCATACAATATTGGTGATATTATCATGGTTATTACATCCAGTCTTCCTTGTGTTGTAGGTTTTGGACAGGGGATCATACAATATTGGTGATATTATCATGGTTATTACATCCAGTCTTCCTTGTGTTGTAGGTTTTGGACAGGGGATCATACAATATTGGTGATATTATCATGGTTATTACATCCAGTCTTCCTTGTGTTGTAGGTTTTGGACAGGGGATCACGATCAATCCAGATCATACAATATTGGTGATATTATCATGGTTATTACATCCAGTCTTCCTTGTGTTGTAGGTTTTGGAAAGGTGGTCATGATCAATCCAGATCATACAATATTGGTGATATTATCATGGTTATTACATCCAGTCTTCCTTGTGTTGTAGGTTTTGGACAGGTGGTCATGATCAATCCAGATCATACAATATTGGTGATATTATCACAGTTATTACATCCAGTCTTCCTTGTGTTGTAGGTTTTGGAAATGTGGCCATGGTCAATCCAATGGTGGTATTATTGACCTTTAACTGTGACAAGGATTCTTAAATCTTGTCTTTTCTCTTGATAATACAGCATTGATTTCAATTAAATACTATGGAAGCCCATTTTGAACCTCCCAAAAATATGAATTTAAATTTGATATCACCAATTAAAATTAAGATTGAATTCGTGATCACAAATTTCTGGAACTAGTTATAACAGTTTTTAAAAGTTGTAATAACGGATTAAATTCATGATCACAATTTTTTGTAATTCATGATAATGGCTTAAAAACGTGATTACTAATTGTATAATTCATTATCACAAATGTGTGTAATATGATATCACAGTTTTTTTGTAATTCGTTATCACAGATTTTTGTAATTCGTGATAACGGTTTAAAATCGTTATAAGAAATTTTATAATTCGTGATAATGAATTTGTTGAATTATTTATCACGAATTTAATCCATTATCACAAATTACAAAAAAACTTTGATAACTATTTCTACAAATCCGTAATAACAATTTCTCCTATTCCTGACGTGTTTAATCGGTGGGATAAAAATACATAATATCTTTAACCACTTCCCGATGATTAAATTTCTACATGGGAATTACCGCCCTTTTTTCTACAGTTATTAGAACGGTAAACTAGAGAATTCCCGAAATGGCGTCTATGTAAACAAACTACATAGCAACGACATTTTCTTGAGGTTTTTGTCGATAATCATAGGAGAAACAGGCTCGCGTGTTGAAAATCGAAAATTTAACTATCTCGGGTGGAGAAATTCCATAACCCACTGGTACCTGAAGGAGAATCTATATTTATACAGTTCGTTATCACGAATTACAAAGATTGTGATAATGAATTTAATTTGTAATTACAAATTACAAAAACTGTTATAAATAATTCCGAAAATTCATTATCACAAAACTAATTTGTTATAATTCTTAAATTCGTGATTTCAAATTCAAATTGATATATTTGGTAGGTACTAAATGTGCTTCCGTAAAATACCAATATAAAAGTGAAAAAATTTCTTTGAATGTTGTAAGAATTAATGATAGTACTGTCTCGTCTAATTTTTAAAAAGTATTAAGATCAGGATTCTCAACTAATGGTGACCGTTACTCAGGTAAAATTCAACATATACTGTGGATTCCTTTATTAGCTCACCTGACCCAAAGGGTCAAGTGAGTTTTTCTCATCACTTGGCGTCCGTCGTCCGTCGTCCGTCGTCCGGCGTCGTCGTTAACATTTTACATTTTGAACTTCTTCTAGAGAACCACTGAATGGAATGAAACCAAACATGGCATGAATGTTCCTTATGAGGTGCTGACCAAGTGTTGTTACTTTGTAGCCGATCCATCATCCAAGATGGCCGCCAGCGGGGAACTTAGTTTAACATAGGACCCTATGGGAAATGCATACAAATGACTTCTTTTAGAGAACCACTGAATGGAATGAAACTAAATCTGGCATGAATGTTCCTTATGAGGTGCTGACCAAGTGTTGTTACTTTGTAGCCGATCCATCATCCAAGATGGCCGCCAGCGGGGAACTTAGTTTAACATAGGACCCTATGGGAAATGCATACAAATGACTTCTTTTAGAGAACCACTGAATGGAATGAAACTAAATCTGGCATGAATGTTCCTTATGAGGTGCTGACCAAGTGTTGTTACTTTGTAGCCGATCCATCATCCAAGATGGGCGCCAGAGGGGGACTTAGTTTAACATAGGACCCTATGGGAAATGCATACAAATGACTTCTTTTAGAGAACCGTTGAATGGAATGAAACCAAACATGGCATGAATGTTCCTTATGAGGTGCTGACCAAGTGTTGTTACTTTGTAGCCGATCCATCATCCAAGATGGCCGCCAGCAGGGAACTTAGTTTAACATAGGAACCTATGGGAAATGCATACAAATGACTTCTTTTAGAGAACCACTTAATGGAATGAAACTAAATCTGGCATGAATGTTCCTTATGAGGTGCTGACCAAGTGTTGTTACTTTGTAGCCGATCCATCATCCAAGATGGCCGCCAGCAGGGAACTTAGTTTAACATAGGACCCTATGGGAAATGCATACAAATGACTTCTTTTAGAGAACCACTGAATGGAATGAAACTAAATCTGGCATGAATGTTCCTTATGAGGTGCTGACCAAGTGTTGTTACTTTGTAGCCGATCCATCATCCAAGATGGCCGCCAGCGGGGAACTTAGTTTAACATAGGACCCTATGGGAAATGCATACAAATGACTTCTTTTAGAGAACCACTGAATGGAATGAAACTAAATCTGGCATGAATGTTCCTTATGAGGTGCTGACCAAGTGTTGTTACTTTGTAGCCGATCCATCGTCCAAGATGGGCGCCAGAGGGGGACTTAGTTTAACATAGGACCCTATGGGAAATGCATACAAATGACTTCTTTTAGAGAACCGTTGAATGGAATGAAACCAAACATGGCATGAATGTTCCTTATGAGGTGCTGACCAAGTGTTGTTACTTTGTAACCGATCCATCATCCAAGATGGCCGCCAGCGGGGAACTTAGTTTAACATAGGACCCTATGGGAAATGCATACAAATGACTTCTTTTAGAGAACCACTGAATGGAATGAAACTAAATCTGGCATGAATGTTCCTTATGAGGTGCTGACCAAGTGTTGTTACTTTGTAGCCGATCCATCATCCAAGATGGCCGCCAGCGGGGAACTTAGTTTAACATAGGAACCTATGGGACATGCATACAAATGACTTCTTTTAGAGAACCACTGAATGGAATGAAACTAAATCTGGCATGAATGTTCCTTATGAGGTGCTGACCAAGTGTTGTTACTTTGTAGCCGATCCATCATCCAAGATGGGCGCCAGAGGGGGACTTAGTTTAACATAGGACCCTATGGGAAATGCATACAAATGACTTCTTTTAGAGAACCGTTGAATGGAATGAAACCAAACATGGCATGAATGTTCCTTGTGAGGTGCTGACCAAGTGTTGTTACTTTGTAGCCGATCCATAATCCAAGATGGCCGCCAGCGGGGAACTTAGTTTAACATAGGACCCTATGGGAAATGCATACAAATGACTTCTTTTAGAGAACCACTGAATGGAATGAAACTTTGCTGACCAAGTGTTGTTACTTTGTTGCCGATCCATCATCCAAGATGTTTAGAAGTCTATCAGAAAATTGTAAAAAAAATTCTGAATGGTCACAACTTGACCACATATTCAAAAATAATAATGATAAGATGTCTTCAGTAGCTATTGTAAGACTACACTAAGATGACCTGTTTTTAATTTTAAATACTGTGTCAAATTAAACCAATCTTGGTCTCAATCATTATATAATTTTACATAATTTCCAAAATCACATTAGATACAGGTGAGCGACACAGGCTCTTGAGAGCCTCTAGTTTTTATAGGCAGCAATTTTCATGTTTTTTTTAATTAGATGTTTGGAAGATCTGTACCAAATTTTGGTTATTTTTTCTAATAATGCACCATACATAAGATTTACATTTCATTGAAGACTTAAATTTGTGGTTTCTCTGGAGTCACCACAGAACCATGAAAATTGATATCCAATATACAGAAAACCTTATATCTGATGGAATCGTTGTTAAGGAATTATTCCATATAACCAGGCAGAATAGTTGTTATATGCCCATTATCACAGGGCTATCCATTACTCAAAACTATCTAATTTTCAACTGAAAAAAAAAACATGATAAAATCAATTGGTCAAAAGTATTCAACTATCTCATTCTTGAGCCATCACAACTTTATAACCTCTGAATTCTAAAGTGTTTATAAGGTTAAAAGCAATTGACTGGTTAATTGACTAGAAACATTAAATGTTTAACACTGCCAGAGAAATGACTTTATTATTATTGATCATGCCTTTTCCAATTTCAAGCTTAAAATCAAAATAAAGGGCTAATTGTGGTATGACATCTTTAAGACAAATAATTCTGTTTGTTAATGGTTAAATCTTGTTTGTATTTAAGGAAAGTCTATAAAAAAAGTGACTTGTTTACAAACTTTATGTTATTATTGACTTTGTTTCGAAATGGCAGATCATTCGTCATTTATACACACAGTAGTGTCATATTACTATCCTGTTTTACATGTAATATGGCAAAATATGTCCCATTATTTTAACCTGAGGACATACATGCACTGTTAACAAAATTCGATTGTGTATTGTTACACTGCATGTTCCATTCTGACATTTATTTGAAATATTTCTTATAAATACATACTTCTAGAATTATGACAGTGAAGTAGAAGTGAAATAAATGTAGCGGAAATTAATGGCTCTACTTCTTGACATATTATACGTTAGATTATCATAAGGATATATCCCTATTCCATGATATCTATTTTGAAAAAAAAAAAGAAAAGATGTACACATTTTGTCGATATACATTAAAAAAGCAAAAACAATAATCGAAAAAGTACATGTTGTGCTATTATCTTGATTTTGTTATCTCCTTTTATGAAAAGTTTCTGTATGGCATCATATCATTTGCAACAACAGCCTCCTGGGAAATATTGAGAATCAGCTTCATCATGTCATATGCTGACTGAATTATAGCAAGTAAGATGTGACAAGATGATATGTTGTTTTACAGGATAGGAAAGTCTCCTTGGTGTTAGAAACAATAGATAATATATCTTCTCTTGTATCTGTTATATATCTTTGTCACCCTCTAATTCTATAGTATGTTTTCTGTAGGCTACAAAATAATGGCAGAAAGGAGTGTTAGTTCCTTCACATAGTGTAAACAACTTGCTATTATAGCATTAGTTGCTATTATTTCAATACCAGCATGTAATTGACACATTCAAGGTGCTGTTTTGAATTAGTTAAATTTTTGGAAACTAAGGAGTTGTCTCCCTTATGAATGGTAGATCATTTTGGTTTAATATCTCTACTTTTTAGAAATGAGTTGATGAGACATAATTTGTAGCAATTATTGCTTTAGAATTGTTATAAATCAAATAATTTGGACATAAATACACTGAGGGCAAAGAAAAATTATGTTTGTGTTCAGTTTTTGTCGAGCCTTCGACTTTTGTCGAAAAAGCGAGACATAGCAATCCTACATTCCGTCGTCGTCGGCGGCGGCGGCGGTGTCCACAAATATTCACCCTGTGGTTAAAGTTTTTGAAATTTTAATAACTTTCTTAAACTATCCTGGATTTCTACCAAACTTGGACAGAGGCTTGTTTATGATCATAAGATAGTATCCAGAAGGAAATTTTGTAAAAAAAAAATTCCAGTTTTTCCGTATTTTACTTATAAATGGACTTAGTTTTTATGCCAGGAAACATTACATTCACTCTGTGGTTAAAGTTTTTGAAATTTTAATAACTTTCTTAAAATATCCTCGATTTGTACCAAACTTGGACAGAAGCTTGTTTATGATCATAAGATAGTATCCAGAAGTAAATTTTGTAAAATAAAAATTCCAGTTTTTCTGTATATTACTTATAAATGGACTTAGTTTTTCTGCCAGGAAACATTACATTCATTCTGTGGTTAAAGTTTTCAAAATTTTAATAACTTTCTTAAACTATCCTGGATTTGTACCAAACTTGGACAGAAGCTTGTTTATGATCATAATATAGTATCCAGAAGTAAATTTAGTAAAAAAAAAAAAAAAATTTCCGTATTTTACTTATAAATGGACTTAGTTTTTCTGCCAGGAAACATTACATTCACTCTGTGGTTAAAGTTTTTAAAATTTTAATAACTTTCTTAAACTATCCAGGAATTTTACCAAATTTGGACAGAAGCTTGTTTATGATATAAAGATTGTATCCAGGAGAAAATTTTGTAAAATATTTATTTCTGTTTTTCAGTTTTTTACGTATAAATGGACTTAACATTGCATTCTATTATGTGCATTCACCTATCACACTGAAAATATAGACAACATCAAAAGTAGGCGAGACACTGGGTTCCGCGGAACCCTTACGAATTTTTTAGCTACTGACCCTAATTTTTTTGTGCCTACCCTTAGGTGTTTATTTGTATCTTTATTAATGCACTTTTTACACATGAGGGCTGGATGGCATAATACAATGTGAAACAAAAGAACACAATATAATGATACGGATCATACACAAATCAAAATTCAATGCCGAGTTTGAGTCTACTCTCCTCAGTATCCACAACTTTTCATTGACTTTATTGTACAAGCACCATATTTTTCATATTTTTGTAATGTAAAAAATGTGTATTTTCACTAAAAATCTATTTAAAATCTGCTGTTTTACTTCAGTTCTTGGAAGTTTGGATAAGTAATAAGCTATTTTATTTTCATTTTTCACCATATAGTCATAAGCTTAACGCCAATAATAAGCTGGCCTCGGTAGCCGAGTGGTCTAAGTAGTTTGTCATGACTAATAATGATCACTATCCTGTCAGCACTGAGGTTATGAGTTCGAATTTCACCTGTAACAGCGCGTGTTAGACTCCGATTTTAATTGACAAGATTGCCAATTTTCCTATCAAAAGGTTGGTGGTTCTGGCTCCCTCCACCAATAAGAACTGGCCGCAGCAAAATAGCCATATGTGCTGAAAATGGCATAAAACCCCAACTAACTAACTAAACTAAACCAATAACAATGTACGTTCCTTTAGATAACACTAATGATGTGAAAGAAGGAATATGAATGAGGAACCAGAGTGAGTTATCTTTTCCTAGCCAATGTAGGAAAGGGAGATAATTAAATTCTCTCCCTTTTGTCCTGAGGCTAAAAGGGCGACAAATTTATTATCTCCCTTACCTACATTGGTTAGGAAAAGATAACTCACTCTGGTTTCTCATTAATCCTTGATACTAAATCCTTACATATGTATGACAAAGGCAATAAGTTGTTATAACAGTAGTGTTTGATTAACGAAGATTTACTTTTAAGGCAAGGGGCCTCGGTGGCCGAGTGGTCTAGGTAGTTCGTCATGACTACTACTGATCACTAGCCTATCAATGCTGGGGTTGTGAGTTCGAATCTCACCTGTGGCGGGGTGTGTTCGACTCCGATCTTAATTGACAAGGATTGCCAATTTTCCTACCGAAGGTCGGTGGTTCTCTCTGGGTACTCCGGCTTCCTCCACCAATAAAAACTGGCCGCCGCGAAATGGCCAAAATGTGCTGAAAACGGCGTTAAACCTCAACTAAACAAACAAACAAACTTTTAAGGCAGGTTTCTTGGTCTTCTTTAAGAGAACTATGACAATTGGAAATAAATAAGTTTTCATGACATTATAATGACTACAAAGGACATTTTATAAATTATTTATACTTAACTACAATAGGTCAGGCCTAGGACGCATTATTTTATAATTAGGAAAAGTAACAAGAGATTTTAAATAATAAAAGAATGAAACATGATGGATGATACAAATTTATCAGGATGTCATGTCTGTCTGGATGTTTGTTTTGTTAATTTGTGTTATAAGGAAATGTAATGATTTCAGTAAATAAAAATAGTATAAAATACCGAGGGGAAAATTAAAAGACCTATCCTCCTTACCTACACTTATCAGATACTTTCCCTTAGCTAATTAGTCACATACTTAATAGACCTGCATGGTTAATTGACATCAAGAAATAAATAAAGTTTGTTTGAAATTACATAGTAAAAATTATAAAACATTCCTCTCATTTAAACTTAATTGTCAGTTGCTTATAAAATAAAGTATATACGTAAAATTAATTTTAAAACTTTATATTACAAACTAGAATATACAGTATGACTGAGTGTTCTTACATTGTTATAATGACCCCAACAAAAAATGTTTGGGTATATATAGGAAACAACCTGTGTAATTCCTTCTATATCATGAAAACACAAAATTTGTACACCATACTGGTGGTATGCTTGGACTGAAATAAGTCCTGTCTAACATCATGAAGGGGGAACAATTTGATTTGATCATTTATTTTGGTTTGGATTATTTTGGGTACTATTATTTTATAAGCTTGCTTGAAGTATATTTAGTTACAAGTGAAACAGATGTATTGGAGTATTACACAAAGCTACAGAGCAAGTGAAGAACTAAACCTTACCTTATAAATAAACAAGGGAGATTCAATAAAAGTGGTGCGACTTGTCAAATACAGTATCAATAACCCCTATGAATGTTTTTACAAAGGAGCCTGCTTGACAGAGTGGTCTGTCGTAACTTTCAATGTTAAATGTCCAGGGAAGTGTAAATAAGTGAGGTTTTACAGAGCGCATAGCAAGGTGTGGCTCAGCACTGATGTTAATTGACAAGGATTGCTTATTTTCCTTATTGAATGTAGGCTATTCTCTTGGGCCAACGGCCTCATCGACTAATAGAAATTGGCAGCCACAATATACACTAAATTCCACTTAAAGTGACATACAACCATGATAAAGTGTGAAAAGTCATTTATTCAAAAAATCAAATGAGTTAAGTCATGATATTACATTGTATATAATCAGTTTAAAACAAATGAATAAAGGTCGTAAAGAGTACATTACAAATATCAGACTTTTAAGGGAAACCTTTCAATTGTTTTACAACAATTGAGATACTAGTGTTTTTTTTTTCTTCCAGCATTTTTTGACATAGCCCCCCTCGTTTCTATTGAAGTCATCTTGACCAAATTTGGACAGTGAGGCTGTGAAGGATTTCATTATTTCCTTAAGGAGTTATCTCCCTTTTATTGATTTTTTTTCAACATGGCCCCCCCCCCCCCCCCCCCCCTTCGTTGTTTTTAAAGATATCATGACCTTATTTGGACAATAGGTAGACCTCATCATGAAGTATTACCAGATGACCCTACTTAGGTTTTTATCATGTCCTTTAAGTTTTTTATCCCCTTGAAACAATTTCTTTATTTGCATATAATTTAAAAACTGTTACAGATAGAATCGATTTGAAAATGGGAACATGTACATGAACAGATGGCGATGTTTATAAACATAAACATTTATTTTGTTATTAACCCTTTTAAGAGTTATTTCCCTTGAAATATTATACACAATTTTTGAAAAATTCTATTTCTAGAACCGGAAGTTATAGCGACATGGGACCTTCACCAGTAATCTTTAGTTCATGTGACCTTTCATTTGCACCCTAGGTCAAAGATCACCGAGTGCAAAAAAGTTTTCATGCTTAAATTTCAAGCTTGAATATTAAGAAAACGATAAGCTGCAAAAATTAAAACTTCTAAGATGGTAAGGTTGTTGCATATCAAATGAAAGTTCATAAAGCGTACATTTCTAATATCAAATTTTTGTTCCCCAAAAATGGGTTGGGTTGAGTCATTGAGTGCAAAAAATAAATTGTCTTAGAAGTTAGGTTGTTGAATATCAAATGAAAGGTCGTAATGTGTACATTTCAAATATCGAATTCCTGTCCCCAAAAAATGATTGTGATAGGATTATCAACTGCACAAAATCAAACTTCTTAGATGGTGGGATTGTCGCATATCAAATGAAAGGTCATCAAATCTACATTACAAATATCATACTGCTGATCTGGAAAATTGAGGTGTATCAGGTCATTAAGTGCGAAAAGTGAAAACTTTAAGAAAGTATGCTTGTTGCGTATCAAATGAAAGGTCCTAAAGAGCAGACTTTTAAGGGAAAGACCTTTCAATTGTTTTTCAAACAATTGAGATACTAGTTATGTTTGATGTTTCAACTTGAGAATGTTGTTTCTTTCATGTAGATTCATAAAATCTGTATTCATTCAGTTTTATTTTGTACAACAGATTTTGCATATTTAAACATGCATGGAGTACAAAGTTGTATTTTGAATACTACATGTAATTTTATCACATTAACAAACTGCGGTTTGATTTCACTGAAATTTTTATACCATGACCTTTACTTTGATTTTATATTATGCCCTGTTTCCTCTGGGGAAAAATGTGAATGACACACAAGAAACTAAAAGGAGAAAACATCATGATGCCATTAAATGTAACACGATATATCCTGCATTTATGATAGTTTATCTTTGCACTAGGTGAAATTCCTGAAAGACACCCCTTCTAAATTATTAAAACCTATCATATGCACATTTCAGTATCATGATGTAAGTACGATATACTTCTGTCGGGCTAATGCCCTGGGAAGTATATCCAATACTTAAATTCTAAGTAATTCCATTACACTAATAATATAACATGATTCTGACATCTATAGCTTAAAAATCAGTTAAAATGTCACACTGATTGTAAAAATCTAGAAATGCTACATGATTATATATACATAAGGCTTAAGTGATAAGTTAAAAAAAGTAAATGTGTAAATCTTATATGTATGTATATTTTTTCCATCTTCTAGAACCGCCTTGTGGTAGCATGCTCGCCTTGAGTGCAGAAGGTCGCGGGTTCGATCCCCGGCCGGGTGAAACCAAAGAAATTAAAATTGGAATTTGCTGCTTCTCCACCAAGCACGCGGAATCTAGGAGTAGGAGCAAAGGATTAGTGTGCTCGGAGTCAGTATAATGTGTCTGAGTGGGGTGATATGTCTTCCTGCGGATATTTACCTCGTGAGCTAGCACGCTAAAAATCCGGCTCAGCTTGTCGGTCTTGTACAAAGCAGGGACCATATTCATATCGTATTAACATGTTCTCGTCCTAATATGCACCTGGTTGCCACTGGACGTTAAACAATAATTCATCCATCCATCTTCTAGTCTTATGTGATTTCAAGCAGTTTACACCTCTTTTTGTATGATCATGATCAAGGACTGTTGGGGCTCCCTGACAATAATTTTGGTGTATGTATGCCAATCTCCTTTAGAAAAACATATCCTGTTTACCAGTCAAAAGCAAAAAACATACCATGAGCTAGACTAAGCGAAATAGTTTATAAAATCTCTACTTAATGACGATTCATACAAGTAAAAATTAAAATGGAGTGATTTTTAAAGCATTAAAAATGTTTTGTTGATCATTTTCTTCTGTATTTTAAGCATAAATATAGATAAGCTATTCTACCAAGTAAACGTGACCCTGTTATAGACTGTGAATTATACATAGATTATGGCCGCAACTAGACATGAAGATCATGAAAATACAACCCTTTACTGTGGCACACTCATACTATCTGAATTATATTTGGAGTAGCTGCCATGGGGATCAAGGTTAGTTAGAAGAAACATTTAGGCTTTTGTAATTTTCTAATTTTTTGGTCATTTTTTAACTCGCCTGACCCAAAGGCCCATTTGAGCCATCACTTGGTGTCCATAGTCTAATGTCCAGCTGAAGATCTTCTCCTTGGAAACCAATGTGCCAGTTGAGATCAAACTTTTACTTCCAACCAACATTGCTTCGACTAAAAATAGAAAAAAGGGGGATTATTTTTTAAAATGAGTTTCAGAATTGTGTCTAATGACCTCGACTGTGAACTAAGATGACTGCCACAGCCATACTTAGTTTAACATACGACCATGTGGAAAACTTCATGTTAAAATCTGAAACCACATGGCCAATTGGAACCAGACTTGGCAGCAGTGGTCCTCTTTCTGAATTGTGTCTGATGACCTAGACTGTCACCCAAGATGGCTGCTATGTTAACATAGGATCCTATGGAAAATTCATTTAAAAATCTTCTTCTCTGAAACATTGACTGAGTCAATTTGAACTAGATTTGGCAGCAATGGTCCTCATATGGTCTTCTTTCAGAATTTTGTCTGATACTTAGACTTGTGAACCAAGACATCTGCCACATCCAAACTTAGCAATGATATTTATTCTATGGCAAAGACTGTCAACTAAGATGGCCTACAATGTCAAACATAGGATTGGATGGGAAGATCCCTTCATAAAGTCTTCTTTTGTGAAACTTGGTTCAGTTTAAACAAATCTTGCCAGCAGTGGTAATAACATGAAGATGATCTAATATAAATACAAAAAGGAAGCCTGTTTGTCCCAATTACCAACAAAATTGCTTTTCAGTTACTGCTTTTATGGCTGTTGATTGGAAAATTGAATCCAGATGAACAATAAAGGCTCCCGGGAGGCTCTAGTATATTTAGTTTATTTACCTATCTGGTTAGACAGACAACTTTCCAGTTGTGTATTGATGGGTATAAATCCTGGTCAATGTAACACCCAGATGTAGAATATTTTGATATTAGGTTTTTTTTCAGTCTCTAACTTTTTACATGAAAAAATTTGATGCTTTTACTCAGCTCTATATTATAGTAGACACCCAATCTAGATATATACTGGTAAAGAAAAGGAAAAGAATTATATCAAAGTTATCAAATATGTAAAATATCACAAAGCTTATGTCGAACTGAAGATTGCCAGTTTACCTGAGTAGATCGTGATATTTTAATTGTGAGGAAATAATTAAGTTTTCTTTCTGAAATGGAAATGAAACTGCCAAACATGTTACACTAATTACTATAAATTCAGAAATTATTGCAAAACTTAGAAAATCATATAATGGGGACATGATATGAAACGATATACTAGGAAAAAATTGATAATGTTTGGCATTTTCTCTTGATATAAAGATTGCATTAATTTCTGAATTTCCAATGTATGGAACAAAAGATCATATAGATAACATTTTCCATACATGTAGTAATATTCCAAAGTTGGATTTATAATTTTGTTTTACCACTGACTGACATAAATTTGTAGAATAGATGACTCCAGACAGTTGGTACACTCTGTTTTCTCACTAGTCGGTGACACTTTTGACAAAGAAAAATTATTTTTTGTTGTAAGATAATCATCTATTTCTCAGGCAAACGAGAAAAAAAAATTCACCAAAAAAAAAAAAAAGATAAACATTAAGTAAAAAAAAAAAAAGAGAAAAACAAGAAAATGTTAAAAAAATGAAAGAGTAAATTTATTTTAGAAATTATCTCCACGGAAATCAACTTTATCAAACTGTATATATTTTAATTGTAAAATCTTCTTCACAGCATTTTCACACTCTCCCAATGGATATTAATAACTTAATTATCTTTACCATAAACTACAATTAACATATTAAAAAATATATAATGTGTTGTATTAGACTTTTTCATGTCTCTGTTTATAGATATATTATGGTCTGAAAATTGGATTTTCTTTAGCTAGGGAAATCTACTTGCTTTTATATGTATAGTTGAAATATCAAATGATTTTGTTTTCACATGTTGCTAGGAGTGCATTCATTCAGGTTAATCTCAGGAGACCTGATATATATATAGTGTATATGATAATAAAATTATCCTAGAAATTGAGAAGGTAAATTAGTATATATGGTTAATTTTTTCTCTAAGATTTCAGCCAGACTTACATATATAACATCAGCATGTAATTAATTACACAGATTAAAGTATCGATCATCTTCCTAAAACAACTGTAATCCCTATATAGACTCCTTAGCTAGTTTTACATTTAAAACAAGCACACCCTGCTAGCTAAATTATGTAACGTCCAAAAAAATTTTACAGTTCTAGAAAGCGGCCACCTTGTTGGTAATCATACGTTATAAGCTTTATTATACCCCTGCAAACAAAATTTGGATGGGGGGGGGGGGGGGGGGGGTGGTATATAGAAATCAGCCTATCTGTCTGTCTGCATGTCCGAACAAACTTGTATAAAGTATTTTGTTGTCCATCAATTTTCCGTGGAGTTCTGCCTAGTTGAACTAGAAATTGTGAGACAATTCACCATGCATTTTGTCATTGCGACTTCTCCAACATGCTTCATCAGAAGCTCATAAAACTTTGTATACTGTAAGATCCTAATATATAGATTTGCGCATTCGAAGGATATCATGGTCCATATCATTTTTCCCTGAGTTATACACAGTTTGACTTAGAAATTGTGAGACAATTCACCACGCATTTTGTCATCTTGACTTCTCCAACATGCTTCATCAGAAGCTAATGAAACTTTCTATACTGCAAGATCCTAATATATAGATGTGCATATGTGAAGGATGTCCTGGTCCATTTATTTTTCCCTCTGTTATACCCAATTGGCCTTTTTGCAAAAATGAACTAAGAGCAGCATGGGACGGGGGTATAGTTAGTGAGGTCCCCTCACAGTTCTAGGTATGTTTTATAAACCAAAGGGTCAGGATGAATAAGGGGGAGGTTTAGGAACCCATATGACTGGTCAAACCACACCATTGTTCATTGTCTGTATATTGACAGACTATCTTCACTCTCATGTTGTGCTAATGTTTGTGTTTTGATTTATGTTATTTTTTGTCTGGGGTTCTGTATGTTGAGTGGCATTATATTTTTTCTGGGGTTCTTTCTGTTGAGTGGCATTATATTTTTTGTCTGGGGTTCTGTCTGTTGAGTGGCATTATATTTTTTGTCTGAGGTTCTGTCTGTTGAGTGGCATTATATTTTTTGTCTGAGATTCTGCCTGTTGAGTGACATAATTTTTTGTCTGGGGTTCTGTCTGTTGAGTGACATATTTTGTCTGGCCAGTTCTGTCTGTTAGTTTATCATTGTTGACCTTTCCTGTTATCCATTTTCTTGTTATTTTATATACAAAATATTGAATTCTTCCTGGTTTCCAGATTTGAACAATTTTAGTCAATAAACCTTCTTATATAAAACAAAACGTTTGGACAATTTAAAATAATAAACATTGAATTCTTCTTGATTTCAGGATTTTCGGATTTTGGCAACTTCTCTTGTTTGACTCATGATGTCAGACAACAAATCATGTTAAATAGCTTCATTAGGACTTAATGCAGATGGTTCAATAATTGAATGGACAGAGTTCTTAGAATAAAATCGGTTCATGATGATTGAAATTTTGTCAAAGACAAAATACTTGAGGTTCCATGGTTTCTGCCAAATCTCTGCTACAACAAGGAAAACAAAATAAGAAAAATATGATGACCTAAAAATGCCACACAAAAAAAAGAAAATTATTCTTACAGTACTTTGTCAATTGTCACCAAATTTCTCAAGTGGTCCTCCTTTGAAGGTGTGTTAGGTGATCTAAACTGTTGTTACTAGAAAGATCAGCGTTAAAACTACAGCTGAGGATTTTAGGATTAAACTTTAGTGGACTGGTCATTAAGTGGTCCTTGAGTGATCAGACTAGATTTTGTAACAATATGGATACTGTTACTGAAAAATATAAATCAGCATGTGATGTTATTTGTATTGTCTGATGAGAGGTTTTTCTCACATTTGTGTTTTCTAACAACCACTTTCATTAAAAATATTGTAAGTAAGAACCTCATTCCTTGTAAGGTATGTCCTATGTCAGTATTTCTTCATAAAAATCCAATTTTCGTGCATAATATGCCAATCAAGTACAACATTACTGACAAATACAGGTTTCTTATTTAAATATATTCAAATTCAAATTCAAATATTTTATTGGAAAGAGCACATAAGAGGCGTGATCCAAACACATTACATAAACATTACATGTATAAACATTTAAAATATAAGTAATCTCAATGTATGTAATAGTTTACCAAACAATGAGTAACCATAGTCATGGAGTCACAATTCATATATCTCAACAATGAATATTGACTAGACAGTATATATATATTCATAATGCTAATTGTAAAACCAGTGACTTCATTTATCATTGTAAGTCTTTTACAGCAGACAAAAACTTTTTTTTTTACATACAAATGCATTCACAACCTAAAATTATATAACATGTATTTCAAAAGTTATTTTAGTTGAAGGTCAGAGGTTCTTGCCAGGTACTCTGGCTTCCTCCTTCACTCCCTTCCATACCCCTGTCCCAACCTCTCAACCTTGATATTGAATGTATATATTTATATACTTTATCCAATTGTGCTGCATGGTAAGTAAAACTCTAACAGAATACATGATATATAATTTTAGGTTGTGAATGCGTTTGTTACATTGTCAGCTGTAAAAGATTTACAATGATAAATGAAGTCATTGATTTTACAATTAGCATTATGAATATATATATTTAAATAAAAAACCTGTATTTGTCAGTAATGTTGTACTTGATTGGCATATTATGCATGAAAATTGGATTTTTATGAAGAAATATTGACATAGGACATATTGGTAGCGTTCAGATAGTCATTATCATAGATGTATGATGTATTTATATGTAGAAATTGTTCTTTGTGTTCTCGACTCTCAGGGTGATGGTAGAATTTTTTGAGTCGCTTGCATTATGCAGAAGCGACATATAGGGATCACTATCTGTCGTCTTGGGTCGTCGCTGTTGTCGGCGTCACAAAATAATTTCGGTCACATTTGTCTCAGGAACCACACTAGCCAGCTTCCCTGATATATGGCATAGAGCATCAGTATTGAGAACTCTATCATGTAAGGCAGTTTCTAATCTGTCGCATGTCCACTTCCTGTGTGATGGAAATTAAAATATTTTAGAGATAGAAAAATTTCAGTCACATTTTTCTCGGAAACCACACAGGTTAGCTTCCTGATATTTGGCACAGAGCATCAGAATGGATTAATTTTACTTTAAAATGAAGAACAGCAAGAAAAAAGTGCTTTTAGGTCATTTTTTAGTAACGACAAACAAACGAACTATGTCAATTGGACCTACTTTGATATGATAACTGCACTTGTTTTTTTACTAGAAAACATTTTCAAGTATTTCACATCCCATCTTTTATGGTTATATTCTAGCCAAAGCACAAAAATGTTGTCATTCACCTGAAAAGCTAACCAAACTTTAAACAGACTATAACGATACTGTTGTCAAGTCATTAAAGATAGCATTCTTTGGAATTAATATTGATTCACTCATAGGGTCTTTGCATCTGAAATAAACACATTTATTCTAAAATCAGTTGTTGGCATGATACGGGTTACGTTCTTCTCGTATAATTTATGATGGCATGATACTAAATCCCTAACGGGAGGGATTGTGGCTGATTTTCTATATGATAAAGACATAATCTTTTGATCAGTTTGAGGTCTGGAGCTGACATTTCAGTAACTCCTAGTAGTTTTAGTATGTGTATTGCTGTGTGTTTGTTTATTCAACATTGGCTAGAGGTATGGGGGGAGGGTTGAGATCTCACAAAACATGTTTAACCCCATCACAATTTTGCACCTTTCCCAAATCTTTTTCTTTTCCCAAAACCTCTAGCTTTTGTTAGTCTTGTGTTTTTTTTTTTGGTTAATTTTGGTTCATTTGCATGTTTCGGAGTTAAGTATGGCGTCCATTTCGCTGACCTAGTATGCATTATTGTTAAGTGGCCAGATGAAGACCGCTTGCACTCTACCTGAAGGTTTTGGCTTTTCCAGTTTCCTCCTTCATTTGATCATTATCTGATCATTAGTATAAAAAGCCTTTTTGGAAAATAAAAATTTGTATGAGCCTTGGGATGGTCTACATGAAATTTTAAGCTAAAATAAATTCATATATTTGTTACGTTTGTCTGGGCTTTCCTATAGGTATAAAGCTTGTCTCTATATATAATTTGATTTTGAATTAAAGTCTAGACTCTATGTAAATAATTGTTTCAGGACAAATTGTTCTAACCATGCTATGATATTGTAAACTGTCAGAAATCTGGATGTGGACACTATTGATTTTGCAAGACCGATTATGTTTCTTTTAATATCATCCTGTCATTCTTGGGGAAATATAAAAATATGATCTTGTTCCTTTTGACAAGTTGTTTATGGTATGGAAGAGTTATATCAATCAAATTAATGTGTTATAGTCTTGCAGATGTTTTCAAATTGTCAGTAATTACCCAGAATTCAGAGTCTGGAAAAAATCTGTTGTCACTATACTCACTAGACTTTGTTGAGGGTATTACCGTATTTTCCTGTCTATAGGTCAAGACTTTTTTACTTTAAAATTACCATTTTACCATAAATCTATCGAGAAAGTATCAATTAGACCTATGGTCCATATAGACTTATAGTCCAGAAAATACAGTAAACACAAGACCAGACAAACTTAACTAGTAATTTATCTGGTGAATCAAATTAACATTAAAATGATAATTGATGAATAATATGCAACCTGTTCTGATTCGATTTTTGATTATTATAAATCTTAATTTCTCTGTTAGATATTTACAGCTTTATCAAGTTGATAGATATATTCCTTTAATATCTGAAGTATTTTGGGTTTTATTGTCATCACTTTGTGCCTGTTATTGGTCCATCTCCCTCTGAAACCACTAGGCTAATTTGAACAAAACTAAGCAGAAGTCCTTAAATAAAAGTCACCATTTAATTTGGATTGGATGAAAAAAAGTGCCATCACAGGGCTGAGGCAATCTTGATTCTGATTGGTCCAATTTAAAAATTTCTTCTCTAAAAATTCAATACCAAATCTTTTAAAATTGTACAGGAATACAATTGATGATCTTCTCTGAAACTACAATGCCAATATTAACCAAACTTTCTATGAAAGTTTTTGAAAAGTTATTCAACTTAAGCCTTGATGTTAAAAAAATATGCAGTATGTTATCTGTTTCATTAGCCAGGTGAGCGATTTAGGCTCACTTGAGCCTCTAGTTTTAGAAGGTTATGGACTTTTTATTCTTGTTAAAATGTAGATTTAATTTTATGCTTGCTTTTGCATATTGATTTTTGAAAATTACAATTAATTGTCAATACTGAATATATTTTTAAAATAGATTAATTTTAGATTATGATATAATTGAAACAATATTATCAACAACCCACAAAAGAATAAATGTTTCTTCAGAAAATTACAAGATTCCAAGATTTAACAATGATATTATAATTTTTGTCTTTTTAAATAATATTGTTCACAAGAGCCACAAGAAGTTGAGAAGGACAGTTGTTTAAATCACATGTATTTAGACAGTATTATCATAAAAATTTTAGGATGAGAAATTCCTTTATTGATTAGACCTGTAGAAGTGATGCCAAACTTCCCTGATAGATTCCTATAACAAAGTTAAAATTTTGTAAATTTTTGGATTATTTAGGAATTTGAAATCCATATGAAGTAGTCATCAAAACTGGTGTTATTGAATACATGTTATTTGTGATACACAGATTGTGTTCCTTGTTACAAGGCGAACTAACTTGGATATATAAATATCTAAAAATCAAGAATGAAATATCATCTCTTTTGTGATAGATTTTAAAATATGAATTTGTTTGTTTGTTTAGTTGGGGTTTTATGCCGTTTTCAGCACATTTGGCTATATCACGACAGCCAGTTTTTATTAATGGAGGAAGCCAGAGAGAACCACGGACCTTTGATAGGAAAATTGCAATCCTTGTCAATTAAGATCAGATTCAAACACACCCCGTTACAGGGGAGATTCCAACTCACAACCTCAGTGTTGACAGGCTAGTGATCATTAGTCGTCGTGATGAACTACCTAGACTCGGCAAATCTGAATTAGCAACATTAATTTGTATGTATTCAGTAATTCCATTTTTATCCAAGATAATCATGATATTAGAATATTTTCAAATGTTTGTCCCTCATAACTCTGCAACAGAATCATTGAAATATTCAAAAAATGAAATATCTGCCCTCACAAAATATTTGAGTCATCTATGACTATTGGAAATTTTTTTAATGTAATACATTTTTAATTTTCATTTGAAAGAAACATTTGAGATATTCCAAACAAAAAACAAAAAAAACTGAAAAACAGACACATTAATTCAAAAACATTGCCCTGCATTAAATTTGGTTAAGTTGTAATTTCTGACTAAATGATGTGAAAGATTTATGTCAATATGTCTTTTTAAGGAGGTTATTTGACAAGGAGGGCTTCTGTAATCAAATTACTATTGACTTCTGAAGCAGTTAAAGTTTTCAAATTGATGAAATTAGTCCAGTGTTTATTAGCTATTTTATATAAACTTGTAATGATTGTTTCCTCACTAAGAATATAATCTCCCAAAACTGAGTGATGGGAAATTAAAAAAAAAATGCTGTGGCTAAATGGTTTACATACAAGCTGCTTGAAGGGGGATAACTCTTAATAATTCTGTATTCTAACTGTTCATATAGCAGCTCACTGATAAATTAACAGTCAGTGACATTTTGGAATTTATGATACAGTGAATTAAAATACAACATGGAAATGTGTTTTTCTAAATGTTAAATGAAATATAATTATATACTTTATCTAATAGTGCAACTCTAAGTTTGTGTCCTGGTGTCATTAACTCGTCTTTAATGCCTTACTAAAACGTTTCATTTAGCTTTCTCTATATACTGTTGATTGAATATCTTCTCCTCTGAAACCACTGGGTCAATTGAAACAAAACTTGGCAGCAATGGTACTTATGTGGTTCTCCTTCAGAAATGTATCTGATGACCCTGCCATCCAAGATACCTGCCAGAGCCAAACATAATTTAACATAGGACCCTATGGGAAAATTGACTTTAAAATCTTCTTGTCTGAAATCAGTAAGCCAGTTGGAACCAAACTTGGAAGTAATGGTCCTTAGATGGTCTTTTATCAAAATTTTATCTGAAGATACTGACCACCATCCAAGATGGCGATCAAAGGCAAACTTAGTTTAATATAGAACCCTGTAGGAAATTTACTCAAACATTTTGTCTGAAACCACATAGCCAATGGGAACCAAACTTGGCAGCAATGGTCCTTATATGGTCCTCTTTCAGAAGTACTGGTATATCTGATGACTCTCCCGCTATCCAAGATGACCACTAGAGCCGAACATAGTTTAATATAGGAGGTGCTTTTGGTTAAATTAACTTACAAATCTTCTTGCCGGAAAACTGAGCCAAGTGCTACCCAATTTGCAGAAATGGTCCTAAGATGGTCCTTTATCAGAATTTAATTTGATGATGCCACTCAAGATGGTTGCCATAGCCGAACCTAGCTTAATAAAGGACCCTATGGGAAACTTGTCTTTAAAGATCTTGTTTGAAACCAGTGTGACAGTTAGAACTGGCAGCTAAGTTCCAGACTGCCAGCCAAGATGGACATAGTCAAACAATTTATTTGGCTTTTAATTCTGCAAATGATTTCAAGATGAGTGATACAGCATCTAGTTGCCCTTGGCCTGACTTTCAGTGATAATTATTTTGTGTACTGGTTCAGAGTGTTTGTAATGTCATGTTACACACAGTTTGACTAGAAATGTCTTATTTTTATGCCTTTTCTTGATAACAGATAAATAACTGTACTTTGCAGGATAAAAAAATATATATGTACATCCTTTGAGATTTGTTTTCATTATAAAACAGGTGAGAAATGCTTATTAAACCAAATTTTTCTACCTGCTTCTAAGGATGACACAAATAAATTGTTCTATTTTGCATTCGCAAATATACACCCAAAACAAGATTAAATATTGAAAAAAGAAAATTGTATTTTGCAAAGTTGTTGGAATAGAACATTCTAGAATCGTCAAACCAAAGAAATTAAAATTGGTATTTCCTGCTTCTCGGTCAAGCACACGGCATCTAGGACTAAGAGCAAAGGTTGACTGGTCGGCTCGGAGTCGGTATAATGTGTCTGAGTGTGATATGTCTTCCTGTGGACAGTTACCTCGTGAGCTAGCACATTAAAAATCTGACTTAGCGTGTCCGTCTAGTACAAAGCAGGGATCATATTCATTATCATGTCAACATGTTCTCGTCCTGATATGCACCTGGTTGTCACTGGACGTTAAACAGTATTCATCCATCCATTCTATTAAGAATCCCATCACATATGCATTTGGCTGGTGGATTTCCATCTTTGCTTTTATGTCTTGGCTGCTAACTTTTCTAAATTTTATGTCCAATATACCGGCAGGTAGACATATACTGTAAATTTCTTCATGCCTTAAATTGCCAAAACATCTTGCAGAAAGCAAACATTTGAAATGACCAAAATCTTCAGAGAAAACTGGTTTTCAATAAGGGGTGAATTATCAATATTAATTAGAACATAAACAGTTATATTTTAATATTTTATGAAAAAGGAGATTTTATTTTAGAGAAAATTAGCAAGTCTCTCACCAGTAAGATGTCGGGAAGAAATATTTAATCTTTTTGATTCATGACTTAATTATTTTCTGAAGTAGTATAGAGTAATGTTGAAGATGCAGAAATCTTGTCCAAAGGGAAATAATTCAATGTTACTATCAAACACTCAACAGTCTGCTTATCAAGTACACCAAAGGTTTATATATATATATAATTTTGTTGGAATATAAACTGTATGGAAATATAAGGAAATGAAACATGCAAAGTCTTTTCCTTCATTATATTTTGGAGGCCTCCTGACTCTGTAAACCTAGTCACCTGTCCCCCCCACCAGACTGCCAAACTAATAACCACAATTTTTCTGTTGGAAAATCAGGTTTAAAATACTGAAGAACAGGTTAATTTATAATGTAGTTCCAATAATTGAAGATATTATATTAAAATTTCATTCAAGATACTAAAAATATTACTTTTAATTATTGATGTCATTTATTATGTTACTTTTCTCTAAAAAAAGAAAGTTATCAACTAACCTATTTATTACTTTATTTTCTCTTGCAGGTAAGTGTCTGTTTAAATGATAAAATTAAAGAAATAATGAAGAATTCAGGTAAGTGTCTAAAGGCCACAGAAACCATAATAAAAAATAATGGGCATTGAAGTTAAATTATAACTTCATAAAAATGATTTAATCAGACAGACCCCAGACAGAGTTATCTTTCAAATTTAAATATTTTTTTTTCTCTCCATATTGGTCATGAATGGGTTTCATAGTATTCTGATTTTTTGCAATATGATTCTTTCTATTGGAAATTATAATGGTCTCTCATAATAATTTGGCTTCTGGTATGGCATTTTGTCTTTTTTAGCTCACCTGGCTATGGCCAGGGTGAGCTTTTGCCGTCCGTCGTTAGCTTTTCATTCAAACATCTTCTCCTCAGAAACCATTTGGCCAATTCCAACCAAACTTTGCATGAGTGGTGTATGGAAGGTCCTCAACAAAGTTTCCTCATTTAGTTCTGATTGGTCAAGAAACATGGCCACCAGAGGAAATTCTTGTTTCTGATTGGCTGATTTTCAAAAATCTTCTCCTCTGAAACCACTGGGCCGATTGGTTTGAAACTTAATAGGAATGATCTATGACATGTCCTCTACAAACGATCCTCAATTTATTTTGATCTGACATAAAACATGGCCGTCGTAGCTAAAAATAGAATATAGGGGTGCATGTGTTGTTTTTGGCTTATAACTTAAAAACCGTTACAGATATAAAAAATCTGACAGGAGTAAAATTGATCAGCATGACAAGATCTACCTACCCTGAAATTTTGAAGGAAATCGCAAAACCCATTTAGGAGTTATAGCCCTTTTTTCGTCAAATTTTCAAAATTTAACATTTTTCGTCATTTATCTCCAAAACTATTTGAGATAGAAGTGAAATGTAAATTTGAAAAATGTTTGCCATGTTGAGGTCTACATACCCTAAAAATTTTAAAGGAAATCCCAAAACCGATTTAGGAGTTGCTGCACTTTTTTGTCAAATCTTCAAAATTTTTTCATTCAAAAATCTTCTCCTCTGAAACCGCTGGGGCGATTGGTTTGAAACTTGATAGGAATGATCTATGACATATCCTCTACAAACGATCCTCAATTTATTTTGATCTGACATAAAACATGGCTGTCGTAGCTAAAAATAGAATATAGGGGGTGCATGTGTTGTTTTTGGCTTATAACTTAAAAACCGTTACAGATATCAAAAATCTGACATGGGGTAAAATTGATCAGCATGACAAGATCTACCTACCCTGAAATTTTGAAGGAAATCCCAAAACCCATTTAGGAGTTATTGCCCTTTTTTCGTCAAATTTTCAAAATTTAACAGTTTTCGTCATTTATCTCCAAAACTATTTGAGATAGAAGTGAAATGTAAATCTGAAAAATATTTGCCATGTTGAGGTCTACCTACCCTGAAATTTTAAAGGAAATCCCAAAACCCATTTCGGAGTTATTGCCCTTTTTTGTCAAATAAATTTTCCCTGAACAATTGAACCAATTGCAACAAACTTGGTCAAATAGTTGATTAATTGTCCAATGAAAACCAGACTCCAGGTGAGCGATACAGGCTCTGGTGAGCCTCTAGTTTCTTGGTTAGGTCCTATAACAGTGTAGGTGAATCAAAGAATTGAAATATGAACTTTTAATTTTTACCAATCTCCACTTTTATTTTATCTCCACTTTGTTAATCTCATTTATCGACATGAAAAGAGGTAATGGAACTATATTTTGCCCTAATACATCTTGAAATATTTTGAATGCAGTGATTTTAGATGGAATAAGTGTAAATAAGTATGGATTTTTATAAAAATTAATATATTTATAACACAATCTGTTACACTTTAGCATGCTGTTATGGGAGACAACTCTGTTGGCTTTCAATAATGTAGCTGGATAATATTTGATTTTGAAATACAAAGTGTAATTGTGTATAGAAAACCACTGAAATTGATCCTGGATGTTTTAATTGTACAGAAAGTCTACCCAATTACGTTGATCTATCTTTTATATTACAGATAAATTGTTTCTATTTGCTCTAAAAATATCCTGGTCGTAAACAATATTGACCGAGTTTTTTAAAAATAAATTCATTAAATGTTTGACAAATATAAAACAACTTAGTAATAATTTTGAAATAGGCAAGTCAAGTGGGATTTAAATGTTAAGCCTCAAGTTTTAAGATGAATGGCCTCAGTCTTAGATTTCTTAAATTTTAACCATATAATCTGCAAATTGATCGTTGATAGAACCATTCTACAAATGTTTAAATGAAGGTCACTTTGACTTGCAATGAAGGTGAAAAAGATTTCTCAATGGCAGTTTGAACGTATATAACTCTACACATTGAACTTTTAATTTGCTATATAAGAGATTTATTGGTATGTTATATAGAACAGAAGATGGTTTAAATTCCTACTTTGTAAGGCCAAACAACAGTATATACATGTTTCTATGTTTTTCCTAGTTGAAAAATTACATTGTTATAACCAAAAAAACAGTATTATGTACTAGATGGAAAACTATGCACATATTTAAATTGGTTTCAGGAATTATCTCAATTGTATGAAAATCTTTGATCAAAGGCAAGCCTTGTGTAAATTAAGAATTTCAGCACACAAGTTGCAAATTGAAGTTGGCTGTTATTCTAGGTTTGAAAGATTATGTAGGAATTGTTCCAATAATTAGTTGAAGATGAAACCCCTTTTTTATGCGTCTGTTCAAAATTTAATTTTCAAAGAAATCACTTATTTAGTTTTGTAGCAAATAAATGTCCTAATTTTGTGAGTCTTAGTAATAAACAAAAACATATTTATTTACTTAGCAATGAAGATAATCAGGTCTTGTCAGCTATTGCAAAATTTATAAGAGACCACAGTTAACTGAAGTTTATGTACTTTTGTATGATGTGGTTGTTATGTTTTGTGTATATTAATTATTTGTATTATCTATCACTCTACATACATGTACTGCGGGCTCCTGATTTGGCAATAAAAGAAATGTTATGTATAAGGGAACAAGCACTTACTTGGTTTAATTTGAAAGGGCGGAGGAGGGGATCAAGGAAAGATTTTAGCAGGCTCGATTAATTGAAAAAAAAAAGTGGAACACAACTTTAAATTGGGTGTGATAGTATGTCAAAAAGAAACAATGTTCATGGATGTCACCAAAATATTCCAGGAGGATCCAAAATAATTCCACGATCAACTGCCCTGCAAAATGTTTATATACCAATGGGTATTGAATTGGCTTAGACTGGTCACCTGATGTTTGCACTCTGGACTAATACTAAATTCTTAAGGAATGAATTTTGACTAAAATAGAACGAGGCTATATTTAAAGAGTTTTTTTTTATATGATGTGCAGCTTAAATTTCCCTTTGCAAATGAAGATTTATTAAAATTTTCAATTTATTATGGGTAACCACACACCTGACTTCATTATCAGTCAAAATTACAATGTTATTCTTTTGAATCTCAAGGGTGAAATACTTCAATTGTTTGGACCTTTTATGCTTCAAAATACAATAAAAAAAATCAAAATGGCCGTCACATAAAAGACCATGCAATATTACTTTTTTTACCTAATTTCCACTTTGCCATATTAGAATTGAAATAATTCATTGGAGCCATATGTTCATATAAATAGTATTTTCATGACAGTATAATATTTCATATCAACACCTAAGATTTTAATATGGGTAATATTATTTACTAAAATTTTACGCTCGGGATAACACTCAAATAATGTTACCGTATTAAAATCTTCAACTAATCTATGGCTGCCATGAATTATTTCTTAATTTTATGATGTATATCGCAGAAACCACATATTTATTGTGTATTGGCCTAAACACAATTTATTGTTTTATCCTAGTTGTATAATGTGTTCAAATTGAAGAGTTATGTAAATACAGACCAAAATAGAGAATTTTTATACTGCACATTATATAAAATAAACATTTCTAAGGTTTTATTCAATAGCTTGTCAATGGTTATTGAAAATTGGACCATTTATTTGATGTATAAAGCATTAAACTTTACTGTTCATGTGTTTGTATTGTGTGTTTGAAGGTACAATTATATTTTAAGTCTATAGATTGTTCAGCATGATATAATGATTTTTGGTTTGTATTAATGTGGACCAACAAAATATCTGGCATGCATCAGTGCAGGAATCACAGAAAGTAGAGTCTCAGAACTTTGTCTCAGTTTTTGTCTATGATTCCACCAGGTTTTTTTTAGATATATTCTTTAAAGAAAACAAAGAAACCTTCATAATTTATATTATAGTTTTATTCAATGATGCATTTCAAGTTCAGTATCATTATCAGCTTTAGTTCTCACCTGCAAGTGTAAAATGTTTTACCATGCATCTAACAAACCTTGATAGAATCCTATGCACCCAGAAGTCAACAGGTGCTATAGAAGTATATTGACTAGAGAATGTCAGCACCCCTTGACCCATTAGAGTCAACTCCACTTTACCTAATGACATTGCAGACTAATTACTTACTTAATTGTGACATTAATTTTTTTTTTTATAATTTGGAAGAATTTGAGAATTTTATTTAATTGCAAAATTTTCTCTGACAAATAGGCTTTGCAAATAAGCAGAATCCACTGTATAGATAAATTTGCTGAAAGTGGCATAAAACCCCAACCACCATACCTTCTACATGAAGTGTCTAACATCACACTGGTAAAGTTGTTTTTTTTTATCCTGCAGGTCTGCTATATAAGCAGACACTATATATTTTAAAGTGACATACAGTCAGTGAGGAAACTGTATATAAAGTCTGTGAGGAGGAAACTGTATATAAAGTCTGTGAGGTTACTGTATATAACCTTGAAATTTGACTTACGATGTATTAAAACGCCAGGGTTTTGTGGGTTTTTGACATTTCTGGCTTTCGCAATGCAGAAATTCAGAGTTTTCCAGCAATTTTTGACAGATTTTATGTTGCAGGATAAACAGAATATGTGTACATGGTCTCTTTAATATAAAATGTATTCAGACGAAACAATTGAGAAAAGCTCGGCGATTCTCACATTACTACATGCCTCTAAACCTTGTCCAAAATGAATTTTATATTCTGAGACAATGTACACATATTTTATATATAGAGTATATTTCCTGTTAGATATTGTTCTTTGTTTGTCACGTTAACTTTCTTGCATTTTAAAAGGTAATGCCAAACATAGAATTTTTGCCTATGTTGATATACTTATTGAAAATTTGATAAAGGTAATGGTTAATAAAAGAACAAGGAAACTGATGAAATACATAAATTTTAAAGAAATGCATGACTTCAAAAACCTTAAACTTAAAAGCCATTAAATAGATTAGAAATGATAACTTTTTAAACTTGCATGAGTTTGCAAAATTAGATTTGAAATTTTTTTTTTTTTTTCAAAAGATAGACAATGAAATTATGTAATAATTGTGAAATTGTTGGCACCAGGACAAGTTTTATATATTGAATAGACAATGTATTATTTAATACTTAAAATATTATAACAACATGATCCATTGATTAATTATGAAAAATGCATTGTACCATATGTGTAATTAATCCAGAATCGTCAATAGTGAGATTTTCCCTAATTATGAGTTAGATTTCATCAATTTTAACAAAAATTTAAATAAAATAAGAATTTCGTTTTTGAAGATTCAGAAAAACTTTCTGTGAGAAAATTGTTCTTCGGAATCCAAGATATCATATTATAACATACATATTGAAAGGTGAGGCTCAACTCTTTTATCCCAAAAGTGCTTAAATTCCTCAAGAAGTTATCAATTTTATCTTATATGGAAATCGCGTCTGTGGTTTTGTGGTAGTGTGCTTGCCATTAGTTCGGAATGTTGTTGCTTCGATCCCTGGATGGGTCAAACCAAAGACATTAAAATTGGTATTTTCTGCTTCTTGCCAAGCATGCAGCTTCCAAGAGTGAGAGCAAGGACTGGAGATATCTCTCCCTACGGATTGATACCGTGAGCTAGCACGTTAAAAATACAGCTCAGCATGATGGTCTAGTACAAAGCAGAGATCATATTCTTCCGTAAATGGGTGTTTTAGAGTTGAGACGACCAAGTGAAGACGACTTCACGTACGCTCGTCTTTATTGGAGAATCCTTAATACATTCGTTTATTATGACTCTTGACCAATCAAACGTAACGATACTATACCTTTTATGTTGTTTATACTGAAAATAGATAGGTGTGCAAGGTCTAAAACTCCTGTTTTTATGGAAGAATTAGGTACTAACAATCGTTCAAAAATGAAGAACTGGAAAATCTTCCAACTCGTTTTAAAAATTCAGTGTCGTTGCCCTCGTTCCTCTACCTCCTCCTCTAAGGTGATGTCAAAACTCTAGTGTGACAATTATATGTCAATTTTTATTTATTTTATAAGATTACCGGTATCAAAAAGGGGGGATGTATAATTTGCCATCTGAATATGCTGCTATTGAATATTTTATGAAAAGAATTTTAATATTATGATATACTGTGTTTGAATAAAATAATTATATAATACCCAAAATAAGTTTGGAAAATAAATACAGCCCCTTAAAAAAAACCAAATTTAAACAAATAACAAACAAATTTGGATTAAAAATGAAAACAAACAAAAAATGTACAAAGGGTCGTTTCTGAAAAACTAACAAAGCAAGCATGTCTTGGAGGGAGAAACCAAAACAAGAAGATGTCGTTCACTTGCCATACATTCACTGGAAAATTTAGTTAAAAAAATAAAAAACATAACAGCTTTAAATATTATACAATTAATGACTTTTGATGAGGTTGATACGAAAATTTATCAACCCCAGTGTAGTGATATATATTCAGAGGCCAACAGCTGAGGTGAATATCACTTCTCATTAGATGATAAACTTCATATCAACTGAAATCATTAAGTCATCAACTGTTTTATTAAATGACATTTACGTCATCAGAGTCGAATCATAGAATCTTATATTTTTTGTTGCTATGTGTATTTTGGCATATGAAAAACACTGAAGTTTCAACAGATTTTAACAAGTAACAATGACATCTTCACACTCAGCTGGTTGGTTCAAGAAATTAACAACTTGCATTGAAGACCCATTGGTAGCCTTAAGCTGTTTTCTGTCCTTTGGTTGGGTTGTTGTCTCTTTGACACATTCCCCCTTTCCATTCTCTATTCTAACTTCATATTTATTGATAGGATATTATGTACCAATTCAGCCATCATGTAAAGGAACATTTGTGAAGCTGTTAAGAATGTGGATAATTTTAACGATTAAAATGGGTACCCCCCAATTTTTATCAATAATTAATCTCCCCTTTTTGAGCCTCATTTTTCGGCATGAAAAGACATGGGAACATACCATTTTCATTTGCATTGAATTAAGCAGATGCATTTCCACTTATTAAATCGAGATGCTGTTATTTTTCAAGGAATTAATTTTGCTTTTTATGAAATTTTCTTTCATATCTCAATACACCATTTTGGAGATTTACATAGAAACCAAATTGGTACTTTACATTGTTGAAATGAAACTGAACTGTTGTCATGTAAACATTTGGTTTTCCCCATTTCTATATTTAGGTACACGACCACTATGATATGTGATATGTCTACCTTGCGTGCAAAATTGCACGTTGGTCATAATGTTTTCTCATAAGAAGTGTAGACTTCTATCCAATCAGAAAAGAGAGAATGTCTAGTCATTCTGAATAACATTTATTAATGCATTAGATTTATTCTGTGACCAGATTATTGTGTAATGAAACCAGAGCTCTATTTAGCACACTATTTATAAAAACATCACAACTTGTTTGTCTGAGGAATTTGGTTGACAGACAGGGAGATGTTTGTAGCTGAAGTAATTTTCTATTTACACAGAATATGCAGTCAGAATTTGAATCCAGAATTTCTAAGGATCAAGTATAATGACAACACATAACTGAAGTGTGTGCTAGCTTTTTTTGTCCCTGTCTCCAACACGTAGCCATATTGGGACACTGCAGCCAAACAGTAATAAATAAAATCCAGTTTGCTAACATGCAGTTCATCTTTAATTTTTCTGTTCTGTTACTTTTGATAATTTGATGCCTGAGTATGTCTCATAACTAACAATAATTACTGGAGGTTGTGAGTTCAAACCCAGCTTGTGTGTGTTAACATCCTACTGATTGACCATGATTGCCCGTTTTTCTTCGGATTGTTGACTGTTCATTTGGTTACAATGGGTTCTTCTGCCAGTAGATCCCTGCTCTTAACAAAATTAGATTATCCTTGACAAAGCTAAAATATTTTTTTGGTAATTCTCTTTCCATAATACTGCTATTGTGAGCTATAAAACATTTTATCAGTGATGTAGTAAATTTTACCCTTTTGATATAACAGTACTCAAATCATTTATTTGTTTTCTACATCCGTTGTTCTTCTGACGTGGAAGCCTTCAGACATTTGCCCCTTAATCAAATTGAAAGTAGAACTAACCTAATTTAATAAATAAAATGTTATTGAGGAACAAGGAAGTAATGTCTAATCTATATTAGATGATATCATATCAAAGACATTTATTTCTATATTCTATTCTCTATAAATGTTTCTTTGTTACTTTTTGTTACAAATTGATTCAATGTCTGAGTCTGTCGGAGGCTGACTTTAAGTAAGATGAAAATATTGTCATCAGGAGGGAGAAGCTGTTAACATTTGAGAGATACAATTATAAAGATGCCTACATTAAGGACAGTGGCATCTTACAACCTGATGAGGGTCTTCTTGCCTTCTTTAAAAAATAAGATGTACCCGTGTTACAATCTCCAACAAAACATTTGCTCCCAGAGATATTTCTAAATAGCATCATTGTCAGTAAATGAACGAGACATGAGAATAATTTAATACATTTTATCAAACAACATGCATGTAGGGATTTTGTATATCTGCAAAAGAATACTGAAGTGACAAAACTTGGAGAAATCAGTATTCAGATTAAGGTTATCTCCACCATTTTAATTTATGAACCATTATCAGTTGGGTCATCTTTCAACTAAAAAAAACGTGAATATCTTTATAACATACACAGCCCTTAATGCTATTTTGTTTTTTGATAAGTATACACCAAAGATTTTCTTTTTAAGTACATGTCAATGAAGGATCAGTAATAAGTTATAAACAATGAACACTTCTGACTCTGTACTTTGTCCATCTCCATATATTGATTCGGATGTTACTGGTCAATTGATTGCTCCATTAAATAATGAATGCCTGAAGTTCCCAGCTATTATTTATACTAACACCTCAAGTGTCCAACCACTATCTAGTTATGTTTTAGTTATATGACAAAGCTGACCAATCCTAATTGATTAGTGGGAAATTAATAAGGTGTAAATAGAATGGTGGTGTTTGTAATAAAATTATTGAGAGGTCATTTAATGCTTATTGAAATGTAGCTTGATGTCACTTTACAAATGTATTTATTAAGTGCTCAAGCCAAATGAGCATAATTTTTAACCATGTGTTCTAATGAAAAAATCAATTTACTAATTTTGATTGATTGATTGATTGTTCTCAGTGGCAAATGTTTCAAGTACTAGTTCAACAATTTGTCAAACACAATTCAAATATGGGTGGGGCACAAAGGGGAACCAATTTTGTCTGTAACTATAAAAGGGTGGATGGTTGAGTAGGTTCGGATAATTTAATCTTCTGTGGCAGCTGTTTACAGCCTACTCTTTCGAAAACTACAAGAAAGAGTCTTTAGCATGCAGGCACAGTGGCATTTTCCAAACACGTTACCCACTTTGTGCCGCAGTCACACTTTCCATATTATGACCTGACAACCAACCATCAAGGGGGTCTCCCCTATCCACCAACCGGCCCTAGGCAGTTCTATGGGTTGAGCTCCAGTGATCCATTTCAGGTGCCTAGATTTATTAGTTTTGTGATATATGGTGGGTTGGCAGGTCCAAACATTGATGAAAAAGAAACCAGTTAAAGGCAATTTGCTGTCATTTTGACAGGTCATTGCTCGTTTCATTTACTGTCCATAGTATCCTAGTCTGTCAGTTAGTTTTCTTACATTCTTAGACCTTGTGCAAACTGAACTGAAGCTTGTATTAAACATCTGTTGGAGGTTTTTATAGCCTTCTTTTGGTCTTAATCAGGTTTATGTTACTGATGTCATATCTTCACAACCGAAAATATAGTTGATGTTCATAGACTGAAAGCTACAAAAGTGTCTTTATAACGTTTTAAAATAAGAACACGGCTAGCTAACATCAGAGGACCATATTAGGGCAATAGGGTTCCAAATCTAACGGAAAGCAAGAAATTGTAATTCAACAACACAAACTACCATAAGATTGAAGGAAATGAAATGAAAAATTCGGTAAGAAGACATATATTTGACAACACTAAACACAGTAAGTAAAAAATATGTTGTAACATGAAGACACGGAAAACAATACAGGTTAGAGACAGGTACAGTGAAAATGATTCAAGGTAAACTTGATCTGGTTACCTTGTATTACATTATATATTAGCTAAGCAATAAAAATATTTGAACGATGTTGACTTTCATGGAATGGATAGGACTTTTATATCTGTCAAATTGTATGTCACAACACAACGTTATGTTTGGTCAGAAAATCTAATTATTGGAATTCCAAACCTTGATCACCGCAGTTAATGCATCGATTCTGTTGAGTAGTTACTTTAGACTGCATCGATTGCGTTGAGCAGTTTCATTGAAATAGTAGTATTTTATTATTTTCTCTTTCACCAACTTCTATTCAATTAGTTCGGTAGTATTTAACCTAGATGTTGATGTTTATTGACATAAACAGCACAGTGACAAAGGATAACTGACATTTGACATTTAGCATTGGGTCATGTATGTCTAGAAATACAGAGAGGCAGTTTTTCATTTGCCATAGATCCTTGAAATCCTTAAAAGTACTTAAAATTGAAAGCAGAAAGTGTGAAGACTTGATAATACATGTATATTAAGAGCACCAGTAAATTTACAAAAGAAATCCTTGAAAACTGAAATTTTGGATCTTGATAGTTCTGGAAAAGTATTTGAATTTTTTTAACAAAACTGTTTGAACTCAATATAAAAATGAAACACACCAGCCATGCTACTTATTTAAATCCAAATATTCCCTTTAATTTTGGAAATTTAATCATTCCCTATACAGCTGTTTCTTTTTTGTAAACAAATATGTATGGTTGCTAGGTACTTTTCCAAAAAATTTAGATCTTAGAGTCTTTTAGGAAGATAACCAAATTTGGAATTCCATTTTTGGAAATTGAATGGTAATCTTAACTCTAATGATATTAATGTATTTTAATATGCATGTTTGCTAGATACATTTCCAAAAAAATGAAGGTCTTAGAGTCTTTCAGGAAATTTACCAAAGGTGGAATTATTTTTATTGAAATCAAAATATTCCATTTAACAGCTATTATTCTGCTAGTGTCTGATAGTATGGTTGATTGGTAATTTTCAAAAATTAATAAGTCTGAGACTCCTCCAGAAAATTTTTTCTGCCCCAAGGGCAAATTTCAAAATTCTCAAACCTTCGGCACAGACAACTTTTAAAGTACTAGTAATGCACCAATTTTTATGTTTCTAGGGCTTAGGATATAAGAGGAGTTCTGTGACAATCAATTTTGTGATTTTTGAACCTTCTTGTTGCTATGCCCCAGGGATTTCAGAAAAATTCTCATGCCTTTTGAATTTGAAATAGTCCTTAAGTAGTGAATACTCTTTGAAATTGTACTTCTGTAATGCACAGGTAATTAGTAAAGGATGTCAAGTTTGTCTTACTTTATGTATCTTTCATGGATTTTTCTACATCCTAAAGTGTTAAGAATACACACTTTACGACTTCAAATGATTTTGAATAGTGATATTGCATTTTGGTGAACATGTCTAACTTCCATGTTGACCACCATTTTTAAAAATACAATTCTTTTAAATTAATTTTTTTACTGTAATCCTGAATATTATTTTCCACTGATTAATGGGGAGGGGGGTTGGGTTTGGGGGTAGGTGAAGAGGAGTATCCAGGGGAGAAGATCCAGGTGAAGAAATCATGCAAACTCAAAATTGTTTTGGAAAAAATTGCTGGATTGAAATCAAATTGGGAAAAAATTTTTCATGCAAACGGTGCAGAAAAATTTATGAGGTTTCCAAGTTCAAAATCAGAAATGGGTTGATGAGACAAGTACAAGGCAGGGGAGCCTCTTGTTGAATTGCAAACTGTTAATATGCTTTAAGTAGCCAAATCGATTCTGACAGAAAAGATTTACATGATTAAAAATTGTATAATTGAATGAATAAAGCTTGCTATTGTATATAATGACATTCTGAAGATTGAGAATTTATATCTTGCTTGTAAGAATCCAGGGAATTGAAGGGAAATTGGAAATGTACATTTTGATGGAACAGAAAATTAACATTGTCAGTCAGAGTCTAATCAGAGTCTTTGTTATGTTTATTTTAGCATGATTAAATGTTCTTTTCAATAATATCTTATTTATTTTTGTTTATAAACTGGAAGTCTGCAGGAGATGGATTTTCCAATGGAAAAATTTAGTTAATTTGGCAATGTATGTTGGGTGGTCGGACAGGTAGTTGGGCGGGTAGTGATGAAAATGGAAAAATTAATAGTTTTGCAATTTACGATGGGCACTTTGATAGGCAGCTGTGCAGAATGCAGGATCCAAAGTTAGTAGTATGAGATGTCAGTGGTGTTGTAGAAATTTGAGTTGAGAAAAGTCCACTATAGATACTACATACATCACTGCCATATTCTGTAAGTGCCTGTCCTGAGTCAGGACTCTATATTTTCAGTAGTTGTCACCACTCTCTTTGTTCACTCTGTATGGGATATTGTCTCATGAAAGCCTACTTGACATCCTTACATTTTTATCTGCTTATAAGTCTTGTGGTGTGGACTGAGTGTTTGTCCATGTTGAAGACCACATTATGACTGCTAGCTGCAAACCCCTCTACTCTTCTTTGTTCACTTTGTATGGGATGTCTCATGGAAGATCGTCAAATATCCTTATATTTTTTCTGTTTACAAGTCTTGTGTGGACTGTAAATGTTGTTCCACATTATGACTCCTAGATACAACCATGGGATGGTATTTCATGTCTTACACCATATCCTTACATTTATAACTTGGTTTTGCAATGGATAAATATGGCAATAAGTTAGGCAATGTATGATGAGTAGGTGGGCATGCAGGCAGCTCTAAACTTTGATGAAGGAAAACCATGTTTTTTTTCAAAAATTAAACAACTTGTATCTTGTTATACTGTAATTTGATGTCTTAAGTACATAATACTGGTACTGACATTTATTTCTCATCAATTGGTAATCCCCTGTATTAGATCTCAGTAAATTTTACAGTTATATCGCCAAAATATACTGTAAAGTGTCAATAACAATAATACAAAATTATACAAATTATTATGTACACATTAAGCTGTTCTTTCTGTAATCTAAATCCCAAAATTACCTACCGCACCAACCAGGGATCGAACCCGGAACCTTTGGTTCAGTAGTCCACCGCCCTACCAACTGAGCTAATGGAGGGTGATTATAAACCTGTTACGGTTCTATAACTTCTATATTAATCAAGGGAAGCCTGTTACATATGTAATTTTGATAAGAAAAGATATCGTGAATAAATTCTTGACACAACATCTGTACATTCACCTGACAGAGAGTTAAAGCAAAATAATTGGTATTCAACTTATAGTGACCATGAAGCATTCAATATGAGAAAAATCTCTGGCTCTTCTCTGCAAGTTCAAAATGTTCTGTTACTTCAGAAAACAAGAATGTTGTATTGATGCATTGATAAATTAATGTTTTTTACAGGATAGATTGGATTAAAACTATATTATTTTGTTTTTTTTTGTGGTTGAGTCAGAAATGAGCAATCATCTAAAATTTTCTACTTATACAATGCCAGATATTTTTCTTGGAGACTTAACCAAATTGATTTTTTTGGTTAGTTGGAAGTAAGAAAATTTTTTATTGATGAGTTATGGCCCTTTCTTCTGAATTATTTGTCTCTTTGCCTCATCTCAAATAATAACTTGATATTTTTAAAAATTTCATCACTCACCTTTGGGAAATAGATATTATAGATATTTCTTGGAAAAACACTCTTTATTTAAATGTTTTTAGAATCACTTTATTACTATATACAAGTGAAAATACATGTATCGCTTACGGGTACTCTCCTCAACTTTTAAAGAAAATCCAAAGAACCAAAAAAAATGGATTTATTGTGGCCTACTTGTTATGGTACAGATTCATTTCTGCTAAAAATAAAGAATAATTAAAGGTTTCCCCGTCTATTTCACACTTAGTTACGTGTAATTATATTGTTAATATTGATATGGATATCAGTAAAGATGTTCAAATAAAGACGAGGTCATTGTTTGACAGGTCATACAAATTTTTAGTGGTCAGATAAAGTTCTGTCCAAATAGTATGTACCAGTGTTTGTGTGTTTGAAAAGCTCAAATTTCCGTAGATAATATAAGGGTAATAATCTATAAGTATATTGGCCCTGTGTTTCCTCGATATCTTAGGTTCCGATAAATGTGTAAGGTGAAAAATCCTTTTTGCGGGAAATGTTTTTGTTACAGTAAAACCAAAGTGTCAGAGGTCCATCACTGCTAAATTCGTGCATAAAAGGTATATGGTATGGATTGTACAAATGTTATTTGATTATAAGGCCAGTGGTAAATATATATGGAAAGATATGGGATATCGTCAATGATTCAAGATCATGAATTCTTTGGTAACTTATAGGAGTTATAAATAGAAGTCCATATATTGTTTTTTTGGCTTTCTGCAAGCAGTGCAAAATAGTTACCTGACATCAGATAATTGTATCTTACCTTCCAAGAGTATAAAAATAGTCCCGTTAAGTAGTGAATACTCTTTGAAATTGTACTTCTATAATGCACAGGTAATTACTAAGGGATGCCAAGTTTGTCTTACTGTATGTATCTTTCATGGATTTTTCTACACCCTAAAGTTGCACATCTATAATTTTAAGAATAAATACATTACCACTTCAAATGATTTTGAATAGTGATTATGCATTTGGTAAACATGTCTGACATCCAAATATATCCAAGTATTTTTTTTGAATTGTAAATATTTTGATTGTGAGGTCCTGTTTTTTGGGGGGATATGTGGTTTTTGATTCCTTTCAGTTTCTTAGTTCTTGGTATTTTCTTTTGAAGGTTGTTTACATATACAAACCTGCTTTAAAGGGCACCCCTATATAGCAAATCACTGCCTATAAAAGTCCCCGTCCTGAACAAACATGTAAAATTAACCTCTGTTTAAAGGGCACCTGCTCATAAACGACACTTTTTCTGGTCCCTTGGGTGCCCTTTATAGACAGGTTTGACTGTACAACAATCGTATGCATTTGGTTCCTTTGAGTTTGTAAGTCCTGGTATTTTCTTTTGATGTTTGTTTACATATATAACAATCCCATGCATTTGACAGTATTTTTCACTTTGTTAAAGTTATTTGGCACATAAAATAAAACCACAAAAAAATCAATTTTATAAAGTATAAATAACAATGACCAAAGATTTAACTCTTTTTATATGGTTTAACGTACCAAAAATATGTTGAATTGTACCGAGTTTATTTGGGGATCGTCTTTGTTCAGTCATTGGATATATGTCAAGTTTTGTTATATACAGACAGTTTAAATATTCATGGTACATTAAATAAAATGAAAACCTCAATAAGATTGGGTTTTGTACCTGTATTATGTAAACATTGAAATATGAAGAAGAAAAAAAATGTCGATCTCAAATCTCTATGTCTTAAACCTGAAACTTAATTGTAGTAATATATACATACGTATATATATCAGTTAATTGCTTTGAACTGGAAGATATGTACATGTATTGGGATATTTAGCCATAATAGAGCAACCCTGCTAAATATCTCTTGCATGCATCACATTTAATAGTAAACAGTTATTTAACAGTATTGAGGGATATATAGCTATCTTATTTGTCCCGAGACACTATTTTCCCCCGATGCGTAGTGTATGTTTGAAAGTATCATGTTGCAGTGTTTTCTGCTTTGGTTACTTTATATTCAGTTTGTCTGGCAGAAGTATCTGAATAACCACTAAACTTCTGAAGTAAAAAACAGGTATAATTTTTGGAGGTATTTCTTTAATCCAGGGTCAGTTATCAGTTGGAATGAAAAAGACTTTGGGCCACACACCAAATTGATTTTAGTTTTTTTTGGATTTCACTGCTCTGATTTTTGGACTTCATAAATTTAAAGAAAAAATTATTTTTGCTGCTTCATTTTGCAAAAATACGGAAAACTTGCCAGAAATTCTTCATTGTTCATCCTTAAATTTGGTAGAAAATAGGGATTTTTCCCATTTTTTGCAATATTTTAGTTAAAAAAAATTGTGCTACATGTAAATTTCATTTTCGCCTGAAAAAGAATAGTCCTTAAGAAAAACATTAAAATTAAAATTTTGCTTGTTCACACCTGAATTTGCCATGAAAATCCAAAGAACTAAAGTTAGTTTGCCCTTGACAAAAGAATTTATTTAAAGGAGAAACCTCATCACCTTATCTAATGGTTTAAGGATGTGGGTATTTATAATGGATGATGATGAAGAAGCTTGTGTGAAAATGTAAGGATATGGGGTATGCATCACTGACACCACAAACCCCATAGGATCGAACATGGGAAAGTTTGATTATACTAGGGTTTTGTGTTGTGTTCAACTTGGACAAATAACCCACAAAACCAGAACTCCATGGACAGGAAAGAATGGAGTGAAAAGTTTGTCAAAAGTTACCACATATCTAACATTAATACACTATTCCATCCACTATATACCAATATTTATACTGTAGCTTAGTTAGAGAAGTTGTCTCTGACAACTCAAAAATACATGGTCACTTTCAACCAGGTTTTCAAGTTGAAAAATTGAGTTTTTTAGTTTTGTGGCTATTGGTTTGAAAGGTTATTGTTTATAATATATATTTGTGTTGCAAATTTTCCTTAATATAGAAAAAAACTTTACAAGAGAAAAAAAAATGGGTAAGTCTTACAGAATGAGAAGTTGATTAAAGAGAGGATTGTATGGTATGAAGACTGATGAAATTGTTCTAGATGGATTGAGTAGGACTGACAGTTACATGCATACATTAATTTATATATAACTTGTTACTTACTATATGACTATAGGGGTATCAGATATCAAAGGGAGTCTTGACGATTTTGGCATGCAAGTGACCAATGCATGATAGAAATACATAGGAAAAGACTATTTTTGTTTGTTATGTGTATTTATACTATGAAGACATAAAAACATATCCTTCATTTATCATAGACAACAAGATTCTTAACCTCAAAGACTCCCCTCCTAAATATATCTTTCATGCATACTACATTATCACAGAACAAGATCGAAATCCTAAAAAATGGCTCAATTCTCATATTATACCCCCTGCAAACATAGTTTGGGGGGTATATAGGAATCAGCCTGTCTGTCTGTCTGTCTGTCTGTACGAACAAACTTCCACATCTTTTGTCATATTTCAGCTAAACTTGGTATAACTTAAGATAATGACAAGTAAACTCTGCTGTATAAAGGATTTTTCCATGGAGTTCTGCCCAGTTGAACTTAGAAATTGTGAGACAATTCACCATGCATTTTGTCATCGCGATTTCTCCAACATGATTCATCAGAAGCTCATGAAACTTTGTATACTGTAAGATCCTAATATATAGATGTGTACATGCGAAGGATATCCTGGTCCTTTTATTTTTCTCTGAGTTATACCCAGTTTGACTTAGAAATTGTGAGGCAATTCACCATGCATTTTGTCGTCGCGACTTTTCCATCTTGCTTCATCAGAAGCTCATGAAACTTTGTATACTGCAAGATCCTGATATTTAGATGTGCGCTTGTGAAGGATGTCTTGGTCCATTTATTTTGGAGTTTTCCATTGCAAAAATGAACTACCAGCAGCGGGGGTATAGGTAGTGAGGTCCCTACACAGTTCTAGTTTCTACTACTTGATCATAGTACAGAATTGTAACCTTAAAAAAACCCATTCCTAATTCACTGAAAGTTATTTTGCCTGGAGTATATTATCATGGCATTTAATGGGTACCTGCCCAGAGTATTTACACCTTCTGTAAAAATCATGGATTCTGATTGGTTGATTGCCGTTGCATTTCTTGCATCTTCCCAATTTCAACGAACATCCCCTGAATATATACGATTTTCCCTTCTACCGGATCTATAATTAGTAAACCAGTTTGGTAAATTAAATCTTGAAAAACACTGCTCCATTCAGCATTATCAGATGATGCCATACAGTTTGGTTATTTGTTTGTAGATCAGAATACAGACATTAAAGGATGTCATATTAGATTTATAGACAGAAATTATCTCTTTATCATTTTTACTTGATTATATCATTATAAATTAAATCATCAGACATGTAGGAGTATGTATGTAATTCCAGTAGAGAGATAAGATACAGCTTGGTAACTTCATGTCTGATGTTATGCTATATACAGATAAGATTTGCTTTCTGAAATCCTAACTACAGTTGTTTAACCTGACCTACAAGTATTGTTATTACATCTCCAGTACAAGGGTAATATATCTCAGGTTTCAGGAATCAGGCCCCGATTTCACAAAAAATTATTTGTTTGTTTGTTTAGTTGGGGTTTATTGCCGTTTTCAGCACATTTGGCTATTTCACGGCGGCCAGTTTTTATTGGTGGAGGAAGCTGGAGTATCCGGAGAAAACCACCCACCTTCGATAGGAAAATTGGCAATCCTTGTCAATTAAGGTAGGAGTCGAACACACCCCGCCACAGGTGAGATTCAAACTAACAACCCCAGTGCTGACAGGCTAGTGATCATTAGTAGTCATGACAAACTACATAGACCACTCGGCCACCGAGGCCCCACAAGAAATTGTAAAAGTGTCTTATTTGGTTTTATCTAAAATGCAATGATGTTGAAATGTACAAAAATGGTAGTTTTACGATTTTATGAAATTCGGGACAGAACTCCAATATATTATATTAGAATGCTTCCAGTAAAATTGTAATAGTCTTTGAAAAGCATAGATATAACTTAGATGAACTGTTTGAAACTTGTGCTAGAACTTGTAGTGGCAGGGGGTTGTATTTCCATGTCCAAGCTGTGGTTAAATGGTCATTAGGTGTTCCTCTTTCAAAATTGTGCCGACCTCCAACCAAGATGGCTGCAAAAGGCAGACTTAAGTTTGACGTAAAACACCATAGAAAACATAAAAAAAAATTCTAGACAACCAAAGGAATTAATTAACACTATATTTGCCATAGATGTCTGTTCAATAGGTGCCAACCAAGTTGTCACTTTGTTCTGTAATCCAAATTGGCTACCACATTGTACCAGGAAACAACTTAATTTAACATAGAGCCCTATGCTAAAAAAAACCTACAAAAACCTAGGCAACCAAACTGCTCAAATATTCCTTTGCAGAAAAAGAATGTGTTGACACAAGTGTTTTTACTTTGGTAAATGTCTGCAAGGAGGTAACCTACTTTTACGTACAGTGCAACCCAGTTAATTTGATACCCTATTTGTCAAAGGAAAATATTCAATTAACCAATATATCCAGTTAGCGCATAAACCCATTTTGACCAAGGGAGATAACAAAAGACGATCGTATGAGAGAGGGAAGATTTGTTTCAAGGAGTGTAAAAATGGGCATCTAGTTATAAAGATTTGTTCATGTGACCCAAATTTTGCATCTTAAATGCTCGTTTGCATGGACTGTTATTGTTCGCAAAATAAATCTTAAATAATTTTATTTTACTTTTAATTTTAACATGCCAAAGTGACTGAATCAAATTATTATCACGACACTTTAATCGAATGCTTCTTACAGATGTCCCAAATTTTCCAAAAAAAGCTGCTGTAAAGCACAAGAAGTACTATAGGTTACATTTTCATAGCCACAGACTTTTCTGTACTTTAACATTTAACCCTGTGGGAAATGGTCGCTATATGTAATAGGCAATGCACTATTAGGTGAGCCTCTGGTTTTTTTTCCTGCTCTGTGTTCCTGTTTCTGTAGGTGAAACATCTCCTTTATTTGACTGTACAGATGTTATGGTTAAACATCACAGATGTTGAGTGCAAGTTATTTGTGAATGATTGAAGATTTCTTGGCTCATAGATTCACATGTGGAGAAATCCTTAATTGATTGATTTGAATTCAAACTGAACCTGTTTTTAAGCATACCAGTAAAACAGGGAGAAAATTACCTTCATTCAATAGATTTAGTACCTACCTTTAAAATGTTACTTTTGAAATAATAAATTCAACATATATGTATTTAAGTAATTGATTATAGAATTATGTATTGAACAGGATTTCAATTATTATTGAATTTCCATTTTGATTGCCGCAGGTCAGCTATGGGAAAAATTTATTTTCAGTCCTTAAATGTAATAATGATAGGAAATATGATATTATTTACCACAGGAAGACTTACATGTACATGATAATCTTATAAATACTGATATAAGTGGGAATGTTGTCGTGAACAGTTTGTCATCCGATTGACCGAATATTTCCACTGAAATCAGTAAAAAAAACTTACAAAGTGTGTCTAATTTATGTCAAGGAAGTTTATTTCTGGCTGATCGATCAGTGTTTTAACTTTGAAAACAGATTTTATTATTCCAAGGATATATTTCTTTTTTTTAAATACCAACCAAGATCAGGTTAAAAATGATGTGTTTTACCATGGAGAAAACTTCAGGTGGATGCATGTTATTTTACAATTGAATAATTAGCATTTAAATTGTCAGTTTTTTGTATCTTGCACAGAGGATTTTGGCAGAAGTTGTGAAGAAACACCTTGTGTAGAATTATATAATCAATCACCTGGATATACCTAAAGGTCAAACAAGGTCGTCAGCTGGAATTGATTACATTATCAATATACAGTATATGGTTGATAGACTAACACTGTAAACAGAAGCTGGTCATCAGTTGGATTGCTTTAATTTTGTACTGTATGGAGATATTATTTTAGGAATTCTGTTAGTTGATTGACCTAAAGTGTACACAGAAAATTGATTTCAAATTAATTTTTCTATTCTATACCATGGAAAGTATCATTGATTGACCAGTGATTCTATTTTCATTCATTAGTTGCTAGTGATGCTTAAAACTATTTTCACATCAATTTTACAATTGATTTAGTGTTATAATTAAATTTAAGATTGAATTTAACAAAATGTTGTTATTGGATTTTAGAAGTGATCATAACAAAAAATAAATAATTCTGATGCAGGTAAAAATTTTACAATTTCAGATTATAGAGTAAAGTTAATATTTGGTATCAGTTAAACATTTAACTTCGGACCGCTTTAACTTAAACACAATATCTTTTGAAACTAAGCGATTGTGAGATATTAACAGACTATTGTTTAAGACAGCTCCTATTTCATAGCTCCTACAAAGTAAATAATAAAACAGCTGACAATACCTGGATGTGTATTGGGATTTATGTAAAGGTAGATTATATTTATCTGTTCAATGGAATGTGAAAAGTTTTGGATAAAGTTCCCTTGAATTTTAGTTCCGTCTTGGGAATCGATAATGAAAAGTCATTTCGTCATAGACAAAATTTGATATTGTGTAACACCATTTACCTTGTGTTTTCCTTATTTAAATTTTAATGTTATATTATAAAAGAGGTTTCTCGATACCTGAAGTTGGCCAATCAATAATAAAATTTTGTTTGCTGTGCAATTTATGATTTGATATAGATAATAAATGCCAAGTGAGCGCAGTGGTAATATTACCTTTATGACGTAGATTCATTAGGCCTAGAATGGACTTACACAGAAGATCTTAAAGATCTGTTGTTACGTTATCAATAACTTTGTTGTGCTAATGATGAAGTAATTACGTGGATACGTGGATTAAAAAAGATATTTGTAGGTCAATTTGTGATATATCATTTTTTCAATGGATTACATGACATGACAAAATCTTTTCCATTTGGATCTTACAAATTCAGTATCTGACTCTTTGTAATTCAGAGGAGGAATATAATTTGATTATAAACAAAATGAGCAATTTCTTAAATGTGCCGGAATCCAGTCGCATGAGACATAGGAGGCGGTCTCTGGCTACCCCAGGGGCATTAATTACGATCCCGGATAATGATCAGCCGGTAGAATTTCATAAAGATGAAAACTTTGATGAAGCTGCATTACGGAAAATGATACAAAAACAGAATAAGAGGCGAGGATCATGTCCTTTAAATCCTCAGGTATGTTATTTTGTTCGTTGTGGTTGTCTGAATTTTGAGGGAGAGAGAAGTTCTGTGTATACAGTATGTAGAGTAAGATATTGAAATATGGTCATGTTAGACAGGTGGTCACTAAATACAGGTTTAATTCATAAGCATTAGCATTTTATATATTTAGTCAAGTTTTACAGAATGTTTAAAGTCACATATTGTGCCCTTTTAAATTTGAAGGGGCCTCTGTGGTCGAGTGGTCTTGGTAGTTTGTCATGACTACTAATGATCACTCAGGTTTTGAGTTCGAATCTCACCTGTGGCAGGGTATGTTTTTAAAAACTGGCCGCAGCAAAATAGCCAATTGTGCTGAAAATGGCATAAAACCCCAACCAAACAAACATATTTTAGTCAAGTTTTACAGAGTCTTTTAAGTTCATATTCAGCCATTTTATAACTGATGAAATGTGATGAATAAGACTAATCATTGAGAGTCATTTATTTATCCAAAACAAAAACCGGATTTGATCTAAGCACTTACAACTCCCAAGTTGAATCACAAGTGCAGTAAAACATTTATTTAAAGCCATTTACAATAACTATTCATTACAAGTCCACTCAGCTGTTAAATATTTGTTTTTCCATGTCAAGTCTACTTTCATATTTAGAAACAGGTCATGTTTTATATAATAACCAAGGAAACAGAAAATAGATTTCTCTTAAGAAATAACATATGTTACCCAACTCATGGTTTTTTCATGTTTAATCAACAAAAGGGTTTTAGACCTTATAACGGTATGAAACGTTAAGAAGTAATTCATGCCCTGCATTGATTGGGAAAAGCAAATTGTCAAAAGGTCCATTAGGCTCTGTTACAGCAGATGGGCCATTGTAGTATCTTGTATTAGAAAGTTTAAAAGTATGATATGGGCCATTCTATAATTTCATGGGAAATAACCTGTAAGCTATGTACAAACAGCTAATCACCCCTTCCTTTCCCAATCACTGGAAATTTTAACATAGGGAATTATTTTTGGAGAAAAATGTTAATGGAGAGTAGGATATCATAGTAGAATATATTAAGGATGATCGCTGGTCTAATAGGAAATAAATAGGATTTGAAATAGGTGTTTTAGTTTGAGAGAACATATGAATAGTAAACAAATAAGCAATAAAAAAATATAGGTTCATGTGCTCATTTTAGAGCTATAAAGCCTTGAAAATTTGCAGGAAATGGGTTTTCTCTGGATTTTTCATTGTCTTTGCATTGGCAACTTAGTCTCTCAAAAATGTAGGAAAAAATAAAAAGGATTTCATAAAATTTTGTCAAATACCATTTTAAGGTATATATGATTGAATTATAAAAGAAAAAGTGGGGGTTCATGGGCAAAAAGTTTAATGTTTAAGAAATTGATAAAACCGGAGGATTTCGAAATTCTGACAAAAAGACCAAAACATGACCAGCGAGCATCCTTAAATGTGAAATTGGATTAAAATAGTTCTAAATTTAGAATTCATTTTAAAAAGATTCTGGAAAAATCCCTCATTAATTTTCCATTAATGTATTACACTGTAATGAACACATTGAAATTAGATATTGATAAAGCTGATAACAAAACCAATCAAATTGTATACATCCGTATTTCTTAATGAAAAATATCACACGACAACAGTATATATATAGATGAAATTTTTATTCCTTTGACATTTAAAGAGCCTTTCAACCAGTATAGCCTTTTTCAGAAACTCCTATCCGGTATCAAGATTCTGACTCTAAAATTATAATTTGAAGGAAGTTATTTCCCTTGCTGGGACGTAATACTGGTTTGCTGCAATGAAGAGTAAAGGATTAACTGTTTTCAAAACTTGTTAATTTGCACATAATGTTTGGTTTATATAAATTTGGGAACTACTTACGATCTTTTTGCTTCCAACATACTTGTAATCAAACTTCATTATAAAGCTGGAAATATTTGTATATCAAAGTAATAAATAATTTATATTTACTTCCTACTGATTGCTCTGCACTGCAGCGAACCAGTAGTACGTCACAGCAAGGGAAATAACTTGCTTCAAATTATAATTTTTGAGTCAGATTCGTGATCGTTGAAATGATTTTCTTGAAAGGGATATGGGCATATGCTGAGTCTATGGTTTATGCATATGTGTAACGACTGGAAGGGAACAAGTTATATTTGCACACCTCAAGCTAATAACACATCATTCAAGTGCTATTCGAATGTACCTGGGCTGATGTGGCCATATCAGACTGGGTGTGTCATGCAGTTAGGCTGATATGGCCATATCAGACCAGATGAGTTATAAGAAATAAGTACTTAGTCAGTATATGATAAACAGATTAATACATGACCTAATCCATATCAGACTGGGTATCATCCCTTGACCCATAGTGGACCTTGGGCAAGTCCTCGGTCAGATATGGCAGTTTCAGGATTATTCCCAGACCGATATGGATTAGGTCCTGTATTAATCTATAAATGCTGCACAGTAATTAAAGTGAAGTATTATATTAAATCAAATTTTTGTGATTTGAACATCTGTATTTATTGGCATAGATAAATGTTGACATCAATAGAAATTTTTTACTGGAACGAGATGTTACCTTAAGCTTTGTATTTAGCGCACTTATAGAAACTTTTGATTCAGTTGAGAAATGGTATTAAATTTTTCAAATTTTAGTCAGGAGATTGGAAATTTTGTCGGTAGGAACCAGAATATCAGGAGATTTATACCTTCAAACTGGAGGTTCACATGTATGACGTCTCATTACAATTATACAAACAGTTCTCAAGGTTCCCTATTCTCTTATGTTGTTGATTATTAGAATTGTTACATATATATTACGTATGTATATAAGGAGATATACGATATGAATATAAGGAGATATATATATATGGCAAGCCGCTTTACTATTTATTCTAACTTCAAGATATCTAATAAACTTTGTAAGATATCTCATATAGTTTATAAGATATCTTATAAACTATATACTGTAAATTCAGAAATTATTGCGATGTTTTTATTATTGCGAAAAATGCGACAAGGTTGTAATCGCAATAATTTAAACTCACATTTTGAATTTTTTATATGATTGAAGCGGGATTTTTCTCAATATCGCAAAAAATAAAATCGCATTTTGGTCTAAAATGACAAAATCGCAATAATAAATGCATGCAATAATTTCTGAATTTACAGTATATATATATATATGAAACGGAATTAGAAAAACCACAAAAAGAGGTTGTCACTCTGATGTTGCAAATTTAAATCTAGGACTGAAGAAGTATGAGTTCCAGCAAAAATATTGGGTTGCTATTTGGCTCTTTGTTGTTAGAGCCAAATATTACAACAACATCATTCCCATCAACATTATGGACTCATAATTCTCTCACAGCAGAAACACCAGCCCACTGACAGCTCTACATGTTTATATGTTTTCTTGTTGATACATGTCAGAATTAATGGTGCCATAACATTGATAATGATTATATTACATTTATTGTGACAGATTCCACAACAAATGTTACAGTGGCACTTTATTATTAAATGCACAATGGTTTAATAATAAATTATTCAGATTTCTCAGTCAGGGATTTTTAAACAAATCCAAAAATATATTACAAGGGCTTTATAGAAGTTATAGTGAACTAATTACTAGATTGTCATCCATATTAATGGTCCAACAGTGATTTTTAGATGTAGAACAGCAATAAAAGTTAACTTTTTTACATAAATTTAGGAATTTTGTGCCAATATCCTTCATATCCTTATATACAACTTTTTTCTATTTTTTCTGTCAAATAATACATTAGAAATATTCAGATTCCATTTAGAACAATGAAATTTAACAATGAATATATACAAACATTAATGGTCGAACAAAAATGAGACTTAAATTCTACCAGTTATTTTTGTAGAGGGTTCAAATGTCAATGCCTACTGAAAATATTGATCTAGTTATATATGTTTTGAAGATTGTTTATGTTACTATTTTTAGATACAACATGAAATGTCATTTTAAGTCAACCTTGGAATGTTTACATTGATAACCCAAATTCTTTTCTATATTTATACACCAGAAAGTTTATTTTAAGCAACCAAAAATAAACAAGAAATGAGGCTAAATAAAAGTGATAAAATTTATTGAAAAAAATCTCTTAAAAGAAATGGCAAGGAATAAAAACAAAAACATTTGATTACATATATAATCAGGACCAAGATATGAACCCTGCTTTATAGGAGACTGAGATGCTGAGCCACATTTTTTCATGTGCTAGCTCATGAGGTATAACAGTCTACAGGAGGATGTGTCACCCCACTTTATTCTTACTCCTTTAAACTGACCACCTTTTGCTCTTACGAATGTGGCTGGGGCATATAGATTTACCCTTGTCTGTCCGTACGTCCCGATTTGGTTAAGTTTTGCATTTAGCTCCATTTCTCAGAAACCTATAGTAATATATCAATGATATTTCACCACTAGTCCTCTTGTATAGTACAACGCAGTTCAGCAACACTTGGATCGCTAGGACCTACATTTAATGCTTCAGTAACTTCGGTTAAATTTTGCGTTTAGGTTCATTTCTCAGAAACCTATAGTAATATATCAATGATATATTTCACCACTACAGTCCTCTTGTATAGTACAACACAGTTCAGCAACACCTATATTTTTTTATGGCGGGGCATCCGTGTCTTATAGACACATTTTCTAGTTAAGTCTAGTTTGACATGGCCGGGGATCAAACACAAGTCCTTCTGCACTTGAGGAGAGCACACTGTGGCAGTTAACAAAACCTCTAGTCAAACTAAGTATAAATTGTCTCCATCCCTAATTGAATGTTCTTTACGTCTTAGATCTGTTAAATGTTGAAAGAAATCCCATACAGTGGAATGTTGTGACAAATGCAAAATCTCCTCCTCTTCAATTATCAGAAATGTTTTATTTCTTTCAGTACTGCCAGTATACTTACAAAATGTAAAGTAGCACACACACACAGACAGCAAATCCTGGATATTAGTGCTTGATATTTTCATTGAATTTGTTTGTTGTCTTATGTCTAACATTAATTTTCTGTTCATTTTTCTTAATTATGTACATGATTATTTCACAGGGCTATCCGGAGTAATGACCTAATTGTATTTTTTTAATTTCCTCTAAAAGGAAAAATTATTGTGTCAGGCATACACTGGGACCTGTATTCTCATTGTGGTTTTTAGTCACAAGTGTAGAGGTATATTTATGTAGAAGGCTAAATATAAAAGTTGTCAATGTGGTCTGGATGTCCAACTAGACCCTATATTTTATGATACCCTGTTAATATCTACCCTAAGCCTAATGCTAAGTACACTATAAGTCCTCTGTTTACTCAAGGTGACTATGTTTTACAACACACTATAAATATCTACATGTACATAGACTTACTGTAGTACTTATCATTGTTTACTACACTCAGACAAATTTATATCTACTTACAAAGTAAACAGATTATTGACCATATTTTGTCAGGATATTAATATAAAGTGGGGATAATAATAAAATTTGTATCCTGTTTCTAATTGTATTATCAGTGGTACCGTCAGATAATAAATGTAGAAATACACGAGATGCGGACAGTTTTAAAAAGCGAGCATGGAAGTTTGGTTACTAAATAACCCAGATTAAAACTTATCCATTATTTTTGCGGACCATTGTGGCTGTGCGATCAAGGTCATTCACCCAACAATAATTAACACTAAGCTGTCAATACTAAATTTCATTAGTTCCAATCCAACTCATGGTGAAGCCTTTGCCTCTGATACTAGTAGACAAGGATCGTGAGGTTTCTGTCGTAGGTGAGTTGGTTCTCTCCAGGTCTGGCCTCCAGAATATAGCCAAATGAGCTGAAAGTGGCATAAAACCCCAATATATCAAATGGATTGTATAAAGTCTATTATTTTTAAGAGTTTTAGTTCATGGCAACAAAATTTTGTTGTAGTTAAACTAAATCTGCCTGGTCAGTTTTTGAAAAGTTGGTATGTAATCTGTTTATGTCTATCTGTGTATGTATAATCTCCCTTGTACATAGCTCTGTCCTTAGATGGTTTTGACTTTACAGTTTTGGTCATTTTGGCATTTTTGAAATTGCTCTTCAACTTTTTGGATTTTTGTTTTGGTTTTGAAAATTTAAGGCCTTGAGCACAACTGATGAGTCCTAAATTGACGAAATGTGCACATCTTGTGCATCAAAATTGGTATCAAAGAATTTTATTTAAAATGTCTGTTACATGTATGTAACAAATGATGACCTGATCCACATTAATGAGAGAACTTTGCATGTTAGGTGAGAAATTTGTTTCTCTGTTCTGAAGTCTTCACAATGATTTTCGGATGAAGAACAGCAATTTTAGTGATTCATTACTGTCTGGAAGCACTTACTAATGAAATGTGTGCAATTTTGAAAGCACATAGACATTTCCCAATAATTTCAATAGTTTTCGTTTATAAAACAAATACACATATATATATATTTCAGACTCCTCTCCCCTATATCAGACTCCTTATAACATATAATACTTGTCTACATTATTATGTTCTTACTTAGCAGTTAAGGAACATCCTGGAGTATTAAAATAAATTTAATTACAACATTATAATCATTAATCTCCTTTGAAAGTTCAAATGAAAATTTAATCTGTTATTTTCCACTTATACTTTTACCTATATATAAACTGAATTTATTGTGTTTAAAATCGTCCCTGGTGAGCCTGCTAATGACTGAACTAATCTTATATACATATTCAGATTTTCACATTTATCCCAGTCTCTCTTTGGCTAGATTAAAATCTTCATTTCTTCAATTCATGGTCCAAATAGGACTTTGTCTAACACTTGATAGTAATTGAAAGGTTTTGTTGGTATAGTCTGGAGAAACAACGGACCACTTACAGAGGAACTTTGTTGGTATAGTCTGGAGAAACAACGGACCACTTACAGAGGAACTTTAAAAGAAGGATACTTATTGTTAATTTAAATCTGTAGAATCCATACATTTCATCTATAATAGACATAAAATTCAGATTTCCTATTTCAAAGAAATAATTTAGATACATTTGAGTGAGATCCATTAAAACTTTAATGATTTTTTTGAAATTCAAATGTTTGATGATGAGGCATCTTGCCAAATTTAATGAAATTTGGGCAATTTACAATAGAATATGCATCACATTATACATAAATTCACAATTAAGTGTTGTATATACCCCTGAGGGGGTAAACCTGACAGGGGTATATCATGCTCTGAAAAGTGTGAAAGATAGGTTTTAATAATTTAGAAATGGGGTCTATCAGGAATTTCACCCTGTGCAATGATAAACTATAATATATGCAGCATATCTGTTTACATTTTACGGCACCATGATATAAATGGTAAAAATTCTAGACAAATTTACTCCTGGTATTTAGGATTTTCAGTTTTGGGTGGTCCTTCTGTGTTTTAAATAACAAGAATTTACCATATAACCCAGAGGGTATCAGCCTGATAGGGATATATCTAATTTATACCATGATACCAAAGTGTGGAATTAATCAGTTTATTGGAAAGAGGAGGATGGAGGGGGCAGGGAATCTTTTTGATTTTTATCTTGGTCTGTGATATAGAGTGATAACTGCATCATATCTGTCTGAACATCTTCCCAAGTCAGGAGCTGATGGTCCAAATAGGAACAGGAGAATAAATGGTCAATAAAATCTCCACGTGGTGGGTGTATTGTTTTCTAAGTTTATTTTTTTCAGTCCTCAGTAAAATGTCACATACATAATAGTATAATTTTGCTATTGTCATCTTTATGTTTATAAAGATAGTAACACTGCTTTTGACATTTACATGGTCTTGATTCTAAGAAAATTGGATTTATTTTTGAAATATCAAGGTTCAGTTTTTGTTTTTTTTTATCACGATAATTGATTATTAACATCAGTGCATAGAAAATGTAGGTAGAAGTCGGCAAAAATGATTGAAATCTTTATAATTTAGAACATCATTTAAGTATTCCTTGTTCATAGACATATAATTAATTCCAAATGGTCATGTGTGGGATTCTATATGTTAAAGGTGAAAATTGAAAATGAATACATGTAATATTAAGGACTTTATGATATTTAGGGATGTACTTTTATAAATGAATTATGTGAAGTCTTAGTCCTTGTGTGAGATATCATGACAGTAACCTTTATCTATTTTCGACCAAAAATATCTTCCCACTGTCGTAACATTTCATGTGCCTCCACCGATTTGTGACTTCCACCGGATTGACTTTGTTGAACTTCATAACGGGTGCCATATACGGAGCAGGAACTGCTTACCTTCTGGAGCATCTGGTTTCACTCCTGGTTTTTATAGGAGTTCGTGTTGTTCATTGTTTTTTAGTTTTCAGTGTTTATTTGTTGTGCTTGTGGCTGTTTGTTTGTCTTCCTGGGTTTGTCTGTGTAATGGATTGCATTTTTTTTATTTGCTCCTTATATAGGTATATTTGTCCTCTTTAACCGAAAGAGTTTAAAACAAGATTAGTTTGTATTTAATGTCAGATATAAAAAAAAAAAAAACACTTTGTTATTTGTATGAGGCTTCCATGAAACTATGTTAGGTATACAGTATTACCAAAGTTTGCCGATAATTATCAAAGGTCATGGCCATCAGGGCACATTTTGAAGAATTATATGATCATTTAAGGTCCAGAGAACTTAAGATCTTGTATAAAAAATATAGAGAGAGCCCAGATAACTTAAGATCTTGTATCAAAAATATAGAGAGAGCCCAGATAACTTAAGATCTTATATCAAAAATATAGAGAGAGCCCAGATAACTTGAGATCTTATATCAACAATATAGAGAGAGCCCAGATAACTTAAGATCTTATATCAAAAATATAGAGAGAGCCCAGATAACTTAAGATCTTATATCAAAAATATAGAGAGAGCCCAGATAACTTAAGATCTTATATCAAAAATATAGAGAGAGCCCAGATAACTTAAGATCTTATATAAAAAATATAGAGAGAGCCCAGATAACTTAAGATCTTATATAAAAAATATAGAGAGAGCACAGATAACTTGAGATCTTATATCAAAAATATAGACGATAAAGATCTTATATCAAAAATATATAGAGACCTTGTATTTCTTTGTAGTTAATCTCTTGCATCTTTTCATAGTATGCATCTGGATACACCTTTGCTGAATGTAAAATATAAACTAAGCTGTTTCATATAAACTTTCTTGTTTTTTATGTAATTTGATGGGTTCATGTAACAATCATGTTACAATTAAATTCAAATAAACAGGCCACATCATGTTCTGTTTGATCAGCCATTTTCAGAAGAGTTTGATTAATTCTTCACAGCCAATTCAGATCAAGTAATTATAGTCTGCTTCAGCTATAAATGGTGTTGACTTACATACTTAGTTATCTGTTATAGAGTAATTCTGTTTATGGGTTAAATAAATCAGTACAGATAAGCCAGGGTACCATCAGAACTAGTTCCAATTTTATGTCTCTAATATATTTGAAATTAATGCAAAATTAATGAAAAAGAAAATGTTTGGATGAGCATCTCAATAACTTTACTGCAGATTTTTTCGGGGGGGTGATGGGGTTGGGGGGTTTGGGGCATATTATCATGGTATGAGCCTGTTGTCATTGTCTGTGCAGTGTGCATGTTTGATAAGATTCTGGAATTTTCATAAGAAAGTTAGCTGGCATCCCCACTGTAAAGCCTTTGATAATGCTGTTTGAAATAAGCATATTTCAGTTGCGGTCATTTTCAATTAATGTTGTATTAAACTTTCTCTCCACAAACTTTAATACAAAGTAGTCATGGAAATTATGTTTTGTTTGTTTAGTTGGGGTTTTATGTCGTTTTCAGCACATTTGGCCATTTCCCGGGGGCCAATTTTTATTGTTGGAGGAAGCAGGAGTACCTTCCGTAGGAAAATTGGCACTGTCCCGAAATTATTTTTGGAAACAATGACTATTCTATGCGAAAAGGGTGATAACTCTTAACAAGATATTTCAGTTCATTCAGATTTATTACTGTCAGCCAGATTTTTCAATTCATTCAAATTTATTACTGTCATCCACGGTATCACTGACTTCAGTATCGCACTGCAATAGGAATGTACAGTTTTTATTGGCTAAAGATATGTTTCAATATGCAGGAGAGAAAATTATGTGAAATCAAATAGTACTATGTATTTTTGTTTAAAAAAAGCCTGCAAGATATCTAAACTAATTGCCACAAACGAACATAGAAAAAACAATAAAAAATGTTATTCTAAGGGAAGAAATGGTTAAACTCATTTCAGCCTAATAAATTTTATTTGTTGCATGAGTTTAAACTAAAACTGTAAAGAATTGCAATAAATCTTCATCATTCTTTGAATTTTTGTAACCTCATACCATTCCAAAGTTGCATATATGTCTTTGACATTATTTTTGGAGATGAAAATGGTTGCCAATATCATGCAAAAAGGATCATAATAGAATATTTTTGTAGTGAGTTATTCAAAAATATTTCGTTTAATCGGTAAGAATGAATTCTGGGTAAACAGGATACAAGGTAAACCTTTAAAAACAAATATTTTGTAGCTGATTGCAACACTTCCAATGTAGTGGAATTAATTGTGTGCTATTCTTGGAATTTTCCTCATAAAATTTTGACCACGTTATTGATTAAGAATGATTACATCGAACAGTCCAACAGTAAACAACAGGAAAAAGTTACAAAGCGTAATATTTCTGACATATCGGAAGGATATTTCATATCGTAGAAACTCTGATCCGTTACATCGAGGATGGGATTTTCCAAATTAATTACTTCTCTTGTTTCAGCAGATTTCATCAAATTTATTTGAAATCTCTTGATCCAGTAGGCTAAATAACATTTTAAAATGGCTAAACCTTGATTATTCATTTAATGTAATGATCAAATAGCTTTTAGTTAGTAAAATCCATTATCCTTGGTTCTCAGTATAATGTATCTGTAAGGAATAATAGAAAATCAATTTTTACACATCAGGACAAGGATAAGGAGATCAGGGCTATAAAGTGTTCATGGCTGTTGTGTTCATAGGGGGCTGTAGGTATGGTCTTTACATGGAGGGAATTGGTTTAAAATAAGCTTGAAATACCTAAGCAGGAAGTTCTATTGCTAATCCTACAAAAAGAAAGATAGTTTCTGTTTTCTTATTCAGATTCATTGTCAGATGTTTACAGGCTGCCTCCCTCCTAGTAGAGGTATAAATGAAAATTATAGTGATTCTTGTCATATTTTAATAATTTTATGACTATAATATGGACAGTCCCCTTCCTCAACTGGGTGTTCTTTCTAATTACATGTATCTGCAACATTTGACCCAACTTATTGAAGGCTGTATGGAAATGTGTTTTCTGTTGACTGACATTTTTTTGACCAGGCAAAATTGGCAGAAAGTATCTCTGAAATTTGTTTCCATGTCAGCGCTGACAGAATTTATGGCAATAAAAACATTTGGTTGAAAAAGGAAAACACATGTTCCATTGAGGAAACACACAGATTAGCCAGGCTCAGAAATCATGAATTAAGTACAGTTCCATATAAAAATGAAACATTTACATAAAAATGGGTTACACATCATATTTTTTTAATTGCAGTTTAATTTCCTTGTTATATTTCCGTACATTAGAATAACAAAAAATATTAAACATTGGTTCCAAATATAATCAGAAAGATTTTTATGAGCTATTTAATTTGTAGTGCTTTCTATGTAAATTTAAATAAATTTCTCCCTTGGCAACAATGTAGTATAGTGTTTAGCCTGAACTGAACTGCATTTAATGTTACAACTCAGACTAAGTAAAATTTATAATAATAAGAGCTATGAATTTCAAAAGCAATCTAGTAGCAATGAAAATAGTTTGCAAAGATTATACACAAATTATTGGTCTAACATTAGTTATCTCCCCTGGTCATAATGCATTCTATATAAAATAAATATCTCAGAAAGACAGGTCACAGCTACGAAAAATTCACCAGATCTGTTAATAAATATATAAAAGAAATGCAAAAACACACATAAAAAGAAAACCCAATTTCTATCATGTGCCACTGGATTTTGAATTTTATATGGAATGGTACTTAATATATAAGTATATTTTGGAAAAAAATTGAAAAAATATTCCAGGATTCAAGATTACTTGTTGACATCCCTGAAAATAAAAATCAATAGTTGCTTCGTAAATAGAAAAATAAAAAGATCATTGTATGGCCCAATAGCATGCCATTTATGGAAACCAGGATAAACAGGATGTTATTCTACCGTCGGCAGCTCGTTTCTTCTTGTTTTACAGATTAATCTTTCCTGGTTTGAGTACCTCGGTAATTATTTCAAAATGAAATAATATTATGTACAGCGTTTATTGATCGTAAACCTTGTAGAGATTGAAGTGTAATGTTATAAAGAGATCAAATTAGAGTCATTTTCTTCTAAATTATTTAAGTAGTTAGTAATTAGGAAACTTTTTATAATTGAAGCAGAAAATTCGAAGTCAGTTCATTAATTGATTTTACGAGTTAACAGGAATGTAATTTAATTTGTGACTCCTCTTATTTTTTCCATTTGGACTGACTTGTGGGTTTTGTAAAATTTTATTTTACTTTCTTTGCACATTTTATACCCTTTCCAAAGTTCATCTCCTATAATATGTAAAAAACCGATGTGGCAGATAAATTGTATATAGGACCATGCAAAAAAAAAAACAGCACTTGGTGGAGAAAAATCTATATGTTGATCAAGTCACATCTAATTACATTTATCTATGTTTTTGTCTTTTTACCTGCAATGGTACAGCGAAGAATGAATTTGATTTTGTTCTTATTTGTCTATTGATGGAGAGTTATGGCCCTTGAAAATTTGGAATTTTTGCAAATTTAATTTGTTTGATAGGTTGGCTGTTGGACAATGTTGTAATATGTTGCATATCAATCCATATTATATTAATTGAAGAATCCTGGGTAAAAAGTACTGAAACGAGATCATGGAAAATTCTGAATTCATCCTTGAAAAGTCATGAAATTTTGGGAAGAAAAAGATTAGGGAACCCTTTTTAGATTGCAAAAAAAGGTCAAATGTTAATGTTTTCTTGGAATATTTAACCAATTATAATGGTTTATGATATTTTACTATCAATGATTTATTTCAATGCCTGAACTGATTCTCTTTTATACCTAATAAACAAAACATCACAACATCACGATGTACACAATGTATTTATATGATTTTCTTTACATTTTCAGGTAAGTTATATAAGAAAGAAAAAAGACATGGTAGGTAGGTCTTAATACATTATGAAGCCAGTCTGAATCTACACCTTGGGTGTTTGTTGAAGCTCCCTTCACTGACATCTGTATTCTTTACAAAAACAATTCTCAGATTTTAACAATCAGTATGTACAATGACAACAAACTTAGGATATATTGTTATAAGCTTCTTGTGAAATGGGTGCCACTCTAACAACAGTGTAAACATCTTACTAATTTTGTTGGTGTTTGAGTGATCATAGATATACTATTTATTATTAGTTACTGTGAATTCAGAAATTTACACCAGCATTTATTCTGCTGTATTAAGGACAATGGATAACAATGAGATTATTTAATACGATTATAATATTAATGACAATTTGAAATGCAAGTTTTAAGTTCATATGATGTATGAGCAGTCACATTTTTAAAATTATTTCTTAATTTACAGTACCAGAGAACTATGTAGAAATAAATTTAACTGTTGTTGAAGGGGGACGCCAAGCTCTTATATAAAGTTAATACAGTAGAACACCCCTAAACCGGCCCCTCTGATAAACAGATCCCTCTGCAAACTGAACATTTTCTTTTGGTCAGGACACCTATATTTTAAAGTGAAAAAATCATCCAAAAACCGGCCCCTCTGAATTCTGAATACGGGAGCTTAAATGTGCAGTCCAAAACATATAAACTGAAATACACCTCTAACAACCGACCAAACTCTCTCTCCATTGAGTAAGAGTATTTTATACAAAGTCCCATTGTGTACAGGGAAACTCCATTCTGATTTAAGGTATCCGGACCATAATAGATAATGATAAAAAATTGTATCTCTTTTTGACCCTGAATGGCGGAACCAAACAATTTAAAGCTGGAATTTTATATATATATTTTTCTCAAGTTGAAACACACTTTGTTGCTTATATGCAGAGTCTGTAAAAATTAGTTAGTTATATTAGAATTTCCGAAGTTTGCCGATAATTACCGAGGTCTTTTCAATTGCGTTGTATGGAACATCCGGGAACTTTTAAATAATCACGTGGTCATTTATGGTCCGGATACCTTAAGATTTTAACTTCCCTTTGTGCCAAAAAGTAATGACGAGGCTACAATACTAAGGTATAGTTAAAGTTAAAGAAAAAACAATGCAAATATAGTATAAATGTAATTTTCATGCCTTTCCATATTTCAATTTATTTACTTCTGGTCTGATTTCAGTACAGATCAAACCTTTCAAATTCAGCACTTCCTAAAACCACCCAATTTCTACGGTCCCATAGCTGTTTAGTTAAGGGAGGTTCCACTGTATATAAGAATTGAAAGATATATAGGCTTTATCCATATTCTCAGTGTGACAAGTAAAAATAGTACACTATGATTACAGGATTCATTTCAGTGTTATTTGAGAAACATGTGATGCTCTGTGTTCTTGGTAGTTACAATTCTGAGCTTGTCAGCATTGAGGTTGTGAGTTCCAGTACAATGTGTAGCAAGATGTTAAGTATTGCCAGTTTTGCCTGGTCAATGGAATTCTTCTTGTTCTCTGGCTTCTTCTACCAATAAAAATCTGCTTTCATGATATAGGAAATTGTACCGAAAGTGACATAAAATCCCAAAAAACCAATTACCAAACCAGTGATATCAATAAAAGAGCCTGGGAAAAACATTGTTTCTATTGTAAATAGTGATAATAGCACTGTCACATTTAACAGAAGTTCCTTCATACAAAGTTCTGCCATTATGTGAATGCTATTAGCAAGGATATCACCAATTTATCAGCCATAAAACTGAATCATATTTCTGTTAACACTCAGAAATAAATGTAGGTGTTTACAGATTGTAAATATATCAATAAAATCTTGAAAAAAAAGAGATACCTTAAATATGTCAGAAGAAAATGGAATGACAAATGAAATTTTGAAGAAAAAAACCCAACATATCCAGAAATAGATTTTTTATTGATGAAGTACATTTATACTATTAAAATTGGGAAAAAACCAGGTCTCTACTGTGTGTTCTGTGTTTAGTGATAAAATATTCATTGAATATAAATAAGATAATCATTTTTTATTGGAAATTGTAACAAATAGTATTCTGTCTTATAAAATACTAAAATAGTTTATATTGAGTCTTCATGGCTGATGGGGATATTGATCTGTATATGTTCTTGGTTTATTGGTTAATATTCTACTCTACATTATCATGACAAATCGGTATTTAATTTTTGATGCTCAGACTGGTATGCAAGGGGATGTTCCTAACTCGGAGGAAGGTGTGAAATTGTTCTACTTGTTAAATTCCTCAATGCCAACATAGTAAATATCCTATTCCTTTGCTACTAATTTTGTCACATGAGAGTATGATTTTATCAACTATTAGATGTATAAAATGATAAAAAAAAAAAAAAAAAAAAAAAACGGTGCAGTATTTTCTTGCTGCTTTGAAGACCCATTGGTAGCCTTGAGCTGTTTTATGCTCTTTGGTCAGGTGTTGTCTCTTTGACACATTCCCTGTTTCCATTCTCTATTCTAATTGTCTTCAGTTTTTGTGAAAGACTTAAAATGGTCGAAGTCTATATTTTGTATTATTTTAAATGAACTTATTTGTCACGGGAAGCCCATGGGGATTTTACTTGGGAAGAAAACTATAAAAATGGACAAATTAGATCATTAAAAAAGTCTTGGGGAAATAAAGTCAGCTAAATCAAATAATTGTGAGCTGTAAAGTATACTATAGAGGAACAAACTCTCGTAGAAATCAATAACTTAAAATTCCCCATACAATGATTTTTTCACTTTATTGCTGTTTGTAGGAACAGTAAAACTGTTAAATGTGCGTAAATAATAACATTTTATAGGACTCAAAAAACTTGCCTCATCAAGAGTTTTTCTTAGTTTTAAAATATTTAAATTCTGATAAATTTGTGCCAAGAGTCTACCAGAGACAAAAATTTATAAAGATTTAGCACAGTATTTAATAAAGTGAGAGCATAAAAACAGATAGAGGAAAGATTATATTGGAAGTACTAGATTGTGATTATTCCAATAATTCAATCAAGGAAGTGATGTAATAATTACCCTCAGCCATTGTATTGTTGGAAGTTTTAACCAAACTGTCCAATATTTTCATCTGGGGCTTTAGTATTGCTGTTCATTTTGAAAATATAGCAATAGTGTGTAGTCCTTATGTTATCTAAACTTTAGCCAATTTTCCAAGATTTCATTCTGAGCTTTAGTAAATGCCCAAGGTTTTTATGTGAGCTTGTTTTGCTATGAACTGTACCCAGTCATTATGGTTTTCTTCTTGTCCTCTGAAACTCCTGGGCTTGATTTTTGGCTAATCCTTTCTAAAAGTATGTATTTGACAAATATGGCATCTAAATATAACTTGGATCATGTGTAGGAGAAAGATAATTTTTAAAAAATATTGGACACAAGTTTGTGATGTTAGTTGCTGTTTTGTTTCAGGGATCATATAATACTAATATATATACTTCATATACAGTTCCTGTTTGTTTATATAGGTATTTGTAGTTATGTATAATTTTTTTCCTTTAGTAAATAAAAATTCATAACTATAGATAATAACTTGGTTAAAATAGTTATTTCAGAGCAGTTACATGTGTAAACTGGGCAAACATTCAAAAGTGGCTTTTCTTTCTGTCAAGGGAGGTAATTTGCCTGCCAAAAAGTAGGTGTATTAGATGAGGCTGTAGATAACAATAAAATTATGAATTAATTCTTGTGATAACTAGACAGATTGTTACAAAATATTTATAGGAACACTTATCAATAAAATGTTACACAATTATTATGGGTAGATCATTAAATTTACATTTCAATAGACAAACTAAGTGAAAATGCATTAAGAGAATTATGTAAAACTGCTGTTAATGACTATAGAGTACAAATAATAGTTTCTATCTTATAAAACTGCTAGGGTTCTTTTTCATAACAGTGTACTTAAATCAAAACTGAAGTGTATGCTATTTTTGCAGGAGTGAAAAGTTAGATGCATCAGCATCAAAGTGTTTTTGATGGCAATAACTAATTATAAGTTGAGGCATCGAAAGATTCGAAAGATTCGCTGATATTTTAGAAAAAGTTTGAATTTTTCCAAATAACATAGGGAACTCGTTATTTTATGTTGCACATACATAAATTTAGTTTGAATTTAAACCAATGCCAACAAATTAAAGGATATAAAGCTACATATATAAAATTGATCCCTGCCTACCCTGAAAAGGTCATCCAGCCAAACTTTTTAAGTAAAGAATGAATTCTTGGGGAAGGAGGGGGTTGGGTGAAAATCTGCTATTAAGTTTGATTGTCATTAAATATAGTCTGAATCACGATGTTTGTTCTTGTGATGTCAGGAAATCTGGGACAGAAAATATAAGGCCTCACCGTGACTGAAAGAAGATAAACAGTAATAAAAGTACTATTCATTGGTTGTTTTGGTGTCATGAATTTATTTTCATCCTGCACTTAGCCTATCTTGTAGACAAATAAAGGGTTTCAATATTTATTTCAATATTTGTCTAGTAGCCAAATATCTCCTGGTACCCTTGTCTCTACTTGCAATGGAAGTTTGTATTGTGTGCTGGTTCAGAGTGTTTATGACATCATGGTTACCCAAGATTACATGCCAAAAATAACCACCTGAAAATAGGCTAGAAATGTGCCATTTTCATGAATTTTTTCGCTAAAAAATAAATATTGATATTTTCTGAATATACCTTGCATTTCTACCTGTTTCTAAGGCTCTTACAAATAAATTTAAATTGTATATTTTCTGACAATACATATATTGTATGTATCTTTAATATTATATGTATTTTCATTTTTTTGTTTAGTTAGTCATTATGAAGAAAATTTTTGGGTCAAGGTAGTATTTCATTCAACATAAAACAACTACTTATGAAATAAATATCAAAGGTGAATTTTTGTTTATTACAATAAAATTGTAGAGTATTTTTTTCTGTTTTTCTGTAATTTGTTGAACACCTTTGATCATGTGCATTAAATTGGATTCTTATTTTCTTTCATCAAATAAGTATAAAATCTGGCAATAAATCGATGAAACAGAGTACCTAAATTAAAGAAATTTTATATATACAAATCATTATCAGCAAGCCTTGTAATAAATATTTTATTTGAAATCAGTTTCTGTTTTCTAAAGTGGCCTTTTATATTTTATAGTTTTGTTTTATCTTGTATAATATAAATGAGTTATTATATTTTCTTATTAAATAATTTGGATATAATTTAAAATGATAGATAATTGTTCACAAAAAACATTATTTGATGTGTTAAATCACTTGCCCCAGTCTAGACAACAGTCTTTACATAGGATGCTACTGAAACATGGATTATATTATGGAACAGAAATAGAATGGATAAGTTCTCTTTTTTTTTGGACAATGCCTTAGTTTCTTTTTTCAACTGTTTATCTTTTCATTGCTGTAGCACAACTGAACAGTTAGGGTCTTTCGAAAGTGAGGAAAATATACCTAATACGGCTAATTTGGTAAAACAGCACACAGTTTCTTTTCCCAGTTCTGATTTTACCAAGTCAGACCTGAGGCAATTCTTGCTTTGTATACTGTAATGCCAATTTTCACAATATTTAGAATTCAGGTATTGTATTTGTTGCTTGTAAGTTTGAAGTTGGTTTTACTGGACTCAGTTTTTTTCCCTCGCCGCAACACAACATAAGGACTTAGTAATGATCTGCGTCCGTCCCAATAATTTTGTGGATGCAACTCATCTGAAACCACTTGGCAGATTTGGTTTATATTTTGCAGGATTGTTACCTATATGATGATGATCACACTATATCACCACTTTGATTCAGATATTTTTTTCAAGATTAATGGAACTTTATTGTATCACATTGTATCATATGCATACCTTGTTGACACAACTACTCTACAACTACTTATGATTGTTGCTTATGATATGAAGTTGATTATATAAGATTCATCGAATTTTACAGGTGATATAGGACTTTGATGTTTTTCTTATTATCACACAGTACTATTCATACTTTCTTGCCCAAACTTCTCTGATGCTTCTTTGAAGTTCTACTTGCAATTGAAGCGTGATTTACACAATTCTGTGCCAGTTGATTATTTTTTATTTGCTTATTTATCTATTGTGGCGGAGGACGACATATGGCTACGCATAGCGATCTATTGTGGCGGGGGACATATGGCTACCCATAGCTATCTTGTTATATGTGATTTAATCTGGTTAGGAATTTCTAGAGCATTCATTTTCCTGCAGAGTCCCACACAGGATTGACAAATTTCTTCTCTATTGCCAGAAGATACGTTCAACTGTGATCTTTATTGATAAAGATTACTACAATTTCTTGCATTAAGTGTAGGAGGAATTTTCATCTTTAATCTTAATTGTCATAAATTGCCAAATTCCTTGCCTAGGATTGGAAGGTATGTTCGGCTGTCATAGATTTGCTAAATTACTTGCCTAGGGTTGGAAGGTATGTTCATTTGTCATAGATTTGCTGAATATCTTGCCCAGAGTTTGGAGGTATGTCCAGCTGTCATAGATTGGCAAATTGCTTGTCTAGGGGTTGGGAGGTATGTCCAGCTCTCATAGATTGACAAATTGCTTGCTTGGGGTTGGGAGGTTTTCCAGCTGTCATAGATTGACAAATTGCTTGCCTAGGGGTTGGGAGGTATGTCTAGGTGTCTTAGATTTACAAATTGCTTGCCTAGGGGTCGGGAGGTATGTCTAGGTGTCATAGATTGACAAATTGCTTGCCTAGGGGTTGGGAGGTATTCCAGCTGTCATAGATTGACAAATTGCTTGCCTAGGGGTTGAGAGGTATGTCCAGCTGTAATAGATTGCCAAATTCCTTGTCTAGGGAGGTATGTTGTCGAAACCTTGATGATAACAGCATCAAGTCATTCACCCTGTATCTTAGTATAAAAGAACTATGTGTGATATGTAGCTATGTCTGATGAATGTTAGTACATTTGTTACAATTACTGTAAATAATAATTAACTGCAGAGGAGTATAACTTCAAAGTACCCAGATGTAGAACATAAATATCTGGATAAACATTCTTATACATGGGTAACATAATCTAAGCAGATTTGTTATCCAGACCTTCAATATAGGATGTTAGAATTTGATTCACCTTATAATTTACATAAAGTAAAAACCTAGCATGACATCATACATTGCAGAGGGTGACATAGTCTAAGTAAAAATAAAAAAATGGAGGAAGTCGGAAATGACAACTATCCTCACATGTTGTTTGGCTGTGCACAATCATATGTTTGAATATGGACCCCAGTTTATGAAAATCAAAATTCTAAAACCTTACTGCACATCAACATATAGCCTATTACAGTACTGTATAGAAATAAAATGCATAAAGAGAAGTTTAGGTCACAAGCTTTTTTTCACAATTTCAAACTGTGACAGATCATGAGGATTCGTCGATAAAACTTTTTAGCTCACCTAACGAAAGTGAGGGGGGCTTATGTGATACCCCCGGCGTCGGCGTTGGTGTCGGCGTCGGCGTCGGTGTCGGTGTCCACACCCACTTACAGAAGAATGGTTAAGATCCATACACGCTTCTTGACAAATGCCACATCAATCATATTGGTATGGTAGGTGCACCTAATGATGCTAAGCACAATGCATGCTTCGGATGCTGGCTCTGACCTATATTTTCCGCATGAATGAACACTTACAGAAGAATGGTTAAGATCCATACACACTTACTGACAAATGCCACATCAATCATATTGGTATGGTAGGTGCACCTAATGATGCTAAGCACAATGCATGCTTCGGATGCTGGCTCTGACCTATTTTTTCCGCATGAATGACCACTTACAGAAGAATGGTTAAAGTCCATTCCTGGTTACTGACACATGCCACATCAATCATATTGCCGTGGTTGGTGCACCTACGGATGCTAAGCACGATGCATGCTTCGGATGCTGGCTGTGACCTACTTTTTCCGGATGGATGACCACTTACAGAAGAATGGTTAAAGTCCATTCCTGGTTACTGACACATGCCACATCAATCATATTGCCGTGGTTGGTGCACCTACAGATGCTAAGCACGATGCATGCTTCGGATGCTGGCTGTGACCTACTTTTTTCCAATGGATGACCACTTACAGAAGAATGGTTAAAGTCCATTCCTGGTTATTGACACATGCCACATCAATCATCTTCTTCCTTTTTTTTTCTGAGCCAATATAGTCCCACTGTTTTAAGATTTGAAAAATTTTCGTACTCAGCTTTTACTGAAGGGATTGACTTCAAATTTGGTACACAGCTTTAGTATGATGAGTTATACCATGCCTCACCTTTCCATATCAGTTGGTTGTCTCCTTGTTGTTTTTATAATGGTCAAACGATAGCAGCAACTGTGGCAGTTTTATCAAGCAATGTTTTATATGCATCTCCAGATCCCAAGCACAACAGGTTCAAGATTAATGAATCTTTACATCAGTACTATACTGTTAAGTTTCAATGTTCATCTTTTGACCCTAACCTTTGATGTTTCAACCTCTAACACACAAAAAAATATGGCCCACCTAGCAAAACCTTTTTTTTTATTGTGCTGCACTTTGTTCTATTTTAAGTTACCAATATTTTACTAATGAAAAAAAGTTATTCCATACTGGATAAAAAAGGTGAGTTAAATCGACAGCTTAGGATGCTGCCTGTCAATAAATTTTTCCACATGGATGAAACTTTTTAAATGTTTTATTCCATTCCCGCTTATGTAACATTAGTACCACATGGACCATATTAGCATGGTAGGTGTACCTAAGAAAGCTTAAAACACAAAGCAGGCTTAGAATGCGGGCTGTGACTTCCTTTTTCTGGATGGATGACCACTTACAGACCTAAGAATGGTTAAAGTCCATTCCTGCTTACTGACAAGTGCCACATCAACCATATTGGTATGGTAAGTGCACCTAGTGATGCTTAGCACAATGCATGCTTTGGATGCTGGCTGTGTCCTATATTTTTTGCATGGATGACCACTTACAGAAGAATGGTTAAAGTGCATTCCTGCTAACAGGCAAGTACCACATCAACCAAAGCATCCAGAGATGCTTTGTAAGATGCATGGTTCAGATGCTGGCTGTGACCTTCTTTTTCTGCATGGATGAGCACTTAAAATTTTGAAAAGTTCAAGTCAATTACGGCTTAGTGATAATAATGCGTTACGAGGTGAGCTTTGTAATCAATAGATTACCTATGTTTTTTTATGCAAAACTACAATACAGTTGTTTAGGAAATGGGAATTTAAGTCAAAACCTAGCTCAGGGTCATAAATTGTGATTCATTAGGAAAAAAAATCATATATGTAGTAATCGAATAAAAAGTCAAATGAAATGAGGTCGAAGAAATTCACAGGAAAAGATGTCACAATAAATGTACAGGAACCTCATTGTAAGTTTTAAGACTATCCCAAACATCATCAAGACAATGAAATCTTTTTTTTTGTTTATGTACAAATAAGAGAAGAAGTTATGACAAGCAGCTTTATTGACTAAAATTTTTAGATGTGAATTCGTTTGTAAATACTTAGCATTTCATTATGACTTGTGTCTGAAGTTAGGCTGCAGAAGTTGGTGGTTTTCTTGGGTACTCTGGTTTTCTCCACCATAAAAATTACCTGCCAAGATAAAGCCAGTACAGGTGTACTGAAAGTGATATAAAAGCCTACTATACAAAAGTTATGATCAATTAAGTGCAGTTTTAAAAAAAAAATAAAAATAATAAAAAGTACATTGTAAAGAGTTTTTTAAAAAGTCTGACATACGTGAAAGTTTTAGGGCATTAGCTGGATTTCTGGATTTTAACGATTTTGGTCTTTATAAACTCCTATATAAAATAATGGATTCTTCCCAATTTCCGGTTTCTGGCACCTTCTTTCACCCATGCAAAGTCAAAACTATTACTCTCCGGCCTTAATGTCTCTCACAAAGCTGTCATATTTTACCTTTGACTGTTACAAATTGGTGTTACATTTAGTGGTACTAATTTCTTGTATCATGTCAGAAGTATCGTAATTTACTGCATGGAACAGTGAGTTTTGTTAGCAGATTTGTGCAGACTGTACTACCATTCTAGGATTGAAATTAAAAGTTTTTGTTTCACTCGGTGTTGGTAGGAAGGTGTTTTATATAATGAGCAATATCTATTCATCTAAGTTTGATTTGTGGATGACTAAGTTATGTCCCTTGGATTTCCAAGTCTCGTTTTATTATCAGTTCCATCTAATATTTATTTTATTATTATTGCCATTTGAAGACAAAGTTTTAATTATAGATAGAATATGTTCCCTTTTATCCAGGTGATATATATGATTTGACCATTGTATTGATAACAACATTGACTGTTCATGTTTGTTTGTAATAATATTTTATCCTAAGGATATATAAATGTTGACTTAGAAAAACAAATTACCAATGTTTGTTATTAAATTATAACGTTGGTTAGCTACGTGAATATTTAACGTGATGTCTAAAAGGATTTTGTTTACTTACTTGTTAAATTTTAGCTGACACAATAAGTTTTCAAATTGTGGGTATTGTTTTATTTTTAATTGTTATTTTTTTCTTGGTTGACATAAATGTTAGAAATTCTGGTTAATCCAGGCCTGTCATTAGTAATACATAGTATTTTCATGTGTCATAATCCTGATTATTATCACCAAAAATCAAGGAAGTTTATAAAAAAAAATCAGTTGAAAAGTGCAAACATTGCTGAAATCGTTTAGACAGAAATACTCTATAGTCAAAGGGAGGTAACTCAAAATATAAAACTTGTAAGCCATTTTAACTGCATCTTTATTTACAATGCTAAGTATATTTTATTAATCAAATTAAATTTTTAAATTTCAGACTTAACACCTTAATACCATAACCTAAATAATAATTATAAATGATACCAGGAAGGAACGATACCCATGTATAAGCTGTAATTTTTATTGTGTATCATTTTGATCAAATGCTCTTAGATAATTGTACATTTAAATAATTAATATATAACGGTTAATTATGTTTTACACTCAGTAATTTGAAAATGTTAAAATACATGGTATTTTTTGATCAAAACAAGTTTTATAAATCGGTCAAAAACTTCAATGACTATTTATTTAAAATGAAAATATTACAGTTTCAGATGATTAGTAATTCTTCAAAGGTAAATTGTGTAAACAATAATTTTCTTGTATGATTAAGGAAATATTAATACTGTTTGTTGTATATCTTGCTTAACATTCATTATTTATAAAAGCTTCAGTCTGTGGAAATCATGTGCTTTGGGTTCAAGCAAAAAAATTTCAAATTAGGCACAAATTACAAACTGATCAAGGGGAGAATGAAATTATGAGTGACTTAACAATACATCTTTTAGTCAAATTTAAACTTGTCTTCATTATAGAGTCAAATTGTGGTTATACTTTACTTGAGGAAGTTTAAAACTTACCAATATTTAAAATGAAATTTTCAAAATCAGTATGTAAAGTCAAGAAATACCAAAGGGATATTCGAAGGAGGGGAAAATCTAAAACAACTAACAAACTCTGGAGAACAAGGAAGACAAGACTAAAACATTACAAACACTGCACTTATAAACTAAAAACATATGAACAACATGGACCCCACCAAAAAACCCGGGGTACACTCATGTGCTCAAGGAGAGTAAGCAGTCTGCTTCCTGCAGCACCCCGCCAAATCCGGTATGAGGAAGGGACAACATCAATGGAACACGGTTTTTTCATACCTGTCAACCAAGTCATGATGAAGTCCATAAAACTTTAATAAGGATGACTCCAACTTAGGAGTAAATGTATGATTAAAATAAAAATTTTGACCATCATTGCTGATTGATGTACATAGTCCTTCATAACTAATAACAATCATTAGACTCTCAACACTGAGATCGAGAGTTCAAATCCAGTTTGTTCCTAGGTGCATTTGAATCTGAACTTAATTACTGTAACAAGTATTGCATTTTTTCTGCCATAGGTCCATGGTTTTCTCCGGATATATTGACTTCCTCCACCTCTAAAAACTGGCTGCCAATTGTGCTGAAAGTGGTGTTAAAACCCCAATTAATCATACCAGACCAAAACACAAAATTTCAATAAGAACATGAAATTTTATGGAATCTTTGTATTTCTTTATTTCCAGGAATGAGCCCATGTGACTTTCACAGATTTTTTTACTAACAATTTTTAGAGACACATTGTAAGTGTCTGTTTGTAGATGTTTAGTATAACTATAAAAAATTAGTAATTCACATTGTATGTTTAAAGCTGTATATCTTAATAAGAAAGCACAAATCATACATCTTGTATGTTTATAGCCATTAGTTTAACTGTGATAAAACATTTCTGTAGTGAAATAACAAATCACATATATTTGTAATATTGTATAATTTAAATAGAAAAGTGTCAACCAATTAACCTTGATGTTTTGAAAGATATATTTAGAATGAAAAATATGTTGATGTCATTTAGGTTTTAGATAATGGGAGATAACTCTGTTCTACTTATGCAGAAAGAAGTATTGGGCCACCAATGTACAAAGAATAAATAAAGGGGAAAAATACTTTAAATGTAATGTTTTGTATACCATAAGAAGATGGCAGTGGATTTAAAAAAAAACTTTTAAAAATACACTGTTGATGGAATAACAAGAAATCTTAATAACCACCATACTTTTGTTCAGCAGTTGACAGATTTTCTTTTTTTTAGAAAGACTGGGTGCTTTATTATTTTATGAAGAAAAAAAGAATCAGGAGTTAATGATAAAATTTGTATTTACAAACTTTCTATTCATTGCTGTTTGTTTCATTATTTTGAAAAGAAAGATGGGGTAGAATCTGTATTTTTCAAAAAATAAAGTCAGTTAAAATTTTGTGTTTTTCAAGAAGTCAGGTATTCCTCTTGAGGGATAAGCTCAGTTTTTTTCCAAGTTAAACATTTAAAGATGCTCGCTGGTCATGTTTTGGTCTTTTTGTCAGATTTTCGGAATCCTCAGGTTTTATCCATTTCTTAAACATGAAATTTTTTGCCCATGAACCCCTCCCTTTTTCTTTTATAATTCAATTATATATACCTTAAAATTGTATTTGACAAAATTTTATGAAATCCTTTTTATTTTTTCATACATCTTTGAGAGACTGAAGTTGTCAATGCAAAGACAATGAAAAATCCAGAGAAAACCCATTTCCTGCAAATTTTCAAGGCATTATAGGTCTAAAATGAGCATATGAACATATATTTTGTTCTTGCTTATTTGTTTACTATTCATACGTTCTCTCAAACTAAAACACCTATTTCAAATCCTATTTATTTTCTATTAGACCAGCGATCATCCTTAAATGGCATTTTGACAAGAACATTAAACAAAAACCTGTAAATTATTTATATTATTACTAACTGTATTGATTTGTGAAATAAATTTAAACAGCTAAGACCACACCAAATTGATTTTTAGTTCTTCTGCGATTTTTGAATTTGTAAATTTTAAGAAAGATAATTTTTGCTGCTTCAGTTTGTAAAAAATGTGGAAAATTTGCCTCAAATTCTTTATTTTTTAGAATTTAAAAATAAAAGTGTTCACCCTCTCCTAAAATTTAATAAAATTTATTGATTTTTTCCTTTTTTTGTTGTTGTAATATTTTAGTGAATAAAATTGTGCCGAAAGCAAATTTGATCCTCACCTGAAAAAACTGAGTCCTAAAAAAAAAATTTTAAATTAAAATTTCGCTCACTTGCACCTATTTTTGCCATAAAAAATCTAAAGAACTAAAAATCAAATTGGTGTGGCCTGAGAACTTACCACATTAAACATTTAAATCTTGCCTACACCCTTCATTTATATCATCATCAGAGGAAACCATTTATATTTTATATTTTGTAATTATCCATCATCAATAAAATATAATATTTGATCTATAGAGAAAACATCAGTTTCATGGTTAGAATCATGAAGACAATTTTCTGATAAGCTCAAAAACTATTTTCTATACAGTTCTGGTGAGGTCTCCCCTCTTATATTATTTTATTATTTTATTGGCACAGTCTCCCCTCTTTATCTGGATTCAGTTGTGGTATTGTAGCTGTCAAATTAGCCTGGTGACAATTTAAGGACTATGTCGTGTAAAAAATGTTTCTCTCCGAATCACTTTGGCAAGCGGTATAAAAAAGTGAAAAGGGCTTTGCTGCTTATAAGAAAGACTGCTAAAACTCTACATATTTATTATGCAGGAAAAATAATGATTTCAATCTAAAATATCAAATGATAAATCCAATTCAAGTGCTATTCTCAAGATTAAACCTGCTTCACATCAGTAATTTCACATAAAAATCATTGTAAAAGAAAATACTCTCAACGGTAATAGCCAAAATCAGGACTAAAATACTAGGAGCTAAAAATAGCTTACAAAAGTTCCTTCTTCCGAAATGTCAGGGCATTCACTGTTACAAGACAAACGGAATTTCCATTACATAATTCCAGGCACATCTGATCTCTTGGGCATTCAAATTCCGTCTCCCGAATCTGTTTCCCAAATCAACAAAGCCGTAAACATACAAAAATCACAAAACGTTGTATTTAGCGCTAAAACATCAAAGTTGGCGGATCACATATAACTGATATTTATACTGACAGCAAAGCATGAAAATAAAACATATACAATAATTACTGTCATTACATTTCACCACTATAAAAATATCTCAGCTATTTACAAAAATAGGTATTTCCCAACGGAAGGTAGATAACTCTTCCGTGAAAGTGAAACTAGCTACTTCTTTTACAACAAAACTTCAGGATACTGAAGATTACTTGTCGGTTACGCATGCGTGGTATTTATGAAAAGTTATTTCTCTTGTAAATGCCAAGAAATATTATATAAATTTAACAAAAATGTGCATGTAAATTACAAGAAAGTGATTTAAATCAGTATCTACAAAATTAAGTATCTGGTTTAAACCAGTTAATAAATTTTACACCTGGTGTAAGGTGTGCTCTAAGGCTATCAACTGTGATTGCCTGAACTGTGGCTAATGGTAGCATGTTCCACTGAATGATGGTATGTGGGAAAAAAGACCATTTGTATGTTTGCTTTGTGGTTCGTATATGTCTGTAAGTGTTTGGATGGTTTTGTCTTGTTCTACTATCGCTTGGTATCAGTATTTCAGATGGTATGGCAATGAGGCCATGGATGACTTTATAAAATATAATAAGGCGTGTTTTCAGACGGCATTCAACTAATGTAAGAAGATGTAGGTTGTTTGTCATATTTGTAACACTACTGGTGTTGTGGTAGTTGTTACAAATATACCTGACAGCTCGTCTTTGAACCATTTCTTTTTTTGTGTAGCATCTTTTGTGTGAGGGTCCCATAAACTGCAGCTATATTCTAGCTTCGGTCTGACTATTGCTTGGTATGATCTAGATTTAATGTCTTTGTTGGATATTTTTAGATTTCTTTTAAGGAATCCTAAGGATTTATTACCATTAGATATAATATTATCATAATGAAGGTTCCATTTTAGATTTGATTGTAAAGTAAAGCCTAGATATTTTGCAGATGTAACGGATTCAAGAATGTGGTTATAAAGGATGTATATCATGTATATATGGTTTTTTTTTAATGTGATATTGTAAGTTTGGTACATTTGTCTGGGTGGAAAGCCATAAGCCAATCTGCTTTTTTTCAATTCAGTCAAAAATCAAATAGTTAAAAATACACATGAACAACCATCACAGCATTTGATCATTTTGCAAACACCTCTGAAATGAAGCTACTTGGCATAAAAACTGTAAACAAAGTACTTTCTGATCTTCATAAATGTTTTACAGCTATTAAGTGTGAATACAAATATTCATTAGTCATAATTCCTAAATGGGAACTTCATGATATTCACAAAAATGCATTTAATACTCTCAGAGAGGCTTTTCAATGTCAGATCTAACTAAGAACCAAAACGTACTGCAATGAACAAGCAATATTTACAACAGACTAGATATGTACCACATTTCAGGCATGTTTGAAAAATGAATTGAAAAAAAAGAAAAGAAAACATCGAGGAAAAAAAAAACAAGTGAAAAATAATTTCAGAATCTAGATCACTATTTGGTCTTGATCCATTCCCCCTAAACCCCATGCTATCAGTTATTTTTAAGTATTAAGGACAATCGACCAGGAAGTTGATATGTATAAATAGATAGTAAGGTCACCAAAATGTGGTGCTGTTCATTTTTTGTTTTCAACCACATTTATTTTATAGTACATTTTATTTTAAAGAAAATAGAAAACTGGGTCCATTGCTCTGTTCTGTTAACAGTAATATATTTAAGGATTGTTTTCAATTTTGGGACATTGGTTTTACAATATAACCTACTTGTAGGTAGTTTAAACTACAAAGGGGTTCATATCTGTTAACATTTTAATACCTAATTTAAGAGAGATCTCCCACATTCCTACTCAGGTTTGGCCGTAGCTTTAACGAATCATAAACTGCAAAGAGGTTTATTGACTGAAATAGGTTATACATGCAAGTATGTATTAAAAACCGTTCTTATAATTTTATATTTAGGAATTTTCTTAAACAAATATGCAGGTAGAATCATTATCCCTGAAATGTTCAAATTGTGCACTGCAGAGTAATATGTTATAAAATCAGTACATTATACTAACTTGCTCATTTTAACTCAAATTAAATTATTTGAATAAAATTAAAATTATAATACAGAAATAGTCTTTGGTGGGCTTCAGTATATGTTTGATATTGATTATTTTAATTTTTTTCTATGAAAAATGTATAAAATGAGAAAATATTTGATAATTATTGTTATTTTTAAAAAAAAAAAAATACTGTATCTCATTGTTTGCCCATTAAATTCTTTTCTGTATAAAAAAAATTCAGCCTTGAACTTTCAACCTTCTAGTCAAATATTTGGAAATATTAGAACTTTCCTTGTTTGAAAACATTTTTGAGATGGTCCCTGTAATCATTGGAGCATAGATTATGACTTTGTAAACATGTGCTCCCAATTGATCAGTACTGTTCACATGATCATCTTTGTTTGAATTTTTGGAGGTTTTTTTGTGAATTCATAACCAATATTAGGCACAGTTATATTATCTTTGTTAATTGGATATTTTTGTATTGTGGTACAGATGAGTGACATGGAAGTGGTAAGGTTTTAAACAGAATATATCTTTGTTATAAATATTTATATGTATAATTTGTAGGCAGAAATAATTGATACAAATATATGTGACATTGGGGAGAAATGATTGAGGAGAACCCATAGAAACCTTTGTCTTCTGATAATCCTCTGAACAAATGAAGAATTAACTTTAATAAGTGATCAAGGATTGACTAAGAGGGGAAAAAATTAACTAAATATTTATGCTGTGTACATTTAATACAATAAAAGAATAAAGGTTCATTAAAAATTGGCACTAAATGTTTTCTTTGGTTTTCAGTAATTTATATATTAAAAAATCATCTCTTCTAATAAGGGTAATTTAAAAATTTGTTAAAACAGAAATTGAAATTTCAGAGAAAGATAGGTAAAGAGGAAAAACAATTGTTACATACATTTCTATAATTCTTGACCCGTTTGATAAATTCTAATTTCACCACACCTTGGTTAAATGCTCATGAAATTTCCCACCAAAAAACTTTTGAAGATCTCTCGGAGTTGTACATTGTTATTAGAGAAAAAGATTCCAAAACCCTTGACGCGTTAAGGCAGGAGATCAAAAGTTCAATGTCAGATAAAAAACTTAATTCAAATAGTTTGGGGGTGGGGGGGTAAATATCTCTGCAAGTTTTGTTATCTGACATCGATTTTCGGATTGAAAAATACGGATTCAAGTGATGTCCAAGTCAAAATACAGAACAAACATACATTGTTGAGGAAAAACAGGACCCATGATACAAAAAAGTATACTCAAAGCATATGCCCATATTGGTCAATCAATTTTTCCCAAATTAAGTTAAGAGGGGGGGTGGGGGGGTCAGTGAAAAAACTATGTGAATTAAGTTTTTTATCCGACATTGAACTTTTGATCTCGTCCCTAATTATGCAATTTATCCACTCTCGATACTCTTGGACAATCCTCGCAGTTTAAAAATGAAAATTTAATTATCTCGAGTTAATAAATTTCATATTAATCTATATTTATCCTCATAATGGCTACTTCATCTCAACCTCATATCTGTTTGCTTTTATCAGTTTAAGCCCCTATATTCACCACCCCCAACACACAACTGCATATAAAACATATCCCTGACAACACTGTCAGAAAAGTTATATTGTGCAACAAGTCAGTCATAAAGGGTATGTGCATGGATGCACATGTTCAGGATACAAAAAAGATAAAAATCTCCATTTGCATAGACAGTTAATAACAACCTTTCAACATGAAAAAGCATTAAATTAAATTGGCAAATAAATTGCTCAGAAAAATAACCATTTCCTATCCTCTGCAAAACACAGAATATTTGTTTACAGATCGACATATAAAAAGACCAATTTTCATAGGAATAATTATATGAATTTATACGCTCAGCATCCTAATTGTCATCTTTTTATGTTTAGTATGCTTCCATACATTTTGGAACTTCTATGTAATGTACATTTGTATGAGATATCTCTTATTGAAGTAAAAGTAAAATTTGAATATTATACTTTTTCCCCAATCTTTTTGTGCATTTTATTCTGGCAGAATAGAATGGAAACGGAATGTGTCAAAGAGACATCAACCCTACCAAAGAGCAGAAAACAGCTCAAGGCTACCAATGGGTCTTCAACACAGCCAGAAAATCCCACACCCAGAGGTGGGCTTCATCTCGCCCCTAAACAATAATGTATATTAGTTTGGCAAAATGGACAGTACACTAAACTCTGAAAAATAAAAATGAACCAAAATTCAAAAAAAAGAACACAAGACTAACAAAGGCTAGAGGTTCCTGACTTGGGACAGGCACAAAAATGGAATATTTATAGGCATGAATAAATTTTTAAAATACACGTGTATTGAAATTTTAATTGAATTGGCATACATGTGACCTGTCTAAGAAGGTCAAGGATGAGACAAAAAGAATCACTCACTGCGAGTCTCTCACCTCTTAGGTGTGATACGTGTATATTGCATGTAAGAATCAGTTTATTTATTTATTTATTCAATAAATGCACAATTATACCCTAAGGTTGGTTACTGGATAAATCGGACCATAACAGACTCGGACTATTACAAATTCGGACTATAACAAATTCGGACCATAGCGGAATCGGACCAACATTTTTTATGAATAGAAATAAAGTTGACAAATTCGGCCCACCCATCCTTTAACTGGATTTCTGTATTCATTCATACTGTTACATTGTTTTTTTTGTGTGTATGTATATGAATGAAATAACAAAACTTCAACTTTTCGATAAAATTCTCATTTTAGGAAAGTTTTAATTTGAAATTTATGAATATATTTTAAAGACTTTTAAATCGAAGTAAAAAGTATGTATATACCATTAAATAAACATTTAGTTGGAGTAATTTTTTTTATCTTAATTAACAAAACATTTACTTGGATTGATTTATTTTTTTTTGTCGATTTTATACTTTTGAGATTTTTTTTATATATAAATTTTTTAAGGATAAGAATAAGTAGAAAATTTGTTGCATATTGAAAAAGTGTAATTTTAAAGTTGTACTACTTATAAATCCCTAAGTAAATTGTCCTCTTAAAACATGTCATATGAACATTTTTTCTTCTTTGAAACAACTTTTTTTAATAGTTTGCACAAATATACGGAAATATGGAACTATATAAGAAACCATGAAATTAAATGATCGGAACATGATATAATAATTACATATATTACACGACTAATTATACGAGAGATTAGCTGCTGTGTTATTATTTGACACCTTTTTACTACAGAAGATAAAGCACTGAAAAATTTTACTGCCTAGGCGGTGGTACTGAAGTAGTAGCGGCTTTTTTTCCAATAAGTTTTACAACTTAAAGTTCTCGTGAAAAAAATAAGCCTTTTACTTGTTTCAACAGGTATTTTTGGAGAGTAGTTAAAATTCTGTGTTCTTTTCCGTTTCACGTTTTTTTTTCATTTAAGTTCTTCAATTGTCCAAAATATGACCTGTTAAGACAGCGTTGCTTCAATAATATCAATGAAATCCAGCCAAATTATAATTATCCACCACTTGAAAATCTAAAACTCATTTCATCTCGTCATTTGTGAAAAATAGAACTGATTGGGTCGTGTTGAATTTTGACAAGACTGCAGTCTGATTGAATATAGTGTGTAAAGAATATATATAAAACAAATATTATTCTAGAAATTAAATGCTTATGACCTTGAAACTGGAACCGTAAAACATACTATTTTTAAGGTTATATTTTGAAATTCTTAAAGTGTTCATAACTATAGTCTATGGTATGGCATCATCAAATCACAGGGATACGACTTCTGGATATTTATTTTACTTTTTATATTTTAATTTTTTGTTGTCTTCTTTCATGAGTACTTTTAATAAATATTTATCATAGCAACGAAGAGCGTTTATTATCAATGTGCTATATAATCCACGTCCTTATACTAAAAAATCCTAAAAAATCCTAGGATTTGGTAGTATGTGGATAGTATATAATAATAATAATATTAATCTTTATTTGAAATTACACCTAGAACGGTCAATCCAAATTACAATCATACAGATTACAACACAACATTATAACAAAAATGTCATTGCATGGCATTAAGTATATTTATAAACATATAAATTCAAGTCTGAGAGCATAACTTTGACCGACGTGAACATTGATAATAAACGCAGAATATTCGTTGTTATGGTAAATATCTATTAAAAGTACTAATGAAATAAGACAACAACAACGGGAAATATAAAAATAATAAAATATCCAGAAGTCGGGCCCTTGTGCATCAAATAACTACTTGTAACAATTTTGGCGTGAAAAATCAATTACCATTCATGTATTAGCTTATAATTATCTGGTGGTCCGAATTTGTTATGGTCCGATTTTGTTATGGTCCAATTTTGTGTAGTCCGATTTGGTTATGGTCCGATTTGGTTATGGTACAAGTTTGTTATGGGCCGATTCATCATGGAATCCTAAGGTTTGATGGCATACATCAATAAGTCATACAGAAAATACAAGCAATCAATAATCAAGAACATTAATTGATGTACTATAAACTATACAGTAGCAGGGTCCACTCTCCTCAGTATTAAAGACTTTCTAATGAGAGATGATTAACCTGTACAAAACTCAGAGCATTTACAGATAAAGTCTGGTGACAGTAGATCTCAGTGATCCACATTCTGTAGCTATGACTTAATATCAACAAATAATTGACTTTGTCTAATTAGAAAAGCATGTGTTTACTGTTAGTCAGACAAGATGGTCAAGGTCACATTGTATCTGTACTTTACTTCATTTTCATGTAATGTAACATATTCAGAGGGGGTCTAGATTTAGGGTGGATGAGGGATAAAACAATAGGGTACAGTGGCTACTCCCACACCTGCTAATTAAAGAGGGATTTGTATAAGTTTGTTTAATGTTTTCAATATCCACTACATGTAGCTTCCAAGTGATCTCAAAAATTCTTCATTACTTCTAATAACAACAAAACCTGTTAAGTGTGAGTTCAAACCAACTCATGGCAAGTTAAGTTAGACTGTAATCTTATTTCTAGTGTTATATGGTATATTAACTCCATGGGATATTGACCCTGAGGTCAAAATACCTACATTGTATGAAATATTGACCCTATATGACACTCCAATCTTATTTCCGGATATGTTGGACTCCAATTTTTTTCCAGTTATGTTGGACTCCAATCTTATTTTCAGTTATCCAACCAGAAGATGGAGATTCTCTCCACATAATCTTGATTCCTCAAAAAAAAAATTTTTTTTTTAAATTTTTATACAACAATATATACTGGAATCATTATTATCAAACCACGCTATTGATCAGTTTGTAAGATTCTCTGTAATAAAATACAAACATCAGTTTTATGATCCTTGTGTTCAATATCTCTTATACATATAAACATTTGTCAAAAATAGATTACTTCTGAATTTTAAATGCCGATTGTATAACAGTAAAAATACTACGCACAATAGTAAAATGCGTAGTAAAAATTCTGAAATTCTATAATTGACATTTAAATGAATTGTTTTGTTGTTACCCGTTTTGTATTGCTTGTTTCATGTTATAGGTGAAAGTGTTTAAAGTCACGTATACTTCCAGAGTATTCTGTTATGTTAGATATAGATATATTCTACAACGATGACCAGTTGATCATGTTGATTATGAAATTTATCAACTCGAATTAATAAAATTTTCATTTTCTAAATCCAAGGCTTGTCCAAGCAGTTAAAAAAATGAAAATTTTATTATTAAGAGTGGATAAATTTCATAATTAAGGTGTCAAGAGTATTAGAATCTTTTTCTCCAATGACAATGTAAAACTCCGAGAGGTTTTCATAACATTTTTTGGCATGGAATTTCACGAGCATTTAACCAACGTATATTGATATCAGAATTTATCAAACGTGTCAAGAGATGTATGCACACAAAATTAGAGAAATATATATTTTTTAACGTCTACTTATTCATGTTTCTAAAATTATTTTAATCCTGTGCATTAATGTTATACATTTCTTTTAAATTTACACATGTTCTTTTAGACCTGTTAACCAATGTATTTTCAGTTTCAACAATAATTTTAAGAAAGTTGTTTCCCTTGATTTGTAAGACTGGTTACTATTAAATTTCAGAAATTATTGCGACATTTTTATTTTTTGCGAATATTGCAAGAGTATGACAATCGCAATAATTTAAACACATTTTTGTCGAGCTGCGACTTTAGTCGCAGAAAGCTCGACATAGGGATAGTGATCTGGCGGCGGCGTTAACTAACTTCTTAAAAGCTTTATATTTTAGAAGATGGAGGACCTGGATGCTTTATACTTTGTATATAGATGCCTTATGTTACGAAGTTTCCGTCTGTCATATGTACATTGTCCTTGACATCATTTTCATGGATCAGTGACCACTTGAAAAAAAAATTAAGATTTTTAGCTCACCTGGCCTGAAAGGCCATGTGAGCTTTTGTCATCACTTGGCGTCCGTCGTCTGTCCGTCCGTCCGTCCGTCTGTCCGTCCGTCCGTCCGTCCACAATTCACATTTTAATCTTCTCCTCTGAAACCACTGGACCAATTTCAACCAAACTTTGCAGGAATGGTCCTTGGGTGGTCCCCTTCCAGAATTGTATCAGGGGTCGCAATCCACCAACAAACATGGCTGCCGTTACTAAAAATAGAAAAAAGGGGGTGGTTTCTTAAAAAATCTTCTCCTCCAAAACTACTCAACCAATTTATGTCAAACTTAAGTGGAATGGTCCTTAGATGATCCTCTTTCAGAATTGTATCCGATGACTCCACCCGCCAATCAAGATGGCTGCCACAGCCGAACTTAGTTTAACATAGGACCCTATGGGAAATTCATTAAAAAATCTTTTTGTCTGGAACCACATGCTCAATTTGAATCAAACTTTGATGGAATGGTCCTTAGATGATCCTCTTTCAGAATTGTATCCAATGACCCCGCCCACCAACCAAGATGGCTGCTTCAGCCGAACTTAGTTTAACATAGGACCCTATGGGAAATTCATTAAAAAATCTTCTCGTCTGGAACTACTTGCTCAAATGGAACCAAACTTTGGTGGAATGATCATTAGGTAGGTCTCTTTCAGAATTGTATCCGATGACCCCACCCGCCAAACAAGATGAATTTTAATGTCAACTTTGGCAACTGTATGCCAGGTGAGCGATTACAGGCTCCTGGGAGCCTCTGGTTTGTAATGTTAATTTCTCTCTTATTATGAGTAATAGGATAACTATATTTGGTATGTGCGTACCTCACAAGGTCCTCATCCCCGTCACACAGTTTTCAATTGACCTCGACCCAATTTCAAGGATCAGTGAACAAGGTTAAGTTTTGGTGGTCAAGTCCATATCTCAGATACTATAAGCAATAGGTCTAGTATATTTGGTGTGTGGAAGGATTGTAAGGTGTACCTGTCCAACTGGCATGTGTCATCTGACCTTGACCTCATTTTCATGGTTCAGTGGTTATAGTTAAGTTTTTGTGTTTTGACCTGTTTTTCGAATACTGTATGCAATATGTCTGATAGCATTTACTTTCATTAGAAATACACGACAGGCGAGACACCAATCACATTAATTAATCTCGCAATACTATCAAATCACAAGGATTCGCAATAATAAATGCACACAAAAATTTCTGAATTTACAGTATAAGTTCTTATGCGGATTCTACAGAAATAGTTGTATTATACATAGAGAAAAGTAGAAATATCCAAATAAATTTAGTTAAACTATATACAAATCTTTTTAATCAATTGTATGGAGGAGAAATTTGGGTGCAGAAAGGGTAAAAAAAGAATTATTTCCGAACATAAAAATAAAACAATAAAATACAATAATGTGAATTGAAGTACATGTCTGAACACAAGCATATAGCCATTAGTGTAATCATTATCTTTTGGGACAAACAGATAATGACCAGTCATATGTAAACACCTTCACCTGTCAAGGTCAAACTTTGTTGACAATGTAGGTGTAGATGTGATCAATGCCAATATGTAACTTAATCCATTCTTAATATGACAAGGTAGTAAACAAATTAAGGCAGCTAGATGATAAATATGGCATATTGGAACTGACCAAATACAAATGGTATCAGAAATGCAAACTATTAAATAAGCTTGATGAATAAAGTCTGAATATAAATATCTTAATCAGATGAAACATTACATCTTCCTTTTGGGGGAGTTCTTGGTTAAAATCACATATCCTTTAAAAACCTACTATATAAATTTGGGAATTGTGTCAAGAATCCTTTCTCATATGACTTAATGCTTGTTTGTTTGTTTAATACATGTTACCATAAGGACAAGGAAAGAATTCTTTACAACAAAGTAGACTCAATGTCTGATTGGATTATGAAAATTTTACCGGACAGAAATACTTGTATGAAAGTTGATTAGGGTATTGTCCAGTTCCCATGGACACCTGACAGTTTCTGTTAAAGTTGCAGAGTTCATATTAATCAAACAGTGGTCACAATGCCTTAAACCAAGTTCAATGGACTTCCATTTTCTACTTGCATGTATCTGGATGTCTGAAATCAATGCACTTTTATTTTCTACTTATCTGAGTGTCTCTATAAATATGTCTCTTTCTGGGTAAAATTTCAACAAAAATATAGGTTTTACCAATGTTAAAATCTCCTACAAATCACAATCAGTCATAAATATTTTATCCAGAGAAAAGATATAGTTTGTCATTAATACTAATGATCCGTATCCTGTCAACTGAGGTTATGGGTTTGAATCCAGCTCATGGAGAGGAGTGTTTGACAACTATCCTGTCAACACTGAGGTTGTGGGTTTGAATCCGAACTTAACATTGAATGCCAGATTTCTTGTCGGTTCTCTCCAGATAATCAGGCTTTCTCCTCTGGTGGCCATGCATGATATAGTCATTTGTCAGTAAACCATTGGTCCATTTAAACTTGAATCTTGACTAGTTGTGAACTATATTTGGTCCTGTTGAACTCTGATCTTAAATAGTTGTGAACTATTTTTGGTCCAGTTAAACTTAGATCTTGACTAGTTGTGAACTATATTTGGTCCAGTTAAACTAGGATCTTGACTATGGGTAGTTGTGAACTAAAGTGTAATGGTCATCTGATAAAACTGTTTTATTGACCAAAATGGCCATGGAAACTGATTAAGGTGGCTGAAGTTTTGTGCTCGAGTCCAATTCCATTTCAACATCAAAGTTAAAAATGGCAATTTGTTATTTGTAGTGGCTCCATATAATTTTATGGGGGATTTTGAAAGGTAAAAAAGTATATCTACATGTAGTTAATAAGATAGTCTATTCTTATGGAAAAAAAAACTGTTAGACCTATATAATCTAAAATTTGAGCTTGAAATTAAATTCCTTGATAATGTAATAAACTTTCCTCCGTAGATTGTGTTTATCTTGCCGAACAGATTGCTACTGTTTATATTTTATCTTCAGTGTTTGATATAGGCTTTACTTTACCATAGAAAGCCACTGTTTTAATATTATCTTTGTTATCTAAGGTGGGTTGGCCTAATTTTTCTATCCGAAGGCTAATAAGTAAACTATCGGTCATATCCATAACTTGAAGCTTTTGTCTAAGGTAAGACATTATACCTATTAACACCTGTAGTGAAGATGATGACAAAATGCCCGTGGGTAGTTGTACAAATGTACAACAAAAGTTTTCCCTTGTATGTATCTTGTAATTGGTTTTTATAAGAAATTTCAAGGTCTCCAGAAGCATGCCATAGTAACATGTACAATTTACATGCATATACACTGATACTGTCAAGGTCATTAACAATTTAAAGGACCTGGGGTTTAAAATAGTTAGTATAGGATTTGAGGAGTAGAGCAAGACATAATTCATGTATATCTTGATTATGTCTGAGAGGCTTAAGATTTAGGATAATACATGACAGTTACATGGATTTACATTAAATGTGGCTTGCACTGCTCTTTGATGACCATTATGTTTCAAAAGAAAAAAAAAACTTTTTCATGTCCGTTTCTGTCAAAATCTTTGCTTTGACATATATATAGTGAATGTCCATGTCCAAGTTCTTACAGATAGGGAGACAATTTTGTGCACATTGACTTTGCAAAAGATGACTTAATGACAGAAGTAGATCCATATTTAAAAAAAAACAATCCTCCCACATGCCTCATATATTTCAGAAGGAGGGTGGATGATAATCTATCTGTTATCTTGTGCATCAAAATTGGTATCAAAGAATTGTACAGTCAAATCTCTATTTCTCGAACCCGAATGGCTTGATTATCACCAATTTCTCGAACCACTTTCTTTGTCCAATAAATGAATATTCCGTTTCCTTTACCAACAATTACTCAAACACCATGTATTTCTCGAACTAATTTGGACGGTCCCTTCGAGTTTCGTGCTACCGAGGTTCTACTGTATATTGACTTGGCCTTAAGAAAGACATCAGAACTCTTAAACATAGGAGGGAGATACATGTGCTATGTGAACAGTTTTTACAAAACGTTTTAGCGTTTGACTGAAGGAGGTGATTGTATTTTTTTTTTTTTGTGTCATCCCGCTATGTTATAATCTTGTGTGAGAGTTTGACTATAGGAAGTGATTGTATTTTGTTTTTTTGTGTCATCCCGCTATTTATAATCTTGTGTGAGAGTTTGACTGTAGGAAGTGATTGTATTTTGTTTTTTGTGTCATCCCGCTATGTTATAATCTTGAGAGAGTTTGACTGTAGGAAGAGATTGTATTTTGTTTTTTGTGTCATACCACTATGTTGTAATCTTGTGTGAGAGTTTGACCGTAGGAAGAGATTGTCTTTTGTTTGTCGTGTCATACCCCTATGTTGTAATCTTGTGTGAGAGTTTTGACTGTAGACGCCATACTGGTATATTGTAATCTTGTGTAAGAGTTAATAGTCTCTGAAAACGAAACAATACCATAAACAGAAAACACAACGGCATTGAAGGCATTTTATTTCTTATTACAATAGAATTTCATGTGACATCGATATTCATTGTAGTCAGTTTCATTATTACAGAAACTTGATAATGTCGTAAAATGGTTTCTCAGCATCAGTTGTAATTGAATGAATGACATACATGTGATATATAATTGTTCCACAGGGAGATAATTTTGTGAGATTTCATCTATTTGCAAATAAATTTTCAGTGAGATTTTTATGTTCTTCTGACTTACTCAGTAGTTGAAATATCCAGATATTGGTTTTATACAGCAGATTAATCTCCATTAAAACAAAACAAGACTAAATTGTTAATTTGATCTTTGAAATGAATATTCAGTATTTTAAAAAATTGACTCAATTTAGTAAATGTTTTAAATGAGAGCCAAATTGACACTGATTTTTAATTTGGTTTTACAATGGAAGATCTGTATATTAATTTGGAGATATACGGTTGGCGGGCAACGGGCAGCAGCTCCAAACACCAATGAAGGAAAACTGGTTTACTGTCAGTTTGACATCTCATTCATAATTTACACATATTCCACTAAAATTAATTTTAGATTTTGTCTCACAATAGATTTTGTCTGGGGAGATCACATCAAAAGAACAATGCAAATTTTAGTTATTTATAAATGAATGTAAGCAAAATTTGTCATGCAAGGACTTTATACTTTGAATTTGAGCACAATGATTTTTACAATTCCCTGTCCAATATACCTGCCTTTTTAATAATACTGAATAAAACGGTAAAAAGATGTTGAAACTCTTTTTAATTTGAGAATCTAGCTGTAACACATGTTTGAAGGATTTCTAATATATGTACTTTGTTTATGTGTTTTTTTTTCATGTATTTTTACCATTTCCTTTTCTTTGTAGGTAAGTCATTTACAGTGGTAGAAATAGAGAATTTACAGTAACTGTATGTAAACGTATATATTGTAGCAGAATGATTTTATTCCAGTCAAAGGTCCTCAAGTTACAAAACAAGCGGGGCATCGGTGGCCGAGTGGTCTAAGTAGTTCGTCATGACTACTAATGATCACTAGCCTGTCAATGCTGAGGTTGTGAGTTTGAATCTCACCTATGGCGGGGTGTGTTCGACTCTGATCTTAATTGTCAAGGATTGCCAATTTTCCTACCGAAGGTCGTGGTTCTCTCCGGGTACCCCGGCTTCCTCCATCAATAGAAACTGCCCGCCACGAAATACCAAATGTGTTGAAAACGGTGTAAAACCCCAACTAAACAAACAAACAAAACAAGCTATTAAAGATATGTTTCTAAAAAACAGAGGCATCTATGTTTTGGGGTTAAAATTCACATTTAGTTTGCTTCATGAAGTAGAAATCTATGATAGTGTAAAGTAAATATTTGTTTGAAAAAGAATGAAAAAAATGCAATCTGTTTCCACTCTTCATTACTTTTGGCAGTGAACCTGTTGTATTTGACACTGTCCAGAAACAAGTAGAATGCTAATTGGTAACAGTTTAATCATTGAAAAGTGTAGACACAAAGAAAACTGAGGCCAGAATATGACAGTGCTTAATTGAGTTTGGTTGAAGTTTGGAAATTTCTCTGTTAGAACATGGACCATTTTAATAGAAATGGACTTAACTCCCTATGCATATATATAAAATACATAGTTATTGTCGTAAAATATAAAATTTATTTGGGTGAGCTTTAGAAACATGAAAAAATAACCCGTGTTTCGCACATATGGATTACTGCTGGAAATTCTCGCCTCAGACAATGGTAAATGTTGACATTTTTGTAATTATGTTTTCCAGACTGGGTATCATAATTATAAATTGTCCATCCAGCGACTCCTACCCCTTTAGGCGAGACCATTGCAGTAATCAATTTTCCTAAGGAAGGTCGTGGTTCGGTACTCCGGCTTCCTCCACCAATAAAAAGTGGCCGCAGCGAAATAGCCAAAATATGTTGATAACGGCATAAAACCCCAACTAAACAAACAAACACCACTCCTTTTGTTCTTCATGTAAACAAGTACCAGTACCAGTAGACTTTATTAGGTCACTGGGCTAATAAAGTAATATAAGAATGTTGATCTCAAGCACTGCTGATAAGTTGTCAGTTAATGAAATGGCCATACAGTGCATCAAATTTATTTCAGTATTTTGTGATATGTTTTATTATTAAACTGGAAATGGCTTGATTGCAGGATAAATGTATAATATATATATATACATTGTCCGAATACATACAGTTTATTTGTGTAAGTGAAGACAAGGGTATCAGGAGATGAAATTGTGCTACTAGCAGAATATCAGGGGAAAACATTGGACACCTTTATTTGGAAAGCAAATAGGCCAGTTGCAGGATAAATATTTCAGTTTTGGGGTCAGAAATATATTTTATCATGGCAGACACTGTTTTGCATTCAAATATATTGTCTCCTACTGATACTGGGATGCCAAAACTGACAATCCTTTAAAATAGGTCAGAATTACCTTGAAAACTACAAAGAAATATCTATTATAATGTACATAATAGTTTGATAATCAATGTCTGGTTGTTAAATATTTGGTCCAATGTAACCTAGTAACTATTCTCTTCTGTTGATAGGAATTCTTTATAACTTGTAGCAAATATTTTATACAGGAAAAATTTAACTACACTAAATCTTCTATATTAAATTTGGGTTTTTATTGTAAAGAATAAGCAGTAAAACCTGCAAATACTGAACCCTGTGTAAACTAAACACCTGTCTAAGCTGAACTATCAAAACAATCAACATGACAAAGAAAATGATTAAGAAATTAATCAATTTAAAGCAAATTCACTAGTGGTAGTGTTTTGGAAAAAGGGACACACTATTTATTCAAATCAAATATTTATTGTAGACAAAATATTTATTCATATTAGAAACTACCGTTACAGGCTTAATGTTGTTTTCCATTGCCATTTAAAACAGAAAGCTAACACCTCAATGTGATCAGTCTCAGAATATATATCTAAATAGCAGTAATGCATTACAAAAATTACTTTAAAGATTATATTTCATTCTATATATATATATATTGCATAATTTTAAGTTTTCACAGAATGCTTTCTTTGTGACTGTAAATGTTATTCTGAAATAAATAGATTCTGACTAATGTGTCTAGAGTAAACAATGGTTAAGATAAAAGGAGTCAGAGTATCAAGAAATGTATTGTGGTTCATAATTATCTGGAATATACAGATATTTATCTGACATGCTGTTTAATGCATAAAGTTAACATATGGAAAATTCATGTTTACTGGTGCTTATGATTCAGGGTGATAATACAATATGCAAACCTGCATGGTGTTGTTACCTTCTAGACATCTTCATTGATTTAATACATACAAACATGTAATTTGTTAATAAGATGTATATGCATAATGACGTCAGTAAAGTTAAACTATACCAGCATAGGAAAAATGTCAAGATGTTATTTAATCTGTTGAAATTTTGCTGAGAATGCACATTCAATCTGCAAATCCGTGATTTTGATTTTTTGGGTGGAGAATAAGATTTTTGTAAATTTTATAAGAGAGAAAAGGAGTTGATGGCAACAGCTCTTCTACCATCTCCTGAATCTAGACCAGATTTTCTTACACTTTAAATTGGAATTCCACTTTTTGAATCCTGATTTTTTGTCCAATATTGTTCCTTTATTATACATAGTAAAATGGCTGCCGAATTATCATATATGCTGTTTTTACACGGTTGTCAAAATCAGGTCTGTGAATCGACCCATATGTTGTGTATGAAATTGTTGTTCTAATAATATTGTCTTTTGTATGGCTGTCCTCATGACCTTATTTGGACAATAAATATTCTACTAAAATATTTAAATTATACTACAAATAATTTTTTGTTTTGTAAGTTACTACAAACTAAATATTGTGTCAACTATCTTAGGTGACAGATCATTATGTCTGTTTTTACCAATAATGACAATATTCAAATATTCCTACAAGACATCCTGTTATTCTGTCAGGTCCAGGAAATCTTCTGACATTCTCTGTGACAGTATTGACATGTTGACAACTGACAGCTTCCTGGATAAAAAACTGTTTTCTTGTTTTTATATCAAACTTTGATAGAAATGGATTATTACACTTTGCTGTAAATGGTTAGCCTAAACAATGGTGAATATGGACATTTTAACAAGAGTCTGGGAGAAGGTGGGTAAGAAAAAATTGTGTTTTATATAACCTTCTAAAATTATTTTTTGTCTCCCAACTCCCAACTATGTTTTCGCAGAGGCTTGTTTTTGACATGTTTTTCATGATAAGTTTTATAACATAATATCTTTTATTGCCAAATCAGGAGCAAAAGGGACAAAAGAGCAGTACATATATGTAGAGAAAAGAACAATGATTGATGACACAAATAATTAATATACACAAAACATACACACTGAGGTTGTGAGTTCGAATCTCACCCATGGCAGGGTCACCGGTGTGTTCGACTCTGATCTAAATTGACAAGGATTGCCAATTTTCCTACCGAAGGTTGGTGGTTCTCTCCAAGTACTCCGGCTTCCTCCACCAATAAAAGCTGGCCACCGCCAAATAGCCAAATGTGCTGAAAACCCCAACTAAACAAACAAACAAACACAAAACATACAAAGGTATGAATAAAGGAATTTAGCCATCAAAAGCAACATACTCCTCATGTTAAAACAGATGTTTTCAGGTTAACTTCCATTTTAAATGAACCATCATATAATTAAGTCAATATACCACAGCTGATTATCCATTGTTAGTAAAATCATTATCTTACACTGATCATGATGAAAACAGAAGCCCAATATACAAAGGATGTTATGTAAAATAAATCCATCTGTGGGTACATTGATTTGTAAATCACAGCACCAGCATTATTAGGCTTTCATTAATTTGTACAATACTGATTTCTTGTCATGCTAGTTACAAATGGTGAAAGTGAGCTTCTTATTTGTTGTTTAAATTCTCTGCTTCATTGCATTCCAGTATATCAGTGGTATCTTAATCAACTTTACTTTATCTTGTATCTTATCTTATCCAACAGACTCCTCTCCTTTGTTTTCAGACTGACAGTCTTGATGTTATTTGTTTTCATTGCTCAATATAAGTTCTATGAATGCCTCTTGGTTTGGATGGGGTTGGTGGTTTACAGACGGCATAGACCAAAAAATCTGTTGGACTTGCTACAATTCTCTTTTGACTAACTTATATGTTTACTGAAAACTGCCATGACATCATACTGATTGCCCTTCCTCTGCAGATGTCAATATAATACCTAACTCCTAGTTATACATTTTGTAGCAGTAAAATTGTTAAAGGATTAAATTGAAAGAAAGTAAAATTAGGAAGGGACCCCGAGAAGGGACATGTTGCAAGTCTAGATTTCTGTCCTGAATAAAGAACTATTATAGTAAATGCCACATACAAAACAGTAACTAAATTCTGAAAGTTATCATGACATGGGTCGTGTTACCTTAGCTACATTTGAGGCATAATTTATTTCATTGAAGTGCTACTTAAGGATGCTCCCTGGTCATGTTTTGGTCTTTTTGTCAGATTTTCGGAATCCTTAGGTTTCATCCATTTCTTAAACATGAAATTTTTTGCCTATGAACCCCCACTTTTTCTTTTATAATTCAATCATATATACCTAAAAATGGTATTTGACAAAATTTTATGAAATCCTTTTATTTTTTCATACATCTTTGAGAGACTGAAGTTGTCAATGCAAAGACAATGAAAAATCCAGAGAAAACCCATTTCCTGCAAATTTTCAAGGCCTTATAGCTCTAAAATGAGCACTTGAACCTATATTTCTTTCTTGCATACTTGTTTACTATTCATATGTTCTCTCAAACTAAAACACCTATTTCAAATCCTATTTATTTCCTATTAGACCACCGATCATCCCTAATTATTACTTTAGTTGGAGGAGGGGAATCTGATCTTAGATAACCATACCTACATTTAATGCATAATCATGATAATTGAATGACCCAATTTGATATTATGAAGAGCTATATATGTTAAAGATAGCAAAACTTGATAATTATTGCATACTGGTTTTCATATATCTTGTCTCTATAGTTGTAAAGTGAAGCTTTTATGTAATTCTCCTCTTTAAAGGGTTGATTGTCATCTTCAAGTCAACTTAGGAAATATCATCTGTGTAATAATATTGTATTGAAGAAGGAAACATCTGTTACTTGCCCAGTCTTAAGTAGCCATTTATTGATTTTCATGAAACTTTGCACAATGATAAGAAATTTGATTGTAATTAGATAAGGATAAATGTGTAAAGTGTTCATTTATTGTTTGATGTAATTGGTAGATTTGAATGTTCGTCCTGTTCCATTTTTTCCATTAATTTCCAAATTCCTAGTATTCAGTTATGATTATGGGTAATAAGTCTACTCGTCAGTTATTAAAATTTCTTTAAAATCTTTCGGTACAATTCATTCTGCGGATTTTAATACCGAGCACAGCGAGCGCTATAGGAGCATATGCATTTTCTACATATGGGTCATTTAGAAAAGTCTTTGTTTAATGGGGGCAGCCATATTGTGCTACATACTAAGGCTAGAAAAAGGTTTGTTCGCCAGATGTAAGTAAAGTAAGGGAAATAAATTGCTTCAAAGTATGATTCCAGAGTCAAAATCGTGATACCGGAAATGAGTTTCTGGAAAGCACTAATATTGCTGTGCTCATTGGCCACGCCAACAGCTTATTAGATTTTAATCACCCCTTCTGCCATAGCTTTTCATTAAAAGGAAGTATTCTACAGAATTGCTTAGGGAAATACAATTTGATTTATTGGGGAGGGGGGGATGAGGAATAAGAAGGTAATTTGCAAAGAAGGCAGCCTCCAAACAAAATTTTTTGGGAAAAAACAGTAGGCTTGGATGTGTGTAAACAAAAATGCAAATTTTATATTATGTAGAATTAAATAATGGTATAAGAGTGCCGCCTGTAAATATCAAGATACATGTCTACCAACAATATCAAAAGATGATAAATCACCAAGATATCATATGTTGTTACGGAGATTATTCAGAGAATTGAATGCTATTGACATACTAACAATGTGACCATAATTGTATTCAGATTGTAAATAGTATGACAAAGTGCTCAATAAATATGATAGTTCACAATGGTCATCCAAGGTCAACACTCGGCCATTCAATAGTTTTATTAAATTGGTTTCTATGATATTTACAACTATTCAACATGAATTTTCTTCCTGTTTATAGAATGATGACTCGATATTATCATACAGTCAGTAAATTGATTTGACAAATGGTAATTTTATGTCTGTGCTTTTAATCAATTGAATAAATGTTAACCCTGCCTTACAAACTAAGGCAAGGAAGAAATGATTTAGTAGCTCACTTTGTTACATCTTAAGGGCAGTGTTATCTGTTATAATGCTGTTTAGCTGTTGCTCTTATATGATCCTTATTGTTTTTAGCTCACGTGGCGCAAAGGGCCATGTGAGCAATTGCCACCAATTTGCAACCGGCACCCGTCGTTGTAATCTTTTCTTTAAAGATCTTCACCTCTGAAATCACTGGCTGCAATGGTTCTTAGGTAGTCTTCTTTCAGAAATATATCCAATGACCCCACCTGCCATCCAAGATGGCTGTCGGAACTGAACATAGTTTATTATAGGACCCTTTTGGAAACTTGACTTTGAAATCTTCCTTATCTGAAACCACTAAGTCTATTAGAAATAAACTTTGCAACAGTGGTCCTTCAGTGATCCTTTATCAGAATTGTATCCAATGACCCGGACCTCCACCCAAGATGCCCACTACAGGCAAACATAGGTTAACTAAGGTCCCTATGGAAAAAAATTCATTTGAAGATCTTTTTGTTTGAAACCATTTAGCCAATTTGAACCCAAAATTTGCAGTATTATGGTCCTTGGATTGGTCCTGTTTCAGAAATATATCCAATGACACACTGCACCACCCAAGATGGCCACCAGGGCCGAACATAGTTTAACATAGGACCCTAAAGAATATTCTAAAAAAACCTTCCTCTCTGAAACCAATCAGCAAATTGGAACCGAATTTGGCAAAACCAATGTGCCAATTGGAACCCAACTTTACAGCTATATTCCGAACTGCCAACCAAAATGGACATAGTCAAACAATAAATTATTTTGCTTAAAGTCTGCAAGTGATATCCAGGGGAGCCATACAGGCTCCTGTGAGCTTCTGGTTGTGATATATTCATATTAAAGAGGTATTTCTCCACAGTTAACAGTGAACATATCCTGTGTTGAGGCTTACATAAGTACCTGTTTACTGTATACAATCCTCCACAGATGCGGTGACTATATCACAATTGTCTTATGGTCATTAGGCTTTAGGAAGCAACCATTTGATTTGGGGAGGGGGGGAGGGTGCTAGGCTGAAATTGGCAAAATAAAAAGCCATGATCACGTTAGGTGTGTAAAAAAATGCAGGACCTGTGTTAATTAGGAAATTTTAAGGTTTGAACAACCATAAAAATTTAGGCCGAAAAAAAATCCAGGACCAAAACTTTGGCAAACAAAATAGGTAGGATCAAACATTTCGTCCTAGCCCCCTACCCCCCTAAAAATCAAATGGTTGTTTTCCCTTATTTGCTATATTTTTGTGTTTTGTGGAAGAAAGAGGTATTTTCACTTGTCAATAAGTGAAATTGGGTAATCATACATCGTGTGCACTCATTCTGTGCTGTACTCCACTCCTGAAAAGGCATAAATTTCTGACATCAGTCATGTGGTGAAAGATATACGATCTTCAGTATGGGCTTGTGTAAGATAGAACAGAGAATGGAAACGGGGAATGTGTCAAAGAGCAGAAGAACCTATTAGTGTTTGCTGTCTTACAGTGCAATTGTTTCTGACAGTAAACGATGTCAACGATGAGCATTGTTTATCCCTCGTTTAGTAAAATATGACAATGCAAAAACAATTGTATTGTGTATTAGTTGTTTAATGACCTCAAAACCTCATGGTTTGCAATAAGAATAGAACAAAACAAATGTGATGGAAACAAACCAACTTGCGTGAAAAAAATGGACAACCCACACAACACTTTTCTTAAATTAAAAACCCGAAGAAGAAAACATTTGTATTTTTTTCGTTTATCATTCACTAACATGGTACATGTAGTAAATGTTTTATGATTTATTTGTGTTTCTTTTTGTGTCGCAAGAAGTCAAAGAAGAAAATGTGATTTTTTTAAAACAAAGTTTTAACATAAATAGGAAGCACTCAGAAGTTCAATCTAGAAATACTTTTAAAAAGTGAATAATTTGTCATAATAGATGGATGGAGTTGAAATCTAGCCACTTCAGCTAATCCCAGGAAGTTTTATATTTCCGGAAGGTATTAAATAACTGGGTTAGTTTTATAAAATTTTGGTACCCAATACAATGTTTAGGATCAAAGTTTATGCGCCGAGTTGCACCTAGTGTTTCTATAAGATCAGTCTGGTCATGTTAGAAGCTAGCTGCCTTTGTTATTGATTCAGTGATCTGGCTCTATTGACACAAACATAATGACATATTCTTTCTATAATAGATCAGATCCCATGGGGTGTTAGATGATTTATCTATCTACTGATCCTTCATTAAATCTATTTTTCTACCAAATTTGTCTCAGTAGTTACACAGTAACAATATAAACAATAATTTCTCATTTTATCTGTTGGTTTGTTCATAGGGTCTGTATTAGTAATACAAAAATCAAATATTTGTAGATTGTCAGATTTTAATTGTAGCACTTAAGGTTTATAATTTCTATCTATAAAGGTTATAATTCCACCTTATATAAGTATAAATATTCTGTATTTTGATTGGATAAGAGGAACTGAATTTGTTTGCAAATTAAATGAATTTCAATCTTTTTGTTAGTGTTCCATTGTATTTGCTTTGAGAGAATTCCACAAAGCGTGGTATTTCTGAAAAATACCACTCTAAATGGAAAACACCATGTCTAAAAATAATAACCACGAATTCTCAAATATTATTTTAGCAATGATCCGTTTAACAGCAAGATAAGAATATTTGGTGGAATTAAAGAAATATATCATTTTTGTGCGTGGTATTTGCCAAAAATACCAGTTTCGAGGCTGGAGAAATTTCCATGATATATTTCTATATAATGCCGTGAAATTACATTTGATCTGCAAAATCATTGGATTAATCAATGCATTTTCATTGTTCCAGCTACACCAAAATAGATGGGAGTGGCACATTGCCGCCCTATGACCATCTAGTGCTTCTCTCTGCCCTCTGCATCGAGTAGGATATAATTACAGCAAAACACTTTTTAATACAAATAAACATGACTTTAAAGAACTAAAATAATTCTTAAAAGGGCATCAGTTAATTGAATAATGGATATTTCTTTACAGTTAATGTAATCTTGTTTGTCCCTTTCAGACATGAAACAACATTAAGGTGACCCTTATCTTTGAGATATGCCCTTCTGCCCTTAAATCCTAGCTGGAATATATTTTGTAATACTACAATTTTATTACACAAAATATTTTTTAAAAATCCCAAGTAGTCCCTCATCCCACTCCCTCCTAAATTATTGAAAGGAGTAAACTATAAAGGAAATAAGAGATTGGAGAAAGGGGCTGAATTACCAGTACACCTACATGTTACTGCAGAGAAATCTCATTGAAGATTTCAAATATCCTTACTTCATTCAATTTCTTTTAAGCTATCAGTAAGATGTATTAGTGACAGAATTCATTTACCAAAATACCATTAGTGTCTTAGAAGAAAAGTTTAATTTAATTTTCTTGTTTCAAGAGGAGAGTGCTCAGTAAAATTTTTATAATTAAATTAGAAAATGAACTTTATCAAATTGTACACAACTGTAATAGACATCATACAAAGTCTCTGAACCAATTTGAATTTGAATAAGTTATTTAGTTAATGGAAATTTATTTACTAAAATACTCCTCAACTCATTCAGAGAAAAGAAATTAATTGGAATTTCCTTGTTTTTTTTCTGGTTTGTGTGAAAACTTAGAATTTTAGGTCTGTTACCAAATTTTCAAGAAACCATAAAAATTGATTTTACACAAAAACAATAAATAAATTCTCAACTCTTAAGAAATTTATAAATTAGATATTTAAAAAATAAGATCACAAGAACGGCCATCAGTGTTACACGTCGATCTACAAAAAACATCCTCAGTCTCAGAAAAATGACATTAAGCAAACAAAATACAAAAAGGAATCAAAATAGTACAGATACTAAAACCATTGGAGTTACACAAGGTTTATAAGCGCCTAAGCCTTTCCTTTATCTTCTGACTGACTTTAGGTTTGAGTATTGAAACATATAGTTGGAGCAGACATTTTATTGTAAAGACTGAAAAAACAATGAAATTGAGGGAAAGTGAAAATAATTTAAACTGACACTAAATGTTAAGAGTGCCATAGTTAATTTACTGCCTTTATTAAAATATACGAGTAAAAGATAACAATAATTGAATTATAGGACAAAATTTATGTCTCTCCTTCACTTTTGTTTTCTCCTGTGAATTTCTGACATACTGATGTGTATATATTATTGATACGAATAACTTTATGATCAAATGTTTGATGTCTGAGTTATGCTGCTAGCCCACGAGGACAGGCACAGTGACGTTGGCTGTTGATTGAGTTGTAGGCGTAAATCGATTCTTAGTTTTTCACTAAGAAAAATTGACTAAAGGCTCAAATAATGTATTTTTTATCTTCCACGAAGCAACAAGTCACTGGGCAAAATTCTGAAAGACCAAAATTCAAGGACGAGATGAATTTAAGAGAAACACTGCAAAAACATACAACAAAGACACAAGCCAAAAGAGTAAAAAGACATAGCTAACCAAAGAACACCAGGATAAGACAGCACAAAACTAAAGCACTAATAACAATGTGAAGTTTCACAAAACAATGAGAGTGACAGCAGACTTTTCCTTGCATGATAATTCCTTACATAGATTAGGCCTAAAAAACAATTCTGTGTTTTTGGTAACCCGACCGTCCCTATTTTTGCCCTGCAGACCCTTATTTATTTATAGCGTCCAAAAACAAAAAAAACAGATTTTCGACATTTCCGTCACCAGTTTTTTTACTAGAATCGCCTCGCTCTCCGATGCCCTACAAATCCATAAATATTTCAAACAAAAAAAAACCAGAAACAGATTTTTTTTTTTCTTTGCCTAGTTGTCTTGTCAAATGTCATAGTTTTGTTGTATTCAAACTAGCGATGGCTTCTTGGCATTACAACAGAAGTTGGCCCAGGGAATTGCAAGGTTTTGCTATACTCTGTAGGAAAAATTAGAGTTAACATAAGAAATTCAGGGTCTTACATTCAGTTTTAAATTCTGCATCTTATTCTGGTCTCTTGTGCAGCCCTTTTGAAAAGACAGAATTTATAACAGTTTGTTGAAAGCATACAGGATCTTTTGTAACACTCTTGTGGTAGAACCTATTATTCTTTCATTATTGTCTATTAATGTCTGGAAACCTTACCTCATGTAATGGATTTTTGTCATTATGAAATGTTGTAGTATTCCAATAATCTTTTGTTCAGTAATCAATCTTGTTAAGTTCATAGTTTATTTACTTGAAAATGTAATGATAATTAATTGGTAATTAATGTCGTTTTAATCAGGAAATCGTGATTTTTACAACACTCAAATGATTTAATGGTTTTGATACAATGAAATTCTTAAATCGATTTTTTGTTGACTGACTGTATATCTTTGATATGGTCAAAGGTTCATCATCACACATGATAGTGTTTAATTGGCAAACATTGACAGATCGGCAGTTGAACATGGCAAAAATGTACTTATTTTGTGTCAAGTGTGGTGATGTACCATTTTCCTCATACTGTATTTTCTGGAAATTGGACATTATTATACACCCGCTTTTGAAAAAAGCGGGGTATATAGTATTCGTTGTGTCCGTCCGTCCGACCTTTGTATCCGCAACTCCTCCTAAACTACTGAATGGAATTTGATGAAACTTTCAGAGAATCTTCATCCCATGATGGCATTGTGCACCTCCTATTTTAGAATTTGATCGGACCAATTTTTGGGGTTTCCCATAGAAAAACATGGACTTTGACTTTCAATTTGATAGGGGGTACCATGATGCCATCCGCAACTCCTCCTAAACAACTGTATGGAATTTAATGAAACTTTCAGAGGATCTTTATTACATGATGCCATATTGCACCTCCTATTTTAGATTTTGATCTGATGAATATTTGGGGTTACCCATACCAAAACATGGACTTTGACATTCATTGGGATAGGGGTACCATGATGCCATCCGCAACTCCTTCTAAACCACTAAATGGAATTTGATGAAACTTTCAGATGATCTTTATTACATGATGCCATAGTGCACCTCCGATTTTAGATTTTGATCTGATGAATATTTGGGGTTACCCATACCAAAACATGGACATTGACATTGATAGGGGTACCATGATGCCATCCGCAACTCCTCCTAAACCACTGTATGGAATTTGATGAAACTTTCAGAGGATCGTTATTACATGATGCCATAGTGCACCTCCTATTTTAGATTTTGATCCGATGAATATTTGGGGTTACCCATACCAAAACATGGACTTTGACATTCATTGTGATAGGGGTACCATGATGCCATCCGCAACTCCTCCTTAACCACTGAATGGAATTTGATGAAACTTTCAGAGGATCTTTATTACATGATGCTGTAGTGCACCTCCTATTTTATATTTTGATCTGACCAACATTTGGGGTTTTCCATACCAACACATGGACTTTGCCATTCATTGTGATAGGGGGTACCAGTATGCCATCCGCAACTCCTCCTAAACCACTAAAGGGAATTCCATGAGACTTTCAGAGGATCTTTATTACATGATGCCATAGTGCACCTCCTATTTTAGATTTTGATCTGACAAACTTTTTATGTTTTCCATAGCAAAACATTGACTTTGCCATTCCTTGTGATAGGGGGTGCGGGGGTATCAATAAGTGAGCTTTGCTCACAGTATTTCGTTTTATGTGGATATTAGATATTGTCATGTGGGGAAATTGGATTTTTTCATGTTTTATTTTTGGATATTGTCATGTGGGGAAATGGGATTTTGTCATGTTTTGATTTTGGATATTGTCATGTGGGGAAATGGGATTTTGTCATGTTTTGATTTTGGATGTTGTCATGTGGGGAAATGGGATTTTTTCATGTTTTGATTTTGGATGTTGTCATGTGGGGAAATGGGATTTTTTCATGTTTTGATTTTGGATGTTGTCATGTTTTGATTTTGGATGTTGTCATGTGAGGATATTGGATGATACAGATACAGATCTTTTATTTTCCAATCACGGAGCCCATTACTCAGCATGACTATCAAATATAATCAATGTTGAACAGAATACAAATGAAGATTAAACAAGGATAATGAATGTTATTGTAAACTATTAATATGATTGAAAATTGTATAAGGAAATAATAACTAAAGAAAACTTGCATATATCAATATATTTCTTGTAGGATTCTCATGAAACTTTATGGGATGGTAGATCACATTACGGAGATGTGATTTTCTGTTTGGACAAGAAATGTAAAAGATATGACTGTTTGGACTGAGGCATTTTTTAACAAAACTTCATTCCATGTGTTGTCAGCAACTCCTCCTACATTACTTGCAGGATTCTCATGAAATTTTGTGAATTCTTAGATCACATAATGAAGATGTGCATATTATCAGGATTTTTTGTTTGGACAAGAAATATAAAAGATATGGCTGTTTGGATTTAGGCATTTTTTAACAAAACTTTGTTTCATGTGTTGTCAGCAACTCCTCCTACATTACTTGCAGGATTCTCATGAAATTTTGTGAATTCTTAGATCACATAATGAAGATGTGCATATTATCAGGATTTTTTGTTTGGACAAGAAATATAAAAGATATGGCTGTTTGGATTTAGGCATTTTTTAACAAAACTTCGTTTCATGTGTTGTCAGCAACTCCTCCTACATTACTTGCAGGATTCTCATGAAATTTTGTGAATTCTTAGATCACATAATGAAGATGTGCATATTATCAGGATTTTTTGTTTGGACAAGAAATGTAAAAGATATAGCTGTTTAGACTTAGGCGTTTTTTAACAAAACTTCGTTCCATGTGTTGTCTGCAACTCCTCCTACATTACTTGCATGATTCTCATGAAACTTTATGAATTGTTAGATCACAATATGGAGAAGTGCATATTTTCAGTATTTTCTGTTTGAGCAAGTTATTTGAAAAATATGATGATTTGAACATTGTGTAGGCTTCAAAACAGACATGTTACTGCTGGGGGGTATTAGTCCCTTTCAGGACAGTTCTAGTTTTACATGTTTCCTTGAGCAAGTGTGCATGGTTATGAAATATATTGTCATGTGGATTGATTGAACATGCTGCCATGTTTGTCAACATTTTAGTATGTCAGTATGGGTAGAAATGTGTAGAGATATATCTTCGGTACAGCTTACTCTTACTGTGCCAAATCTTAACTCAATGTGTTGGTCCCAAAATAATAGCTTACACACAACAAACCCTCTTTAAGCCTGGTTTAAAAGACTGTACATAGTAAATTCTTATTTAGGGGACTGTGAAAATATCACTGCCATATAAAAAATGTGTAAAATTAACTTCTGTATAAAGAAAATCTGTCCACAAAGGATGTTTAAGTTACTTCTGGTTCCTTCAGTGCACTTTGATTGTACATGTATTTAATACTGAACTTTCTCAAATTCAAAAAAAAGAAGAAAAAACACACACATAGACACAGAGAGATCATTTGAAAAGATGAATCTTTGTTTTAGGGGAAAAAAATGAAACAATGATTGATTACTTATACCAGTATAACTTCAAACACAAATTTTAAAAATATGTAAGGTAATTTATCAATTTGATGGAAGGTTCATCATCACAAAGTCTTTGTTCTCACTAATAGTTAGTACTTATTAGATAAAATACAAGTCTATAATGTAATCAGAAACAGACAGTATTCCATGTACTCTGAGGATAATAGCAGAGAAGTACCTATTAGATAAAATAAGTTATTACTATAGTATTAATGAATGGGTGTTTTCATAATGGCCCTGTTATATGTCCAAGGTCTGTAATAATGGCCTGAGGGTTGCTGTAATGGCCCGAGGCAACGCCGAGGGCCATTACAGCATCAGAAGGCCATTATTACAGACCGAGGACATATAACAGGGCCATTATGAAAACACCCATTTCTTAATACTTTTATTAACCAGTTTGTATATAGCATTTGCATTAATCCGAATAGCACAAATATAGTGGTAAGTAAGCAAAACCTGTGAGAACAGTTTTAAAGATTAATTTCGGATAGTTTTTTTCAAAAATATGTTTTAAAATGTTCTAGTTTGCTCATCCTGAAATTTCCAAGTGGAGTATTAAAAAAAGCAGCCATTTTGAAAAAGCCGTAATAACCGGTTATTATGAAAAAAATTCTGTAATGGCCCGGTTATTATGAACAAAATGCTGTAATGGCCCTGCTGTAATGCATTCATTTTGCTCATAAAGATAAGGCATTTTTAACGTATTTTACCCTAACTGGTTAATAAAAGTCTATAATGTAATCAGAAACAGACAGTATTCCATGTACTCTGAGGATAATAGCAGAGAAGTACCTATTAGATAAAATAAGTTATTACAAGTCTATAATGTAATCAGAAACAGACAGTATTCCATGTACTCTGAGGATAATAGCAGAGAAGTACCTATTAGATAAAATAAGTTATTACAAGTCTATAATGTAATCAGAAACAGACAGTATTCCATGTAAAATTAATGAGGATAATAGTAGAGAACTTTACAAGATTAAGGGATGGTTGGACATTTGAACATTGTTATATGGGGGAGGGGGTATTGGATATCGTCTTGCATGAATATCAAAAGCTTTTTCACAAAGTAGTTTTCTTACAACAAACATTTAGTTGACTAAAACAATGTTGATCTTTAGAATAAGGAAATTTATTCTAGACTGATTAGGCTAGTCAGGTATAATTCATACTAGTCCTAAAACAGGTTTTACCATACTAATGCCTGAAACTATTGGATTAAGGCATGACTCAGCTTTAAATTATATCAATCTCAATTAATAATAATAATAATATAATAATAATACGTTATTTCAAGAGGGTAGCACAGTTAGTACAAACTAATCTACCTTGAGGCCCTCAAATTCATAGGTCAGTGTACATTTACCTGGATATGTCTAAAGCCCTTGATGATTACCTTCAAACTTGGATTAAAATAAAATATAGTAATGAGAGTATTTACAATTATAAATTGTTATGCAATTGTGAGAGATAAGCAGGCTGGAATATGAAAGAAGAGGAATAGTGGATTAGTTCTGCACCCTTTCATAAAACAAAAGTCAAAGCAAAGAATTTGGAAAGATGCTTTTGTTATTGTTGTTCTTCATGTTAAAGTCACCTAAAGACTTTGACACTTAAATTTTCAATGTAAAAATTGACATTCAATTCAAACACACATATGAGGAATAGCTGTTTTAAATATATATTTGTTTTAAACTATTCAAATCATATAAATTCCTGCTCAGGGCTGTTTGGTCAAGGAAAGGTTAAATATTAGGTGAATCATCCTGGCTTAAATTTCTAACCATAATGAACAATTCGTGCTCCAGGTCATTAAAAAGGCCTTAATCCTTTACTATTTGTACAGCTTTGAAGCATTAGTTACTCATAGAGTCAATTCGATAATTTTTCATATAGATTATTGCCTATTTTTACCACTGCACAACACAGCTCTTTACAACTGAACCTTTTATAAGGTTTTACCTTCTAATGGGAATTATAGAGACTTGTTAAACTACCATATAATTCTTCATTGAGAGATCATTTATGTAAATAACAGCAGTACTTTCATGCTTTAATGAATCACCTGTGTAACAAGAATTAGCTATAAATGAAAGCGTACACGTAGTCAAACCAGCAGAGTATGTAACCACCACAGGTCGGTGATCGAAGGTGTAGAGTTTCTTTTGTCATACTTGTCTTGAATCTACAACTATAAACACATATGGAACAATCAGCTGTCGTGGTAGATTCTAACAGCAGATATTGACAAAGGAATTTTAATTCAGATTTCGTAAATATTCTGAGGTAGGTTAAATATATTTTATTGAATTTTATGAAATGTCTGATTTATGCATGACCTAATAAAAATTCTTCAAAAATAGATATTTTATTTTTATCATAGTAAAAGATTGGAATTTGACACCAAATCCCTCTCCCCTTTCCTCTCGTTTACTCCTTCGGGAACTCTAAATTCTGTAAATCAGGAATTTGTTATATAACTGAAAATATAAATTAATGGCATTTGACAACAATGTTAGTTAACGATAGACGATATTTTTGTCCTTACCTACAAGTATATGATAGACAGGTATGTGTATGTGAGTGTTTAGCACATGTTTAACTCCATTTAAAGGGGCTGAAGTATATTTTCGACTCTCCAACAAGGCTGTTATATTCTAATTTAAATTACATGATAATGGTCAATAGATTTGGAAATGAACAATGGTATGTATAATATTGTCAAAGAAGTTGAGGGAGGATGTGGGGCAGTACATGGGAATCGGTGTGTCCATCTGTCTTTCCGGACCAACTTTCCCCAATCCTAATGAAACTTGACTAAGTAAATGACCATGATTTGCTAAATTGATAGTAATACACACAACTCCATTTTGTTTCCTGAGTAATGGCCCTTTGGAACTGGAAATTTTGACATGTTAGGTACACACCTTGTTAGATCCTCATGTGTCCATGTGCACATGGCTATGATGTTCTAGTCTGCTGTGTTAGTCTCACTCTGAATTTTTTTTTGTCCCCCGCGGCAACGCGATGCGGGGGATATGGTAATGCCGGGCGTCCGTCCGTCCACCTTGTAAGCGCTCTAGCAAATTTATTTCTTGACCGATTTGGATAATATTTATACAGTAGCTTTAACTCAATGATACCTCAAGGGAGTTCGAAGATGAGTCATGTCGAAATATTTTTGTAGGAGTTATGCCCCTTAATAACTTAGAAAATTGACAAAATTTTCATGTAAGCGCTCTAGCAAATTTATTTCTTGACCGATTTGGATAATATTTATACAGTAGCTTTAACTCAATAATACCTCAAGGGAGTTCGAAGATGAGTCATGTCGAAATATTTTTGTAGGAGTTATGCCCCTTAATAACTTAGAAAATTGACAAAATTTTCATGTAAGCGCTCTAGCAAATTTATTTCTTGACCGATTTGGATAATATTTATACAGTAGCTTTAACTCAATAATACCTCAAGGGAGTTCGAAGATGAGTCATGTCGAAATATTTTTGTAGGAGTTATGCCCCTTAATAACTTAGAAAATTGACAAAATTTTCATGTAAGCGCTCTAGCAAATTTATTTCTTGACCGATTTGGATAATATTTATACAGTAGCTTTAACTCAATAATACCTCAAGGGAGTTCGAAGATGAGTCATGTCGAAATATTTTTGTAGGAGTTATGCCCCTTAATAACTTAGAAAATTGACAAAATTTTCATGTAAGCGCTCTAGCAAATTTATTTCTGGACCGATTTGGATAATATTTATACAGTAGCTTTAACTCAATGATACCTCAAGGGAGTTCGAAGATGAGTCATGTCGAAATATTTTTGTAGGAGTTATGCCCCTTAATAACTTTGAAAATTGACAAAATGTTCATCTAAGTGTTCTAGAAAATTTATATTCTCCTTGCATTGGAATAATATTTATACACTTGGACCTAAAGGGAGGTTTTATACATAAACTCCTATCGAAACTTATAAAATTGAAAAATACTGTCTTTAAGAGTTTGTTAGGCGGAATACTTTTGATCAAAGCATTTCTGTTTATTGAAAAGGAGTAAATGTACATTTTTATAAATTCTCAATACACATGGTAAAATAAGATTTCAGCACTATACCGATATTGTATAAATGTCTTCATACCACTCATTAACTTGTAAAAAACTTTAGCAATAACCACAAATTGTTTGTCCTTCTATTCTCTCTCTTTGAGAAAATTTTGTTATGTTTCACTTGTCCAAGGGTTTCTGATGCTCTAGCGGCGGGGGACTTCGGAACGCTGTTCGATTTATTGTATATATATCAGTATACATATAAAACAAGTCCATGGACAATTAGTGCCTTAATCTATTAAAATAATAAATGTTGATAGAATTTGAAGTATTATAAGTCAGTATAGAGTATTAAGATTCATATGGTTAATCCAGATCACATATTGCATATTTGTCAAGTTTGAAGTTTGCTACTGTTTTCATCTTCAACATTAATGCAACTATTTAAAGGTACAAAAAGATAAATTCCTGGAAGTAAAATGAACTAACAATAACACAAGTATGACCCATTATGTTGATTGCCTATTCTTAAAGTACATTGACCAGGTCGATCTTATGGAGTCAAAAAATGACAATGATGAGGACGGAAAGACAAAATTTAAAATTTTTCAACGATTTTCCAATTTCCTTAAAAAAAGACAAGTGTATTTTAGTGTTGAACCATTAGAGTAAGTATGGTACTTGATATTCAGTTCAAATACAGATGTAAATATTTATCATTTTGTTTGACTTTGTTATTCAAACAGAAAATACTGTATTTATTACCTGTATCATTAATACTGTACTAATTATGAGTAGTGTTACCTTGTGATACATACTGTGAAGTAGTTGTATAAGATGCCAATTTATAAAAAATTCTAGTATAAGTAATCTTGACATTTGAATACCTACAAATCTACAACCAGTTACCGAACATTAATTCACGAATGTGTATATATAGTGCATGAGTGAATTATTAGTTTTTTCGGTCATGAGTCTGTAGATTTTTGGTATTCAAATTTCAAGATTGTTTATTCTGTTTATTACATTGACATATTCCATGTATTCATAAGATTTAACGAGAAAATACAAGGGATTATGTTTTTATGTAACTACACGTTGACCTGTATATAGCAACGTTGTTGGGCGACGGCTATTATTACTTCAATTCATAGAGTGAAATATGACTTGATATTTCACTGGGTGAATTATCGAATTTGATTACATTCGAAATCCCAGTATTTCATAACAATCAATGTAATAATGTGGGTTCATTTATTTGTGTTGGGTTCTATTTTCATATTTTAATGAGAATTTTTGTTTTAAGAATACAAAATTTCACAGCCTTTACAATAAAACCACTTTAAGCTCCATTCTTTCTTGTATCATTTGATGCTTGTCTTGTGATGGGGATGGTTGCTATAGTAGATAAAAGAATTTTTATTCAGTCTTATAGTATGGTTACTCCATATCCTTACATTTTAAATTTGTCCTTTTTATCCCCTCCCCAATGAAGTTGCGAGGGGATATAATCCTTCAAGGGATTTTGACCAAACTTGACACACGCTTAGTTCTTGTGAATATCTCAATAAATACATAATACAAATTTCATTAATTTTATACTTTACTGAAAGAATGCCTTGTAATTTTACTTTTGCCTATTACACACACTTGAAAGATTCTAAGTGCACAATTCTGTAAACCAGGACTTGCTATGAAGTTGGAATGAAAGTCAAAATTCTGTAATCTTTCTACACATCTGCTTACTCTATACAACTCTAGAACAGGTATGAGTTCCATGGAAATTTCTAAAATAAGACGTAGACCCCTTGAGCCCCTTGTTGTAGGAGATCATGGGATGTATATTTGAGCATCCATTTAGATCCCTGGACAAATATAAAAAATCTGAAACCACATGTAGTTGGATTTCAATCTGAATTAATAAATAGACAACAGGGTATCAGTGATTTAAACTATAATTAGTTGGAAGATTTATATGGATAATATATGTTACAACTCTAATGTACGACTGTCTGTGGTGAAAAACATTAATATGTTACCCAGGGGAGGTAAATCTCCCAAGAGGGAATATAACAAGCTCTCTATTTATTTCTACCTTATAAAGGACACATTAACAAATCTTTTTGTTGCATTTTCTGTGCAACATATGTTTCATTTTTTAACAAAACAGAATTGAAGGATTAGCATGTAATTTTTTTCTCAACACACACATAGTGATAATTCAGTATAAAACACCTTAATCTCCATCTTGGAACCCAAATATCTATTTCCATGTAGCCTAATGATGTGTCAGAACAAATGCTGTCAGAATTTGCTCTATGATGTTAAAAAATGTTAACATTTTTGTGCTTTTATGTAATGGAGGGCAAATCTGTGAAAAAAACTTATGTTTTGTATGGATATGATCGGAATTGTTTGAAAAGAAATTGAATATGAACTTTGATCAGATTATTCCTATGCTGTTTTTTATGTACTTTTGACAGTAATGTTAAATTACAAGAAAATGGGCACAGTGTAGTTCTACAGATTTTATAACTCCGTAGAAATTTCTGCTAAAATGTTATGTTAAATGTAATTTTACCGTAACTGTAAATTGATTTTTGCTCTAATTGTAGAAAACACGTATTATAGTATGACTAATTTATTGTTTTCACCATCTTATTTTATAAACCAATTTATATGCATAATAAACAAGTATAGTCTCGGAGGAATTCACAACATAAAGCTCCATTTAAAATCCAATGTTGCAGTAAAGTAATAGCTTTGTTGTGATTTTAAGGATGATTACGTGTAGGTAAAAAATCTTACAGAAAATCACATTCTGAGTAACTTCTATTAATCCAGTGAAAAATGACGTGATTTTTCTTGATTCTTCTAATCCAATGAAAAATTGCAGGATATTTTGTCTCAGGGGTATGAATTGGCTGAATAGTACATTTCTCTTAAATTGAAAATGCACTTCCAAGACAGATTGTCTTTCAAAACATTTCACTTTAAATGTATTTTTTGGCAGTTTGGTCTCTCATAGCAGACACCTCTATAGTTAGTTTTTGCTGAAGCTGTTAAAATGTAGTCCTTCAGGACTAGCTTTGACAGTTTTGAGTTGTCTTTCTGAAAGGATTTGTTTTGTATATATATCAGAGGTCTCCCAAGGAAGGTTTTTTGTACTTCAAAAATATGTTGATTATTGAATTGTTTAATGACGTATAATTAATTATGAATAATTTATATCTTAGTTACATAATAATATGTTAATTATCGTTTTATAGATTTTTTTTTATATTTTCTCTTTGTAGGTAAGTACAGCAATTAAGTTACTGTGGTTGGAGGTATAAAATAATAATCTGGTATCAGAAAAGTGAATCTGTTGGGATTATCATTATGTTTAATCTGGATTAAAGGATTAATATAAATCTCTGAAGAATCTGTTTTCATATCAAAGTGCTTATACATGTGTAGTTATCAAAATCATAAGTTGTGATCTCAAAGGTAGGTATAACTTATTCAGAAGCTTGTTAAGTGAAATTTAGTAGAAGACAAATAAACAGGTTTGTGATTAACGGTGAATAAATAAACTTGCTTAGTGAAATAATCCTCATTTAATGAGCAAGATTTCTACAGGTCATTAAAATCATTAAGGAAGTTGAAAGCAGAAAATTATTAAGGCCTTCAAAATACTTGAATTGTATAAAAGATACTTGAACTTCCTTGGAAACATGGAAACTTGAAACTGGAAAACTGGAAATGCCTTTGTCGTAGATTTCATGAATGATTTAATATGTTTTGTCTGCAGTTTGTTCATGTTGGGTTGTAGCATGTAAGCTATTTTTGGATCTGTCGTGCAGCCATATCCTGTTTGCCGATAGTTTAAAAATCAGCAATACACAAAACACTAGAAAAACTTGTTAGGACCAAATACCTAACTCTGCTGTTTAGGGAATAAAAATTTCCTATGACCAAATACCTAACTGTGGTGTGTAGGGAATAAAATCTTGCTTGGACCAAATACCTAACTGTGCTGTGTAGGGAATAAAATCTTGCTGGGACCAAATACATTTACTTAACTGTGCTGTATGGGGAATAAAATCTTGCTTGGACCAAATACCTAACTCTGTTGTTTGGGGAATAAAATCTGGCTTGGACCAAATACCTTACTGTGCTGTGTAGGGAATAAAATCTTGCTGGGACCAAATACCTAACTCTGCTGTGTAGGGAATAAAACCTTGCTGGGACCAAATACCTAACTGTTCTGTGTAGGGAATAAAAACTTGCTGGGACCAAATACCTAACTGTGCTGTGTAGGGAATAAAAACTTGCTAGGACCAAATACCTAACTCTGTAGTGTAGGGAATACAATTTTGCTTGGACCAAATACCTAACTGTGCTGTGTATGGAATAAAAACTTGATGGGATCAAATTATAATTCAAATGCGTTGTATGTTTCTAAAACAAGCCAAAATAAAAGTCATAAATATAGATTCTCCTTCAGGTACAGGTAAGTTTCTCCACTCAAGATAGTTAAATTTTCTATTTTCAACACACGAGCTTTTGCAAGCATGTTAAAATCTAAAATTTAACTATTGAGGGTGGAGAAATTCCATAACTCATGAGTAAATTGAAGGAGAATATGATTTTCGACAAAAACCTCAAGAAAATGTCCTTGCTGTGTAGTTTGTTTAAATAGACGTCATTTCGGTACTTCTCTAGTTTATCGTTCCAATAACTGCAGAAAAAAACAGCGGGAATTTCCACGTAGAAATTTAATCGCCGGGAAATGGTTAAAAATATGTATTTTTATCCCACCGATTAAACACGTCAAGAATAGGAGAAAATTGTAAGTGTTCAAATTAACCCTCTGTTTACAAGCTATAAATCATAGCGATCATGCAGAATATTAATTCTTGTTTATCACGAAGTTTGTCGGTCAATAACTTACACTTCCTTAAAAGGTTCCAAAATAAATATGTTTTTCTATTTTGCTATCTATGGTATATTTCTGTGAGATTTGCCAGTGGTTATTTTATCGTAATTGTCTTTCCATTTGGGAAACCTAAAATTCACCATCAGATATATTTGTATGGTGGAGTACTGTTTTTATTTTTAGTGATAACTTTCTATTAAAGTAAAAGATGACTATTGATTAATGTTAGAGGATATGGTTCATCCTAAGATTTATAGATGGTTAGCAGGTGGATATGTATTTTATCAATTTACTAGTCTGGAATTGTGGGAAATTCAAACAGTTTGATGATTCAGCACAGCTGATACCAGCATAGATTCACTTGTGTCCCAGCTGAAGATAATTTCCTGAATTGTTAACAAGTCCATCTGATGTTTTTTTTTTTGTTAGGAAATATTTTTCTCAGTTTTGATGGTTTTTTTTTGTATTTTAAGATGAAGAACCGCAATACAAGCACTGAATTTTTGCTTGAAATTTTGTAACATACTGTACATCACAGAGTACATGTACAACCGTATCCACAAACAATAACACCAGAAACACACTATATTTTAAATTTTACAGATTGCTCATTTCAACAAGGGTAAACTTGAGTGCAATTTTGTGTCAGTGATATAGGGATTGGTATAATAATCAAATGGATAGATTTAAACTACAATCAATTAACAATTACCCATCCACATTTAATTGAACAATGATTTATTTGTGTTGTGTTTCACTAGAGTAAATTTTTGTTGTGTAAAGATAATGGTGATATCAGTACATCAAAGAATTATGGCGTGACAAAATTAGCCTGTCGTATGAAATGAAAATATGGCAATCTGGAGACTTCTGTGTGCTGAGTTTTGTCATGTTCTGACAGTTATCATTTAAGTGATTTGTTTATTTTTTCATTTATTTTGATGCTGCCATGTATCCAGATAGTCTTCATTAATCGTAGAAAACATCCACTCAACAGCACTTATTCTGCTATGACTGCATGATTTATTTTCTACCAAGAACCCAAGAAAACTTTCAACGTTTCATATTTCATAGATACCCGATATCAGTTGTTTTCAATTTACAAAAATGTCCTCTAAGTCATTAGAAAAGTTAAAATTGCTTTTCTAATGACTTAGAGGACAGAAGATTACTTGGAAATTTGGGAAATATTGTTTTAAAAATATTCCGTTTACTAGTATACACACTGTCCAAAAAGATGACTACATATCTCATGAACAAAATAAACCCCTTAATATAAATACTTCAATATTCAGTTTAAAAAGTTGTAGAAACTCGTCTACTTAATTAATTGCTTGTCTTAATGTGATGAAAATAATAATAAACATTCGATTACATAAGAAAAACATTTACATTTATGTTGGTGCCAAGATATATAATCATGGTAATGGTTTTACTGTTATTTGATTGAAAAGGATGAGATAATTTCTTCCTTGCTGTTTTTCTAGTGCATGCAGATAAATTTCTGCACTCCTCTATCCTCCAGATCTCAAGGTAGGTCCATGATGGTCACTTCTTATTACTGGCCTTTTGTCCAGCTTTTGGCAGTTGTGATTGAATCTGATTTGATTTGATAAGTACTGCTTTTTTACTGTATAAGATCAGTGCTGTGTGGGTATACTTGCTTCTCAACCATTAACCGATGGCAGCTGAGATGTAGATGGTTGTGTCCCATATTTAAGTCAGTTCCTTCTATCTGCTGTTTGGCAAGTATACAAATCAAATCAAATCAAATACTTTATTGATATAAAGTCAAATAAAGGACTGTCATCAACAATTTAACAAAACAATGATGAACAACACAGAATATACATGCATAGGCAAGGGATTTGTTTGAATATTTTTACATGGGAAAACAATACATCACACTCGTCCTGGATGCTTTAACCTCTGTCAAGTATTGAGTACACCCTTTAGGGCATTTGACTGAAGGGTATATCCTATTTATCTTATGACACTGTAATTATGTAGAAAGGGGAGGTAGGAGGGGGGGAGTCTTTCATGAATTTTAGCTTGTGCAAAGAAAAACTATGATAAATGCAAGAAATCTTGTCACATTTTATGGCAACGTGGTATAAATAGTTTTATCAGGTCCCTTCAACTTGACAGCATTTTGTTGTGCACGTTATATTCTTATGTAAAATAAAGGTTGGAAATATATGTAGCCTAGAGAGATAAAAATCATTCAGTAAATTACACAGAAAAACCACTGAATCCTTATAATTATAAGTAGATCACATTACTAGTAAACTGTCATTGATATACTCTGTAATTAAGTTGTAATAATGAAATATGATATCTGTAAGGACTCCAGTATGATTTGTTTCTCTGTAAATGGAGGAAAGTTGTAATTTGTGATAATTTGAATCAGAAAGTTCATGTTTCTCCATTAAAATGTACATGATTCCTGCAAATGATGTTTGATTTTATTCTGGTTTGTGGGCAATACTACTACTTTATAGGTGATCGTGATGTCATTTTTGATTTGGAGTTGTATTATTTAGTGCAATGGAAATATTATACATTCTTTTGATTGTATTTCATTTCATTTTGATTCTAGAAAATTATTGCATATTCTGTGGATGATCTTTGAATCTCATTTCAAATCAGAAAAAACATTGCATTCTTGATGACTTCTGTTTCTAAATCACAGTTAAGTAAATAATCATTATGCAATAATGAGTAATAGTGCAGGATATGAGGTTAATGTGAATGAGAAATGAATCAGAGTATTGGAACAGAATAATTCGTAATTGTTCATTATTTTGAAAGTTGCTGTAGATGCTATAATACATTTACATGGTACGATTTTCTATCTAATTTTTCATCCAGTTCAAAAATTTTCAGGGGCCTCGGTGACAGAGTGGTCTAGGTAGTTTGACATGACTACTAATGATCACTAGCCTGTCAACACTGAGGTTGTGGGTTTGAATCTCACATGTGGTGGGGTGTGTTCAACTCAGATCTAAAATTGACAAGCATTGACAATTTTCCTACTGAAGGTCAGTGGTTCTTTCCGGGTACTCCGGCCACCTCCACCAATAAAAACTGGCTGCCGCGAAATAGCCAGTTGTGCTGAAAAAGGCGTAAAACCCCAACTAACCAAACAAACAAACAAAAATTTTCGGTTTATGTAAGGCCAACTAAAATTAATTAGTAGATTTTCATCCAACTTTTTGAAAAAAATGGGGCGGGTGGGAGGATTTTATTTTTTATTTTTTATTTCATATGAAACTATTTTGTAAGGTGTTATTAATATGTATACGTTATAAAATGGCTTATACCGCTTACTACTCTAAGAATCACGAAAACCATGTTGAATTGTTACAGGAAGTTAACAAAAAACGAAATTATTGACACGGATACCAGTAACGGAGATGAACAAAATCCGGAAATCGTAAATTTTAGAAAATAAAAAAAATCGGGGTGGCACGATTTTCGAGGGGCGGGCGGGGATGAAAATCTATCAATTAATTTTAATTGGCCTAATGATTAAAATTGAAATATCCCTTTAATAATATCCTGTGTAGAGATGTGAAATTGAATTTAAATCATATTTGAAAATTGTATCTTATATTGTGTTCATGCACCTTTACAGCCAGATCAAGAAGGGCCCTGACACTGACATTAGTCATACTACTGTCATTTATTGTAAATTATTTTACATCAGTATGTATGCACAAACTATATTAATAGAATTATGAATAAAAACAATATTTTTCAACAATACCAACAGTTGGTTAATAGTTTCATGACTACCATCGTTTTCCTGTGGTACTTTATTCTGGAGAATTCTGTTTTTATTGTAAATACATCAGGAATTCTGATTGAATATTAAACAGAAGACAAATAAGAGCAGTGGGAAAGGGATATTATTATGCTAAATGCTATATATTTTATTTTGTAAATTACAAATTTTAAAACATGTCTTTATACAAATTTACAGTTGATAAAATGAGAAACATTAGCATACTGATACAAGGTGTACAAAAAATTTTAGATATAATAAAATACCTATGAAACGACTCTGAGGACAATAGCAAGTTGATTGTTCCCATCTTCACCAGCTATTTTCCTTGCCTTCGACTTCGGAAATAGCTGGTGCCTTGTGGAACAATACATTATTGTCCTTCCAGCCAATTAATAGGTATAACATAAAATAACATTCTATTGAACCAGCCAAGGACCCACAAGGGGCATATGCAATTGAATTGTCAAGATATTGATGGAATATTTATGTAAAAGCTGTTCTCTATTGGTTGAATAGCAATTGATAAACATTTTAGTCAGCCGCAGGGCACTTGTCACTTGGGGAAAAATAAATTTGAAATGACTGCATTTAAGGTAAATAGCCTAAATATCCTGGTATAAACAAGTTCAGGTAAATTATGTAATTTTGAAAATATATGATAATTTGAGTCTGTACTATTAGAGTCAGTGATACTGTGGCTTTTTCTACATAAATTGCACATAGTCTGATCTGCCACATAATTTTATAACTTAAATAGGAAGGGAGTATGTATACAGTTAAGATATTTTTTGCCATACATTTCTCAAAGGACATTTTCATGATTTCATGCAAGCATCCCCAACGTTTTGCATAAACTTTTGAATATGTTCTGCAGCAAAAATTTATGAGCATAATATATCAGTTTTCCACTTGTGCATAAAATCTTGATGAATTAATGCTGGATTAAATGTTCATTGTTGTTCAATGTTAACTTCAGCCAATTAATTTTGCAAACAATACAAAGAGAGGTAACTCTAAATCACTGTCAAGTTTAATTTTCAAAATAGATTCTGTGGTATAAAATATTAAAGTTTTAGGTCATGAAAAACAGTTCTTTGATTCTCATTCAAAATTATAAGTCTTTTTAAGCCAAGAAAAAAACTTGTGTTTTCTCAAATCCCACCATACAAGAGCCATAATGTTGATTTGAATAGTTGAAAAGGTCCCAGAAAATCCCCTTTGTTTAGACCTTACTGGTATGATGCCAGATTTCAGCCTTACATTGCAGGTTGTTCTGGCCCAAGGCCAGTTTAAGGTTCAACATGACCCCAAAAGAGGCAATTTGGAGATGGGGATTCAATCTAATAAATTGTTAATCTGTCTAATCCATATGATTATTAATACTGAAATTTTAATGGCAGTCAGACATTTTGGATACCAGTCAAAAATTTATAGAGCTAAATTGAAATTGATGGATTTACTCATAACTATAGTGTTTCAATTTTTAAACAGCTGCTGTTAAATCTGCAAATTAGGCATTCAAATAACTGATAGTTATCACATTGCACTATCCTCTAGTTATAAAATATAATTTCTTATCTTAGAAATAAAAGAGATGGAGTACGTGTCACATACAGGTCAGGTCACCAAGAGTGCCAGGTCAAGGAGTCCTCATATCCTGGTATTGACTTCGTAGGGAGTAATCAACTGTTTTATAATACCAAAATAACTAGGATGCCTACTTGTTATTCCCATTAGTAAAAGATGAAGTTTTTGTGTCGCCTGCGGAACGCATGGTCGACACATAGGGATCACTATCTGTCGTCTAGCGTCTTGCGTCGTCACACTTTTCTTCTATCCTCAACTCCTCGTAAACCGCTCAAAGGATTTTGATGAAACTTTCTCTGTGCATTAACCTTAATGCACAGGTGTGCATATATATTTCATTTTTAGAAAATTTTAATTTTTTTTTGGGTAAAAATTGACATTTTTGCAAAAAAAGTGGGGCAAAACTTCTATCCTCAACTACTCCATAACCGCTCAAAGGAATTTGATTAAACTTTCTCTGTGCATTAACCTTAATGCACAGGTGTGCATATATATTTCATTTTTTGAAAATTTTAAATTTTTCTCTGTGAAAAAGGACATTTTTGAAAAAAAGGGGGGGGGGGGGTCAAAACGTCTATCCTCAACTACTCCATAACAACTCAAAGGAATTAGATGAAACTTTCACTGTGAATTAATCTTAATGCACAGTTGTGCATATATATTTCATTTTTAGAAAATTTTTAATTTTTTTATGTAAAAAATGACATTTTTGCAAAAAAAGGGGGGGGGGGGCAAAACTCCATAACCGCTCTAAGGAATTTGATTAAACTTTCTCTGTGTTCTACCCTTAATGCACAGGGGTGAATATTTATTTCATTTGTAGAAAAATTTAATTTTATTTGTAAAAATTGACATTTTTTGAACAAAAAAAGGGGGGAGGGTCAAAACTGCTGTCCTCAACTACCCCATAACCGCTCAAAGGAATTTGATGAAACTTTCTGTGCATTCACCTTAATGCATATATATTTCATTTTTAGAAAATTTTAATTTTTTTTTTTGTAAAAATTGACATTTTTGGAAAAAAAGAGGGGGGGGGGGTTCAAAACTTCTATCCTCAACTACTCCATAACCACTCAAAGCAATTTGATAAAACTTTCTCTGTGCATTAACCTTAATGCAAAGGTGTGAATATATATTTCATTTTTAGAACATTTTAATATCTTTTGTAAAAATTGACGTCCGCAGGCGACACATGTCTTCCTTGGAAGACTCACACATTTTATTTTGTGTGTATGTATGTATGTGTGTTAGGTCGTTTGTTTTCACTGAATATTCCACCTACTAACAATAAAACCACTGGCCATCATACATCCTATTGTGCTGAAGGTGCTGTAAAACAAAAAAATAACCCAAACATTACGTCAATGTTGTCCTCAATGCTTTAAAAATGTAAATGCATAATTTTCCTTCCTAAAGACAGAGGCAAAGTGGTAGAATAGTACCACACCACGAAATTCTTATTACACATGATTTTTTGCTTATCCCCATTTCAAAACTTTTAGCCCCATCCTTTCAAATAGCTCTTGAACTGATTAAAACGTTCATAATTAACAAATCTAGCTCCTGTCTTAAAAATGTATATCTGTCAAAAGTTTAAACAGTGAAAGGGGGTAACTCTGCATGTGACTTTGATTTACAACAAACTATTTGTTTACACCTGTCACGTCACATGTAACACATGCAGGAATAAGTTGGTTGTTTGTTACTGACATGTTTTTCTTTGATCTTAGTCATGAGAAACATACTCCAAGGCACATCTGTGTTTATATACTTCGTTATTGTCATCGTAATTAATTGGTCTTATGTTTTATCATTTAAAGGTGCAGGGTTCTATTTTTAAGTGAGGCTTTTTAGCTTGCTTGGTCTATAGGCCATGTGAGCTTATGTCATCTCTTTGTGTCTTTCGTCCGTAAACTTTTCACATTTTGACCTTCTGAAACTACTTGGAAAGAATGAAATATGGAAGGAGGTCTACAGACGATCCACCTTTGGTTCCAGTTGGATGAACAACATGGCCACCAGAGGCCATCTTTGATTTTCATTAGCCAATTTTCAAAAATTTTCTCCTCATTATAAAATGTTTTGAAACTTTGCAGGACTGATGACAGCAATGTCCTCTACAAAAACCCACTTTTGGTTGAGATTCATCCACTCATCGGACAACTGCGGCTGCTCAAAGTTTCAATGGAAATCATATGGAAAAGGACTTTTTTTTGTTATTTGCTTAGGAACTAATGGGCAGATTGTTACCAAACTTGACAGGAATGATGTATGGAAGTACCTCTACAAACAGTCGACCTTTGGTTTTGATTGGATGAACAACATGGCCCCAAGAGGCCATCTTTGACAGTGATTGGCCAATTTTCAAGTCCTCTCCTGAAACTACATTATGAAATGTTTTGAAACTTTGCAGCATCGATGACAGCAATACCCTCTACATAAGATCTGCTTCTGGTTGATATTTAGCCATCACCCAATGGTGAGTCTGCTCAAAGTTACAATTGAAACCATATGGGAAATGACTTTTTTGTCATTTGCTCAGGAGCTAATGGGTGATTTTAACCGGAGTTGGCTGGAATGATGTATGGAAGGACCTCTACAAACTATCCACCTTTGGTTCTGGTTGGATGAACAGCATAGTACCATATGCCATCTTTGATTTTGATTGGCCAATGTTCAAACAGCTTTACCTCTGAAATGGTCCTTAGGTTGTCCTCTTTCAGAATTATATACAATGACCTCATCCGTCATCCAAGATCGCCACCAGAGCCGAACATAGTTTAACATAGGTCCCTATGGAAAATTTACTTAAAAGATCTTCTTGTCTGAAACCACTTGGCAAATTGGAACAAAACTGAACAGCAATGGTCCTTAGATGGTCCTATTTCAGAAATGTGTCCGATGACCCTGTCCACCATCCAAGATGGCCACCAGATCCAAACATAGTTTAACATAGGACTATATAGGGAATTTACTGAAAGATCTTGTCTGAAATCATTTGGCCAATTGGAATAACACATGACAGCAATGGTCCTTAAGTGGCTCTCTTTCAAAAGTGTTTCTGATGATCCCACCAACCATTCAAAATGGCCACCAGAGCCGAACATTGTTAAACATAGTACCCTATGTTGAATGTACTTAAAGATCTTCTTGTTTAAAACCACTGTGCTATAGGACCTAATGGGAAAAATCAGTGAAATTCTTCTTGTTGGAAACCAGTGAGCCAGTGGGCTTGACAGCAATGTTCCAGTCTGCCAGTCAGGATGAACATAGTCCAGGTGAGTGATACAGGCTCCTGGGAACCTCTAGTTTGTCATTTGCTCAGGAAGTAATGGGGAGATTGCAACCAATGTTGCCAAGAATCTCATATGGAAGGACAGATACAGATACAAATAATCAACCTTTTTTTTACCAGTAGGTCAAATTTCAAGGTCACTTTGACATTTTTATTTTCTTAAACAGCCTTGTGGATACAACAGACATTACTTTTTCACATGGGCTACTTGAAGTCAGATGAGCCTCTAGTTGTTTAATGCAGATGATCTCTAAAGCAGGTATTCTGCATTTGTACATTACTGTTACTGGTAGTTCTTTTCACATTGCTGTCTACACAGTTCTGTATATTTACAAACAAAAATTGCTTACAATTCAAATTATTTCTACTTGTATATGACAACATTAAGTTATCCCACCATTAGATACACCAATTGAATTCACAATCCATTAAAGGTGGGAAAGAAACTAAATATTAATTATTTCCATTCTGCCCTAGTGCTGAATAGAGACAATATTATTAACTAATGTTTCCCAGTAAGAAGAAAATGCATCATGAAATGTAAATTTCTATTGTTTTCAAATGTAAATCATGAATATTTATGACCAAAAAAAATGATAATGTATTGACACTTTCCTTTTTATGACATTTACGGTAATGGACTTTATCACTATACAGACAAACCAGGAACCAGCTATACAAGTCCCTGACATTTCATAAATTTTTTAGTGACAAATTTGTACCTAAGGTTTATTATACAAATAGTGACAGTATGACATTATAGGTGACCTTATTCACCTTAATACTCCGTCAGATGTGACAAAACTACAATTGTACGGCAGGATAGGACTTCTTATTTTTGCCGCAGGTCTGGCAAACCTTAATTTTGTTATTTTGGTAGTACATTGGATTATGCGTGTTGGAATGAGTCAATCAGAATGTCATTTTTGTTGTATCAAGGTAAATGGGTTTATAGTATATATATTTATGTACACCTCTATAATGATGTGACATTTTAAAAAAGACAAATTCAGTTAATTTTTTTTTCAATTTTTTTCTTTAAGAATTTCTTCGAGAAATACGTTTTTTTATCAAGATTAAGACTTCTGTGTGTCATATACATACATCAGAAATTGTTTCTGTGAAGTTGAAGTTTTCAGAAATTTTGTATTCCTTAGGTAACTAAATGATTCATATACTGAATATATATGTTCAGGAAGTATAGTAACAGAATTTATACATTCTTATTAATCACATTACCAAGAAAATTTTGAATTTATTAGAAAAAAGCACTTTCCATTTCATCCACTACCCACAATATATTTAGGTTGTTATATAATTTTCAAATATTTCATTTGATATGAAACATCTGACCTTGATCTTTGAGCACCTGAAGATTTAGAGGGTCATATCACAGCTTTGGAGTAATTACCAAGTTATTTCATAGTGGGATATCAGACAAAACTAATCAGCTGTACTCTTTTGATGCTGTGTGTTATCTTCCTCCTTGTTTTGAACTACCTCACCCCAGTCAAGTAGATCAGTGGTGCATATTTGATATTTTTGTACATTGAAAATAAACATTGAAACTTTGCTTTGATACACAAAGAGAGTTAAGGATGCTTGCTGATCATGTTTTGGTCTTTTTGTCAGATTTTTGAAATCCTCTGGTTTTATCCATTTCTTAAACATGAATTTTTTTGCCCATGAACCCCCACTTTTTCTTTTATAATTCAATTATATATACCTTAAAATGGTATTTGACAAAATTTTATGAAATCCTTTTTATTTTTTCATACATCTTTGAGAGACTGAAGTTGTCAATGTAAAGACAATGAAAAATCCAGAGAAAACCCATTTCCTGAAAATTTTCAAGGCCTTATAGCTCTAAAATGAGCACATGAACCTATATTTTTTTCTTGCTTATTTGTTTACTCTTCATATGTTCTCTCAAACTAAAACACCTATTTCAAATCCTATTTATTTCCTATTAGACCAGCGATCATCCTTAAGGAGAGAGCTTACAATATAATTGTCTGGTGGAAGATCATGATAATTGGTTTTGTTTGAAAAAATTTCAGAATTCAGGAAATTATTACATGATGTTGGAATAAATTGTTTTTTTCTGAAATAAATGAAGAATATAAAAGACTTGATTGAGAAATTGAGAATTTGTTTATTTTGGCCTAAGATAAAACATGCTGTTGTATTTATAGATGAGCTAATGGTCATAGTTTCGTATCTTCACTTAACATCAAAGGTTCTGGCAACAAGTTTATCTTAAACAACAGCTGGCCAAACACATAAATATTTGTTTTTTTCTGTGTGATATTAAATGATTCTGTGATCAACATCTTTCATACTGGTATATTTCCTCCTCTGTAGCTAATGTTCTTTTGACTGTTTGTTTTGTCTATATAATTAAATAACTCTCCATTGACTGCCAAATAGTGACAAGTGAAAATATACCTATATTGACAGTTTATTTACAAAACTAATTAATTTACATTTTCTTGACAGCACAGTATGTACCACTCTGACCAGAATTAATAGAATTTAGTGAGCTAGTTCATAATATAAAAACTGTATGTGACAGTAGAGCATATGTGACATCCAAAATTGTCTACTTTTGAACTCCAGATCTTAAGCACAGCAGTCAACCTCTCTACAAACTGATCTAAAGGGCTGTTACAATGTCTTCCAGTAGGGTGTGTTATATATCATTGTAGTGTCATGCTCTATAGATCTGCCCTAGTACCAGAGAGACAGTAAAACAGAAAAAAGCATGATTTTACTTCAGAGTCACCTCAAACAAAAGCCTCCACGATTGGAGTGACAATATATCAATAGAGCTTCATTTTACCTCTGAAACCTCAAAGTTTTATTTTACCTCTATCGCCTCAAAGCTTCATTTTACCTCTATCGCCTCAAAAAAATGCCTATAAGTCTTCTCCAATACTGGAGAGACAGTATACCAACAGAGCTTCATTTCACCTCTATCACCTCAAAAAAAATGCCTATAGGACTTCTCCAATACTGGAGTGACAGTATACCAATAGAGCTTCATTTCACCTCTATCACCTCAAAACAATGGCTATAGGTCTTCTCCAATACTGGAGTGACAGTATACCAACAGAGCTTCATTTTACCTCTATCACCTCAAAAAAAATGCCTATAGGTCTTCTCCAATACTGGAGTAACAGTATACCCATAGAGCTTCATTTCAGCTCTATCACCTCAAAACAATGCCTATATGTCTTCTCCAATACTGGAGTGACAGTATACCCATAGAGCTTCATTTCACCCCTATCACCTCAAAACAATGCCTATAGGTCTTCTCCAATACTGGAGTGACAGTATACCAACAGAGCTTCATTTTACCTCTATCACCTCGAAGCTTCATTTTACCTCTATCACCTCGAAGCTTCATTTTACCTCTATCACCTCAAAAAAAATGCCTATAGGTCTTCTCCAATACTGGAGTGACAGTATACCCATAGAGCTTCATTTCACCTCTATCACCTCAAAACAATGCCTATAGGTCTTCTCCAATACTGGAGTGACAGTATACCAACAGAGCTTCATTTCACCTCTATCACCTCAAAACAATGCCTATATGTCTTCTCCAATACTGGAGTGACAGTATACCAATAGAGCTTCATTTCACCTCTATCACCTCAAAAAAATGACATATAGGTCTTCTCCAATACTGGAGTGACAGTATACCCATAGAGCTTCATTTCACCTCTATCACCTCAAAACAATGCCTATATGTCTTCTCCAATACTGGAGTGACAGTATACCAATAGAGCTTCATTTCACCCCTATCACCTCAAAACAATGCCTATAGGTCTTCTCCAATACTGGAGTGACAGTATACCAACAGAGCTTCATTTTACCTCTATCACCTCGAAGCTTCATTTTACCTCTATCGCCTCAAAAAAAATGCCTATAGGTCTTCTCCAATACTGGAGTGACAGTATACCAACAGAGCTTCATTTTACCTCTATCACCTCGAAGCTTCATTTTACCTCTATCACCTCAAAAAAAATGCCTATAGGTCTTCTCCAATACTGGAGTGACAGTATACCCATAGAGCTTCATTTCACCTCTATCACCTCAAAACAATGCCTATAGGTCTTCTCCAATACTGGAGTGACAGTATACCAACAGAGCTTCATTTCACCTCTATCACCTCAAAACAATGCCTATATGTCTTCTCCAATACTGGAGTGACAGTATACCAATAGAGCTTCATTTCAGCTCTATCACCTCAAGACAATGCCTATAGGTCTTCTCCAATACTGGAGTGACAGTATAGCAATAGAGCTTCATTTCACCTCTATCACCTCAAAACAATGCCTATATGTCTTCTCCAATACTGGAGTGACAGTATACCAACAGAGCTTCATTTCACCTCTATCACCTCAAAACAATGCCTATAGGTCTTCTCCAATACTGGAGTGACAGTATACCAACAGAGCTTCATTTCACCTCTATCACCTCAAAACAATGGCTATAGGTCTTCTCCAATACTGGAGTGACAGTATACCAATAGAGCTTCATTTCACCTCTTTCACCTCAAAACAATGCCTATAGGTCTTCTCCAATACTGTAGTGACAGTATAGCAATAGAGCTTCATTTCACCTCTATCACCTCAAAAAAATGACATATAATAGTGGAGAATGACATTACCCTCTCATCTCAAATACATGTGCTTCAGTATTCAAATGGCAATATGTCAGTGGAGCATGATTTACCTCTATCACCTATAGTTTGCACCAATACTTCAGCGAAGCTGTAACTCATCAATTCACTTCTTAAATATCTCAAACCAAAAAATCTCTACAGTAATAGCAATCTTATAAAACTTTCTGCTTTAAGCTACTCTGCAATTATGTATTATGTAATGCTTTGTGACATAACCATATTACCCTTTGTTAATTATTTTATTACTCATTTTCATTAATAATGAGTCAGAATTATCAGACAATCTCGAAATCGACGTTAGTAGAGGAAATAATATATTTGGATGCATTTTTATTCTGATGAAACAATGTGCATTTTGATCTACCCATATGGATATAGTAAACTTATTGGAGTGTATGTAATATATGTGAACATTTTTTGTGGATTTTTGTGTTGTGTCACCATTGTTTGAATACTGAGTCTATGTTCAGGAGCATGATTATATACAGTGGAAGTTGCCTTCTTCCATCACTCTGAACAAAAACCATTAAAACCATAAATTAATTCAAATAATTCAAGTTCTGTAGAAAAGAAATTTTAGAATGAACTAAAAACATATTCTGAAATATTTATGATTCAAGAGACTATATATAAAATATTACTATACCACAGAATAAAAATCATTGTATGATGGACAGTGAGTGGTTGAACAAGTCCGGTAAACAATTACACTGGCCTTCCATTATTACACAGTTCTTTGGTCAGTGACTGAGGTCTGTGGTCATTGACTTGATACAACATGTTCTTATGTCATTGGTTAGTGGCATTTATAGAGGTCGTGGTGTTAATGAATTCCACCATCTGAACATATTATAACTGTTGACCTATTCTTTTTAATTAAGGCAATTAATCATTGACCGATAGTTTAATGTCCAGTAAATTTACGATAAAACCTGTTGGTTACACGTACTACTTGTATCATGTGGTCTAGGGCTATAACCATTGTAAAACAGTGAAATAAGTAAATAGAAATGGTGTTGATACACATTTTCTCAATAGATGAAGGACTGTTAGATATATGTTATAAGAAAGTGATTTTGTAATGAGAAATGTCATGCCTGGAATTAAAGATGGTGTTATAGTGATTGTAAATTTCTTATGCTAAGCTTTGTGACAATGTCTTGGGATTTTAAAATGAAGTTCCAGTAAATAAAGAAAATACGTAGATGAATTTGGAATAATTCTCTAGAAAATAAGGATATTTATTGTCCTTGAAGATCTAATATATCTATTGATTATACTTAGAGTAAACAAACATTCTATAAAGTGTTTTGATCAGCATACAGATAACGGTATAACTTTTATTACAATATTGGAACCAATTTGTCAGTTTTTTTATTTGAACAAATCATATAGTCACCGATATTAGAGAATAAATATTGGAATAGCAATACACAGGAGGATATTAATACATTGTATGTAGAGCTAGAGAATTATTAAATAAAATGGTTCATGGGTATCACATCAATTTAGATAAACTGTTTTTTTCTTTGAACTGTGATTAGAACATATCATAGAACATTAGTACCATATGTTTACAGTAATATTCTTGGTTTGGATATAATTGTCTTATTGTAGAACTGTAATCATTATCAGACTGAATCAGTTAGAAATTTGGTGGTTTTTTTTAACATCGGAAAAAATATTGAATTCAGTTCTCAAAAACTTGCAGTTATTATATTCGCTGTTTTTTTTTACATCGGAAAAAATATTGAATTCATTTCTCAAAAGCTTGCAGTGAGTATAATCTGTGATAATTATATTTACATGTTATACAATTCTGGAACAGGTTATACGTTATATGTGTTAATACAATTGTTATAAGTTATACAATATTTGAAGAGACATAGAGCTTAAGACAGTAAGACGGTGTAGGAGTGTATAATTTTCTGATGATCGTGCTGGAATTATAATTTATTGTCATAAAAGAATGACAGATTTTCTTGTCATTGTGTGTGTGTGACGTATCTTTTTACCTGAAAATACCAGGTAATGTGTAATTAAGGTGGTTAATTAGTTGACATGTGAGCGTCAGCGGAACATTGACCGAGATTAGACAGATGTTTTAGTGAAAAACAAACGACAGAAATTACTTGGGGTAATTTTCTGTTAGCTCCTATGGACATCCAAAGAAATGTAGGTTACCACTAACAGTTACCTGTTTATTATCTGGATATTATCACTGTTACCTGCAGTGTTTTTCAATCAGATATTAATCAGTAGCAGTTTATACATAGTTACTGGCAATACACATGCAGGACTGACTTTATAAATTGATATTTCCAAACTGTCCAGATTATACCGGTTCTGTTACTGAATTCGTATCTCCAAAATGTCTGGATTTTTTTTTAGTGGCCGATTTGATATTTTTAGAATGTTGGGATTATTATAGGTTTTCAGTTCTGAACTGATATTTTCAAAAATGTCTGGATTGTATGTTCAGTGTCTGAAATCTCAGCAAGAAAAAATTTGGATGTCAGAAAAGCTTGGATTAGAATCTGTGGAAGAAGTTAAGGTATGAAAATACTATATATTACGGGTAAATACGATTAGTTAAATTTTATATAATATGTAAAATATAATAGGGTTATTTTAATGGATGCTATGTGGGTTTTTTTTTTTTTTGTCTTGCAAGGTGATCTAGTCAAGTAGGATTAGATTCTGTCGGTTGTGGTGGTTGAAAAAGTGTTTTCTATAGGTATCAGGGTACTATTTCACTAACGGTCATAAGAGTTACGATCAATCATAACTTGTATATATTCAAATGCTTTTAAGACCTTTAGTGAAACAGTACCCAGATAACTAACAAATATCTTCATTGTGCATAGGTCTGTCCTTGGTTCTCGTTTCAACTATTTTTGGCTAATTTGACAATTAAATCTGCTGTAAAATGTTTTAGTTCATTGTTTCTGATTATTTTCAATATTCAGTCCTGTTAATAATTGGTATTGTGAAGCTGACAAAAGGGAAATAACTCTACAAAATTTTATTGCTTTACATAGATAATATCTTGACCAATAAATGAAATGACAATTTAAAGAATATAAAATTTGGAATAAAAAATGATAACATCAGGTATTTTACCTTAAAATTATAATGTTTATATATATATATATGAATACATTAGAGTCAGACGAGGTTGTCAATGAATTATGGTGATGTCAGATGTACATGTAGAATTTGGCATTGATACACAGCACGAGATGTTATCATGCGATAACTGTTTGATATGACAATTATTCCTAGTCTTTAGTCTGTTTTTTTGTAAAAGTAATGATGAGTGGATCTTGTAATTGTTCTACGGAGATGAAGTACCTCTGTGAAATTTGTTTTAGGAAATGTTTTCCTCAGCATATGACTAAAGAAAAGGTGGGATAGTCTTTATATATATTATTTGTTTTCTTAAACTTATCACATCTAATTTTATGTTCTTTTACAACTGTTACTCTTAATTCTGCAGTTCAGAATAGAATAATTTCTGTTTGTATACATAAAATTGATATTGCCCATATACGAAGTGAAATTAGTTTTTAGTCTGAATTTTTCATATGCACATGAAAAGGGGTTTTATATCCTGTATATACATAGCTGATCGTCTGTCTTCATATCAAGTGTTTCTGCATACAATCATGTCTAATTAATAACTATTGAACCATTAGGGGAAATATTTTTGAGTATTACATGTTGTGTTTTGAAAGAGAATGGATAGTTGAAGGTCATGGCCACAGTGTTGTTTAAAACATGATGGAACCAATTGATTATTCATAGCATTATAATTTTCTTAGTTTGTGATGTAACAGTGATATGTTGATGTAGAGCAGCAATAAAAACAAAAACTCTTTTAAAAATATTATTATACTATTATATGGGTTGGTTTTTCTTTTTACAATATTAATCTGAAGTCTGAAATAAAATCTGCTCTCAATGTCAAGGTCATACAAATTTCCATTTCCATATCTATATTTAGTCTGTCACAAAGGTGACGTATGTGAAGGCTGATAGTAGATGTTTACTATTATAATTATCAATAATGGCAGTGTATATTGAAATGAATGTAGATATGCAGCAACATAATTCAAAACAATCACCTCTCAGTAAAATAAACCCCAATATCCCTATTCTGATATGATTTTAATAAAATGAAGTTTTGATTATATTAATCATCTCATTTGTATTAATTGCATGTAAAAAAAGGTCAATTTAATTTGACATTCATGTTAGTATATACATACACTATTAAAATTAAATTTTAAATGCAAGATATTTATAAATTTTACAATCAAGGGAAGTAATAAATCCAGTTAAACCTTTGTAATTGATGACATAACTGTCATATTTTGTCATTAATAAATACTGGAGACATTTAATTAGGTTATAGCCAATAAATGATTGACCTAAATATAACAAAATTATTAAGTAGTGGTGTCTAATTTTGATAAGTTTAATAACTAGTCATACCTGTACTGTTTTATAATAGTTCATTGAATTTGTTACTACTAAATCGTGAAATAGTTGATATGAAAATGAAAGGATATGAGGTATGCTTCCTTGAGACAATATCTAACTAGGGTATATGCAGACATATGTTATTGTTCCTTTTTGAAGACCATAACACCTCTTGCATGAAATAATATTTGTCCTGTGTTCATTCCTATGAGACCTACTCCATATGGCCACATTTACATATTATTTGGTACTTCTTTAAAATTTTACTAATTGGCCATTGCTTTTTCATACCAATAAAAACAACAGAAACATTGATTCCCAAAGTAAAATGTTTCTATAGAGAATCTCTAAAGCAAGTAAGTAATGAATTATATGTATGTCCAGGAAGGATTTTGACAGGATGTTTCCTTACTGTTGAGGAGCAGGTAGTAAAATAATACTGGCAAGTGACCAGACCAGTTCTTGCGGAGGACAAATTCTTGTCCCACAGATATACATACAAAAAAAAATAATAAATACACCATAAAATGACCAAATGATAGAAGTGTATACTTTTTTGTACTGACAGGTTTTTATAAAATTCCTTGTTTACTAACATTACTGACATGATGGCCAGAACTGGTACTTGGTAAGACTTACTCCTTTGCCCTTAGTGAATTTCTTCACGGATTGTGTGTACAAAATTTCAGCTTTAACTGAAATTTCAGTACTTTACTGTTTAAAGGGAGGTAACCCAAATTGATTTTTGCCAGTGATGTGTTGGATTAATTCATGACCTAAAATCTCTATACATAAATGAGAAAAGTTTAAACAAAGGAACAGAGCTTTAACTGATTATTGTTCTTTCTAAATTTGCTGTGAGAGGCCTATTCCAGAATAAACTAGACATCTATTCTTCATATCTCTTGCGTCATGTTAATATTAAACACATTAAAGATAACATTTAAGTAAACAATAAATGATAGAGTTTGATACTGATTGTATTAAAATAGTTGATTTTACGTTGTAGGATCTCAGTGCTTTTGCCGTGCCTTTAATGGAATCAGACGTCAAGGAAATGACTCCAAATAACGATTTAGCAGATGGAGAATATCGGCCAAGATCTGGGTCAACGGGATTACGTGGACTATTTTCCCGAAAAAATAGACAAAGAAAACAGTCAGGTGATAGTTCAATGAAAGACAAAGAGACATCCCCCAGTCAATCAAAAGTGCAAAATTTTCTAGACACATTTAGACCTCGTTCAAAATCAGATTTATCAGGGATTAAAAAACCAGGGAAAAAGACTGTACCACAAGTTAAAATGGATGTATCAATGGACGAGTCAACATTACGCGATTCTCTGACTAATAGTATGCAAGAGGATAAACCACCACCTAATACCCCGATGGGACAGATTTTAGAAAAACAATTATTGTCACCTACAAACAATGTAAAACAAAGGCACACCTCAGGGAATGACCGGGATAGCTTTATGTCTAGATTTAGAGCAAGATCAAATTCTGATTCAAAAACCAGATCACCTCGGAAAATGCTGCAAAAACAGGTAAGATTTTCACCTCAGATAGTTTAGTATAGGGGTTTTTCATAACAGGCAACCAGTCTTATCTTGAATTAGCTAAGACTAGAACAGTTACAGCGATTTTAGAGAGTCAGTGTATACATGTATGCATGTATTCTGATCCATGAGAGAGAACTGATTCAATTTGATTCTTTGAACCACATGTCCAGTATATACACTTATGTATATTTACTTATATATTGTGTATGCTATATTAATAATACTTTATTCTGCCTTTATTATGTTCATTTTGTTTGCTGTCAACCCCTAGGGGTGTAACCATGCATTTCAAATTTAAAAAAAAGACATTAGTCCAATAGGGGTATATCCTATTTATATCATTATAATCTGAAATGTGCAAATGATATGTTTTAATAATTTAGAAAGGGGGGGGGGGGTATTTCAGGAATTTCACCTTGTGCAAAGATAAACTATGATCAATGCAAGATATCTGGTTACATTTTATGGCATGCATATAGAAGTGTTCATGGATACAACAGTAAAATAAATGCTGATTCAATAAACTGTCAACTTTAGTGTTTGGACAAAACATTTGCTTTGAGGAGACTGAATTTCGTGATTTGTAAATTTCTAAAAAAGTATGCATTATCAAAATATGAATTTGTATACCAGGGTACTATGATGATTTAGTGGTTCAACTGCTGCTATGGAAACCATAAAAACCAATATTAAATGAAATTTAATATGTCCAAAGTATATTATTTGATAACATTTGTGTTATTGGATTCTGCAAAACCACAAAAAATGTCTGTTAGCATAGGTACAAATGTTGGGAAGATGTTCTATTGTAGTAGTAGTGGGTTTTTTTATTCAGAGGTAATTAATTAATAGGATACTCTAAAATAGACTGTGATAAAAAAAAAATTTATCTCTCAAAACTTATCAAAATACAGATTATGAGGTCATTGGTTTCTGGCCAATACAAACAATCCAGTGTTAAAAATTATTGCTTCCCTGTGGCTCTCTCATCATGTTTCTCATAGTCTTACGGTAGCATCTCAACAATGTTTTAGACAGGTACCATCTCAGAATATCTCAACTATTTCTGTATAGAGAAAGTGTTTGAAAATTAGAGTAATTATGCTAATTGCTATAACAGTTTGTGCTGAGAATCTTCTCGTACACCAAACCTTTGGGCTGTTTGGGGTATAACCTTTAGTAGATAAAACTGAAAATTGCTGTATGAAAACCATGAGAGTTCTTTACTGGACTAGTTGGGCTATTGATATATACTATTTTGCTATGCTGAGGGAGATTTTTATAGACTCTTGCTTCGCGGTAGTGGCTAAAGCTGCAAACAGCTTTTGGTTATTTTAGATAAATGAGTAGATACGATGTGTGTTGTCAATGAAAAACAATCCTATTTAGACTCTTGTCATACAACAACAAGATTCATTCAATCCCAGTAAACACACCAGCAGAATAATATCTACTTACATATAGAGTACACTTTTTGTCCCTAAATCTCAAATTATGTCCTCCTTTATTGTGTTATTTACCAACTATTAGGTTGTCATATGGTACTCAATGATGAACAAAACCCTTCACCTCGAGTGCGGAAGGTCTTGGGTTCGATCCCCGGCCGGGTCTAACCAAAGACATTAAAATTGGTATTTGCTGCTTCTCTGCCAAGCACGAGGCATCTAGGAGTAAGATCAAAGATCTACTGGTCGGCTCAGAATCAGTGTAATGTGTCCGAGTGTGGTGATATGTCTTCCTGGGGACAGTTACCTTGTGAGCTAGAACATTAAAAATCCAGCTCAGCATGTCGGTCCAGTACAAAACAAAGATATATTCAGTATCATATCAACATGTTCTTGTCCTGATATGAACTGGCTATACTCTATAGTATTTTGTTATTTAATGAACCAGTACTAATTTTTACCTGAATTTTTCATAAGGCTAAAAAATTGTATATATTTTTCTAGTTTCAGTCAGCTTATGTTCCGCCTTTGGAGGTAAAAAATATATTTCCATTCTTTAAAATACACAATAATATATATTTCATAATAAGCACAGCAGTTTCCAAGCACTGCCATTAAACCACCCTTAAATAACATCATTGTACAGATGGATATTGATGCATCTGTGTGTGTGTGTGTGTGTGTGAGTTTCTGTATTATATTACCATCTCCAGTTTCCAGGGCACACACTATAACATCAAAACCAGTCACAAATGATAAACCAATAAATAAACATTTGAAGTTACCTTACCTATACCCTATACAGCTATCAAAGTCAGGGAACAACCATTTGATTTTTGGGGGGATGGTTTGGGGAGAGGGGGCATGAGGAAAGAAAAAATGCAGAGACATACATATGAAGTATATTTAAAAAAAAAACGTTTCTCTAAATAGGAGGCTAATTGGATGCTGCAAAAGAAATTCACAAAATCCAAAATTACTTCCTTATCCCCTCCATAAAAAATCAAACGATACTTTATTTGGGGGTCATGAGATAAATTTAATGCAAAATTTGTCTTTGAATTTGTTGGTGAATTTGATTGACCAGGTATACAAAACCAAAATATCAAGTTTATAACATTAACAAATTTGTATTTGGCTGAGCATAAATGATTGAATAATTACTTAATATCGTGAATGAATAGTCGTAAAATATCCATGAATTTATATAATTTTTTTACACAATAAAAAATTTTAAAATTGGGTTTCATTGAACCAGACACTTTTTTATTCCTTGTTTTATCTTTTTATTTTTCTACTTTGATTGATTTCAGAACAGTACAGACAGTGGTACCCCACCAGGGAGTCCTCGTAAGTATTAAATAATATATTTAAGAATTTGTGCAGTTTGACAGATGGGGAAATCCCTGTTCTATAAATATCTCAATATGACATCAGTTAACAAGTGAATTATGGGTAATACTGAAGCTGACCTTGTAGGGTTACAGTGTTTTGAGATATTTTTGGATTTAAAAAGCAATTAAAACCCTGGGAGCGCTAAAATCTACCAGGATGAGACGCAGAAGTTCTGGAAGAGTTGCAGAAGATTCCAGCAGTGTATCAGGTTTGTTTTGACAAGGCATGTGTTGCTAATTTATTCTTTGACTGTGACATAATTATTTCATCAGGAAGTTAACTACTGTGTTGTAAACATTAAAAATGAAAATTGACATGTTTTTGAAATTCTGCAATTACTACATCCATGGTGAAAAGATATTTTCATATTCATATTAATACCAAACAAATCTATACAATTATTTATGGTTAAATAATTCTAAGTCAGTTTTTTGGTTTAAATGTTTCATCTTTTCTTCTCATCAAAAGAGAAAGTAATGCCATAGCCCCTATTAAATTTTGCGAGTTCAAACATCTTTTAATACAAGTTATGAAATCTTAGACATTTTTGTCTGGTCATAATGTCATCTTTTCTATAAATAGATTTTATGCTACTTCCTGCCAATCAATAATAATCTATAAAATAGAGCTCTTTGAAAACAGGTTAATGTGGGCTGTAGAAGGGTGTCCTATATAGGAGAAATTTATTTAAAGTACTTATCATTTTGTTTGTACCCCAGGATTTGTACATGGCATAGATTTCTTGAATAAAAATTTTAGACTTCAGACAAAGTCCTTAGTATGGGACTGAATACATGTGTACGTCACAATTTCCAAAGGAAGAGATCAAAAATCAGGTGCATATATGAATTCATTCTTTGTTGATTTTTTGAAAGCATTACTTGGACCACCAGTTCATGTATTTAATAAGATGAAAATTATTGTATTTTTACTTGAAAATGGACTAAATCATGAATTGTAGCATACTCAGAGCCAAAACTTTTATTATTTTCAAAACACTAACCCTTGATTGCCTAATTTGAAACTTCTGAGGCTAACCTAATTTGTTATAGAAATTAAAGAATTGAAGCTAGCCTAATTTTTTATAGAAACTTCTGAAACTAGCCTAATTTGTTATAGAAATTTTTCAAGCTTAAGCCTAATTTGTTATAGAAACTTTGAAGCCAGCCCAATTTGAGACAAACTCTTGAAGCTAGCTTAAATTGTTTTAGAAACTTTTCAAGCTAACACAGACTTGTACAGAAATTTACAAAGCTAACATAATGTGTGACAGAAGCTTCTGAAGCTACCTAATGTCTTGGAATTCTGCTGATAGTCTGATTTCTTATAGAATTTTTAAATGTAGACTAATATGTTATGCAAAATTATTGTGAAGCTAGCTAATTTGTGATAGAAATTTACGAAGCTAGCCTAATATGTCACAGAAGCTTCTGACGCTACCTAAAGTCTTGGAAATTCTGCTGTTGCTAGCCTGATTTCTTATAGAAATTTTAAAGCTAGACCAATTTGTTATACAAACTAACAAAGCTATCCAAATTTATTATAGAAACATATGAAGCTAGCCCAATGTATTACAGAAACTTGTGAAGCTAGAATAAATTGTTACAGAAACCTCTGAAGCTACATAATTTGTTAAAAATTCTTCTGTTGCTAGCCTTATTTGTTGTAGAAACTTTTGAAGCTAGACTATTTTGCCGAAGCAACTTACAGAGCTAGCCCAATGTGTTGAATGACTTCTGAGACTGAGTATTCCTGAAACTAGCCCAATTTGTTATAGAAACTTACAAAGCTAGCTTAATTTGTGATAAACTCTTCTGAAGCTTATTTATTTGGGATAAAGATTGATAAATGTGGTGGAAATCTGTGTTAATTAATATTTAACATTTTATAAAAAAAATATTTTACATGTATGTACTTAAACACACCCCTCCCACACCCTGAATAAATAAAATAATCTCAGACAGGATTGTCATCTTTACCTATCCTGTTTTGAGCCTTTGGTTCTAGTAAGTGTAATTATCACAGGAATCAATAACATGGCATTACATGTTTATAATAAATAACAGGATAAAACTATTTAATATCATTTAAATCTGACTTCTGTTTAGAATAGAATATCTCTTATACAAACCTGTTAAATGCTCTAATCAATCATCACCAGTCTTGACTATCAAAGGATGCTTGTTATATACAGGTTTAGTCTACAAACTTTTTGTTGATAAGTACATTTGCTCAGTGTGATTTGTTATACAGGGGTATCCTTTAAGGTTTGACTATAATATACATGTACTAATAAGGGTCTGTGCACTTGTTGTACCAAATTGGTCAAAATTGATGGGTTACCTCTGTTAAATAGGGATTTGATGTTCACATTTAAGAGGACAAATATACCTACCTGGTAAGAAGCCAACCAAAAACTGCAATCCATTAGACAGACCAATGCAGGAAGACAAATGAACAACTACATTTTTAGCTCACCTGGCTTGACTAATTAGAAACAAACTTGGTATGAATGTTCCTTGGGGTACCCTGCATAGAACTGATGTGGGGATTTTCGATTCGTCGAAAAACATGGCCGCTGTTACTAAAAATAGAACATAGGGGTCAAACAACAGTTTTTCGCAAATATCTCAAAAATCTTTAGGTTATGGCAAATTCTGCAGGTTGAAAGTGTTCAGCATGATGAGAGCTACCTGTGTGCTGATTTTCATGAAAATCTGTCAACTGATGTTAGAGTTATTGCCCTTTTTTGATATTTTTGGCTTTTTTTTTATGTTATTATTTCAAAAATCTTCTTCTCTGAAACTACTATTTAAAATCAAATGAAACTTGTGAAGATTGTTCCTTAGGGTATCCTTCAAAAAGCTAATGCTTAGATTTTTGATTGGTTGAAAAACATGTCTGCCCTTACTGAAAATAGAACATAGGAGTCAAAATGCTGTTTTTTGCTAATTTTTCCTGAATTATAGAAAGAAAATGAAGATGAAAGCTACTTTCAAGGTAAACATGGTATCCCGAGTTGAATGGTGATGATGAAAGTTTGTTTTGGACGGCCATTTTCCCGCCATTTTTTACACTTGCTCAGATTTCAACAATATTTGGTTTTTAAAGTAAACATGGTATCCTTAGTGAATGGTGATAATGAGATTTTTTGTATGGAGCATCTATGGAAGGTCCTAAATTCGCATAAATCTTCCCGGTCCGTGAAACAAAATGGCCGTCATGAGCATTTACATGTTTTGATTGGTCGAAATTTAAAAGTTCTTCTCCTCTGAAACCGTAAAGCCAAATGAACTGATTTTTGGTATGGATGATCTATGGAAGGTCCTTTACAAAGTTTGCATAACTCATCATGGTCCGTGAAACAAAATGGCCGCCATGAGCATTTACATGTTCTGACTGGTTGAAATTGAAAACTTCTTCTTCTTACAAACCGTTAAGCCAAATGAACTGATTTTTGATATAGAACATCTATGGAAGGTCTTTTACAAAATTGCATAAATCAGCCTGGTCCGTGAAACAAAATGGCTGCCATGAGCATTTACATGTTCTGATTGGTCAAAATTTTAAACTTCTTCTCCTCTGAAACCTTAAAGCCAAATGAACTGATTTTTGGTATGGAGCATCTATGGAAGGTCCTTTAGGAAGTTTGCATAAATCTTCCTGGTCCGTGAAACAAAATGGCCGTCATGAGCATTTACATGTTCTGATTGATCAAAATTTAAAAGTTGTTCTCCTTGAAACCGTAAAGCCAAATAAACTAATTTTTGGTATGGAGCATCTATGGAATGTCCTTTGCAAACTTTGCATAAATCTTTCTAGTTTGTGAAACAAAATTGCCACCAGAAACCTTTATAAGTTCTGATCTGTCAAAATTTAAAACTTCTCCTCTGAAACCGTTTGGCCAATGAACTTATACTTGGTATGAAGCATTTATAGAAGATCATTTACAAAGTTTCCATAAATCAATCTAGTCTGTCAAATCAAAAGTTTGTGACTGCCGGTCGAGCGATACAGGCTCAACCCACTGAGCCTCTTGTTAGTTTTATTCTTCCTGTTTTGGATTTTTTTAATTGCTCGTCAACTTTTTGGATTGTTATTTTTGGTTTTCAACATTTTAGGCCTGATGAGTCATAAATCGACGAAATGTGCACATCTTGTGCATCAAAATTGGTATCAAGAATTTTATTTATCATTGCTATGGTCATTCTGTAGCACAGTAGAACTTTGATGGCTCGAACTCCAACGGACTGTTGAAATCTATTCGAATTATCAGTAAGGAAAATTTCCAGCGCCATATACGAGTTGGTAAAGATGATCATTACTGTTAATTGTTTTAAATTGAAAATTAAGCAGGTATATGACTTGTGAACAGTTATTATAAAATCTTTATCAAATGCAACTGTTAACATTTACCTGTCAGAATATTCATATCTGTGATTGTTTGACGAATAGCTGTAAGTATCAGGTAAAATGCTTGTCCTTTTTCTATTGAGTTTGAATTTTCCATGGTAAAATACACAATTTTATCATTGTAGGGACCAAACATTTTGTTGATTTTCTAGAAATCAGTGTTGGAGAAAGCAGGCTTTTTTATATAAAAATAAAAGGAAAATTGACAGGACTTTCAAAACGGTTTGCGCCATCAGTGGTGTTCGAGCGATTCGAGTTCGAGCTACTGAAGTTCGACTGTATTTCACATTAATAATTTATGAATTATAATGCCTGTACATTGTATCTGCAACTGAACTTTGACCTATATGTTAATTCTAACAAGATCTGTGGTAATTTCAAAGGTGTTTTTTATTAATTGTTACAGGGAATTATCTCAGGCTTAACATTGGAGGTATAATATTTATTTCATTCAACTTTTTACACTGTTTTAATTCTGTTTTGTCCAAGTTACAATAATGACTTTCAACACATGAATGTTTTCCCTGGAATCAAATGGAAAACAATACAATAAGATAGATTAGAAGGTAATATTAACTAGCAATTACATTTACTGTGAAGTAATGCCACCAATTTTTTTGGATTCCAAAAAAAAAAAAAAAGATTTGTCATATTTGAATTTCAAAAAAGAAAAAAAATGGATGCAGCTAGGTGTTCAGCTGCATTTCTTAGCCTATTTCAGCATCTTAAATTTGTGAATAGTAAAAGCAACCTTACCAATCCATGAAAATTGGAAGATAAAAAAGAAGTACCGGGTATTTCACAGTAATAAACCCCAAAAACAGTATAAAAAGACGAATGAAATGATGGTACATTTAATAGGCATCACAACGCTTCATACAATTAAACCTCATTTAATCAGCCTAAACCTCATACAACATTGCTGATTTAATCAGCCTAATCATTAACATGATTACATTTATCAGAAAGACAATTAACATGATCTCTAATTACACAGGTAAATTTGCCTGATCACAATTGTGAAATATATTTAGCATGTATTCTGATGATCTAGCCAAAATTTAACCTAGAGTTATTCCCCTTTGATTACAAAACTGAAACAAGGATAACTATATGTCATAATTTCAATGGTTTTAGGCTATGATACTGTCAGTTTCACTGGATAAGGTTAATACAAACTTTATTCAGCTTTTACAAAGTACCTGCAATTCACCTTACCACCGCTAAGCATGCGGAGCTTATAGGTATAACCTCTGAGTCCAAATAATTTGGTGGATCACATGTCTTCTTGTGAGGTAGGACATTAAAAATCCTGGTCAGCATTTCCGTCTAGTACAAAGCAGGATTCAAAGTCTTATGAAATCAACATAGCCTCGTTCTGACCATGAAACATTACAAAGCAATCAAGCAGTTTACCTAAAATAAGTCTGAAAATAGAAATTGTGTGGCTACCAGTCACTGTGTCCTCAATCACTAAATAAATACAACATAATTTTATTGAAAATTTTTAAAAAATGAGGTTTAGTTGTAATATTTATATTACCTTTCATGGAACCAGGGACTCCCAAACAATCCTGGAAATGGTCTTTCTTTTTATACAGGGTAGATTTGCTTGTATCCCATATAGTCATTGCATACTGTATAAATTTATGTCTTGTGCATGTCATGCAGTTGTGGTCTTTGTCTTATGTGGCAAATGTGCAAGTAGTAAACTCACTGTCAATTTAATATGAATATTTTTTATCTGAATGTCAGTTGCATAGAATTAACTCCCTTTGATCAAAAATAAAAAAGATTATTGTATTTTATTATGTATTCACTTGACAAATATTTGAATTATTATTTTATTCCTTTGTTTCATACAGTAATTACCATCCCTGAGATAAATGATAATAAGCATATTATATACATTTTAGCACCTAAATTCTAATTATGTTCATTTAAACCATGATCGCAACACCTGTTATTGACATGACCAAAGTTTGTGGTCACTACTCCTTAGTTTATTGACCAGGAGAGTGGACATTTTGTTTCTACATCTTTATGATATATTGGGGACTTTCAAAGGTATGAAAGTCCAAGTAGATATGGTTCAAATAACACAAATAATTCGTAGAAATTAAGTTTGGAAAAAATAGAAAACTCTGAGTAAGCTCATAGAATGTTTGGTTGATAAGGTATAAATTATAAAGTGATAATTAAGTCTTGGCTGCAAAGAAACAGAGTCTATGTACAATGTAGATGGAAGAGAAGGTCTGTGTAAGGACAAAGTCACTGTTTTGAGGTGATGATAAATAAAGACTTGAAAAGTACATGTTACTATAAACAGATTTACTATTTGAAAGAGAAAGTACAAATAATTAGCATGACATGCCATAATTCATTAATATTTTGGCCTTGTCATAGTTGACATTGATTAGGATAATTTACATACTGTTAATTGAATGGAGGTCTAAAAAGGAATGTGTATGTTACTGTTCTGTATTTAAAAGAACATATTCTATCTCTACAAGATAAAAAATCTGAAATTTTGTCATCTGATGTTTCAAGGCCCTTTTGAAGGTATGAAATTATAGTTTACATTCACTCCTTCCCTTTTTTTTATTATCATACAAACTCAGTTTTATCAATAACCGTTTTCCAAGATGAAAGATTGATCCTCTTTTTGAAAGTATGGTTGAGTTTTTAACTTTTTGCCTTAGACTTCATATCGTTGTTGACTGTTTTAACATTGTATTTCAGATTTTGTCTTTCTGCACTACCAGTTAAATTTTGGAACTTGAGACATGTGATTTCAGATCTTGTATTGTGACCTATGGATTTAATATTTTGCATTACATTTTCGGTCATATCTTGTGGATTGTGAGATTAAATCTGAGTTTTCAGATCTAGTTTTGTGGGCTAGATGAAAATATTTTGTATTATGGACCATTTAAAATATCAGTTTCACTTTAAAATGAGATTTTTAGGGTTAGGTTGCTAAGCAACCAAAACCCTTATGCCGTCGGTCGTTTGGTTAGACAATGAAGGAAACTTTGGAAATCTGGTGTTTTGTGGAAAAAGTTGGACCAGAAGTTTTTGAAACTATGTTTTTATGAGTAAATATGCAAGCTTATCTAGGATTGAAGCTTAAGCAAGGCTAGTTAAGCAGCTTTTTATCTCGATTTTGATATGACGCATGCGCAAAGAAACCTCCATATTTTTCGAATTACGACTATGTTTATATTGGAATATCATATAAGAAAATAAACATTCCGCGGTAAAATAGTCCTAATATTTGTTGTTGCTGGTGCAGTTGTTTTTTAATAGAAATGTAACTGAAACACACCGAGAAGTGTAATTGTCCAGTTATTTAATAAAAGATGTGTGTTTTATTGACGATTTCCTTTTTGTTTTGAAAGCCGTGTAAAGTATTCGCACCTTTTAAAGTGTACAATGCTATCGGCGTAAGGATTTTGAATGTTTACATTTGCACGGATATTTTGGGAAGGATTACAATCAGGTTTATTTTCAAAAGATTTCAAAGGTAAGTTCCATTTTTGTTGTGAACGTGATTGTTAACTTATACAGAACATATTTTGCACATTATTTGCTTATTCTTCTTGTAATTCTGATGGTATTTTGTGTATTTGATTAACCTTTTGACCTGATCATCGTGACTTCATTTTGTCAAACCTGTTGGTCAGTGATAGAATTGCATACAGGTTATTTGAAATGCCGACAACTTGCACATTAAGATTGAAAAACACTGTGTTTATCATTACGGTATTATCGAAGGTATAATGGGTTTATTTTAATTGAAAGCTTGAATGTTTACGTTCTGATCTACCTGCACATGCGCAATGTAGTGTAAATAGAAATGACCCCCTTCTACAATTGTCCAAACTTTGTCTTTTTATATAACCTTAATAACTTGAAGACCTTTGATTTCTGTTTATTTTCATCAAATCATTATTATGCGTTTGACTTTTTAAAAAAACTCAATTTAGAGTGATAATTCAAGAAGCGTTAGCCGACTCGTGCTTTCTTTGATTGATTAGTGCATATTTATGTACAGACATGCGCAGTAAAGTTGAGTAGTAGAACCTTCAGCTCAGATACACTGTGTTGCGAAAATATACGTTTTAAAAAATCACTGTATATTTTGAAACCAAAGCAATACATATGCTGTCAATTTAAAAAAAAATCAGTCACCTACCCACAGGAACATTATTATATAATAGACACTTTTTCCGCAGAGCTCGTTAACTTTCATAATTGATATATTTCCTTGTAAATAATACTGTTAATAAAAAGAATTCAATACCAAAACCTATTTTGCAATACATTGTACAAACAAAAAGCATTGAAATAATCATCAGCAATGTTTGTACAAATAAAAGTCAAATGCTAGCAACCTAACCCTACCAGTGCTATGCACTTTGATTTAAAATTATGAAGTCTGCTTTCAGAAATATCTGCTGAAAGATCTCAGTAATAATATTTGGTCGATGTTTTGAAATATTTCTCGAAGGATTCCTCTTTATGATGCCATAATAGAAAATAAGATTTTTTTTATTTACATGTATATGATAAACGAAAAAGAAGTGAACCAATCAAATAATTTGTTACATTCAGTATTATATTATAACCAAAACTATTCCAGCCAAATTTATAGGAAATTTGGAGAAAAAAGGCACATCTACTTAAGTCGAAACTTAATATTCAGGCTTTCTCCTGTGTTGATCCCCCATGTCATTTGGCCACTGATTTTTAACACGATTTTTGGTTACCCCCATCAGGTAAAAATTACAAAGGACATACAATATGTCACAAGGTCACCTTCATTGTCATTTTTATGTATATAATTAGTTAATAATTAAAAAAATCTCTTTTGTCATATATATTTAGAGAATGTTTTGACGGGTCTGAGTAGTCTGCATGTTTCTGTAGTAATGGATTCATCAGTTGTCTTCATTAAGTACTGTTTTGTGTAGTGAACAGGACAAATATACCTAAGGAGCAATCCATTAGACAGAATTATGAATGCAGGCCTATATCCAGAATTTTGACTTGGGTTGGAGACCTAAAATTTTGTCATAGAGATGAAAAAATATTTGCATTATTCGTACCTTTATTTATAAAAACATCTTTGACAGATTTTTGGGGTTGCTCTAGGCGAAGGACTCCCTCCCCTTTTCAATCTATAAAACCAGCCAATGCCTGGTGAAAATTAGAAGAATTTTAATTAATGATGTATTTAGTTACTGTATCTCAGTAATTGAAATGAATGTTAGACTTCTTTTAAAACTGATTTCAGCTTTCTTGCAGCTTTGTTTAAGCTCTTTTGTATGTAAAAAAAAGTTGTCAATGGATTTGTTACAAAAAGCTGGAAAATATCAATTTTTTGCACATTTTCAGTTTCTTGTACAGTAAACCAGTCATATCTTGTGTTAATGAGTGCAAAATATGCAAACTCAAGCTTCCCAAAGGCAAATGACAAAAACTCATGTAAAATTTACTGTATCAGTATGTCAGTAAATGAGATTCCTGAAAAATAGTGGTATACTTGTAGGATGTGACATTTCACAGTGTACTTATCATGCTTATAGCAGATGTTATTGGAGAGTATTAGATAAAAATCAATTATACTATTTCACACATTTTACAGAAAACAATTCTGTACTTTATGCATGAGGAAAATTACGAAAGTGAAAAATTAACATTAAGCAAACTTGCAAAATTTTATGCAAGATAAATCATGCAACCACCCCTCAACCCCCCTTAATTTCTTTCATATTTTATGTGAAAAGATAACTAAACCTTCTAGACCCTCATCTATATTTGGCAGTAGAAAAGAAATGTTATTTAATTTAACAGCATGGACTGAATCTTATCAAAACTTAGTCGGAAAAAAATTGACATTTGTTGTGTTATTGAACAATATTAGATCACATGACATTGCTTACGATTTGCTGACCGAGAAATTTATGCTCAGGTCAAGGTCGTTTAAAAACAGTTGATAACAAACCGGAGCATGTGCTCATGATGAAAACAACAACATTGTGTATTGCAACATTTTGATGTTGATTTGTGGATTATTGTTTGAGTCTTCTTAATGCATATAATCTGAAACATTGATTTGAATACCTTAGTGGTTAAACAGAAGTGTGTCGAGAAACTGACAGTTTGTGTATTGATATAATTTTATCACCTATTTTGTTGCTGAATTTGCATCAGGACTTTTGCCAAAATTGATTTTTTCTCAAAGATGAGCAAGAAAAGGAAGTTGAGTTTGAGGTTGAAGATCAGTAAGTTAATTCAAAATTTATTTCTTTATTGCATGGTATTTTGAAAATTAAAGACAAAGGTCAAAAGTTACACAATAAATTTGATTTCTTTCAGTTTAAAGATTGTAAATAGGTCATCCATGACAAAAAATAGATTTTAAAATTGAATGTAGCTTAAAAGGTGATTTCAACATTTTATCTACGGTTATTATAGCTAAATTTTAAATGGTATATTTGATAACATCTGTGCAAGAAATAATCACCAGGACAACTCTTATTTTTTGAGGTCATTCATGTATGGTTGTTTACAAAATCAGGTGCATCCCAAATTTTTTATGTTCTTAATTGGATATCAAATATTTGTTTCTGATTTCTATCATTAGAGCCATATATATCCACCCTTTCCCCATATGTTATCATAATAGGTTTGTAATCAGCAATTTTCTGTTGTTTAAAATTGAAAATTTCTTATGATTTGAATTCATAAACTAAATTCTGTTTAAGATCTCTCCCACCACATTTCCCAACATACAGTACAAGTATGGGAGTTGTTTAACATCATTCAGAGAATGTTCAGACAGAACTCCAGTGTTATTAGTATAGAGATTGACAGTAGATATCAAGTTCTTTGGTGATCAGGTGGTTGTAACCATCACATTAAACATTCCTACAGTTATATCACATGGTGTAATATGTCTTTCTAATGTAAGACTTAATAATTACATATTTAACTACAGCGGGATGTGGTTGTATGTTCATTTCATTGGTACTTTTTAATAAGGGGCCTTTGTTGTAACTAATCTGAGTCCTGAACTCATAAGCTTTGGCTGGAACAAACATTTTATGATTCAGGCTTAATTCAATAGTTGCACTCAACAGTATTTTGAAATAGTGATCTGGGACTCAACCAAGCTGAAATCTTACCAGAAACCTTGGATTGAGTGAAACTAACAACTACTGTACACTACCCTGTCAACACTGAGGTTGTGATCACTTGTTGCCAGGTCTGTTTGACTCTCGGCTTAATTGACCAGGATTGCCAGCTTTCTATCCAAAGATTGTTAAAGTTTTCTCAGGTAACTCTAGGTTACTCCACTAATATAAAAACCTGGTGACCACAGTACAGCAGATTGTCCCTTAATTCTCTAATAAACTGAAGCAATTGTACAAAATATTTTATAAATACAGAAAGATAGTTTTTTGATTGGGCATTATTGAATTGATGTAGGTCGACACACTTAATGTCGACTTAATACATGTAAGTTAACATGTACATTGTATTACAAAAATCCAGCCGGTCAGACAAACATTTTTAGATTCTTTAGTTGAACATATATGAGCAAAATGTCAAATTTGGGTTTCGGTCAGACCAACGGTAAAACAATTTTGTAAAGACTTGTATTTTGTATATTCAATAAAATGGGTCACATTAGTGCCAAAATTCAGGATCTTAGATAATTTTACCACCCCCCACTCCAAAAAAAAAATGTTTCCCTCTAATCAGGGACCATTGTTTCCATTTAATAAGGGACCATTTAATCATTTCAGTCAATGTTAGCTAGTGTTGCTGATCATCATGTAGAAAAAATAGCATACCCGTTGTGTGCAGTAAATAGCATACCCATTGTGTGCAGTATATAGGGCATTGTGTGCAGTAAATAGCGTGCCCATTGTGTGCAGTATATAGGGCATTGTGTGCAGTAAATAGTGTACCCATTCTGTGCAGTAAATGGCATACCCATTGTGTGCAGTAAATAAGTTTTGAATTTGTACAATGACCTACCAAGTCGTCTTGTTACAATGTATGTTGTTACAATATGGGTTGTAAATCATAAAACACGATATTCAGATTATTTGACATGTAAAAATTATCCCTCAGGCAAAATAGTAAAATAAAAACATGTAATTATTAATCGTATCTAATTTGTCAAATTTTCTCCAAGGTTTTCATGTTTTCAACTTAATTCTCTGAGATATTTTTTTAATGTACCAAATGTATTTTTGTCATGTTTTTCTCTGTACTTTTTTGAAAATTTCCAAGATACTTTTAAATATCTGATGATAGTAATTGCAGTTGTTCAGATTGTGTTTTTGTCACAATTTTGATAAAACTGATGATGACATAAGGGTACTATAAAAGGAACCATGAAATTTATTTACATAGAGTACATTTGTACTTAATGTAATAAAGCCTGTCTTGACAAACGTATTTAGAACATCAGGAAACTAAAGTAGTCTTTAAAGATGGTGGGTACATGTATCTAATACATTTTGTAGATGATCATTTTGGACAGTTTTGAGTTATTTCCAAAAGAGATGTGTTTCACATCATTGTGGACTTTCAGCAGAGGTTTTACTATACAAGCTGAGGAGTCACAGTTTTTATTGTGCAAGAAATACACTATAGAAAAAAAACTTTAAAAACCATATCATCTTAAAAGTTGACCTTAATACACACAAGGTCAACATTTTACAGAAGGTCAATGCAGATGATTCTAATAATGTTTGGGCTCCATCTGTTTTCTTCTTTGTTTTGTGACAACTCAGAATGGGGAAAATATGATAACCTGCCAGAACAAAAAGAGGACACTTTTTAAAAAAAAAAAATTTTCCCATTATCGACACAAAAACTAGAAAGCTACTGTCGGAATAGACAGTGTTTACCGCACCACCCCTCCCCCCCCCACAACATTTAGTTTGGATACTTCTACATATAGTGCATGACAATACTGTATAGAAATAAAATGAAAAAACTGAAAATGAAAGAAGTTTATGTCACAACCATAAATTTACTATTTTGGAAATTCGACTCCTGTGGAAACCTTATTGTGCAACTAAATACATTTACGTTGGATGACAATAATGTATAGAAATAAAATGCATAAATTGAAGAATGAAAGACAAGTTTACTTCACAAGCTTAAATTCAAAATTTTCGAAGTCCATCTCCTGTGGGCCACTTGTTTAGAAAATCAAAAATCTAAAAACCTTATAGGAATCCACACTTAGTATGCAACCATTCTATATATAAATTAAACTAAACCCAAAAGTGAAGTGGGAGTTGGTCACAAGAAATTGTGACGGACGGAGAGAAAATCGCTATATCCCGGAACTTTCTTTGAAAGTGCGAGGATAATAAAAATGACTTCGGCAATTACCGGGGAAACATAAATCTACAACATTGACCATAAAATTTATACTTAATTTTAGTTTATTGTTGACCCTAACCTGAAGCAGTACATCAAGTTACAACAGTAGTTTTATAAATTGATAACAAAAAGTACAGATCTTTTAATTGTCAAGTACTCCCTTTAAATATTTGTGGTTGTTACAGTGTAAGAGCAAAGCATGTATTTTTTTAAGACAGTTATAATGAAAACATAATATAAAAGTAAATAAGGGCCCAGGGCACCTAGCTGGAAAATTTAAAATTGGGGCCATTTTTTATACTCACTGAACAAAGTTAAACTGTGTAATGGCCTTGAAGAGCAATGTAATAGTTCAGTAGTTAAGTTAGAAGACTATTAAATGGCATTGTAGACATTTGTACTGTATTGAAGTTTGACATTTCACCCAGACTGTGAAATGGCCTTGTAGAACAATAGTACTGTAGATAAGTAAGTGGACCTGACCTGATGCAAAGGTATAGATAATTCCCAGTTGATAACTAGTGATATACAACCAGACATTTTTGATTGATTAGATCAATATTACGACCATTAATCATGGTGAGAGGTTTACATGATGTAATAATCATAATGGATTTGAACTTGATTTTATTCCAAGGCTGTGTTTTCTGTGGTAAAAATAATTAATCTTACATTGGATAATTAACTGAGATGTACCTTTCACTCAGTAATGACATTACATTGTGGGCAATACACATCCCTTGATGTAACATAATATCTGGGTATAAGCTTTTGTTTGATTGCTTGGTGTCAGGTTTTGTTACAACTGCAAAAGTTGTTTTTTCCTTTTCTAATTTCTGTTTTATGTTATGATACATGTTAATTCTGGAAGAATTTATTTCCAGGAGAAAGTCACATGACCTATTTTTCATGGTTGACTGACTTTGGGAGGTGAGATTTAGGATTTACATCAAATAACAATAGGTGTACCGGTATACGTAGTGAACCTAGAGATACACTTTGGCGATTTGGTCAGCATTCATGCCAAAGTAAATTATTTGACCTACATTCATGCTTTATTGAATTTAGTTAAGTTTTAATGTTTAAGTCCATATCTTTGTTACTATGCCCTGTGGACAAATTAATCAAAGTGAGATATCTTTGTTACTATGCCCTGTGGACAGATTGGATCAAAGTGAGATATCTTTGTTACTATGCCCTGTGGTCAGATTGGATCAAATTGAGAAAGTCGGCATCTAGGCAGAAGTAGGTCACTCGCCAACATTTCAAGTGTCTTTGACTTCAATGCCTTAATACACAGGCATTCGTTTTATACAAATAACAACCACATACATTACTATACAACAAGTATTGTTGACATGTATTAATGTATGGGGCTGTTATTTGTATAAAACAAATTCCTGTGTCTTTGTATCTGTAACAGAATCGCCAACATGTTCATGTATGCATGCAGCTTGGAGAGAATTTTAGCATTCTGGGTAACAGAAATCACACTGAATCATTTGTATAAATTTGGTTAATAGTATAACTAATCTTGAAATGCAAATACCTTAAAATCTACAACGAGTTACGGAATAACTCATTAATTCACAAATGCGCATAGTGCATGAATTTTTAGTGTTTGTCGGTCATGAGTTGTAGATTTTTTGGTATTCACATTTCAAGATTAGTTATTCTGTTTATTACATTGAAATATTCCATTTATTCAGAAGAAAAAACAAGGGATTATGTTTTTATATGACTATGCGTCAACCTTTGTATTTTTATATATTGTTATGTCATTTCCCATATTGAAATATGACTTCCGATTTCACTGGGTGAAAAATCAAATTTTATTAATTCAGAAATCCCGGTTATTTCACCACACTCAATGTAATGAGTATATATATATATATTATTGGAGTTAAGGGATTACCATTCAAATTCAACCAGTTCCCTTGTGCAAGCTTAAACCAATGTTATACATGTATTGAATATTGTTAAAACTTAAGGAGTAGCTGTGTCTTTAGATGGTTTTCTCTTTTTGTCATTTTGAATTTGTTCCAACTTTTTGGATCATTGTTTTGATTTTCAACATTTTTAGTCTTGAATGCAATTGATAATCGTAAGAATTTATTATAAGTCATTTTGTTAATACACTGTACATGGCTGCAGATCCCTATAAATTTCGTCAAGAAAATTTGCTGAACAGATAATAATCCTGATAACATATTATCGAGATCAAGGCTAGATTGAAGTGTTAACACTTAACTACTTAAAATATACACTTAGAAATCTTTGTATTTGGAGTAGTCTACATTAAATATTTACTCATGTAATTAGAATGTCCAAATATAGCTTATCATTAAGAAGGTCAAATTTTTAAGTGACCTATTTGGTTGATTTTTTATGACAAATTGATTGCCTGCACAAGTCTGCAAGCTGTTTGAGAAGCATTTCAAAGTCTAGCAAACTTTTTTCTTTACAAACACAGGTGTACATGTATATAACATGCTGAGTGTGTTTGTGAGTCAAAACTTGTTTGTTTGTATGTGGTTTGCTTATGTGGCAAATATTTCATGCTTCTTTGGGACAAGAACCAGTTCAACAATTCATCAAATACAATTCAAATAGGGGCAGGACGGGACACAAAAGGAAACCAGTATTGGTTGCCACTGTATAGCGGTGGGTTGTTGGGTAGGGTTGGATAATTTAGCCTTCTTTAGCAGTATAAACCTACTCTTTTTCTAAAACTACAGAGGTGTCTTTAGCATGCAGAGACATCCTCAGTGGTATTCTCCAAACACATTATCAAAACTTGTGGACATTCAGAAAAAATGAACCTAAACATTAAAGAATGAGGATGGAACCAAAAACCTTCAAAGGACAGTGTTATGCATGAGAGAAATTCTCTTTAGTTTCTAAACATTTCAAAATTTTTACAATAATACATTTTTTTGGAAAACTAATACTGATAGATTTACGTTAAATGTTTATAGTATAAAAGAAACGTGCTGAATAATCATTTTATAATACTGATGATATAACATTTAAAGAAATCTTTATTAATACTCCAATGCAAAAAAATTTCTTCTAAGATTTGCTGTGTACAAAAGACGTAGTCAGCTGACACACTGAAGTCAGTCTATGAAATAAACTCAAGGTCAGGAGATATGTATTAGGTTTGGTCATATCAGGGTAACCTTGGATTTTGTATACATTACATGCCCCTGGAGATAACATTATCCGAGTCCTCGAAATAGTCCGTATTTAAATAAGACTAGCAACAAGTTATATACAGTTGTATACAAAAGTTGAAGGGTGAATGAACTTTCAGAAAAAAATTTGTTACTTTGATGGATTTATCATTTGTTCACAATATGTTTTATTGCTTTTAGTTATACAGTCAAATTTGCCTTGAAGGACACCTCTATAACCAATATTGTGTTCAATGTCGATTTCAATTCTGAATTATGTCAGTTAAGACTTCAAGTCACATTGCGTTCACACGCTTATGTGGATGTGTATTACACTATTTCCGAACTAAGAGTTGCATGATATGAAAGCTAAAAATAAACTGTAAACAATGAACATTGCACACATGCTTTTTTGGAGGATTTTAACACAGCCAAGTAGAAGAAGAAATAGAAATCGATATTGCCTGATGGATATGGCGATGTTTTTATATACATAATGTTTTGGTACATTCCATCCAATTGGGCTTGAATATCTTCTTTTCCCCATATTCCATATCAGGCGACCAATTTCCACATTCTGCCATTGTTGTTGACTTTGCACGTGTAAAATCCCTGCATAAACATGCAGTTATCTTAAAACGGATGTATGCCTGACATTGCAATTCAGATGTCAAACCACCTTCTTATGATTATGTGTAATGCAGATTACATTTTCATAACCTGTAGGTGTCTTTAATGGACAGGTTGACTGTACTTTTCAACTAAAAAATCTGGTTATTAACATAACAATGTACAGTGGGCAAATTAAATGCCCAGACACTTGGTCAGGTAGATGGGCAGCTTACCATGTACAGTGGGCAAATTAAATGCCCAGACACTTGGTCAGGTAGATGGGCAGCTTACCATGTACAGTGGGCAAATTAAATGCCCAGACACTTGGTCAGGTAGATGAGCAGCTTACCATGTACAGTGGGCAAATTAAATGCCCAGACACTTGGTCAGGTAGATGGGCAGCTTACCATGTACAGTGGGCAAATTAAATGCCCAGACAGTTGGTCAGGTAGATGGACAGCTTGACATGTACAGTGACCAAATTAAATGCCCAGACAGTTGGTCAGGTAGATGGACAGCTTGACATGTACAGTGACCAAATTAAATACCCAGACAGTTGGTCAGGTAGATGGACAGCTTGACATGTACAGTGACCAAATTAAATGCCCAGACAGTTGGTCAGGTACATTGGCAGCTTGACATGAGGGCAGTCAGTTCCAAACGGTGATTAAAGAAAATTTGGTACATGTATGTTGTCAATCAGCTTATTGTATAATACCTTTTTTCCCTTTGCTTGAAAGTTTTGTTTTGTTGCCGGATTTTAGGCTTACAGATTTATTCCTTTTATACCACATTATATTTGTCCTGATATTTTATTACAACTAAAAAATGGGAACCTGGTACTGAAACCCAGAAAAATGAAATAAATTGAGAAAGGTAACAAACACTTTTGACATTTGTAACCAAACCTCTATATACAAATAATAGCTGTAGATGAATTATTGATTAGATGTAATTTGAAAAAATTAACTTTAATTGATTGTGTGTAATTAAATCCACATTTTGTAAATGTCATCTGCTAAAATTAACTTAATATATTGTTTAATTTGAATGTCTTGGTAGCAATGTAAGGGGAAAATAATTTTTATTTGATTAATTCTAATGATAAAATTGATAAAAAAAAAAGGAAGAAAGGCTTTGATTTATGATAATAGTTTGTTATTATAACAGTATATAGTTTGATGACAAAATTATCGGAAGTAAATTTAGGTTAAATTTAGAAATGCATATTAAAGGAAGACTGATTCATACAGAAAAAAATCTTGTTTATAAAAAAAGTCGGTGGCCAGATATAGAAATTTAGTTATTGTAAAGTAGACCAATTCAGTGGTGTAAGTACATGTACTATTGATCACTAGCCTGTCAACGCTCAGTGACTGAGTGGTGTAGGTGCATATAGCCTGTCAGCACTCGGTGACTGAGTGGTGTAGGTACATGTACTGTTGATCACTAGCCCTGAGTGGTGTAGGTGCATATACTATTGATCACTAGCCTGTCAACACTCAGTGGTTGAATGGTGTAGGTACATGTACTATTGATCACTAGCCTATCAGCACTCAGTGGCTGAGTGGTGTAGGTGCATATACTATTGATCACTAGCCTGTCAACACTCAGTGGCTGAGTGTCGTAGGTACATGTACTATTGATCACTAGCCTGTCAACACTCAGTGGCTGAGTGGTGTAGGTACATGTACTATTGATCACTAACCTGTCAACACTCAGTGGCTGAGTGTCATAGGTACATGTACTATTGATCACTAGCCTGTCAATACTCAGTGGCTGAGTGGTGTAGGTACATGTACTATTGATCACTAGCCTGTCAATACTCAGTGGCTGAGTGGTGTAGCTACATGTACTATTGATCACTAGCCTGTCAACACTCAGTGGCTGAGTGGTGTAGGTACATGTACTATTGATCACTAGCCTGTCAACACTCAGTGGCTGAGTGTTGTAGGTACATGTACTATTGATCACTAGCCTGTCAGCACTCAGTGGCTGATTGGTGTAGGTACATGTACTATTGATCACTAGCCTGTCAACACTCAGTGGCTGAGTGGTGTAGGTACATGTACTATTGATCACTAGCCTGTCAACACTCAGTGGCTGAGTGGTGTAGCTACATGTACTATTGATCACTAGCCTGTCAGCACTCAGTGGCTGAGTGGTGTAGCTACATGTACTATTGATCACTAGCCTGTCAACACTCAGTGGCTGAGTGTTGTAGGTACATGTACTATTGATCACTAGCCTGTCAACACTCAGTGGCTGAGTGTTGTAGGTACATGTACTATTGATCACTAGCCTGTCAACACTCAGTGGCTGAGTGTCGTAGGTACATGTACTATTGATCACTAGCCTGTCAACACTCAGTGGCTGATTGGTGTAGGTACATGTACTATTGATGGGTGGTGTAGGGACACATTCTATTGATCACAAGCCTGTCAACACTAAGGTTGTGGGTTTGAATGCAGCTTTAGGAGATTTTTTTACAATGATTGTCAGTTTTCTTGCCAGAGGTCTTTGATTTTCTTGTGATCATGGTACTCCAGCTCTTCCACCAATGAAAACTAGCCACCAGAACATGTACCCCAGTTGTGCTGAAGGCAGTGTAAAACCCTCATAAAACATCGACCCAACCTATTGAAAGAAGAGTGTTCTCCATTTGAAATTTTGATGAAAACGCACAAAACATGCTAAAATACTTTCTTTCCTGTACATGCTCAATGTATCCCTACAGAGCAATGTTCGACTTACCTTTACATAATTTAACTCAAATTTGAACTTATCTAACAATGACAATATAGATTTTATATATATATATTTAGGTTCTTCTTACATATGACCTTTTTCATTCTTTTTCAGTTTCACCGCTCAAGTCCTTGACAAATAGTAATGAGCCAAGGTCAGCGCCACCTTTACGTAACAGTGAACACACACATGCTATAATCTTCAAGCGAGATGATTCTGTAAGGGTAAGTACAAAACAGAGTACATGTAGGTAAAGCATTACATAATCACTCTTTAAACTCTGTTTCTTTCAGCTTTAGTCATATTCAGTATAGTTTATGACATCACAATGTATTTGTAATTTGGCAATATAAATTTGAGAAGATCAATGTAAGAAAAGGTGTACATATTTTACCCTTGTTGGACTACACTGCTTAAAGGGCAGAATTTCTCACATCCAGATCTTTCCTGAAACCCCATGAGTCTTGATAAATGGTTGTCATGATGTGTATTTTTAGTCCCTTAACAGCAAGGCCAAAGGGGACTACAGGTTTGCTCTCTATCGGTCTGTCAATCCGTCCATCAATCGCACTCCAGTTTTCTGGACTTTTTTCAGAAACCGTTTAACCAACTGATCTTATTTTTGGTATGTGCACTTATAATGAGTTACAGATCAAGGTTGGGTTTCACACTGATCATAGATTTGTTGTGAGAGTTATTCTCCTTGGAAATAGGAATTATTTTCAGAATATTAGTTTTCTGGACCTTTTTGCAAATGCTAGTATCAAGTGATCTTGTTTTTGGTATGTGAGCTTAAAATGGATGGTGAGCTACAGATCAGGTTTAGAGTTTCAGTCAGATCAAATAATTATTATGTACCCCTTGCATGCATGCTTTTAGGATTTTTAGGAATCACTCTGTCCATATGTCTGTGTCCGATTCACATAGTCAAGGAGCAGTTGGTGTGTTCTCACAGCTCAAGCCAAACAAACCTGGGGGGGGGGGGGGGGGGAGTGGGTGGGTATATAGGAATCACCTTGTATGTCCATCCATCTATTGTGCCATCCATGTACCGGTACCTTGTAAGTGCAACTCCTTCTAAACCATTCAATGGATTTTGATGGAACTTAATATGAAAGGCATCATATGTAGATGTGCATGAAGCAAGATAATTAGTGCCGGATGCTTGCAAAGAAAGCTAATCCAACTTAAAGGTTTTACATGTTTAAAGCTTGTAAGCACAACTCCTCCTAAATCGTTCAATGAATTTTGATGAAAATTTATATGAAAGTTAGGCATCATATTTAGATGTGTATGAAGCAAGATAATTATCGCAATTATGTCAAAATCATAAAAATTCCCAAAAAATTGCAGTTTACTCCAGACTTTTTGCTTCCCAAATGCCCAATTCACGAAACCTTCCAGAGGGTCACTTTTGAAAAAGAATAACAAAATCACTACAGGTAGGCAAACATTGAGGAATGAAAACCCAGTTTCATTTCAGTTGGACAGCTCAAATATTGTTTTGTACTTTATTCAAAGATGTAGAAATGTTTTTTAGCCTGATACAAAATAGACCAGTCTCCTGCCTGCCTACCACACTTTGCCAACCTTACAGAATTTCCATTGGAAAATCCTGTTTCAAATCAGACGAAATGTAACTTTTAATTGTTACAATTTTTTCTAATGTCTCATTATTTGTATTCAGTCCTGTAGTATTTATTTGAATTAATGCATGCATTTATTATTGTGATTTTTTGAAAGCTGATTATTTTGTGCAAGATAAATCAAAGCGATTTGAGTACATGTTCCAAAGAATATAAACAGCAAAAAATTACATACAATGTTTATCATGTTAAATTGTTTGCATTTTTGAAATCATTGCATTAATGTCTGAAATCATAGTTTTGAAAGATACAAAAAATAAATGTAAAATGATTTTATTACAAGGTTTTTATTGAATGCATAAATACAACAAAATCTATAACATTTTATTTTCAGAAAAAATCCATGATAACCATTAATGTATTACCATTACAACTGCATATAATCATCAATTCTAATGTTTTACTTTAATGTGACAAATTTATTCCCATATTGCAAAGTACTGCATAGTTTTTGTATTCATGTCACCGCTAGATACTATGAACTTCCGTTCTGTAAAAGTCGCCCTCGCAGATTGTTTCCATTTGTACAAATAAATAAAAGATTTACATAAATCTTACACAGGTAAATTATATAATGTCACGAATATATTTAATTATGTCCTGTGCAGTGAAAACAACATGTCAAAATGTTACGTTAAAGGGCAGAAATATGTTTTTTCTTCCCGTTATTGAAATAGTCCATGATGTTAAATGTTATATCTTCTAAGAAGTATATATTGTGGTATCACCATTGTCACACTGTGAATAGAAATATTACAAGATAATAGTTAGGGCCTTAAGGAGTTTGTCATGCAGTTTTGACACATTCCCTGCATTGATGGCTGTGCAGCAACCTATTTATTCACTTTAAAATTCCATTTTCCATTGCTCCTATGCATAACTTACTAAACATAACATATATACATCTTAATATAGGTTGCTGTAAACCAGGATATTGTCATACTATTTTTTTTTTATGTGATTCAAAATAACTATATCAAATTCACAATAACAAGTCAATCAGTGGTGATATTATTACAGATAAAATATTGAAATAGATGCGTATTATTTAATTGGTTTTATTTTCATGTTTCATAATCTTGTTCTGAAAATAGTAAAAAAATTAATAAGTAGGTTTAATCTAAAAAAACTATCCATATTTTTTTCAGTTCTCCTTGGATTCTGATATAGACAAATTAGATATAGAAGATTTAGGTAAGAATAACATGTACATGATTTAGTTAAATGTTATGATCACTGCAAAGTAAATGTAATTACATGTAATTACATGTAGTCAGCATACATTTAGACTAAATACATGTAATGGTTATTGGATGTAGATTCTGTTGCATGTAATGAACACTGCATAGTATATGTAATTACATGTAGTCAGCATACATATACACTAAATTACATGTAATGTTCATTGGATGTAGATTCTGTTGCATGTAATGATAACTACAAGGTATATGTAATTACATGTAATGTTCATTGGATTTATTCAGTTACATGTAATGATCACTGCAAAGTATATGTAATTAATTGTAGGCAGCATACATATTGTAATGGGTCATTACATTTAATGTTCAATGCAGTTTATTTAATTACATGCTCATGTATTGATCATTACATGTAGTTAGCATACATTTGGATTAAATTACATGTAATGTTCATTGGAAGTAGATTCAGTTACATGTAATGATTACTGCAGAGTATATATAGACTAAATGACATGTAGTGGTAATTACATCTAATGATCATCCTTGTACTTTCCTTCTTAAAGTGTGTCATTTAATGCACTGAATTTATAGGCAGAGATTACGATCCTACTGATACAAACATTGGTAACTATCTTATTTCTTTGGTGAGCAAAAAGTCGTGTTCTGGATATCAAATTGTTTGTGCTGCTCTCAAGGAAATTATTAATGATGAAACATTGCTAATTGATTTCTGGTCAATTAGAGGTTGAAATGTAATATTGATGGGAATTCTCATGCAAAAAATTAAAGGGATTTAGAATTATTGATAAACTTTAACAAACCAGATAATCGTCACAAAAAGGCCGGGGGTTGGGGGAGAATAAATGATCATTTCTTTCTCCCAGTCAGCTCATGTATGATTTGAAAAACTACTTAGAGGCTCACTTTCAACTGCATTTAAAATGATATAAGATTTATGAGATCAGTACACATACACTGGATACAGAAAATAGTACATCCTGTTAACCCACTTAATTATTCTCCTTTATATACCATATAAAATATCTTCTTTATATGGTTATAAGTCAGTCATGGTCAACCCAGCAGGACTACAACATCAGCATTGGAAGGAACAAAGTTAATAATATTATCCATTCAATAAAATTGGTCAGAAGTACAACTGACATTGTAACATATCCAATGAACATCATATTTCAGCTTTTTCTGTCATTTTCAAAGGATAAGTTATGTTTGATGTTATATTTCAGTCAAAACTAATTAGAAAAAGAATGTTGTCTAAGATTTTAATACCCTGTGCTACTAAAATAGACCATTTTATATAGTTCTGTACTGAAATAATTATATAGAACAGTTCTACCTAACAATAAAAGTACATTTGAACTTTTATTTATTTCAGATGAGAATACAGAGCAAGCCTTTGCAAAGTTCATGCGAGCCCACAAGTGTTACGACCTGATTCCCACTAGTGCCAAACTTGTTATATTTGACACATTATTAAATGTAAGTATGTCATAAAGGTCAGAGTTTGACCTTGAGATTCAGGTCAGCAAAATTAGATTCCACCATTTTACTGTATGGAAAAGGAAAAGAAGAAATATACATTTAATCTGCCCTAATAAAAAAGATTGAAAGATGGGTCCTTCCTTGATACAAATAGGAGCTTTGTGACCGATGAGGAAATATAGCGAAAAAATGTATTTGACTGGTCCGATATAGGAATTCACTTTCTCTTCATGGGTTCAGTAAAAAATAAGTAAACTTGGAGTATACTAGGCCCAATACAGAAACAGCCAATTTCTACAGGCACTACCAGTGCATTGCCAATAATGTCGCCTGTATTGCAAATGAGCATCATGTTTGTTAGTGTTTCATAGCGATTGTAAAATAGATTTGATATTTATAGGCAATGTCTGTATATTTGTTGTATTTATCCTGTGTCCAAAATATTTCTACACAGATGTGAATTTCAAACTAAAATGAATAATGTGTAGCATGAAAAACCAGGTACTATAAACATCTACAGCATAATGGTAATGAGAGGTTTTATTTCGTTATGATGGGAGGAATTTTTGTTGTAACAGTGCTTGTATGACGATGCCAATAAAAATTCTTAAGGAAGGCACTGAAAATTGGGTCTGTAGGAATCTTTTTGTTTGGCCATATGTAATGTTCAGGTGCGGGATGTTCCCGCTGCATTGAATACCCATTGCTAGCCTTGAGCTGTTTTCTGCTCTTTGGTCAGGTTGTCTTTTTGACACCTTCCCCGTTTTCATTCTCTGTTCAGTGATACTGTAGAATAGAATACTATATAGATTGACAAACTTTATATAATATAGGTCAATGACCATACATGTACATGTAACGTTGTATAAAGGAATTTGTCTTAAAACTTGGATTGGAATCTGTTTTCCAGAAATTATATTTTATACACAAAAGTAAATACCGGTAGATGGAATACATCCAAATTTAATACAATAAAGAATGAAAGCATTTATAAACAACCTGCCATTTCAATCACTGTAATTTAAGAGAAACACTGAAGTTCACTTTAATTGAAAGGGGTAATCTATTGATTATATGTGGGCTGTTCTGATGTTATCTTTTCCTATTGATGATCTAATGGACCACTACAGTACAGAGAAACAAACAGGTTTCTGTATGCCAAGGTTATATATATATATATATATATATATATATATATATATATATATATATATATATATATTTAATGTCTGTCTTAACATCCTCGTATATCTCTCTGGGTTATGGCAAAGTTCCAGATTAATATAAAGAAACAAAATTAATAAGTTGAAGATGTAATTTTGTAATGAAAAAGAATAATATTTATTTGGTTTAAAACAGAAATGATTTGATGATGAAACCTTTTATATTTTGATGGATGATCTATACAACTAAAAAATGTAAAGTTTTTATTACATGTACATCATTTTATATGCCTCGAGTGGGGAAGGTCGTGGGCTCGATCCCCGGTTGGCTCATACCAAGACATTAAAATGGGTATTTGGTACTTCTCCACCAAGCACACAGCATCTAGGAGTAAAAGCAAAGATTGACTGGTCGGCTTGGAGTCGGTATAATGTGTCTGTGTGTGATGATATGTCTTCCTGTGGACAGCTACCTTGTGAGCTAGCACGTTAAAAATCTGACTCAGCGTGTTGGTCTAGTACAAAGCAGGGATCATATTCATTAACATATCAACATGTTCTCATTCTGATAATCACCAAGTTGCCACTGGACGTTAAACAATAATTCATCCATCCGTCATTTTATACAGAAAGTCTTAGTGTTTTAGATGGACCAATATATTTTGTCCTCAGACTTTGTAGAATGTTTTTGTAAATTCTCATATATTTATTGAAATGTCTTGGCATTCGTCCTCAGGCATAAACTCTAACTGATCTTTTCAAATCTCCCCTGAAACCACTGGCCTTTACTTCAGTGGAATGGTGCTTGTTTGGTCCTCTCTAAGAATTGCATGCATGGGTCTGGACCTCTTATAAATTTTGTGGAATTAAACTTAAGATGGTCCGCTTTTAAATTTGTATCCTTTGTCTCTCAACCAAATTTAGTTTAACACTGGACCCTATGGGAAACCTTGTCTGAAACCAATGAGCCAGTTGAATCAAACTAGGCAGTAGTGGACCTTAAGTGATCCTCTTTTTCAAAATTATATTGGATGATTCCAAACTCAAGCCAAGATCTTTGCATGAGTAGAACTTTAACATCAGCTCCATTGAATCTTCTTACCTGATACCACTGAACAAGGTGGAACCAAAGTTGGGAGTAACTGATTGTATGTGTTTACCTTTCAAAATTATAACTGATGACCTGGACTATCGACCATGATGGCCACTGAAGAACACTGAAGACAAGTTAGTTTGATATTATGACCCTATCAAAAATTTGGCTTTCAAATTATCTCTTATGAAACCACTGAGTCAGTTGAAACAAACATGGCAGCACTGATCCATTGATATCCTCTGTAAAAATTGTATATGATGACCCTGACTCAGCCAATTAAGATGGCTGCTAAAAAAACATCTTGTTTAAAACAGGACCATTTGGGGGGGAAAAAAGGAAAAAGGTAAATACCAAATTGTCTGAGGTGGTAATCAGACTTGGCAGCAGTACTCCAAATGTAGGCAAAGGAAATCCAAGTGTGTGATGTAAGAAATTTGTTATGTTCAGACTGACCTTCAATTTTTTGCTGACACCATCTGTGGTATTTGCCTGCACTCATTGAAGCCCTGCTTTATGGATAAGTACAAACCAGTTATATATATTTATATTACCTTTACTTTGTAAATCCATCAGAAGTATTATTGGAAAAAACAGTAATGGACTAATGACCTGGTAAAAATGTTACCAAAGACAGATGGCATTATAAACTGTTTGATCAATTATTATAAATGGAGCTAAGGGGAGATCGTGATGTTCTGTATATAGTGACTTCCATTCTAATTGTCACATAGATTCTGCGGAAAATTGATCCGATCATGGGTTTTACCGTTAGGACTTTATTCAGGAGAATTAGGTTATTGGAATTTTTATCTAGCAAACAATGTTAGGGTTAGTTCATTGAAATAAACTATCTGGGGAATCATGTGTTTACTAGGATCAATTGATAAATCTGAATCTTACAATAGTTTAGAAAATTTCCATAGGACACAATTAGATGTGTACTAAATCAGTTTCTTGCATGCCGTAAAGTTTGCCAGATTTCCGGATTTTGACCATTTTATCCGTAAAATATTGGATTTTTGCCAATTTCCGGTTTTGACACCTATACTTCCACCCATGTTCTTGTGAGTTTTCCTCGTCTTATATAGTGACCTGAAAACAGGATAATACATTTTTACCGAAAAATAACTTGGAATATGTCAATATCAAACAGTTTTCTGACAGATGAAGAATTCTTTTGATAAAATTTATATTTGGAAAATAAAGAAGTGCCTTTATTTTTGTTGCCAGACGGTTTAAAAAATTGATATTAAGGTACTGTTATAATGTTAAAAAGTGATGACGAATCAGAACATGTTCTGTTTTATATTGTCAAATCCCCCCCCCTCCCCAAAAAAAAAATATTGAGATGGCAACCTTATATACATATAATTAGATATGCAACTACATCCTGGAGAACTGTTAGATAGATGACAGATTTACGGCTGGAGCATTAAATTTCTTAGAATTTAAGGTGTTTTAGAAATTTTTTTTTCTATAAATTTTCAATAAAGCAACCAGTATAAAGTTAATATTTAGCAATTCTCTTAAGAGATTTAGGTATACTGTTGTGTACCAAAGTGTATTCAAGTATTGGGCAAAAAAAAAAAATGGGAGAAGACGTATAAAAAAAACACATAAACCTAGAATGATGGAATGATCTCCCTTTAAAGAGTAAACACTGTATAATGCTTGTACCTACACCCATCATGCATTTCAAGATTTTGTCCACACAAAGAAAACCCAGTCTGTTATTTCCAGATATGAGTTGCTATAGTAAAAAAAAAAAAATAGATTAAATCATTTATCATTTTGTCCACACAAAGAAAACCCAGTCTGTTATTTCCAGAAATGAGTTGCTATAGTAAAACAAAAATAGATTGGAGTTGTCTCCATTAAATCAATTATCAATAGTATACAAGTTAGTAAAGATGTCCAGTTGTGATACTGTATAGTCCATGTTAATGGTTTAATGGAATTTATTTGTTTCTATAGTATCTAATGAGAAATATTTGATATAGTTCACTGGTTAATGAGGCCAAGGAGACTTGGGGGAAAAACTGATGAAAAATAATTAAATGTGAAAAGTCACCTGATTGAAGTCTACAGGCTGTTAAAGATTTCTGTTTTGTTCTTTCATTTTTAACTCTGTAGCTGATTAATGAGATGTTAATATAAGACTTGTTTATGCTAATTCCCTAGTTATATGTGACAGAACTTAGGGCAAAGAACCACAGCTTTTATATGCTGATAGTCTGAAAGTAACAGTGACACCTTCAGCACAGATATATATCTTACACCCAATATAAGTTCAACAGTTCTATTAATTTTGATCAGGAATTCTTTTTTCAACCTCATTTAAGGAAAACTGGAACATTATCTGCAAATTGTGTGTCTTGTCAGCTCAACTGGCCCAAAGGGCCATGTGAGCTATTGTCATCACTTGTTGTCCGACGCCGTCGTCATAAAACTTTCATTTAAAGATCTTCTCCTCTGAAACCACTGGGCCTTTGAAACAAAACTTGGCAGCAGTGATCTTTAGGTGGTTCTCTTTCAGAATTATATCTGATGACACCGCCCGTCATCCAAAATGGCCCCAGAGCCGAACTTAGTTTAACATAGGACCCTATTGGAAATTTACTTAAAGATCTTCTTGTCTGAAACCATATAGCCAATTGGAACAAAACTTGGCAGCAATGGTCTTTAGGTTGTCCTCTTTCGGAATGATATCCGATGACCCTACCCGTCATCCAGGATAGCGGCCAGAGTTGAACATAGTTTAACATAGGACCCTTTGGGAAATTTACTTAAGATCTTCTTGTCTGAAACCACTTTGCCAATTGGAACAAAATTTGGCAGCAATGTTCCTTAGTTGGACCTCTTTCAGAATTATATCCGATCACCCTTGTTTGAAACCAGTGAGCCAATTTGAACTTGACAGCAAGGCCAGTTAAGATGGACATAGTCCAAGTGAGTGATACAGGCTCCTGGGAGCCTCTAGTTTGTCTGTCCTTTTGAATTAAATATCTTGGAACACTCTATATATTTTGGCCATTTCGTTAAAATGGAAAATCTTCCAAAGTATTTTTGCTTAAATTTGTTCTAAATTGTGAAAATGTGCATTTCCACTACTTCTCAAATAGAACTAAATATTAGCTTATAGACACACAGATAACAAGTTCAGAACTATCTTCTGTTACCTTATAACAAATTGTGTACATAAAATTCGTTAAATATCCTCAGTTTATGTTAAATGTATTTAGTCCATTAAAATAAAGTATTCTCAATAAAGACTTAGCTTGCATAATATGCAAATATATGTGCAGCTTCAGTAGAACTGGTTTACCTCCTGCTTTGCTGTAGTTACTGTGTAAGATGATTCTCATGCACTGATTAAACAGTTTACATATTGGAACAATTGATTTCTAAATAATTATTTTATTTGTACCTTGACTTCAATATATGTTATTCTTAAGTTTATTTGAAATCTATTCCATTTCTTACTTAAACCAGTTTATTGGTGTAATTATATAAAGAACAAACGTTGGATACACTAAACTATTGAATTCCGTCGCAGACCGAATGGGACCTTGACTTAATTTTTTTTTTTAATGTAGAACTAGATCAGTATACTTTTAATGAGATATACATGCAGGCTAAATTTATCAACATCTATTGATAATTTATTCATTGTATAGTCCTTATAGAGAATAACTAATCTGTTGAGAGTTTGTGACCAGAAATAAGTTTAATATATGAGTCACGATGACTAAAAACCAACATCTGTTGCATGTACATGTATTGTCATAAACCGAAAACAGTTATATTGAATGACTTACTTTTATATTTATCAGAAAATCAGGTCAAGTAAAGGAAGTGAGAAGTTTCAGTAACCAGAATATGTTATTGAGGAAATATTATCATATTTGAAGTAACAATTTAAATAAGGCCAGAGTTTTAAAATAAAATTATACTTATTAAGATGTTTCGGAAACATGATTTCGGGAAGGTTGAAATAAAATTTAATGTTAATGAAAGTCTATGAAATTATTTTTTTATGCTTGGAAAGTCTGGGCAGGCTACATACAAAAGCTACGATTAATGTAATATTGTAGCTTAGTATTAAGCTTTTCAGTGACTGTAAGATGCAGCGCAATGATTCAAGTGTTGTTTGTCAAGTATTTTAACCAGATTGTCCAAAATGAGAAATGTGGTTATTAGTTTGGTGAGATATAACAGACAGGCATGTGGTGGGTGCCTGGCCAACGGGGCAGATTCCAAACAGTAATGAAAAAAAAACCTCATTTCTTGCCTTCTCTTATTACTGTGAAATGTCTACACTTGAACTGGAAATTTGAGTAAAAAAATAATTCTTTTTCTATTTTCAGGTGAAGAAAGCATTTTTTGCCCTTGTATATAATGGTGTACGGGCAGCACCTCTCTGGGATAGTACTAAACAAGATTATGTAGGTAAGAATTGTTAAGGAAGAAATTCCATAGACATTTTATGCCCTTTCATACAATGGCAAACAGCCATAGTAACAAAAAATTATGTAAGTATCTTTGCCTCAGATAGCTGCAACCATTTATATAATTTATAAAACTTGAGATTACATAAGTAACAAGAATAACTTTCAGCATTAATCTGTGGTTGATACCAATATTAAATACTGCTTTAACTATAAATATAGAACAAACTGCCACTTAAGGAGGTACCCAACACTTTGACTAAAATAGATTTGGCCCGTTTAATTTTCATAAAACTTTGACGAAATATTTTCTTTGACCTGTTGACAGAAATATAAAAATTTTCAAGAAATTTGAACCACACACTTTACGTGAATAATTTCATTGGATATATAGCAGTTTGACAAACAGTAATTTTGATCTCCAAGAAGCTTGATTTCTCTTTACTAATAGTATGTGATTGAAACGTTCAGCTGATTTTTAAAGAGTAAACTCCCTTAGGTGTTCTGTACTCCCAAAATTAATTATATTTTCCCATTCAATTTTTTATAATAATAATACACTGTGAATTTGAAAATAAATGTTTTAAACCTTCAGCTGACAGTAATTCCAGATAAATCAATGTGTTTTAATTATATGTGTATTGCCTATCCTATCACATTTTGGACATAAATAAAACATTCATAATGTCATCCAATACATTAATTTCTGAAAGCCTACCAAATAATTACATGTAAATTTGAATCTGCTTTAATACCAAAAATCAACAACTCTTAATGTACCGTTTGCACATATTTACATAAAATTGCTGACGCGGTGAATTTACTGACCTAGATTAAAGAAGACTCGGTGAATTTGCCAACCTTAATTAGAGCTGACTCGGTGAATTTACCAACCTAGATTAAATAAATACAAAATGTTTTTATGTAATTTTCATGGTAAACATTAGTATAGAGTTGTTACGACTTTGGGTGTAACCTGTTTAATCAAGCTTAAGTAAACATTCATTTATACCTATCTATAACATGTTTCTTTTTCTTCTATACAAAAAACATCTTGTAAAATGGTCTTTATCAATTCTGTACTCGTGTCCTTAAATAGTTTTACATTTCATCTATATAAGGTGTATTACCGTCATTGGATGTGTAATCTTGAAGATAAGGGACGTTAAAATAATTTTAGGCAACCCGTTGGATTAGCAGATCTAGATATTTTACCAAAAGAGGGATCCAAATATAAAGTATCAGTATAAAAATAGTTTTACCACATTTTGCCAAGATATAAAATTTATCTGACAAAATTGTCTTTGAACCACCAGACTAGGCAACGACTAAATCTTTTCTAAAATTTTATTCATAAATATGGAAGGACTACAATAGTTTGAACTTTTGAATGAAAGCTTCATTTTGGAATGAAAAGTGTATTGTACAAATCTTTAAATCAAGAGCTTCTATAAAAAGACTGAAGTATTTAGCAGGGGATATGCATGTCAATTGACCTTGACATTTCATTGTTCCTGACATTCTATCACTAAGCAACCATATTTGATGCATAGATTTATGAAAGCATGAACAAATGATGTAGATATATTATTTGACCTTTACCTCATTTTCATGGTTGATTGGCTTTGTAAAGTCTTGGTAGATATACATTTTAGCTTGGCAATGGATCAGTTGTTTAACAGCTTTCAAAAAAGTTTTATGATTAAGTCTGTTTCTCATCATAGAGCAAACATTTTTACTAAGGATTACATTTGTCAGATTTGATCTTGAACACATTTAAATCGCAAATAAAAGGTTTTTCCCCATGCAGGCTATAGTATTGTCCTCTGAAGTGACTGACAGCTAGGAGAGAATTGTATGTGTCTAATCTTTGTTTTTAATCCAAGATTATATTTCAACTGGTTAATTGTATTATAAATCTGATTTTTGAATCTGAGAAAATTGGTCCGTTTCAAAATATATCATTTGTGAAATATCAAAATTACTAATGCATAGCATATTTAATTCATTTTTACTGATTTTATTTTAATCCGTATATGTAAATCTATATTTGAACCTAATACTTTGTTGCCATGGTAACATTGTAAATAGATGTAATCCATAATAGAATATACAGTTTTTTGTATCATTTTGCGTCAGTGTCTGGTTAGATTGCCATCTAAAATAAACTTGTAAATTTTTTTTTGTAAATCTGTTTTATAAAATGAATGATTTTATCTTTATAAAGCTTTTTATTCTAGTAAAGTTAATAGTACAGAAACATGGTTACGGTAAAATTTACAGTGCATTGTGAAAAGTTATGTAATCATGTCAAGTAAAAAGCCTTAAGCAAAGGTCAGTGTTTTTTTTTAAGTAGGGATGTTTATCATTTCATCTGCAAGGTTATTTCTTTGTCATTGACAAAAATTTGACTTTAGAAAGCAATTTTGTTATGGTAAACGCTTTGCATGAAAAATGTTCATATTTCAGAAATTTGTCTAAAATAAAGATCTGTGCATTTTAACGTAGTATGAGAAAAGAAGTTGACTATTAAAACTGAAATTACATTTTTTTAGTTGTATCCTTACAACTAGGACACAAACTGAGACTTAAGTGGTTAATATCCAGCATATTTTTTTTTCACAGAGTAGACATTTTGGATACTCTGTAAATCATTTATTATACCCCTTGCAAACCCCCTGTCTCTCCAGAATTTTTTTGTACCCACAGTTCCTCAAACATGCCTTATCAGAGGTTAATGAAACTTTGTGTACTGTTAAATCCTAGTATGTAGATGTGCGCATGCAAAGTATGTCCTGGTCCAATACTTTTTCCCATAATTTTATACCCTTTTGGACTTAGAAATTCTGTCTATCCCCCAATTTTTTTGTACCCACAGTTTCTCAAACATGCCTTATCAGAGGTTAATGAAACTTTGCATACTGTAAGATCCTAGTATGTAGATGTGCGGATGCGAAGTATGTCGTGGTCCAATACTTTTTCCCATAATTTTATACCCTTTTGGACTTAGAAATTCTGTCTATCCCACAATTTTATTTATACCTGCAGTTTCTCAAACATGCCTTATCAGAGGTTAATGAAACTTTGCATACTGTAAGATCCTAGTATGTAGATGTGCGGATGCAAAGTATGTCCTGGTCCAATACTTTTTCCCATAATTTTATACCCTTTTGTTCCCTCAGTTATACCCAGTTGGACTTAGAAATTGTGAGACAATTCATCATGATAAGGATGCCCTAGTCCATTAAATTAATAGCAGTGGTGGGTATAGTTAGTGAGGTCCCCTCACAGTTCTAGTTTTTTAATGCTTGTACATAGTTGAAAAATGAGCTTGGACAAAAGATATCCAATTTGTTTTTTCATGGTACATTTTTTTTTTTTTGCATCATTGCACGTTTTTGAAGGACTTGAAAAAGTTTTGAGTGTCCTTAAGATCATTTTAATTATTAGACCATATTTTGATTCAGTATGGAATGTCAAAGTAGATCAAAAATTATTTTGTGCACCTTAAGGTGTAATCAAATATTAGATTTTTTTTACTTTGAAGATGTCCAATTGAATAGAGCTTACTTTGGAGATATCCAATTGGATGAAAGCTTAAGAAATCTGAACATCTACTGAAAAACACGAGATTTTCAGGGAAAAAATTTATTTTCCTGTTGCAGTAACTATATTAAGCCAAATTATGTGGACCTGTTCAGAAAGGACATATTCTCTAACCATGATTGGTCTGAAGTGAACATATTTATGTAATTCCTTCCAATTTATTCTAAAGAAGATTAGGAAAGCAAATTCTAAAGAGTGTTATAAGATTAATAACAAATGTTTTATTTTATCTATTTATAGGAATGTTGACAATAACAGACTTTATCCTGATTCTACATAAGTACTACAAATCTCCATTAGTAAGTATCTCAAATCTTAAGTAACAATTCTGGTAGTGTAAACTTCAGATACTGTATAATTTATAACACATCAGTAGATTTATGTCATGTCTCTATAAATTTATATCTTTAAATCTGAGTTCATTTTAAGTATTACCCTGAAATTAAGATTATGTGTACCATTAGTCATGAGAAGGTTGCACAGTGTCTTAGAACGAATAACAAAACAGCTTTAGTTTGTTTCTCTATTATATTAAATGTTTAAGGTACCTAAATTAAGTAAAATTTACAATGATATCATTTATAACATTCTACCATAAAGTAGGCTTTTATATGTGGATTAAGAGGCCTCATATATTCTTGTTCATTTGAAAACTAACATGCTGAAATGTCATTGGTTCAAAATTCCATTGTTCCTGGTGCATATGACCAATCATTACATTTTGGTGTTTTCCTTTGAAATATCATTCCCCCAATAGTTATGTCGAACCAAGGACCGTGACAATCTATATATTTCCTGTGTATCATAATTAGAGTAGGCAGTTATAATAATAATAAGTTTTATTTTCCAAATTATAGGGCCCATAAAGAGCATAACACAAACAGTACAATAACAAAACATTACAATGCAATTAAAAGAACATATAGCTTATAAATTGAATGTCAACTGTATGAGGAAATGTAGGTTACACTGAATACTGTAAATTTGGAAAATAAAGTAATATTTCTACATCTGATAAAAATGTAACAGCAGTATTGCTATAAATAAAACCTGCATATTGATATAAGATAGCTATATTGTATATATAGAACATTACCAAACTTTACCATGACTTATTCTAGGATTTTGCACTCAATGCAATATTGCTGTAATTGACATCCTTTGAATGTAGAAAATAGACTTGTTTTTCCTTTGCCAACAAAGTTGCAAAGGGATATAGTAACGTTACCATATTCCTCCGTCTGTCCGTAACACCCTCGTCAAAACTCTAGACTCAACGTCCAAGGGATTTTAACCAAACTTGGCACATACATAGTCCTTATGAATATCTAGAACCTATTAATTTTCAAGGAAATAGGTCAAAGGTCATTGTGGAACTTGTAAATTTTTTACACCCATAAACTCTCTACGCCCCCTTGTGAACACTTATATGTACAAATTTCAGGGTCAAATTTTTACACAGCGAGGGGATGCCACGCTTGTTTGACATTTATTGAGGAATATTGTCCATATTGTCCGTTACAAAAAATCATTGCTCTTGTATTATTTTGGCTCAAGACAATATTTCTCAATATTATAGTACATGTTACTGGTATTAATAAATATTGCAGAAATTGTCCTCCAGTAAATTCTCAATTTACAGTATTTGTTAGCTTACATAATGTAGCTGAATGATTGTTTAAATATTTTTACATTTGTGCAAAAACAAAAGTCAGAACTTGATAAAATTTTATAGTAAGACTGAAAATTCACGAAACAATTCTTTCTGATATGTCTTTAACATTTCCTTTGTAAAATGGAGGAGAACAATGTATTTATATATTTATTGTATAATGTCTGATTAGGAAAAACACACTGAGGAGGATATTGACAGTATATTTGTAAGTTATTGGGGAAAAAAATAGTATGTGAATTGATATCGTTACGTTTGTATCTTGATATCTTGTGTAACCGTTTTGGTAGCATTTAAGTGTGAAATCTAAACCTGAATAATAAATACATGTTTCATTAACACTTTTGGCAATTTAAGTGTCATATTGGCTTAAGCTGCTGGAGGTCAGAGCAGATTCTATATAAAAAACAAAATTGACAGTTTTTAATCATCATATTGGCTTCAGCTGCTGGAGGTCAGAGCACATTCTATATAAAACACTGGGATATCTTTTGATATTTATATCAATATTTTTTTTTAACTTTATAGAGGAAACTATGTTTTTGCATCATTTAAAATATGATAATTGTTTTCAAAAATGAAAGAAGAGAAAAATGATTTAAAATATTTTCTTCCTAGAAAATAATTGTATTTGGCAAAAAGCCTTGACAATCACCCATTCTGGGAAGGATTTTGTATTGTTTTATATGGAGTTGATGTTTATGTTATATAACAAAAGGATGCTTTAAGTTGGAGCTATCACAAACTAATGAAAGTCTGTTTAAAATTCTATTTCTTGACAAATTCTTAAATGGTCTATTTCTTGACAAATTCTTAAATGGTCTTACTGTGTTGAATTTTTGTGTGGAAAAATTTTGGAATTCTGATAAAAAAACAGGTACTGAGCTCCCTCAGGAAATGTTGTCCTTCAATATTTTGATGATTGTTGGCTTTCCAATGTTTTTGTCACAAGCAAGTCTAATGTATCTGTGTGCTTTTTATCTAAGAAATTTAATATCTTAAATCTTTTTCATCATTTTCTTAAATCTCAAAAGTCAGAACATATTTTAGGTATGAATATCTATACAACATCTTAACCTGAACTAAATTCATCGTAAGGACAAAACGTTATTTGTCTGTTTTTCTGGAAAGAGTTTTTATTGCTAAACCAAAACTTGCTTAAAAAAACAAATGATCTTTAAAGGAAGCATAGATATTTGTGTACTGTATATTCTGCTTTTATTATGAGTACAAACAGTGTAATGTGAACCTGCTTTTAAGGTTTTAACACGATTGTCTTATTTATGGTAGATTGCATGCCTCGCTATATCTTTATGTTTGTTCTGATTTTTTTTAGAATTTATATATATATCCATAGTTACTGTTTTGAAAACAAATATACAGAATTAAATACTTAGCTTTGGCTGGAATGACTTTATTCCTTTTTCCATGCCGGATTTGTCCATCTGAATATCTTTATATTAAATGATGATTGGCTTTTGTATAGCATTTCTGTATTTTTTTTAAAAGTTGAAAAAATCATCCCTGCTTTTGTAAAATTTTCAGCTTTAATTTTTTTCCATCATACTAATAAATGTCTTCTTTACTAATATTTTTTTAATTGTTTTAGAAACATAGTGCGTAAAATCTTTTAGCTTCTCTTTGATTTTACTGCAGTTAAAGTTTACTGTCATTAATTTATTAATTTATCTCCCTCTGTCTTTTGTTTTTAGCTTAGTTTGAAATTTTCTTGCAAAATAAAGTCTATCCTAAATAAAGCACTTTCCATGGTAAAATCTTAAACAAAGCACAGGCTTCCACTAATTATTTCTCACACATCTTTCAGTAAAATAATGATTATGTTTTAAAGGTGAAAATGGATGAATTAGAAGAACACAAAATAGCTACCTGGAGAGGTAAGATCAGTAATGATAAATATTATTCACTGTATTTCAGTAAACTTCGAAAGATTTTCATTGTTTTGAGTAAACATCAAGTAGGGACCACTTCTTTCAGTCAGCATAAACTATTTGGGGACTTTCTATCAATCAACATTGTTTGGCACTCCCTGGTTTCAGCAACCATCAAACAGTTGGCCACTGTTTTCAGTTGACATCAAAGTGTGATCAATGATTTTAGTAAACATCAGCAAGGAGCTGCTTCTTTCAGTCAATATCAACATGGGGTGTAATTAATTAAAAAATATCGAGGTTAGCACCTGTGGCGGGATGTGTTCGACTCTGATCTTAATTGACAAGGATTGGTAATTTTCCTACCGAAGGTCGGTGGTTCTCTCCGGGTACTCTCGCTTCCTCCACCAATAAAAACTGGCCGCCGCGAAATAGCCAAATGTGCTGAAAACGGCGTAAAACCTCAACTAAAAAAACAAAATCAAGAGGTTATCATTCTTAAACAGTTGTTTTCCAGCTGTTCCGCTGGTTGATACTGTCGAGCTTCGTTTCGGTTTTGTCAGTGTTTGTAGACTTTCCCCTATTGAATACCCCTTGGAGTATGGTACCTTTGTTATGACCTTATATTCTTAAGCATTCTAAGAGTGCATCTGTACCCCACAAGCAATATAGACAATTGTATTACATTAAACCAAATGAAACATGACATTCACCCGAAGCGAAATACAGTATTCCAGTTGTGATTTACATCCAGAGTTTCTGCAGTTTTGCCCTTGGCCTGATATTAAGATGGCTGAGTATAAACCATACATTATTAAGGGTTAGATAATGTCCTTCATCTTTTCCTTGTTTAATACATCACAGTTGTAATCAATTTTTTAGTTTCCTTAGTGAGAAATTTGAAAAGCAAATACTGTTCTACTTAAATGAATATAAAACTTGAAAATTGATATATGTTGCTTTTACATCTGTGTAGTCAATATTAAATTAGAAATTGTCGATGAAAACTTGCTAACACAGCTGTCCAATTTCATGAATATTCATGTTGTTTTAGAAGTAAGAAAGATCACGTAAAAAATTCTTGACATGTTGATTACAAAAGAAATGGCTTCAGAGTAAATATCAGGTGTCTAACAGATTGATAGAAAAGAAAGGAGATACTGGATTAATGTCAATGATACAACAAACTAGAAACAGAATCTGAAAAGTCCAATACGACAGTCTTGTTTTACGGAACCCAAGTTTGCTAATTTACTCCTATTTGTTACACTAAAGAACCTCAAAATGTTTGTCTGACCGACTGGATTTTTGTCTGACATTTGTTCGGTCAGACAGCATTTCGTAATGATTGATATGAGATCTTTTTTTTTTCATAGTGATATTTCTTGCCAAGAGTTTCAATGTCATGAACTAGCATTTGGAATAGTTTGATTTTTAGAGATTTTCGTTGAGTTTAAATAACTCTAGTATTGCTGGTACTGGGACTATTGATTGCTTGTCTTGTCCTGTTTTGCTAATGCTCATATTAAAGGCTTTAGGTTGACACTAAATGATGGTGTCCAAAATATGACTCAGTTGGTCACATATGCTATGTAGTTATTTATTAAAATGTTTTATTTATATGGATAATGCAGCTTCGTGATCGTATCATTAGTTAAACACAGTTGTACTTATGATGTATGCTTTTCAGTGCAGGATTAATCGTCTTGTCAAAATCATATAAATTAAATTTTACGTTTAAACCATAAATTGTTTGTCATAACAAAATACATACATAACTTCAAGGCTACAGTTATTTGTTGATTTGATTTGCTCACTCTGAAAATTCTTGTATTAGGTACTTCCAAACATGGATGAAAGAAAATCCAGTAAGTTGTCAATTCGATAGCTCATTTCTTGTTTTACTTGTTAATTTGTTCTTATTTTATTTCAGAGGTATTATCAGAAAAAATCAAACCATTTGTGTATATAGAACCAGATGCCAGCCTGTACGATGCTGTGAAAACACTTATTACACATCACGTCCACAGACTTCCTGTGATAGACCGGGTGACTGGCAATGCCCTCTATATCCTCACACACAAACGCATTCTTAGATTTTTATATTTATGTGTAAGTAATCTACAAATATTCATAATCTTGTTTCATCTTATCATTAGGTATGTGGCTTGTTAACCCTGATCTTCAAATTACACTGTAATATTTAAAGATTATCCGGGCCTCTGTTTCACAAAAACTTTAGGTCTATGATTAATATTGCCATCATTGTTGATTGCTGAAGATTTGCAGAATTAAGTGGATGAAATAATTTCCTGCTTTACAATACCCATACACAGACAAGTACACACTCAATTATTGAAGTATAAATCAGTATAAAGTACCACTTGTATTACACATATTAATTGTATCTAATTTTACTCAACAGATAAATGAATTACCTAAACCAGGTTTTATGAATCAGACCATAGAAGAGCTTAACATAGGAACATATGAAGTAATTACGGTAAGTGTAATATCCACTCACTATGAACGTCACAAATTACCTCCCTTATCCAGGTTATATAAGAGGAAAAATTAACCCGTCGTCAGCTGTTAGAAACAGAGGATCTCCACAGGGTAACTTGATGTTTGATAAGCAACTGATGTTAATGATTTCTTCTGAAAATGACATTTAACATCAACAGCTGTAATTACTGTTGTGACCGACAGATATCATTTGAGAAGTGATTTTTGTCTGTTGACTTGTTTATGTCTATCAGTTCATAAACTAAATATTTGTACATTGAAACAGTACTTAAATATAGTTTAAATGTCACTAAACAGTATAACAATACCCATAGGAATTATAATTAACCTGCTGTTTCATTATTGTTAACTGAGAACCAAAAGCAGTGCAGGATATAAGTATATCTATAAAACAATTCGAGTTTCAAAATAACAATCCAAAGATACTAATATTAGATATAGTCAATTTATACTATGCTGTATACGACGCATTTCAAGGAGTTACCTCTCATCAGCAGCATTAAAACCGAAACATTTGGAAGACCAAAAAACAAACTTATATTAAACAAGAAGTACTCGACCAAAAATACCGAAATAGGAAGCCAAATTTCAGCTAAGGAGATCTTCCATGTGCAATACAAGGAATGAACCCTTAGTAAAACATCAATAGACTCTAAAATATTAGTTAGTATTATCCACACATATGGTTTTATTCTCATTTCTGTTGCATATTTCAAATTTTTTTCCCAAATTTGAGAATTCTATAACTTTTGTATAGTTCGAAATTGAACCAGTTTGAATACAAGATGTATCTGTTTATATATTATCATTTAACTGGTATAGTGAAGTAACCATGAATTCTAATATGACGTCTTATATATAGTCAAATGATATATTACCCGATATATCCACTTCAATCACATGCATAAAGAAACTTTTATGTAAACTGAATTGTGTGAACTTTAACACGAAAAATTATCTTTTTCCACACGAAATTGTTTATCTTTACAAAGAAATCATGAGATACAACCACAATAGTCGTGTACAACAACAATTATGATCATTTTGTACACAGCAATACATATTTAGGTAGGCCACGACATCTTGATTTTTGAAAAAGGTGACTGTTACCAGTAGCTCATTGAAACATGTTTTCTTAGAATTTTGTATAAATGATGAATTACATAATTTGACTGTGCAAATGGCTATTTTATAAAATATGCTCTAAAAAGGACAGACTGCATCATATTTATCCCAAGAGAAATGGAACGGCCAAACCAATATCAGATACATATTGGACAACTCAAATGAGCAAAATTAGCATATTTGTCCTATAAGAATAGAAACAATTCATGGTGTTTATAGATTTTATGTCATTTACACATGTGCTGACTTCAACTCTATAATCCCCATGAATTATTTCTTAAATGATACTCGGGGCCTCGGCGATGTCCGAGTGGTCTAGGTAGTTTGTCATGTCTACTAATGATCACAAGCCTGTCAATACTGAGGTTGTGAGTTCGAATTTTACCTGTGGCGGGGTGGGTTTGACTCCGATCTTAATTGACAAGGATTGCCAATTTTCCTACCGAAGGTCGTGGTTCCCTCTGGCTTCATCCACCAATTAAAACTGGCCACCGCAAAATAGCCAAATGTGCTGAAAACGGTGTAAAACCCCAACTAAACAAACAATTAAATGATACTCTATAATTTCAGGCTAAAACTACGACTCCTGTGATAGAAGCACTTAACATGTTTGTAAATCATCGGATATCGGCTGTTCCCGTTGTCGACGGGGAAGGAAAAGCTGTCAATATATATGCAAAGTTTGATGTTATTGTAAGTATTCTATACAGGGTTGTTGATAATTTACAAATACACAACATAGTTTATTTAACAGACCTGATTTTCTTCCGCTAATTCCGCTTTTGAAAGTCCGGATTTTTTCATTACGGTTCCATTATACATAGTAAAATCACTGCCGAAGTGTGATTTCCGCTCTGTTTTCCCTGTTGTCAAAATCAGGTCTGATTTAAGGATTGTTTACCATTTTGGATTAATTGACAATGATTGCCAATTTCCTACCGAAGTGTACTCCGGCTTCCTCCACCAATAAAAACTGGCCGCCGCGAAATAACCAGTGTGCTAAGATCAGCTTAAAACCCCAACTAAACAAACCATTTTGGAACTGGTTATTGATATTACCTACTTTGAGGCAGTTTACAAAGCATAAATTGAACTGTTTATACAATATAATCTATCTAGACTGACCATTAACAACCGTCTGTTATAATTCAAAATAATTTATTATAACTACTAACAATCATTAACCTGTGTCAAAGCTCAGGTAGTTAGTTTGAACCAAACTCATTGCTAAGAAAGTTTTACTCTAGTCTTAATTGACAAGGATTGTCATCTGTCTGTAAAAGAGGTTTTAAGGGTACTCTGGCCTCCTTCCTCAGTAAAAAACTGCCTGCCAGTATACAGTCTATTGTGCTGGATACAACAATAAATGTGGTCAGCTTTGAACTGGAATCTGTACTAAAGTAATGCATTTCAAACAATAAAATAATAAGTCATTTATTATTGAGAATAAGAAATTGTTTTACAAATATTTTACAATATATTAAGGGGCCTCGGTGGCCGAGTGGTCTAGGTAGTTCGTGGTGACTACTAATGTTCACTAGCCTTTCAGTACTGGGGTTGTGAGTTGGAATCTCACCGTTGGCTGGGTGTGTTAGTCTCCGATCTAAATTGACAAGGATTGCCAATTTTCCTACCGAAGGTCGTGGTTCCCTCCGGGTACTCCGGCTTCCTCCACCAATAAAAACTGGCCGCCGAAAAATAGCCAAATGTGCTGAAAACGGCGTAAAACCCCAACTAAACAAACAATATATTAAAATTTCAATGACAATGAATCTGGGAATTATGATCATTTTGGTTTGAAATTGAACCTGTCACACCGAACTTCATATTTGCACCTTGTTCTGAAATAATTAGGAGATAAATTTTATTGTCTTTGTCATTTCAGAATTTAGCAGCAGAGAAAACATACAATAATTTAGATATCACATTAGAACAAGCTTTACAACACCGACATCAGGTATATATATATATATATACTAGAAATATAAATTGAAATGGTGAGCCATGAAAAGGGCATAGAATGATTAAAACATGTAAAAGATAAAAGCCGAACAAAATCAAATGCAAAATAATAAGAAGACTATATCTGTTATGCATTAAGTGTTGATAAATCAGCTGTATAACCTTTGTTGTACTTTTAAGATTCCATTTTAAGATTTGTGTCTCCATGACATTTATGCCATATATCTTCTAATGTGTAAAATTAAATAACAACTCAGAACAATGACATCGCATGCAGACATCTTGCTGCCTTTCTTCCATGATATACCATGTTTCACTAATTTAGTTTGTAAATCTTATATATGGAAACACGATATTAATTTTGATATAAAGATAAATTACTTTTGAAATGTTAATTAATTTTATTTCGTTACTTTAATTTCTAAATTTGTACTTTAAAGTGCATTGATGACATTTTGAAGTAAATTTTATAAAAATGGATCAATAAATTCATATTGTGTAATTAAAGAATTGAAAAAAAAATATTGTTGTCATGGAGGAATTTTCCAGTACATAAGTTAATCTTTTTGTTAATATATTTTTGCAAACATCTCTGAGATTAAGAAAGAAATATCCAAGAAAACAAGATGAATGTTGATATGATATGAATATGACTCCTGCTATGTACTAGACTGACATACTGAGTCGGATTTTTAACATGCTAGCTCACAAGGACACATTATACTGACTGAGCCGACCAGTCCTTTGCTGTTACTCCTAGATGCTGCGTACTTGGCGGAGAAGCAGCAAATGCTGATTAAATGTCTTTTGTTTGACCCAGTCGGTGATCGAACAACTACTGGGAAATTTTGTAGACTCTGTTTTAGAGAACTAAAAGTATGAAACAGTTCTAAGAAATTTTAAACAGCCTTTAAACATATAACATGTAAGACTTCTGTTTTTTTTCGGATTAAGTGAATTAAGATCAAAAATAGACCTATTGTTGCTATCGTATTTCATCTCTTAGGACCTTATTCTAGTTGCACTCTTTGATATTCCAATCTTATCATATCTGTTGATGCTAATGATTAATTATAAAGTACAATGCAATCCTTTATCCATCCCCAATAGTATAAATGTCAGATGAATAAATGATAGATTTTAGTAATACATTTTGACAGTCATATTAATTCTCAACTGCTAAATGGCATAGACACTATTAGTTGATATAATGAAACAAAAATTTTAATATTTAACAGGAATTAAAAAATTTTTATGTCATAAAGCTTTTCTTTAAAGGAATTAACAGTAGTTTTAATATGGCTTTGTTTTGTTGAGAACGAATTAAAGTCGGAAGAATGTTATGTAATAGACGTAATAAAGAAAGTGAAATACGATCTTTATAAATAAATTATAATCATCAAAGATATTATTGTTTGGATAGTTAATAATTTTCCCTGAAAATGTCAGTTTATTCCAATGATGGTTGGTCTAATAGGAAATAAATACAATTTGAAATAGGTGTTTTAGTTTGAGAGAATATATGAATAGTAAACAAATAAGCAAGAAAAAAATATAGGTTCATGTGCTCATTTTAGAGCTATATGGCCTTGAAAATTTGCAGGAAATGGGTTTTCTGTGGATTTTTCATTGTCTTTGCATTGACAACTTCAAAAATGTATGAAAAAATAAAAAGGATTTCATAAAATTTTGTCAAATACCATTTTAAGGTATATATGATTGAATTATAAAAGAAAAAATTGGGGGTTCATGGGGAAAAAATTTCAAGTTTAAGAAATGGATAAAACCCGAGGATTCCGAAAATCTGACAAAAAGACCAAAACATGACCAGCGAGCATCCTTATTTGGAGACTAATCTACTTAAAGCACTGATAGAGTACAAAGTATTTCTTAATATAAATGAAATCTGTCATTGATTGGATAAGTTTTTTCTTCAGTGAACATGTTTTTGTTTTGATAAGATCCTATGCATTTGGAAACCTTAATCATTTCATTATTGTAAGAGTCAAGAATTTTTTTCAGTTTATTCAGAAAAATAATTTAAATAATTTACACCGGTATGTGCAACATGGTATGTGTATTTCACCTATACTTCATATATATATTTTATACATTTTAGATGAAATCAATTGTTGAAGAGGTTTAAATTCATTAGAATTAATTTTTGTGTTAACAGGAAAATTGGTTTGAAGGTGTCGTTCATTGTCTTATAACAGACAGGTTAGAAGATGTTATTTTAAAGTTAGTACAGGCCGAGGTATGTACCATTATTCATTTAGTCCAGATTTTAAGGTGACAAGGATAGCCAATTTTCCTACCTAAGGTCAGTGGTTCGCTCTGGGTACTCTGGCTTTCTCCACCAATAAAAACTGGGTACCGCGAAATAGACAAAAATGCTGAAAAGGGCATAAAACCCCAACTAAAACATATTGTAAGGGAGACAACTGTACTTATAAAATGTTCTCATTTAGGGAAAAGCCATGTAATTTTTATGAGGTGACAAAAAAGGGCCAGCTCAAAGTTGGGATTAAAAAAGCAGAATTGTTTGTCAACTGAAATCAAATAATAGTTTATGTTGAAAATAGATGTGTTATTGCATGCCCCAAGATTGGAAGCTCAAGGATTAAGAGAAAAGATTTCCATGATACAAGGTCACTTACTTATGGCTCATAAAAATCATATAGTTGCTTCCTTATAAAAATAAGTCCATTTTACTGGCTAATACATTTCTATACAATGTTTTTTATGTTGTATTATTGCATTGAAGTGTACAGATGTATGTTTTTTCAAGAGGAAATTTTCACATATTTAAGGATTGACTGTAATTTCTTTTCAGTCTATGAAGAAATAACCTCAATCACGTGGTGCACACTAATTAACCCGTGGGTTATTTGAAAGAGGGCACCATGTGCATTGAGGTTATTTCGAAATAGACTGAAAGCAAAATTACTGTCAATCCTTATACATGTATTTAATTCCAGCGGTTATTTTAATGTCTAAAACGTGGGGATTCCCTTTAATGACGTCATAGTAGAAAAGAAAATTCAGTGTATGACATGGTAGACAAAAAAGGTTTCAGCAATCAAATGACGCGTTACATCCAATATTAAATTATAAAAGATTGTTTAATGTACAAAGTGCCAATTCCAAAAGCTGAAGTGTTATTTAACATCTGTTTGTTGAAGTGTGCAGATTTGTATTGGTGGGTTTTTTTAAATCAAGATACCATAGGATTTTAAAGTTTAGTATGGAATATTTAATGCACATTATGTCAGTTTCAAAACATTATTTACCATCAGTTTTACTTCAAGCTAAACATTTGAAAATCTTTTCTTCTAATTACATAAACTACAAAATAATATATACACCTTACTGTTTGTATCTGTACCTCTAAACAAATTTATATCAAATTTGGTAGGAAGTTAACTCAGCTAGTAATGTTTTAAATTTTAAAACATTATTGAAAAATGATGATTTTAGACATCAGGGTTCTGTCTACGGCACGAACATGCGTCCTGGACGCTCTAAAACTGGACTGGACATGTCATCCTTCAAACTCCCTGGGACGCATGTAGATCTAATCAGCTGCGTCTGAAGACTGTAATTTTCATAAAAAAATCTGGAGCCACCATTTTTTGTTTTCTTGGAGATCAAAGGAGACGGGGAAAGAAATTACAATAAAGTAAGCTAGAAAATGGCGGCAATCAGATTTCTCGTAATTTTTCATTGGCCACAGTTTTTTTTACCGTGGTAATAATATTTAGACCTCATATAAAAATGAATTTAGCGGACTTTGACTTACCTATGCACAAATGGAAATTTCATCAATATTGAATATTAAGGTGTTAAAACAAGGTCAGCGGGAGGAGTATGTTTGAGAAAAAATAATAGTTAAGATTATAAATAAAGAAATATTAAAAAATAAAAGGGCAATAATAAATAATTTGTGCCAAAAAGTGTAAAGATTTTTGCTCATATCTGTAACAGAAATTTTCTTCAAAGTTTGGAGCACCACTGCATATGTTCATTTGTTGTTTTTTGCTTTTTTTGGTTTTTTTTTTTTGGAAAATTGTATTTGTCAGTATTTTGAGGCAGCATATGATTTAATTAAACTGTAACAATAGTACAATAGACCTACCATGGTCAAAATCATGCAGGAATGTACATTAAAAAAGTGGTGATGAGTCCTCAAAATCAGCTGGGACTCACCATTCTGAAAAATGAGTCCTAGGTCCTAGGACTCATCATGAAAAATTCTTAGTGAGAACCCTGGACATGTGAATGAATACAGAATATGTTATGAAATATTTGTTTGAGGTTTTCTGTAACAGTAATGACCTCGGGAGTTATCAACAAACTTGAAAATGTACTTATTTTTGTAAATGCTGAATAGAAACTACAGAATATGTGTCAACTCAGGAAATATCTGCACAATTCTTTCTTAAAACTTCTGGTTCCATAAAAAAAGAAATATAACTTAGTCATTATTTGTGTGAATACCTGAACTTTTTAATTAAGTGTATTTGTGGTTACACTTGTTTTATATTAATTAATTCTTATTTATTTGCAGGTACATCGGTTGGTAATTACAGACACAGAAAATCATGTGAAGGGCATTGTTTCTTTGTCTGATATTCTTTCATTCTTAGTCCTTAAACCAATGGGTACGTAAAAATATTAACTTAAATTTCACATTTATTACTGCCTCTGATTTCTAACTAACAGTATGCTTCTGTTAATGCATATCGGAATGTACATGTGCAGATCTAGAATTGTGCATGGTCATCATGTAAAGCCTATTCTAAAAGTTCTATGATCTCTGAATCACCCTTAGGTAATTAATCTCATTCAGGTGAACAGGTAATTAGCTGTATTGAAATGAGGGGAGGTAATTTATAATAAACTATAAATAAGACAATTTTCACCATTAAGTAAGAAAAATCTCATACTTGACTTGATACTTCAGTTGTTAAACTACGAAAAAAACAGGATTACAAAGAATTTTTAAAATCTAAGGAAAAATCTTTACATAAAAGTTGTCAAAATACCGGGGGCAGATGACCCAACTTTACATAGATGGTGGTGTGATGTCAAAGCGTAGGTATTATAAATTGATTATCTGAGTGGTGTAATACCCTTTTTTGCCTGAGGGGATAATTATGACATTAAACAAGCCAGGAGGGAAGACAAGAATCTCAACTGGTGATTATGCAATAATTTGATTCATAACCTATTTGTAAATGTGCTCACATTAGATAATAGAAAAAAACCATTTAGATAATAATGATGAAAATAACATTGAATTAATAATAATAATAAGAAGAAGAAAATAGTTATATTGGTTTTAATTGGATCTTTTTTCACAAAGTTTTTGACTGATTTCTATTGCTTGTAAATGTGACAATATTATTTGATAATTTTGGATTAAATTATATCAATCATTAACTATTTTAATAAGTACCTGATTATCTGAAGATAAAAAGAAAATTTAAATTTTGATAAACCAGATGAATAAAAGTAGATAACATGGTGAACACAGCTTTTGATTCATTATAACTCATTCTGTTTATAACTCATTGAATAGCGAACCTTAAGACCAAAATACTTTTTTGCAGAATAAATTAACTGGGGTAAGTCCATTTACACGTATCTGTACAAACGTGTGTCTTACCGGATGGACTACTAATAGAAATTATTTTTCAAATAACACGTTTTATTTTATTTTGGTATATATGTACTAACAACAATATCATGAAAATTATTATCACATAATATTTATCATTTATTCAACTATATGAAGCTTTTATAAATTCAAATTATTTTTTAATTTTTATTCCATAATCATTTGCTTTAAAGCTGTATGTCTACCTAAATAAATTTTTCTTAGCTGGGCACCTGTATTTTTGTCTCGCCTATCCGGCGGCGGCGGCGGCGGCGTAAACTATTTGTATAAAGCTTTATATTTCAGAAGGTAGAAGACCTGGATGTTTCATACCTTGTATGCAGATACCTTATGTTATGAACTTTCCGTCTGTCATATGTCCGTTGTCCTTGACCTCATTTTCATGGTCCAGCGACTGCTTGAAAAAAATGTATATTTTTTTTGTCATGTGAATTTCTCACTTATTATGAGTAATAGGATAAGTTTATTTGGTGTATAGGTTCCTTGCAAGTTTAAATGTCCGGATCAGTGATCATGGTCCGTTTCTCAGATACTATAAGCAGTAGGTCAACTATATGTGGTGTATAGAATGATTGTAAGGGGTACATGTCAGTGTTAAGTTTTTGTGTTTTGGTCTGTTTTTCAAATACCATAAGCAATAGGTTGACTATATTTGGTGTATCGAATGATTGTAAGGTATACATGTCTGTCTGGCTGGTATCATTTGTCCTTGACCTCATTTTCATGGTTCATTGGTCAATGTTAAGTTTCTCTTGTTTGATCCTCTAATCAGATACCATAAGTTATGGATCAACTATATGAGGTGTATGGAATGATTGTAAGGTGTACATGTCTGTCTGACAGGTTTCATCTGACCTTGACCTCATTTTCATGGTTCTTTGGTCAATGTTAAGTTTCTGTTGTTTGGTCTTCTTCTCAGATGCTATAAGTAATAGGTCAACTATATTTGCTGTATGAAATGTATTTTATTATGTAACTGCTGATTACTTATATTGAAATAGTCTGATTATTTTATAAAAATCTTTAAATTACATTAATAATGATAATAAATCATAAAAACTTTTAAGGGATCATTACTAAACAGTGATTAATAAAAAAGAATTGGAAGGTGTGAAAATGTTAAAGTGGAACTAAAACGCTTATAGAAAGTTATTTTCATTTTATAGTACTAAAAAACGTATAAAAACGCAAAAAACCCGATGAAATTCGGTAACTTAGTTTTCGAGATACTAGCAAAATACTGGCCGATCGTCATTTGCACACCTGAACGATTTGTTAAACACTCGAATATTACTAGTCGCCGGAAGTGACGTACTGTGCGGTTCAGATCTTGTACATAAATAGGTACAGGTCATTTGCAAAGTGAAAGCAGATTCAGTTGATTGTTTATACGTTATTGGTGACAACTATCGATTGACAGTGCTTCTTATATATTCACCGACACTTGTTTGATGAAACATTGTACTTAATTTAAATCTACAATTCAACAATGGGAAGGAATTGTGCAGTTGCGGGATGCAGCAACTCTGCAAAAACGGGACATACTCAACACGCTTTTCCAAAAGATGACCGACAACGTAACTTGTGGGTTCGTTTTGTAAAACTAACCCGTGTGGATTTTACTGTGCCAACTAAACACTCAGCCATATGTTCATAACACTTCTCACAAGAATGCTATGAGGTTGACAGGTTGAGATTCAAGGAGTTATTTGGTTTATCTGCTCATAACGGCAAGAGACTATTGCCAGGTTCAGTGCCAAGCATTTATCCCAACCAGCATGACCAGTATACATGGTATAGTGACGGTCTGCACCAAAATACTTTTGAAAAAATAATTCTAACATGTCTGATCTTATTTGTTTTTATATACCATGCATATGTCTTTATATATACATCAAATTTATGTGTATATATGCACATGTTTGAAAATGAATGCATTATCATAATGTCATTGTGAGAATAGGCCTACATTAAGCCTATGCAGCCTCTCCTGTTGAATCAAAATTTTTTATGTATAACTATATTGTACCTTTACATCATACATAGGATATATTTAAGGGTATTTTTAGAGTTATTGTGTTTGATTTACACCCCTTCTTTTCAAACCACCACAGTTACCAACATCCTGAACATAGGGCTACTTAAAAATATTATTAATGGAGCAAGTAGAAGGTACATGTAAGGCCGCTTATATCAAATGCAGAACCTTGACAGGCATGACTTTGAAAAGATGTAGCCAACAAGCTAACATAAGTTGTAGTACAATAAGAGGCTATTATAGCAAAATGTGTAGCTCCATAAAAAGTTATTCTGGTCCCATGTCCCTCTGAATTTTTTTCTCTTTCTATGAGCATAAAAGTTATACATTTGTAACCATAATAATTTCAAATATTAAGAGTCTGCTGACTATGGTAAAATAATACAATATAGAACAATACATGTACTTCCATGATATAACTACCTCTCTATTTATATAACATGTTCATGATCATAATCCTGATAATGCAGAAAATAATTTGAGTAAAAATGTAGCTTTTTTTAAAGACATTCTATTTCATTAGCAATGTAAAGCTAAAGCAAAGTTTGAATGTCTAATTATTTATTAAAAGAATATGTATTTATTTATTCATTATTTATAAAAATATATATATATGACACTTCCAATCGTGCAAGAAATTTTAATTTCCCCCTAAATAGTATTAAACACCTGTGAAAATTAAAACTAGTTCATGATATAAAACAAATTAGTAAACATGTGGATGGATATTTATCACCTTTAATCCTGGTAATTAAAACAGTTAAAGTTTTAGCACCTATTAATTAACATTCTGTTATCTAGTAATAAAGATCAAACAAAAGTTTTAATCCCTCCAATCAGGTAAATAACAACTTGGCCATGCACCTACCACCTGTGGAGTAAATCAATATACCGGTAACAAAGTCATTAGAAAGGTGTTATGAAAACTAGTTTTGACTGGTATTATAATTCAAATTACACAAAGAGCATAAAGTCCCATAACCAATATTAACCAAATTATAACTCTACAAATGTGGGAATTATTTTATAAGTTGAATAATTTTTTTTTATTAAAATCCATCAAAATCTTTTATTAAAGTTTTAGGTGTACAGTGCAGTTTCTCCAATGATTCTCTACATATTTTTATTATTACAACAAGGATTGTAAGAAATTACTTATCCCTCTCTACATATATGTCTCTGATTAAACTAAGAAATTTATTATATTTTTATAAGAAAATTCTGAAATTTTATGAATCTGTCAATTCAATAAAAAAAAAAACACATTACAATTCTACATCAAAATCTATATTACTATTTAGTAACTTATATCACTATTTGTAAAACATCTGTTTTAAAACTATCAATTAATATTGTGTCTTATATTTGCCTGTTTAAAAAAATAGTGTTTGTTTTTTATTCCTATAAGATGGTCTTCCATTTGTATTTATGTTATACACACCTTTCAAAATATCTTTCACTTTCATTCTTTTTATATATACGTATATGGGGGCATTTATTGAAATTTATTGGCTATACTATTATAAATCACTAGCATTGCTGTCTTCATACATAATATATTCCTTCTGGTCAATGTAAACAAGTTCAAGAGTAGCCCGCACTGTACGTCATTTCCGGTCAATCGGGGTCACTCAGCGAGGAAACCCTGTTTCCAGGAAATAGCGCTCATTGGATTTCCCACAGGTAAAAATAATCCAACTTCACTCGCTATTTTCTCCGTTATTACTTGACCAAATTTCATCAGGTTTTTTGCGTTTTTATACGTTTATTTAGTACTATAAAATGAAAATAACTTGCTATAAGTGTTTTAGTTCCACTTTAAAATAAGGTCACTTGTGCATGAATTTTTAACATAGAATAAAGTTCACTCCAGTCCCTTCATAAAGATTAATTGACTTCATGTTCATTCATTATTAAAATGTTAATTTAATGTAAAGCTTATATAAGCTTATTTTTTTTTTACTTTCAACATAAATTCAATTATGAATACTAAAAGTCAGGCGAGACATTTCAGTGTGTCCACTCTTGTTTCAATCATAATTTTCCCGGGTTCAGCCATGCATTATTTGTTAATTATGGGTGTCATAATGCTAATCTTATCATAAATTTGGATTATCTTCCCCTGATACCGCTGGATGGCTCTTTTTCAGAAACAATTCTTTTGGTTGTAATTTAACAAATCAGGATACTTGTGGGTTGATGAGACAAAAGTCAGAATTATTGGGAAAGATTTCTATTGAATATATGTTCCTTATTTCAGGTTTTGAACCAACTAAAAAATCTTGATATCTGTGATAGAACTCTGGGAACTGCTGGTAAAAAACTAGATCTCAATGTCAACCTACTACCTGTCATGGACAGAATGTAATCACTGCTGTGATTGGATGAGAAGGACTAGGATGTAGTCCAGCAGAGAGGATTTCCATGACTGTGATTTGTTGAAAATGTCTCAGTTGAGATGACATGTTGTCTTTCATGATGGCATTGTGGAGTTATTTATATCAGCTGAGATTCTGATTCATCAGAATGTTTTACATAATAAACACAGACCATTCCATTTTAAAATATGAAATCTTTACAATATCAACAAATGAAAAAAAAAATGTAATTTGCATATGATTGATTTATTATTATCAGACACAGTTGCTTCACTGTTTATACTGCAATATATTGTTACACGAAGTTATATTTTTTTCTTATTAGAATCATTATTTTATCCCTGACATGATTTCTTTCTGATCAATCAGATCCCATGATTTCTTTTTGATCAATCAGATCCCATGATTTCTTTCTGATCAATCAGATCCCATGATTCTTTCTGATCAATCAGGTCCCATGATTTGAATTGGTTATCAAAGAATCAGTGGGTGAAAACGTGGAATCTTCAAGGTTTCTTTTCTTAAAGTTATGGAAAATTAAAATCAAAATAGTTGATATTTTTTTTTTTCATCAAAATTTTAGAATAAAGAAGGTAATTTATACAGACCCATCTCTATTATTTTACCCGTTTGTTTTTCTACTGAACCAAAAAGCTTTTAATGTGATATCAGACATTTCTGAAGGTGAAAGTCATCATTTTTGTCCAAATAGTGCTTAAATTTATGGTTAAATTGTAAAATATTGCTCCAAATTTACTTTGATTTGTTAAAGTTATTTCTTGAATTTGGGAAAAATCTCACACCGGACAATTGTGGATTGATATACTATCCTATGTAATGAAGAAGACATTCCCTGTCAGTTTTTATGGATTGTTAAATGACCTATTAAATAGCTTTTTAAGGTTTTTTCCTTATTTCTTGAAAACTATTAATAAATTTCAATCAAATTCATTAATTAAATGATATTGTCGACACATTTTGAATTGATTCAATCTAGTCATTCATCATGTCAGCTCTCATTGGAAATTTACTGTTTTGGACATGAGATAATCGTAGGAAAAATGATAATGGCATTGTAAATGAAAGTTTGTTGAATCACATTAAGTTGATTAAGTGTGGTAAACCTTGCTTTTGTTCAGAAATTAGATCAACGGTTTTGTTCATATAGGAAAAAAAAAGAAAGTTCATTATAAAAAGAAAACAAAAGAATTATTAATAGTTTTATTCAATTTGTAGCTGTTATTGGACAGCTGTTTTTTGGAATAAGCTGTATTTCTAGATATTGGTGATTTTACAGCTAAATATTAATATTCTGAAACTAAGTATATATGTTTTCCTGATTTTAATGTTTATTGGGTATACATATGTAATGGTGTTTTTTTTTTGGTGGGGGGGGGAGGGTGGGGGTTGACAGAAAATACTATAACTATATCATCAAAAAAGCTATAAAGAAGTTAATTTTCCAAAGAGATATATTTATCATATATTGACATAAAAGACTGTGAATATGTCAAATTTAAATGTGAATTGAATTTTAAGCGAAGGAAAGAACCATTTGAGCAACCATATGTGTTGGAGACAGGTAAGGGGTTTGAGAAAAATTTTTATTCCAGGCTCTTAGGTCTGAACAAAAAGCAGAATTCAAATCTTGAAAAAACCTACAGAATAGAATATAACTTGGAATCACATAGTACCACACCACCCATACAGTTCTGCAAACCGCCGATAAATCTGGCTCTGCGGTAAGAAATATCTATGTTTACGATTAGAGGATGGTATAAAAAATTGCAGATCTTATATGTATCATATGAGTTTGTAATGGATAAAATGGATATTTCTTATGGCAGAGCCAGATTTAGCCACAGTTTGCAGAACTATATGCAGGGTGTGAGTACTATATTTTGAAATAAGAAGCAATAAAAAAAATCCAGTCTCAAAGACTTTGTAAAAGATTTTCCATCTTTCAAGATCACTTAAAACATTGAATACATGTGGTTGCTCATTTTAATGCCTTAGAAGAATAATTCTTTCAGTCTTGGTCAAGTTGTAACCATGTATTTACTACTCATTGTCATGAATACTTCATATTTAAATGTTACACAAATTTACACATATTTTTCTTATCTGTTTATGATTTTGTGTTGAGTGAATGGTCATTTCTCAGGAATTTCACTTTAAACTATCATGTATCTGTGCATGTTAAATAGAGGTCTGTATTCAAATAAATTAATTGTTATTTATTACGTTTGTCATGGGATTTTTAATCTCACATATTTTGGTACCAAAACATGGATTTTTTAAAAACAACCTACCAATTGTACCTAAGACATGTTTTATATCCATTTTTTGTTAAGAATAATGTTATTTCTTGTTAGAATCAAGATGAATGTTGAAGTCTCTATATATTTATTGAATTTTAAGATTTTTTACAAACATAAATTCTGAGTGGTATAGGTTGTTCGTCATGACTACTAATGATCACTAGGTACTCCGGCTTCCTCCGCCAATAAAAAGTGGCCGCCGCAAAATATCCAAATGTGATGAAAACGGCGTAAAACCCAAACTAAACAAACAAATAAACATAAATTGGTCTGACTGAACTCACAGATGTGATTATTTCTAAACAATGATTCAGCTCTCATATTTGCAAGTATGTATTTATTTATACATGGAAATATATGTATCAGCCTGTAACACATACATACAATCAATCATACCTGTCGAGCTATACGTATATACTTTCTACAATTTCTTCATATTTTTAGTTGGCAAATTAAAATCTATTTTGCATTTATAAAGCAATGCAAGGTGTATCAGGTGGTTACGGTCTCGTCAAAATTGAAATGTTTGGGTAGGGGTTCTTCAAAACAAAACACAAGAAATATAGTTACCTTTAATTGGAAGTACGTAACCATAGATACTGAAAATGAGATTTATTGAAGATTATTTAATAACTTATTTATGATGTGTTATCAATTTCTGTTATTTTACAAAATATAAAAATGCCTTTGATATCACACCAGATTTAACTTAGGAGAGTTCATAAAAAACATTGCATGAAAACTTGAACAAAATACCTGTGGTAAAGTTTGGGGTGTTCTTTCTTTCACACCTGATCTTATGTTCTTAATTTATTTATTGTTTATATTGTAAACTAACATCAAGTCAGATCTTAAAGTCTTAATTTATCTATAAATATATATATATATGTAATCTTTACAAATTAAACAGATTATTGATAAAATGAATTTTAAATCATCCTTAAAAAAGTTTTTACTGTAGTTGGTAGTGATACTGAAAATAGACGTTAAAAAGGTCAACAGGAAATCTTTCAACATAGTTATAAAAGACGAAATTCTTTTCATGTGAAAAATGAGATACCAGTAATTCATTTGCATAAAATTCATGATGCATTTAATGCCTGTATCCATCTTTTCTTCCAAGAATTTTTTTCAATCTTGCAGATGAAAAATTTTTTATTTATTAAATTTCAATGGTAATCATACTGGGTTAACATGTTAAAAATGAGATATATTATATTTGTTGGACTATAAGCTGAACACTGGAAAACTACTCCCATAAATTTTTATGTTTAAAGAAGTTATGCATGTAACCAGCAAGGAAGTGTAATTATTTTTATGGATCTATTTAAAAAAGAGGGTTTTCATCTTGGAAAATTTTTCTGCAGTGATTTCCTTCCTTTTGGGGGCATTGGTGTTCCAGTAACTACTGTTGAATCTACGTGATGAATAAGGTCCGATTATAAATAGAAATATTTGACGTCAGTAACACCAGGCTGTGGGTCATTTTTTCTCTTTGCCAACTCATGCTTCCTCTTTAAAATGAGCATATATGTTGCTGAAAGTGGCATTAAACCCCAATACTCCAGAACAGTTATTTAAATGGTGGTTTCCCAAGTTTGGGAAAGTCTTGTACTGATTTTATTAGCTTTATAGTCCATCAAATCATGTATGATGTGATTTCTTTTTTGTCTATGTTGTGAATATTGTAAATATATAAATAATATGTAAATACTATTGATTAATAACTATTCAGAATATGTTTTGTAGAGCTGATGACAAAATGATGAATTGTTAATTAAAAACATGAAGAAAACATGCATACTGGAGTAATATTATTTTTTGTGTGAAAGTTGAAGTAGGTGTGCAGTAAAAGTTGATGAAACTGTCATTGTACATCTTTCAACCTGAGAGGTGTGTCTACAGCTGCGTAACATCTTTATGGTCCCACATTACAATTTTGTGAAAAACAAGCAAATAGCTGGAGCATTCAAGTTTCTTATTCCCTACACTATGTACTTTTATCTATGGAAGATAAGTATAGTTAGACCTTTCTGTAATAAATTAACATTGATCAGACAATATATATTGTTTCTGTCTTGGACAATTCCTGTAAGACCTCTCTGAAATAAATTAACATTGATCAGACAATATATATTAAGTTTCTGTCTTGGACAATTCATGTAGATACATATCTATTAGTTAAATATGCTGACAGGTTTTCCCATTGACATACATATTTTCATCACAAAGATAGGTTTCCATAATAATTGTCAGCCAAAATGAGAAATATGAAATGTAAGGATAACCAGTACGTAATTTATTATCCACAAAAAGATACAAGTACTCTGATGGCATAATGAGCCAAATACTCATTACATAATGGACCAAGTCCTGGCACACAAGAAAAAAGTAAAATGAGTATTGCCCTACTATAATGGAACAAATTATAACAAGTTTCTGGTTAGGGGGGGTGGGGGACATAATGGTATTGTACCGAATAGGGGCCCAGGAGGGCATGCATCGTATCACATTTAAAAGTGTTCATAAACATAATCGCACAAAAACATACATACAGACAATATAGCTACTAAGTAAATCAAATTAAAATAACCCCAAAAAAAAAACATCTATATACTCATCTGAATGGCATAATGGCATATCAGGTCAGGAAGAGTGATTCCCCTTTGCATACGTAGTAACTCAATCATATGTGTTTTGTACTGTAGCTATACCCTCCATGGGCCCATTAATTGGCTAATAAAAATCTTCTTCATAGCAATAAAAGTTCAACACAATCATAAAAGTGGGCTGATCACAATGTACATGCACCAAGAGATGGTGCTAAAAGGAATGTTCCTTGTGTCCAATGTCATCAGTCCAAAGGAGATTTCGTGTATTATTATGTCACTATGAAAACTCAGTTGACAGAAAAAGAAAAATACATACATGCATAAATATATATTGAAATTCTGCAAAGAGCATCAAGAGGGACAGTGCCATTTGGATAAATCCATCTTCTGCTCAATACAGAAAGTCCGTTCAAAATAAAGTATATATACATATGTTAAAAAAATACATCTGTGAATTTGTAGAAAAAAAGTAAGATTGTAGTTTACATTCCACCTTTTGAGAGATAAGAACAAAGGATACAAGTGTCTTGTCTTTGTTATTGACCAGCCATATTAATTTATTTTTTGTCTTCAAGTTTTTGACTTGTACAGGTAAGTTTTTGAACATCTCTGTGGTGTGATTGAGATGTACAATGAAACAGAAAGTGGATTTCGTCCTCCACCTGACCCGAACTGCACTTACAGCAGATTCTCACTGATTGTGGCAGAGTGTACTCGAATATCTACCTAGTTCAATTTGCAACTTATATGCAGAAATTCTAAATTTGGATAACATTCCTCTGCTCAGAATTTTTTATAATTAATAAATAATTTTGTAATCCAAAATTGTTATTAAATGTAAGATGCATATTACGGTAAGTTTTCCATCTCCAAAGTCAGATGACTGTTGGTGTATGCCATTTATTGATATAGTATAATTGTTTTAATATTCTATTGCAGTGAGATTTAAATATTTATGTTGCCCTGTGAAACGATCATTTATTTCTGTAGTGTTTTGAATAAGTCAATTGAGTGACCCATACCATGAAGGTTTCTTTTGGTTTCAGATAAAAATTTTGACAGATTACTGATAGGCTTCTTTGAGTAGTGGAAAAGATGAATAAAGAATTTCTAAGCAGTGCCAAAATTTAATCCTGTGTTTGACCACAATAAACCACCACACTACATAAAATTACACCACTTTCCAAATAAACATTTGTTGCTTACCTCTATCAGTTTGTTTCGAACAGGGATCATACTACAGCGATTTGCCTGTTGTCCAATGGCCGGCTGTTGTATTTGTTGTCAAAAGTCCGTAGTCATTTAGTAATCTAGTATAGATCAATTTTATTGTATACAATAAACAAACCGGTATACATATTTACAAGTCTGGACAGTTCTTGTAAAATATTTGCATGTGCAGTAATAAGTTGACGGCCTTGTACGATAATTATAAAGTCCTAAATTATCCAAGTATGCTTACACAATGGATCAGGCACACGTGCACTGCGAAAGTCATCATTTACCGTGAAAAGTTGATTACACATTAACAAATCATTAAAAATTAATAAGCCAAAGTCAAGTCTGTGAGATGCTTAAGCGTCTGTGTCGTCCGTCGTAAACGCATTGTGCGGTAAGGTGCATTCGACTCGGATTTTAATTGTCAAGTACTACTTCCTTAAATTATAAAATATGGTAGAAAAGATATCTCAATTGCGCCTAGGATATAAACATAGTAATTATAAAATTGTAGGTCGAACTGTCGGAATTCTTTCTAGACATCGGGCCAATAATAAAATTCTCGGGACATTGTAAGCTCAGCAAATAAATGAGCATCGCTAAAGATCCAACACAACATCCAAATTAAAAGTAGATTGATTTAAAACATAACAACCTTTATTTTCAATTTTCTTTATATGATATTTCAATGATTGTAACTCTAAGGATTGTCTGCATCTTATCTACCCAAGTGAAACTGAAATTAAAGAGACCAGTGATGCATCTACTCCATTCCGGGACTTCTTAGTGACATAGATGAAGAAATTCGATTGAAATCAGAACTATTTGACAAACGTGATGATATTTCATTTTCCAATTATGAGTTTCATCTTCTTTAGCGGTAATATACCTGTTGTATGTACATTTCACATTTTATCATATTGGGAATTTCTTAACAGATCAAAATTGCTGCCATACAAATTTGTATAGGTCGTGTAAGGCTTCGCTGTTATTTCAAGTTGAACTTGAGAACACCATTAAAGCCACTTCGAATCTTAAGTCAAGAATTAATCCACTATATACTTTCTCTGATATTCCGTTATTGACTATCTCTTTTAAACAATAAGACGGGACTACAGAAACAACATTTTTTCCACAGAAAAAGGGTAGAATTGATAGAATGGGAATGGAAACTGGGTAGATTTTAGTATAAGGGTACGTTGTGAAAATGGTGGATTGGACATGGGTAGGGTATATCTGTTCGTCTGTTCTCCCTTCTCGTCTTCTTCATCGTGCTTTCTTCTCATGTATTTATCACCATTTTAAAGATAGGCGATGGAAATTCGAATTAAATCAAAGCAAATAAGCTAAGGTCGCATTTGAACAAACTTCAGTACAGTATTAATATATATATATATATACGGTGAAATATCCGCATGTTCTTACAATTATACACACATAAAATAAACAGCACGTATACTTTTATAAGCACACAAAACACAACATATTTACGAAATGTGAAAAATGAGATATATTGTGATAAATCCATATTTATAGAAAGGATAAGTCGAGTTTACTTGTCAAATAAGTACATATGTTCTATTCCAGGAACTGTATATTATATGATCCCTGTCTATTCCAAAAAGAGCCGAGGTTTTTGAATCGATAGATTAAAAATTCGTCTTTTTCTTCATACATGGTAATGTTCACGCGGAAATCTGTAAATAAATAAGAATGTCTAAAATTATATTCGTTTTCTTTTTTCTGCATAGTTCTCGTTTTTCTGATATCGGTAAGTACTATTTATACCATGGCTTTTAACAGATAACGAGTGCTAACTAGTAAGGCATAGTGTAAATGACTTTCATTTTTACCTTTAAACTTTCAATTTGCCAATGAGGTGATAGTTATTTTCAAAATCAAATATTTTTATTGGAAAGAGCACATAAGAGGCGTGATCCAAACACAATATATAAAACATTACGTGTATAAACATTTAAAATATAAGTAATCTCAATGTATATAATAGTATACCAAACAATGAGTAGCCATATAGTCATACAGTCATAATAATGAATATTGACTGATACAGTTGTACGATCCATGTTTTCAAACGCTTCCTTTATGAGGTTTCGTATTTTGTTTAAAGATTTTGGATTCAAGAATTCTGATAATGATTCATCTGTAATATTATCGGTGATTTCATATTTAATTCGTAGAGAATTATAATGAGGACAATTAAACAAGAAATGGTATTCATCCTCCACTCGATCAACGCAAAATTTACAAAATCTTTCATTTGGTGGAGTTTTTGGTTTGGGGTATCTACCAGTCTCAATAGCTAATGAATGAGCACTAATTCTTATTTTAGTCAATTTATTTCTAAGTTCTATTGGTATGCTAAAATTAAGATGTTGTTGTTCGAATTTTGCAAAGGTTCTACTGTAAAACTTGAGTTTTCCCGATGCCTCTTCTTTAATTTTCGAAAATTCAAATTTAATTTTTGATTTATAGTAATCTTGAAGTTTTGATTTAAACATTTGCTTAGAAATATTAAAGGTATCGATTTTTGTCTTTTCGATGAGTTCTTTTAGACATTTCGACCATGAGTTTTCTTTTTTTGAAAAGGACTTATCCGTTTCAAAAGCAGCCTTTAGAATACAGTGTGGACCATCCGCCTATTCACCAATATCACTTAATCGTGAATAATAACCAAACATTAGCGAGTAAAATTTCATATATATTGGGAGTGTACCCAGTTCACACCTTACTGTCATGTTTAAAGACTTACTATGAACACCAACAATATTTTTTAGAATCATATTTTGTGGGTTTTTTTTTCAAACTGGGCCTTATCTAGGGACTCGAAGTTTGGTTTAAAATCAGATATCCAGATTTCAGAACCGTAAGTTATAATATGGGCTATCATAGAGTTATACAATTTAAGTAGTGATTTAGCAGACAAATTATTGTTGCAGAGTAGCTTTGATTTTAAGGCGAAGTAAGCCTTTCTTGCTTTATCAGAAAGATTTGACACAGACTCCCTGAACTTTCAATTAAAATAGAACACTACACCTAAGTATTTGTATGAATCTACAATTTCAATTGCATTTGGTCCATAATAAAAGTAAAGTGTATTCCTTTCAGTTTTTCTTTTAGAAAATATCAAGATTTTTGTCTTGCTTTAGTTCACAGTAAGCCTCCAATCGCAGCAGTACATTTGAAGTGAGTCGATACAGCGCTGGAGAATAGTTTGAGTTTCTGAGACAAGCAAAAGGTCATCTAGTTTGATAAGATCAGAAATTCTATCATCAAAATATTTTCCTATATCATTTACAAATATATTAAAAAGTGTGGGCCTTAGACTATCCCCTTGTTTAACTCCTTGGTTTGCAAGAAATATAGTTGGCTATATTGTTTTGGAATTTTACAGCTGTAGCGAGTATCCATGTATAAGTTATGAATTATGTTATAAATTTTTCAATTTATACCTTTTGATTTTGATTTGAGAAAAAGGGCTGATCTCCAGACACTGTTAAACGCCTTCTTAAAATCAATAAAACATACATATAGTTTTTACTCCTGTAGACATATTTATTAATAATTGTTCTTAATATAAAGATACGGTCAACAGTTCTATAGTTTTTCTTAAACCTTCCTTGATTAGGGCTAAGAAGATTATTTGTCTCTAATTAATCACTTATTCTTTTTTTGTAGAAGAGAAGTAAACAATTTACCAAGACAACTTGAAATATTTATCCCTCTGTAGTTTAATACCACTGTCAGCTGGATCCCCAGATTTATATGCTGATGAGAGGTAACTCCTTGAATTGCGTCGTATACAGCATAGTATAAATTAACTATATCTAATATTAGTATCTTTGGATTGTTATTTTGAAACTCCTGGGACGATGCCTCTGCATGGTGGACCCAAGGTCCCCGAGGGTATTCGCCAACCCAGTCGTCAGACTTCTCTGACACGATTATTCATTGATTTGTTATAGAAATTACCAGTATTTAGCAAAATTCAAAAATAATAGAATTACTAAGGGTTCATTCCTTGTATTGCACATGGTAGATCTCATTAGCTGGAATTTAGCTTCCTATTTCAGAGTTTTGGTTAAGAGTACTTCTTGTTTTAAAATAAGTTTGGTTTTTGGTCTTCCAAATGTTTCGGTTTTAATGCTGCTGTGAGAGTTAACTCCTTGAAATGCGTCGTATACAGCATAGTATAAATTAACTATATCTAATATTAATATCTTTGGATTGTTATTTATAAATAGAGGTCAATAAGGAAATGTTCCAAATTTATGGGAAATGCCCCGAATTTAATATTTTGTTGAAAAGTTTAGTTAAAGTTATTTTCAGTGTCTTCAAAAATTCAAAAGGCAATGTGTAAAATATAGAGTAGAGTCGGGGATTGAAAGTTTGAAGTCTAGAGTTGAAGTGCATTTTGTAACATTATGGAAATCTTAATTATTGTAATGGAGGTGTGAATCTTGTTTGTATTATACCATAGCTTAAGCTCCACCCATTCTGTATATATAATACAATGGATTTCTGAGAACAAACCTGGAATTATGGTATAATATTAAGATCTGCATATTTATGCCATGCTTTTATACTGGGACTATTATACTAATAGTCCCAGTTTTATACATTCACCAGAAATAAACAAATTATTTTCGAAAAAGATCAAAGAAAATTCAGTCATTATGTTACAAAGACTTACAGTTTACAATACTGAACAAATTTATTTATGAAGTAATATATACTAGTCACCGCATGCACACAAATCTAAATACTCTCTCGTGGAACTTCTCGGTGTTTATTTCTCTGATAATTACTTTAAGGTGGTACCTAACACTACAGGGAGATAACTCTGTAAAATCAGGTAAACGTTTTAATAACGTTGTGTTGTTAAGGGAATATTAAGCTTTTCAATGATCAATATTAGTGTTTGTCAAACTGCTATACAATCAGTGTAATTTTTCTGATGAATTGGTTGGTTCAAATGTTTTGAAATTTTAAAATTTTTGTCAATGGGTCAAAGTAAATACTTTGTCAAAATTTTATGAAAATTAAACGAGCCAAATTAATTTTAGTGAAAGTGTTGGGTACCACCTTAAAAAATTAAAGAAGACAAAATTATGTCTGCATGTTAGTACTAATTACTTTTATTTAAAGTTCATGAAGAAAGTTTTTGTTTGATCTCCCGTATGTTTTTCAGCTTTTTTCTCCCTTCTCCCACCCATCTCTACCTTCAACGATCTGATTTTAGATCTACCGCACATGTTTAAAATTGCCCCGATTGCATCGCAAAATTCCTTATACGAGTTTTCTCCCCACTTTCACTAGGGGGCAGTGATAATGTTACTTCCGTGGCGCAAGATTCTGAGTTTTTGACAGAAAGTTAATGCTCTTTGTTGGAAATGTTGAACTCGTTTACAACAAAATTCAGATCCCTTTTATTTCCTCAACAAACCAGTAATTCTAGGAAAAGGAAAAGGTCATTAGAAGACAGGTAACTTTATGCAAAAGAACGCAGGAATTGGAAACATGTTGATATATTTTACGGTTTTACGAAAATTTTCTAAGTTGCCAAAATACAAATTAAAGTATTGTTGTTTTGTAACTTATTTGCTTCTATTTGAATGCTGTCAGAGTTAAAAAATAGATCAAGACTCGTCAAAAAACCTTTGAAATCTTTCCCTTAGGTATCTGAGATTTAACTGGTGTTTGATTCCATATGTCTTTTTGACTGAAAGATTAAAAATGGGGGATGGGACAAACTGGGCGCCTGAACCTGGTGCACCGATAGGGTGATCTTCCACTGTTTATATATACATGTAGACACCTTTACCATGAAGCATGCACATACTGTCTGTATAGCAGATAAACATGAAATAAGCACATGACTGTCCCCCACTCCCCTCCCCCCCAGAAAATTTTGAAGGCGCACAAATGACAGTGCGCGGACAACATTTTTCATTTAAAGAAATGAAGCATGATAATTGTTTATATAAAATACATGTATTGACAAACAGAAAATAATTGTTCTGTGTAGTAAAATGTATAAGAAGAGGAAGTAAATTGTATGTAACTAAATGAATAGTATTAGACATATTTAGACAGTGTGGTAATTTGGTAAAAGACAAAACAAATATAAAATAAATCAGTTTAACTTTCGTTTATTTTTCTGTGAAATGATCACCAGGGCATTTGTTATTTTGGATGTATCCTCTGATGAAATGCTGGAACAATTTCTGTGATCAAATGCTGTATCTCTTCTTCTTTGAATGCGAAACTAAAAAAAAATCTTAATCCCCCCTTCCAATTGAACGTTTAAATTCTTTTTTATTCATTGTGACTACAAAATTTCGTTGTGTGAAGAATGGTTTTGAGTCTTGTGTTAAGAATCTAATTTTCATCACTTGTCACAAATGACAAGTTGTCCGAAATAATTTCGCATATATTGCATGGCTTTTAAAAAGACACGTCAGGTGAATTTGACCAAATCTGTGTCCACATCTATTCTACTCGCAAAAATGTTGTGTATAAACAATGGAAGGGCTTTTCCTGTCAAATTTGTCAAACATGCGTTTTAATCTTTGAAATTTTTTTTTCTGTATGTAAAGATGAAGATCTATACATGTCCAATTTTCAGGTATGATTGCATGTTTATATAGTCATATTCTTATCGTTTTGACATGTGAAATGATGAATTTCCATTTACGATCACTTTTATATTTTTGACAACAGTCATTCTCAATAGTTTTATTTCTTTATCCCAAAAACTAATGGGGCTGGGGTGAACGCTGGATGATAAAGACAATACAATTAGCACATAGTATGGTAATTGTGGGGAATATAATAAATTATGCAGTTAAATATATGTTGTAAACTGAATGAAATCAGACTGATAATCAATTCGGACGCACATCTAATTATTCCAATTTATGGATTATTATTTTAAAATTTAAAGCTGATTTCCAACACTAATAATTGAAACAAAATGACATATCACACTGAGTCAGCGTTGGAGCCAAGTCTAGTTTAAAGTTTGAACTTAAACAAGTTTGTACGAATTTTCTTATCCTGTTGTGTAGCTGATTTAAATGTTACATTGTTGATGGTTTTAATGACTTTCAAAATGTCAGAATTACTAATGCTGCTGTATAGTACAACACAGTTCAGCAACACTTGGGTCGCTATGACCTAAATTTCATGCTTCAGTGAATTTGGTTAAGTTTTGTGTTTAGGTTCATTTCTCAGAAACCTGAAGTAAAATATCAATGTTTTGTTTTGCATTTAGATTCATTTCTTTGGAACTACACAAATGTAAGCATAGTGTATAGACGAAACTTCATCTGTAAATTAAATGTGCCTTGGATAGTACTGAGCAGACATACAATATTTCGGTTATTATGACCTGCATTTTATGCTTAAGTGACTCTGGTTAAGTTTTTTTGTGTTTAGGTTTATTTCTTTTGAAATAAATAAGCATAGTGTATCAAAGAAACTTCATCAGTGGATGTGCCTTGGGTAGTAATGAGCAGTCACACAATAATTGGGTCATTATGACCTACATTTTATGCTTGAGTGACTCTGGTTAAGTTTTGCATTTAGGTTCATTTCTTTGGAACTAAGAATAGTGTATCAACGAAACTTCATCTGTTGATGTGCCTTGGATAGTACTGAGCATTCATACGTGATGACCTGCATTTAAGGCCTCAATTATAGTTGAGACATCCCTTCAAAAGGGTATTTAAGGATTAACTGTAATTTTTTTTAGTCTATGAAGAAATACCTTTATAGCGGGTTATTTGAAAGTGTGCACCATGTTTCAGACTGAAAACAAAATTACTGTCAATTCTTATAATTTATTTCCAACGGCTGTTGGGATTCCCTTTAATGACGTCATAGTAGAAAAGAAAATTTAGTCTATAGAAAATATATAAATGGACCAATCAAAAGACACCTTACATCCAATATTAAATTATTAAATCCAGGTCTCAAAAGAGAAATTTTCTTTGGAATTATTCCAAATGTTCTTGTAAGACTTCAAAATTTTGAAATGAAATCTCTAACAATTCTGAACAGATGTTTCTTGTTATTTCAGTGATGACCAAGATTGCGAAATAATTGATGTTAAAAGACCAAAACAGGAATCACAGCAGCTTGGATATAATTGTAAGTCATTAGGCCGTATAACCTTACATGTAAATATCTGGATCTCAGACATTGCCACCACACTTAAAAAGTTGCTGATGGAATGAGTTTATTTGGTTTGATAACAGTCCCAGTATTTTTCTGTAAAATTAAACCTGGAAATTTGGTGCCAAAAGTACTTGTCAAGCATCTGCCAACCTAGACTCAGTTTTCAAACATTGTATGACATTGATCAAGTCAAAAGGAAAACATCTGATGAACGATTATTTAAAGTAAAATGTTGTGTATGATTTGATTACCTCCCTTACAAGTCGTAAATTATGTATAAAGAAATGGGGGGGGGGGGGGGGGGGGGGTGAAATTAAAATTTAGGGGTGGGGGTAAATGAGAAATTGGGGGGGGGGGGCAATTTTTTTCTCATTTCAGATTTCAGAAATTAAAAAGAAAATTTCAAATTTTTTTTCCAAAAAAAGGGGGGAGGTTACAATAACTTTTTTTTTTGGGGGGGGGGGGGGTCAATATGCAACTTCATAGTGTATTGCACAAAAGCAAAAAAAGGGGTAAATTTTTTGGGGGGGGGGGGGGGGGTAATTCACCACAGCATATTGTATTGCACAAAAAGCAAAAAATTGAATATAAATTCAAATCATATGACCAATTCTAAGTTCTTTGATTACAGTTATTCTGTGTCAGAAACCTATTATGTGTCAAATATTTAATTACAATCCAAATTCAGACCTGTATCAAGTGCGAATATTGTGTCCATTTTTGCCCAAATTGTTCAGGTTTGGAGCTCTGCTGTCGTATCCAGCTGCGCTCAGCGAAGCAATTTATTGTCTTATATCTCAAAAACTAAAGCATTTAGAGCAAAACTGATTGGGTAAGTAGTAAAGTCAAGAAATACCAAAGGGATATTCGAAGGAGAGAAAAATCGTAACAACTGACAAACTCCGGAGAACAACGAAGACAAGACCAAAAAAATACATGCACTACAATTAAAAACTAAAAACATGTCAACAACATGTTTGTCAGGTCATGATCTACCTGCCATGAAATTTTCAGACGAATCAGTCAACCCTTTGTTGGGTTATTGCCCTGAATTGTTAATTTTGAGGAAATTTTGCAGTTTTAGGTTATTATCTTGAATATTATTATAGATAAATACGAACTCTAAACAGCAAAAACGTTCAACAAAGTAAGATCTAAAAATAAGTCAACATGACCAAAATCATTGATTGACCTCTTATAGGAGTTTTTGCCTTTTAAAGAAAGCATCCGGTGTAAACTTTCCTTTAAGGATCTCCTCTGAAGCCACTGGATTGAACTTTGGTGGAATGGTCTTTGGGTGGTCCCCTTACCAAAGTATATCTGGCATCCCCAGCTTCCAACCGACATGGCTGTTGTTACTGAAAACAGATAAGGGGGGGGGGGGATTTAAAAATCTTCTTCTATGAAACTACAAGGCCAATTGTAACCAAACCAAACTTGGCAGTATTGGTCCTTAGAAGGTTCTCTTTTAAGATTATGTCCAATGACCTGGACTGTTAACCAAGATGACTGCCACAGCCGAACCTAGTTTAAAATAGGGCCCTATGGGAAAATTCATTGAAAAATCTTCTTGTCTGAAACCACTTGACCAATTGGAACCAGACTTGGCAGCAATGGTCCTTAGGAGGTCCTCTTTCAGAAATGTGTCGAATTTCATGGACTATGAACCAAGAGGGCCGGCACAGCTGAAATTAGTTTAACATAGGACCCTATGGGAAATTCACTCAAAAATCTTCTTGTCTGAAACCACTAAGCCAATTAGAACTAGCAATAGTCCTTAGATGGTTCTCTTTCAAAAATGTGTCTGATGACCCGACTGTCAACCAAGATGGCCGCCACAGCCAAACTTAGTTTTACGTAGGCCCTATGGGAAAATTCATTGAAAAATATTCTTGTCTGAAACAAGTTGACACTTGGCAGCAACGGTCCTTAGGAGGTTCCTTTTCAGAAATGTGTCTGATTTCGTGAACTGTGAAGCAAGATGGCTGCCACAGCCGAACTTAATTTAACATTGTACACTATGGGAAATTCACTCAAAAATCTTTTCCTCTGAAACTACTGAGCCAGTTTGAACTAAAGTTGGCAGCATTGTTCTTTAGATGGTCCTCTTTCAGAATTATGTCCAATCCAGGGCTTTCCATAAAATTTGAAGTACTAGGCTGAAATCTAAAAGTAGGCGGCTGTGACTTGTGGCCGGCAAAGCTGGTGCCTGTACAGGGGTCTGGGGTAAATAGAGCAAAATCCTATATTCTTGCAATCTCCTGGCACCTAATTCCATCTTTCAAATTACCATTTTTTATGTAAGAAATTAAAAAAAAAAAAATTCTCAAAGAAATTTATAATTTTTTTTGTGTGCAGAATTGTGTAACCTTCAATTCTTCATTATTTTCTTTCCCTAATGCTTATAATTCATTCATTTTTTGATAATAATAACAAATATTATTGTTTTAGCCTACTACTTAATTTTTTTGTTGACCATTGGAACTTCTTTTTTATTATCCTTGCAAAAATACGATGCTTTCCAATTAGAGATGACGTAAATTTACACTTTTAATAGACGAACAATCAGTGACCGGAATTCACGTGAACTATATTTAGCTAAATCTAAACACAGGTTTTACATCCTTGTTTATCGCGACAATACGACTCTTGACGCTTGTCTACATATTAAAATTTTTTTTCTTTTTGAATTTATTTCTTTGTCAGTGAAGTAGCCGGCACTTGTATCCACTGTAAACGGCGGATTTCCTCCGTCTACCGGCTACTTTTGAAAGCCCTGCCAATCACCTGGATTGTCAACAAAGATGGCCGACACAGCCAAACTTAGTTTCATACATGTATAGAGCCCTATGGGAAAATTCATTTAAAAATATTCTTGTCTGAAACCACTTTAAATAGACAGTTGGAAGAAGACTTAGCAGTAATGATCCTCAGATTTTTCTCTTTTAGAAATGTGTCCATGACATGGACTGTCAACCAGGATGGCTGCCACAGCCGAACTTAGTTTAACATAGAACCCTATAGAAAAACCAGCCAAATTGACTGCAACACTTAAATTTTTAGTCCTGCTCAAGGTGAAAAGTTAAATCAAAGTGAGCGATACAGGCTCTTGAGAGCCTCTAGTTTTTTTATCTTTTTACTTATTTTCCTTTAAACAATTTTAGTTTTTGCTAAAATGGCTGAATGGGTAAAAAATAAGACATCTTGGGATAAGATGTTTGATTTTAAACCTAAAGAAGGATCAAGAAATGGACAGCTGCAACAGGGATCATCTGAACAAGGAATATTTAATGGAAATGGACTCTCAGACCAAGGTCAGAATCAAATCAATTACAATAAAGGTCATAGAAGGAGAGAGATATCATCTCAGAGTTATAACAGAGGAAGTACTAAAACGGGAAGTAATGGTGGCCATCTTGTAAATGGTGATAGTAGAGAAATCCCCCCAGATGATATTATTAGTAAAGGACATCAAGTAGTAAGTAATTTGTAGGACTGGAATCATAAAGACTTGTTTCTTTATTTTTCTGCATTTTAACTGCATTAAAAATACAAATTTCACTTTGTTAAAGGCTTGTTTTCATAATATTGTTAATAATTTTTCAGATTTCCAAGTTTCTTGTTTTCAAAAATAATGAGAAAACCATAAACTTATGAACAAAAAATCTATATCAGTGAAATAACAGCTTAAACAAAGGTATACAATATGAATATAAAATACAGTTTCTTTTTAGATATCAGGAGCTTTGAGATAAAAAACGAATAGTTCAAGAATGAGTGTCAACTAAATTTTGATATATTTAAAATTTGATTTGAATGAATATGTTTTTAAATGTGTATCTTATTGTTGAACAGCCAGGAAGAAGAACTTATGCCTCCGTGGTGAAAAATTCTTCTGAGCAAAGGGGAGATAATCAACAGAAAGCAAAAGTGACACATTCAACACAAACTAGTAAGTTACAGAAGGCATTGGATTAAATTATTACCATTCTGGTAACCTGTCCATTTTTAAAAGATATATTTTGATTTTTTATTTTAAAATTTATTTATAGGACAAGCACCTTTCTCTTCATATTGGATGAAAATGAAGGCATAGTGGATACTGTATGTGTTTAATGATCAACATGTAATTAGATTGAACATGAAATCATGTAAGGATCATGATGGCATGAGGCTAGCATTAAATGCCTTGTGGAATATCAGCTTAACTTTGTAAAACTGCAAAAGAGCTTGAGCACCATGAAGAAATGTGAAGATAGGGATGTAGGCAAGAAATTGTAAAAACTAATTTTACTTGCCTGCAAATAATATGTATAGATGCCAAACAAACTGATTTTGGCAGATTTTATGATTTTCTACAATTAGATTCACTCTCTGATCTTATTTAGCAAGTTATTTGATGAAACTCCCATTATATGCCTCACTTAAGGTTAGAATCTATATATATATATAAATGTGATATGTGTTTTACACAGGAGTTATGCCTCACATGTTGTAATGAATAATGTTAGTAATGTAAGGACAAAGTAAAAAATATTGATTCATGAAATTTATTCAGTTATCCAATCAGACATTTCTTGTATAAACACCATTGAAAGCCAACATTTTGAATTATATTATATTATATTTATTTGAAATGCAAAAATATACCCTGAAGGGTTGACAGCATCCTTAAACATTAACATAACATAAATAAAAAGTAGAACAGAGATAAATCAAATAATGTGGAAACACATAGTATGCAGCTGTAGAGTCAACTTTCCTCAGGACTGTGGACCTTTTTTTATATGGAGCAACAAGCTGCATAAGATCGTTAGAAGATCAAATGAGTTTTAGTTTTTCAAAAGGTCAATAATTATTTATACTTGGTTGTATATCATTGATGATATTGAAACAATCCTGTCTTAACATATCATACTTTGTACAATTGAAGAAGAAATGTATTTCATCTGTCTCATTTAAATAATAGGACAGATAGAATTTTGCCATATACATTAGGTGTGATTGCACCAAATCAAATATCTGAATCAATAGTGTAATGACAAACAACGTATAGTATAAAGAAGTAACATGAGTTCAAGAAAAATGCTACTGGTACATGTATAAAAATTTAGGGACAGTAGTAAGGCAAATTTTAAGTTTCTGTAATGGAGGCATATATAGATATAAAACAAAACATCGAGGGTAGGTACTAAGAAGGTTTGAGCTGGCGGCTATAAAGGTGTCTAGTGCAAAACCTGACTCATGGATCATTTTGGACCTATTATATACTGTATTTAAATTAGATGCTTTCATTAGTTGTTATATTTTTTGTATATAGATACCGATCCATCAGAAGGACACAGCAGACAGAAATCTTTGTTCAGTAAACGACCAGATATTCAATTCACAGCGATGGAGGTATGGAGAATAAAGTTTGATACAATTATACAGTGTAAACGATTGTACAATATAATAACCATATCCATACAAAACAGTATTCATTAATACAAAGAATATTTATTAGCAGAAAACAGTGTTTTTATTGGTTTTACATCACTTGCAATTAGGTTTTTGACAAATTTATAACCATAAACAAACAAAATATTCTAACCCTTTCACCGATGGAGTCCCTGACAAGATGGCAGACTTGAGTGGCTACCTCTTTGTTAATGCTTTAGAGCATTAAAATTTAATGTTGGGTCATTTATTCTTTATTTGAATAAAAATGTTAATAAAATATGTTCTCTTCGCGATCTTTTTAGTTTTTGAATGAAAATGCGAAGATTTGGTAGCAAACATGGGTTTCCACGGCTGGATATGTTGAAATTCTTCAAATATCGTTAAAATCACTCTAAATATGCAATTTTGTAATTAAAAATTATATAATTTATTTCAAGAAACAAATTTCCAATCATCGATGTCCATTTCAATAAAATTTTGACAAATTTGGCACATTTGCTACGAAATACAGACTTTCCTGGCATCCAATCTTGCCAAAAAATTTAAATCCCATAAAATCCTCAAATTTTGGTCTTTTCACATGGTTTTTTGTAAAAGATCTGCCATTGTTTTATCTTTATATGGGTTTCAAATATAAGAACTCTTGATGTTCGTTCCAAGAGCAGGAAGTATAAACCTATGTGACAATCCTGGTAAACCAGGATTCGTCGAGAGCGAGTTGACTGGGACTTGTCAGCGAAAGGGTTAATCATTAACACTGCTGACATTTCTGAAACATCTGTGTATGTTTGGCCGACCAAGTGAAACTTTGACTGCCAGAAGATATTTTTCAAGTGTCTTTTTTGTTTTTAAAGGGTAAAAGACACTGATAGACAGCATGTCTGGGGCTCTGGTTTCTGAATGTTATTCAAACTTTTGTACTTAACATAAATAGGCAAGTTCCTCATCTTTGAAATAGCAAATTAAGGTTTTTTAAAGAGATTACATGTTTTTCTTATTTATCAATTTTTAAAAAATTTTGTTTACTGCACTATGGCTTTGGTATATTGGAAGCTTCAGTCTCAAACATGTAAATATTTCATTTCAATCATCACATCAGATTAAAGTTTTTCCGTTCTTTTTAAACAAAACATTTTGAAAATGAAGTTTAGAACAGTTCTACAAAAAATGAGTGAAAGTATGGATATAAATCATATTGTCTATATTGATAGACTGTTAGGTTGGATGAAAAAGAACGGTATAAGATGTTACTACAGCAGTATACTACAGTCCCATTGAAACCCTCGCACAGAGATACTCCACAGGATAGGTCATCACAAGATAGATCAACATTTCATAGGTAAGAACAATCACATGGAGTCCTTTTGCGAAAAGCATAGGAGTTTGAAACTCACTTAGGAGTTGTAAGAATTTATCTTAGATTGTACGACCTATCTGAAAAATTCCAAATAGATTGATATACTAAGAATTTTTATCCCATGAACAGGAACACATAATAAAAATATGAATGAAGTTTTGCAAAGAAGAAAAGTTAATTATTATACTGAACAAAGCTACTCGGCGGAGACTATTGTAATTATCTCCCTTAGAGGTTTAGCGATGGGACATAACCAACTGATCATTTTTCATTTCATGAATGTGTATTGTGGAAAGTTAATGAGTGTACAGAATAGAATAAAGTTCTGCTTTAAAGATCATGACATTATATGGAATATGAGATGTCACTTTGTTATAATTTTTTGCTGATTTGTTTCCACAAATAAAGCATTGACCATCTATAATGTTTGAATATAAATTTTGAAAAGAATAATCTGAACAGTTTGGCTTGATATTATTTTTAAACAAAATAGTGCAGTTTATCAAATTATAGATTCACAAGTTAGATTTAAACTCATCTCGTGTTGATAGGACAGCAATCATTAATAGTTATGGCAGCCTGTAGATCACATGGGGAACAAGGGCCCCCATTTAAAAGTGATGATGCTTATTTTCTTGAGACAAAATTCTTTTTTTATTCAACATGCTATTATGGAAAAAGTTTCATGAATATTGTGAAAAATTTGCAGTAAGAGCAGTTTAAAAGAAATATACTGAACCGCAAAAGAAACGTCGCACAAAATGACATGTTCACATATATTTATTTCAAAGTGACATTTATATATTTTAAATTAATTTTTACAAAATTTAATGAATGATTTACAGTCTTTTGGTTACAATGTTCACAAAAACGTCACAATTGTCGCAACGTCACATGTTTTCAATGCTGTGCTTCCACGTCCGTTAATAACGTGTATGTCCTCCACCGGCACCAATTACTGCGGCACATCTTCGGTACATGGAGTTGATGAGCCGATTAATAAACACCATCGGAATACGTGCCCATACTCTCTGAAACGCTTGTGAAAGTTCAGCTGCAGTTGTCGGACTTGGCTGCTCATTATTCAACCGTCTTTGAACTTCATCCCATAAATGTTCAATAGGGTTTAAATCTGGACTCAAAGCCGGCCAATCCATAACATTAATGTTATTCTGCTGTAGGAAGTCTCTTGTGGCTCTTGCGGTATGCGCATGTGCATTGTCCTGTTGGAAAGTCTTGTTTTGATGACGTGCGAAATGGGGCTGAACATGGGGTGTCAAGACTTGGTCGATGTAACGGGCAGCTGTTACGCCATTTCCTCTGCCTGGGCCAAGGTTCTGAAAGATGACTGGACCAAGTTTAACGTTAAGGCCGATTCCACCCCATACCATGATGCTAGGTCCTCCCCACGCGTCTGTTTCCAGAATGCAGCTGTCTTCGTAATGTTCCCCGTGTCTTCTCCACACTCTGGTTCTGCCATCGGCTGTTGAAATGCAGTAACGGCTTTCGTCAGAGAAGATGATGTTACGCCATTGTCGATTTCGCCAATTCTGTCGCTGAGTGGCCTACTGAAGACGAGCTTGACGGTGTCGAGGAGTAAGAATAGGTCCTCTTGCTGGACGGCGACATCTCATGTTTCTAGCAGCTAATCGCCGACGAACCGTATCATCACTTATGGGTCGTCCATGTGTTCCAACAGTGTTTCTGGCAGTTTCGGCAGCTGGGGTGAACCGATTCATCAAATGGTGACGAACAATGCCTCTATTCTGTCTAGGGGTAGTGACTTGGGGTCTACCACTCCGTGGACGGTCATTTGTGCTGTTTGTTGCATTGTACCGTGTCCGTAGACGTTCAATTGTTCGAACAGCACAGTTGAAGTCGTTGGCAATAACTCTGGCATATTGCCCAGCATCCAATCGACCAATGGCCTGTTCTCTCTGTTATGGAGTCAGACGTGGCATAGCTTATGTGTCAACACTGATACTAACACTCTTTAATTTTCTCCGGCCTTTTATACCCATAAAGGAGCATGAATTTCACGAACATTTAAGATTTAAGAAAAATTATCGCCAAGTGTGTCCCAAGAGCGGTTTTAGGTACGGTCGCTCTACGATATCAACTGAAAATTATTCAACCGAAAATTTAATTTACAGGTAATTTAATCTTACCTGGTGATGTAATCGTAATACTGATTATATAAAAATCATTAATTAATATTTATTTTGAATTTTGCTAACATTTTGAAAAAGCGACGTTTCTTTTGCGGTTCAGTATATGAATAATTTCTTGAAATTCCATCGGTTTTTTTTATATATTCATGTACTCTTTTTACAGACCAGATGAAACTTTACTTGGCAGCAGAGTTAACAACTACATAACAAAAATAGACATTTCACATACAAGGGAAATCCCACGTCACACAGTGACACCAAAATATGTCACACTTCCAACAGGATCATTTCTGTCACAAAGACACATATCACCTTTAGACCTGATAAAATCAGCCAGTTTAAGTTGTAGTACAGTTCAGTCCCCTACCTCTCATCCAGAACGTCCATTACTGGAATCGACCAGAGTAGTAGAATCTCATCATGGTTAGTATTGTAATGTGTACCATAGTACAATTAACGGATAGTCTAAATCAGGATTTTGATAAATGGAAGGTCCCAATAATATAATTGAACTGACAAAACTGTGTTAAGCATTGAAGATTGAAAACAACTTATTTAATATATGCATTCCCGTAAGATTGTTACTGAAACACTTCAGGTTCCGTTAGGGTGTAGTATTTATAGGTTTCACAATAAGTGAGAATTAGATATCGCTTGATATCAAATCAAGTTATTTAATTTGGATATAATAATGAACGAACCTTTGGCAAGTTTATTATTAAGTCCATATTAAATAACAAGAGTTGATATCAAGCGATATCTAATTTTCACGAGTTGTTTTCAACTTATTTCTCTTATGATTCTTCAGGAATATTTGTTTGTTTGTGATTCGGCGTCAGACCTGCGGGAAATCTTAACGTTCATTTTTCTGTGACGTCAAATGTTCCTGTGCAACAGTGGTTTTCAATGATCAACGCATTGATTTCAACCAATCAGAAAACCGCTACATTTTGATCAAGGCTAATCAAATAAAAGAATTTCTCGTAACTTGTTCATACCATATGATAGGGAATTAGTTATGACAAATAATTCATTGCGCGAGAAATAGATAATGCACCATCATAAGACTCATAAGATAAAATGGAATAAAAAATGGAAAAGGGGACAGTGTCAAAGAGACGACAACCCGAGCAAAGAGCAGTCTTCAAATGCAGCGAGAAAATTCCCTCATCCGGAGGCGGGCTTCAGCTGGCCCCCACACTAAATTCTGAAACATACAAATGAATCAAAATTCAAAATACACACAAGACTTTTTATTATGAGACTAACAAAAGCTAGATGTTCTTGACTTGGGACAGGTGCAAAAATGAGGTGGGATAAAACATTCTTGTAAAACAGAAACAAATACTAAAGGCTTAACTACTGTTGAATACCATCCTCTGGTGCTTTAGTTCTAAAATCATAATGACATATCATTGACGAAAGTCTTAATTGAGAATGGATGCAAGATTTCCTATCATTCGTTCTCTAGAGGTACTCTGATTTTCTCTTCTAGATAGTTACAGGATACCATAATGAAATCTTAATAAATTCCCAACAAAGTTTGGAGGGTATATGGAAGTATCATGTCTGTCTATCTATTCTATGAAACTTCATACAATGATAGAACACCAGAATGTTGATGTACATGAGGCAAAATAATTCCTGTCTGATATCTTGAAAGAGAAATAATTTGACTTGAGCACCTTAATATTTTTCAGTGAGGAGTATCATTTGGTAAATTTGTTCACAATACCTGTAGTTCTAGTTTTAGATAAATGTTAATTTTTAATGTATGATATTTGTAGATAAATCATTGTTTCCAGAAAAAGATTTTACTCTGGACACTAGTAAAAGGTAAGTTTAGATCATACCACATGGACTTATTGTTCATTTGATTCATTTGCATGGAGAAGAGCTCGTAAGTTTATAACTTGTGTCTAATTTGTTTTCACATTGTGACTTTTGATAATAAAATATGTTTAAAATATTTGCCAAAAAATTCTTTTAGAAAAAAAATTGTAAGTTTGTGATTCTCCAAATTCTCCTAAATACAAAGAATTAAAAAAAAAATGGGTTCCTTTTCTATGGAAAAACTAATTTCAAAGGGAAAACTTCAAAATATATTTTCCAGTTTAAGCATTCTTAGGACATTAAAAAAAATGTTTGTTTCTCAAATTGACTCAAGCCTTGCTGCATAATTGAAAATTTTGCATGTACCTATCAGTATTTTGCAATTTATTTTTATAGAAACACTGATGTATCTCATACAGATTACAGGAGTTCAAAGTACTTGTCCGAAAACTGGGCATCAGATCTGTAAGTTGTACCAGTATTTTAAGTTAGGATTCATAACAGAATGTTGTATTCAAAATATTAGCCAAATATATATTAAACGAAATGCTTTAGCTCAATGGAAAATTTAGCAAATGTAGTAATGTATGTTAATGATTTTCAATAACACTTTATATCACAAATAGGGAGATATTTTTATAATCATAAGGCCATTTATTTTTAATTAGTTGGTTTACGGATCCGCCGACCCGATTTTGCCGATTTGAAGAAAAAAAATAAAATTGAAAATTTTGGTTTTTTATTACCGCCGACCCTCTGAAATCAGCCATCCCAAAAATAAAAATAAATTAAAATCCTTTTTTGCATCAAAATTTCATAAAAGATTATATTCCAATTCGTCTAAAAATAGATTATCCATCAATAAAATACTTGTAAACATGATCCCAAAAAAATCTATTTATAGACGTTTGTTGATGCCAATTTCCGAAACACGTTTTATGAAACGAATTTCTTAATAGAATCCATGCGGCTTTTAAGTTCGTTTTGTATGAATATCTTGATTCCGTAAGATATCGAATCCACTCATTTAATGTTGTAGTTGACGAGTTAAAAAGGGAACGGTCTACTGAACAACACCTTTCAAGATAGATGTTCTGATATTTGGGTTTCAAAAGAGGGAATTAACTGATCATTTGCAACCTTTGTACATTTGGCAATATAACCAAGATTGTTCAAAAGTACATGATTTTCCCTCTTTTTTTTTCTTTTTTTTCCCGACCGGCCGACCCTATTTTTAAAAAAAAAAATCCGTAAACCAATTAAATAAAAATAAAAGGCCTAATAAGTATTTTTAAGTTATGCATATATAATGTTTAAATGGTACCCCTCAATCAGATCAGGATATTTTGTATGTAATTATAATTGTTTTGTGGTTGTTATTATAGTATGTTTGTATTGTTGTTGTTGATAATAATCCTTTATTTGGATTTAATCATTAAGATTTGAATTTGATTTTAATATTTTCACAGTTTTCAGAGTACCCACAAATTTAAATATTGAATAAAGATACTCATTTCAGTATACGATACCAAAAGAAAATTTCCAAAACACAAAATCTACTATCCTCAAAAGAACAAATTTTCTCTGAAGCAGCATACTGTTTTGCATACAGTTTTTTTAAAAGTCATAAGATTTTTTACTTCACAGTGGTTTGCTCAATGCTTGTATAATTCAAAAAATTCTACAGCACTTTACAAAGTCAGGAATAACACTGGTATTGAAAACCCTGAACCTGTTTATGATGAAAATTTAGTATTGGAATGTAAAAAAACAAAGTTGAAATCTGGTTATCCCAAACTCTTTTATTTCAGCACTAATGATATTTGAATACAATTTTAATGCTTAGATAATACAGGCACAATATTGTCTCAGATTATTTTTCACGGTTCAAGAGCCATACTTATGTAAATTGGCCTGTTTTACATAAACACCTGTCTGATTCAAAGAAACTTTCCAGTCTTAAAGTAGTGTACTTTAAACATTATTTACTGGTTTTTTTTTTGTCATTAAAGAAACATAAAATTTGCTAATATGTGTGTCTTAGGTTACTAATTCTGGATTGGTGAATTCACACTAAGCCACTTGATTCAATAATACTGATCTTTGATTTACGATACCTCATATATATCTTGGTAGGATGCAATACAGTCAAATCTTGTCAAATGTAACAAGATTCTGATCTGTTATTTTATTTTTTCAGTATGTCAAAGTATTCTTCGTCAGCACGAGAACGAAACAGGAAAATTGCTGAGGCAGAAATCAGAGCTAAGATATATGAGGAGAGGGTAAGAGTACAAGTAGAGTTCTCGAAATACAGAAGTGGTCGGTAATAAATAATTCAATATAGAAGTGGTTGGTAATAAATAGTTCAATACAGAAGTGGTTGGTAATAAATAGTTCAATACAGAAATGGTCGTTAATAAATAGTTCAATACAGAAGTGGTTGGTAATAAATAGTTCAATACAGAAGTGGTTGGTAATAAATAATTCAATACAGAAGTGGTTGGTAATAAATAGTTCAATACAGAAGTGGTTGGTAATAAATAGTTCAATACAGAAGTGGTCGGTAATAAATAGTTCAATACAGAAGTGGTCAGTAATAAATAGTTCAATACAGAAGTGGTTGGTAATAAATAGTTCAATACAGAAATCGTTGGTAATAAATAGTTCAATACAGAAGTGGTCAGTAATAAATAGTTCAATACAGAAGTGGTCAGTAATAAATAGTTCAATACAGAAGTGGTTGGTAATAAATAGTTCAATACAGAAATTGTTGGTAATAAATAGTTCAATACAGAAGTGGTCGGTAATAAATAGTTCAATATAGAAGTTGTCGGTAATAAATAGTTCAATACAGAAGTGGTCGGTAATAAATAGTTCAATACAGAAGTGGTGGGTAATAGATAGTTCAATACAGAAGTGGTCGTTAATAAATAGTTCAATACAGGAGTGGTTGGTAATAAATAGTTCAATACAGAAGTGGTTGGTAATAAATAGTTCAATACAGAAGTGGTTGGTAATAAATAGTTCAATACAGAAGTGGTTGGTAATAAATAGTTCAATACAGAAGTGGTCAGTAATAAATAGTTCAATACAGAAGTGGTCGGTAATAAATAGTTCAATACAGAAGTGGTTGGTAATAAATAGTTCAATACAGAAGTGTTCTGTAATAAATAGTTCAATACAGAAGTGGTCTGTAATAAATAGTTCAATACAGAAGTGGTCTGTAATAAATAGTTCAATACAGAAGTGGTCGGTAATAAATAGTTCAATACAGAAGTGGTCTGTAATGAATAGTTCAATGTATAATAGTTTTTGTATAATCATTTGAAGAATTGTTTAATTATGATATTTTGTTAAAATTTGATTTTGGGATATCCTGAGTATATCATTAGTGTACTCTTTCCTCCTTGCATCACATGATCTTTTTCACTGAAAATTTGATGCCTAGAAGAAAGATATCAATTAGCTATATATATATACCTTTTGCAGTAATTTGCATATTAATTACGGACATTTTTCTGGCATATGATGGATTTTGTATATTTTAAGCAATTAAAATTTGAGTATTAAACAGAAATCCTCGTAATATTTTATTCTTATTTCAGAGAAAAGGCAGAGATGATGATATAGAGAAAAGGGTGAGTAATTGTTCCATGTATATCAAAATTATGGATATCACAAAGTAAAATGAGCAATATATAAAATATATATGGAAAGGTATATTTTATTTCAAAAACATTCAAATTGACATCAGTGAAACCAATTTTTAATTTGATACAAGGTAAATTTAGAAATATATTTACAATGATGATTTTATCATTACCAAAAACAATTTGGAATGAATATATCTGTACTCAAATGTAGTGTTATTGAAGTTTTTTCAGTCATCAGTCATCTGAATTGAATATTTAAATTTTCAAAATACTTTTCAGAAAGTTTAATTGGCTATCAAGCATGTGGTTTCCTTAGAATATTGAAGGTGAAGGATTTAGTTGTTACTGCATGTTTACACTATTATATATCAAATTCTTATTATTATTTACAACAAATTATATTATTGTACACATAACTTATTTGTATCCATAGTTACGACAACAGATGAGGTTATATGAGAAGGAGCCAGCAGTGACAGAAGATTTACCTATAGAGATAGAAGAGGAGGAAGATGAAAAAGAGGAAATTTTACCAGGTAATCACAGAGTTATCTTCTCCTTATTGGACATCATTAAACATTTATTTAAAATTTATCAGTAGAAATATTTCATTTAGCACTTGGATAAAATTGTTTATAGACACAAATATATGTAAAAGGTTTCATTTGAACTTTGTATTGCAGGCAGTAAGGGAATAGGTCAATCACACCTTTATATAATGGTGTTGAAATGGTTTTTTTGCTAAGAAAGTCCGTAACAGATATGTTAATGAATACTATTGTTTGTTTGTTTTAGAACAGCTCATTTATTTTCAGGTTTAAAAATTCCAGGATTCCTCCTTATTGATGAAAAATTTGTACTTTTTTTTATCCATTAACTCATGAATATTGGAACTTGTCAAATAAAACTTTCACAGTATATACTTATTGACTGGCTATGAAGGGAAAAGTAAGTTTATTGTCCCCGAGATACCAACTATTGCCCCGAGGCGTAGCAGTCAATAAGTGTTTTATTATACAGGAACACTTCACTGGTCAATAGTTTCCAGTACTAATCACCGGTCAGTATTTACCGGTGATTAGTTTTGGAAACTACTCACCAGTAAACAAATAGTAAAATTAATTTCTCGATTTTTATACAGAAAAAATATACTGAGGTATAATAATAATATTTGTGAAATATCGAGTTCATGTGTTAAATATGTATTTTCAGAAATCACAGCAGAAATGGATGATATTATAAACAAAGCATTGCGAGGACAGCCTGGGGGTGAGGTGTTAGTGGAGGGATACAGATTACAGATAACACGAGGAGATATATCAACATTAGGAGGACTTAACTGGTTAAATGATGAAGTATGATACCATTCTACTTGCTTAAAACAAAAATTCTGCATCAATCAATAATACTAATTGATATGAATTATGTGAACTTAAATAAGTTTCTGTTGAATTATGTCAAAATTATCTGTGAACATTACAGTCTAACTTTGGTCTCTGACATTATTAGAATAGAATACTCTGTAATGTAGCTTTAAAGGAAGTTTGACTACCTCGGGTTTTCGAGTTACTTATTTTTGATGGATCAAAGTTCAATTTGGTGCTGTGGACAACATATATATTGATTCTGTATAGTTCTATTCATCTTTTGTTTTCTTTTATTCAGGTTATAAATTTCTACATGAATATGTTAATGGAGAGAGGAGAAAAAGAGACTTACCCTAAGTGTTATGCATTCAATACATTCTTTTATCCGAAAATAATGTCCGGCGGTCACTCGACAGTGCGAAGATGGACAAAAAAAGTGGACATATTTAGTTATGATTATATTATTATACCTGTACATTTAGGCATGCATTGGTGTTTATGTGTAAGTATTATTTGTTTAGGAATGTAAGGAATAAGGTATGGAGGAGTGCAAGGAATAAGGTATGGGTCAGTGTAAAACTTAATATCAGATACTAGTAGCAAAAGTTGAAATGCAGATTTTAAAATAATTGTGTTGTAAGTCAAGTCCATTGTAGATTACAGTCAAACCTGCTTTAAAGGGCCCCTCTATATAGCAAATCACTGTCTTTAAAGGACACAGTGAAAAAGTCCATATTATGAACAAAGCTTGTAAAATTAACCTTTATATAAAGAGCACCTGCTCATAAAAGGCACTTTTCTCTGGTCTCTAGGGTGCCCTTTATACACAGGTCTGACTATAATATTTAAATGTTCAGCAAAAGATTTATACCAAAGTAATATTAAAAAAGAATTAGAACACAAAGTATATCATGTTAGGATTGATGAAGGTCATCGAAAGGATTCAGTACCATAAATACATGCTTCTCTTTAAATGTTTATGTAATGAAGCTCCCCCATATCTCACTGATAACTTTAGGTATCTATCTGACATTAATCCCTACCCTCTCAGAGCAGTTACATATGGGAATTTATATATCCCTAAGGCTAAAACGGAAGCCTACAAAAAAACATTTTCACACTCAGCAGCAGTACTTTGGAATAACCTACCAACAACTGTACGTAATTCCCCAAGTATTGAAGTCTTTAGGGGAAAAATAAAAAACCATATTTTAAATGTATGAATGAACTTGATTAAAAATATGTTGGTGTGATTGTTTATAAATGCACTGATGAATTGTTAAACATTATATTAGAACATTGCAATGTATATTGTTTTTTATATCCTTTTGTATTCATTTTGTTTGTGTATATTTTTAATTTTACACATGTACATTTATCATTGAAATGAGGGCCTCAGGGAAGATTGTTTGTACCAACTGTGTTACCCTCTATAAATAAAGCATTTACTTACTTACTTACTTACTTACTTACTTACTTACTTACTTACTGTTATGTTTTATTTACAGATTGTTGACTTTAAGAAGAAATCTATCAGATATTACGATTCCATGGGAGGACAAAATACTAAATGTTTAAATGCAGTCAAGTATGTATTGTGTACACCATTAAAAATGGAACGGTATTAGTCAATTATTTTCAATGTAATTAATTTAATTCCTGATTACATTAAAAAAATCATGATTAAATTACAATTACCTTTGAAATGTAATTGATTGAATTTGAAGATCAGTTTCAGTTTTTAATAATTTAATGTATAATTTTTTAATAAGTAAAAAATTCATAAAATAACTATTTCTAAAATTAAATAAAAAAATATAGCATAGATAAAAAGCAAATAATGAAGCTCAGAAAGTGAAGATAAATAGTAATTTAACATTTGACCCTATGGAAAATTCATTGAAAAATCTTCTTGTCTGAAACTACTGAGCCAGTTATAACCAAACTTAGCAGCAATGGTCCTTAGATGGTCCTGTTTCAGAATTGTGTCCGATGAACCGAACGATCTACCAAGATGGACAGCACAGCTGAACTTTGTTTTAAACATAGGACCCTATATGTCCCATGACCCAGGCAATCAACCAAGATGGCTGCCACAGCCGAATTCAGTTTAACATAGGTCCCTATGGGAAATTCATTTAAAAATCTTCTTGAAAAAACTACTGAGCCAGTTGGTACCAACTTAGCAGATATGCTCCTAGATGGTCCTCTTTCAGAAATATGTCCCATGACCCAGGCAATCAACCAAGATGGCTGCCACAGCCGAATTCAGTTTAACATAGGTCCCTATGGGAAATTCATTTAAAAATCTTCTTGTCTCAAACATCTAAGCCAGTGGGAACAAGACTTGGCAGCAATGGCCCTTAGATGGTCCTTTGTCAGAAATGTGTGGAATGACAACCAAGATAGCCCCCACTGCCGAACTTAGTTTTACCTGGGACCCTATGGGAAAATTCATTAAAAAATCTTCTTGTCTGAAACCACTAAGCCAATTAGAACCAAAGTTGACAGAAAGGATTCATATGTGGTACTCTTTCAGAATTGTGTCCTTTGACATGGAATGTCAACAAAGATGGCCGCCACAGCCAAACATAGTTTAACATTGAACCCTATGGGAAAATTCATTAAAAAAATCTTCGTCTGAAATTACTGAGCCAGTTGGAACTAAACTTGGCAGCAGCAGTGGTCATTAGATTGTCCCATTTTAGACCTGGCCAGTCAATAAACATGGTCACCTATGGGAAAATTTAATTTGCAGATCATCATACCTTAAACTTGGCCATCTGAATTCAGACAAAGACAGCAATGGTCCTCTTTCAGAATTGTGTTTGATAACCTTGAATTTCAACTAAGATGGCCACCACACTCTTTGTTTAACATTGTACCTATGTAAAAACCAGCCAAGATAACCGCTACACTTTAATGTTCAGTTCTGCTGAAGGTGGACAAGTTAAATCTAGGTGAGCAATACAGACTCTTGAGAGCCTCTAGTTTCACTTGTAACTGGACCGTCTCAAATTCTAAATAAATAATACAGGTGAAAACTTGGTTCCAATGAATGAGGGTTGTAACTGTTTTCATTTGGGCCTGATTTCGTTTGTGGCATAAAATGGGGTTGACAATTTATTAGTAGGATGTCTTATTGAAACATACACCATATTCTTTCTTTCCTTAAATTGTTAGGTTAAATCTCTGTAAAATGTATTTTTCACCTACACAAACTTATATTTCAGACAATATCTATGTGATGAATGTAAAGATAAAAAGAACCAACAGTTTGATGTGTCTGGGTGGACTACTGAAATAGTGGAGGTATGGTTAACTGATGTTTTAATAAAATTTGTAATATAAAAGGGAGTGGTATTGTTAATGAATCAAAGAAAACAAATTTAAAGGTCATCTCGCTAGATCAGTCCTAGAAAACATGCTGAAATATGCTGGTATTACCTGGTTCTGATCATAACACGTTCTTTCTTTATTTTCAATTGTATGATAGCAATAGCAAATCCAGAAACTTGAGTATATGAAGTATATTGAAAATGCATAGAATGGATCATGGTCATAGCAGATTTTCCTTTTCTGCATGAGTTGTGAAAATATCAAAAATAAATTTCACTGTTTTGTTTACAGTATTCAAAAATATGAAATGAAAATAAAGATATGGTGGTTTAATTATTGACACAATAAAATTTAATTTATGAGGAACAACCATTTTATTGCTGTTCTTCATCTTAAAGTTCTTTTAGGACATGCATGACTGAATTTTCATGAGGAAAACAGTTTCTGAAGTATTTGGGAAATGCATTATGAACTATAACATCAGATTATTGCAATAAATATTTTGTCCACAGGATATACCACAACAGATGAATGGTAGTGATTGTGGAATGTTTGCTTGTAAATTTGCTGAATATATCACAAGAGAAGCTAAAATCACATTTGAACAGGTGTGTATAAGATCTATAATGAAATTATAGAGTGTTGAGTGGTCAGCAGTCAGGAGTAAAACAAACGATGAAAAATGTAATTAAAGAGGGCTAAGTGGCAAGGTAGTTCATATAACTGCTAATGATCACATGGTCTATTTCTTTAAATTTTAAATCGAGTGTGGGGCGAAATATAAAATTAATCAAAACATCCACTCTCCTCTGACTTTGCCAATCTTCTCATCCTTACTACAGTTCTATTGTTTTATCATACATCATAAGCAAATAACAAAATGGACAACAGGAAAGGTCAACAATGGCGTACCTATGCAGAACCCTGGACTAAAAATAGAGCACAAAACACAAACATAAACACAACAGTCAGGATAGTCTGACTTGGTACAGACACTGAACAGTGGTGGGGTTAAATCTGTTTCATGGGTACCCAGATCAAAAACCAAAACCATGTCTCCATTGGTGAAGAAACAGTGTTGTTTATTGTTACATGACAGTACAAACATATATGTTGTTTCCATTGAATAGGAATAATTTTCTTACTAAAATGTATTGTTTATTTCAGAAACATATGTCATACTTTAGAAGACGGATGGTATATGAGATAGTTAAGAAACAGCTGTTACAGTGATGATAAACTTGAACAGTAAACTTCGATTATAATTTGTTTTTATACTGTCATCACATCATACATAAAATTATCAGGACTTTGTCATGGAGAAAATCAGTTTCTCAGTAAAATTTAGATATTATTTTCAATTATTTTCAATTAGTTTGACTGGAATGTAATATCATATATTCATTTTACTTGAATGTAATAAGTCTCATGTTATATTCTTACATGGTAATTTGTGAATTCAAAGATCCCAAAAAAAATTGTGGGCATCTTAAAGCCAAAAAATTTGCTGAAGAGAACATGGCTATGTTAAGTTGTGCTAAGAAAAATTAAGCACAGCAGGTAATGGCTTTTCTTAATTCTGTACACAAAATAAAATACACTTGATGTTAATGAATTCAGAACTAATTAAGAAAGCTAATTTTTTGAATGGCCTAAAATTGTGTCATTATAGGCCAATATATTCCAGCTTCCTATACCCAATGATATCAAACTATGGTTCTTTATGGAGATTACCTTGATGATTGCCTTTGTCTCAGGTTTTTGTATAGAACAACACTATATTTTACGTACCTATCACCATTATAAAAGTGCTAGTCATAAACTAAAATGTTTATACAAAGTAAAAGATGTAGAGATTTTTTTAAACCTCTATTGTGTCCATAGGTTGTCTTAATTTTATTCATATTTTCATTTTTTCCTTTAGGAAGGGGGGACTGAGTACGTTTGTATTCTGGCCATTTTATATACGAATTCAACCAGAAAACACAACAGCAATTATGCTTCTATAATTTCTCCATTAAAAACCATGTTTTGTTTTTTTTTAAGGAATTAGACAATTAAGTACATTGTATTTTGTCTTGAAGCCTGATTGTCATCAGAGCAATGTTTTATAGTGCAATGTTGTTTGATTATTAAGGTTTGTTTGATACCAAAGATTACTACCAGAATACCAGATATCAGTGCCTTTAGGATGTCCCCTTTCAAGATTTTTTTTCTTTTTATATGAACAATTTTTTGCCCTTTCTGCAGAAATGAAATGAAAAGTTACATCTGTAAAAGTGCTTCTCATGTAAATATTCATGAAAACATCTAGGTATTAATTTAATGTTTGTATGAATGATAGTGTAAATTTGTTATCTGATATGAGAGATATATTTTGAAAAGTATACATGATAAATTGTGCAATAAATATATGAACTCTATTATTTGTTATTTTTATGCCCATGAAAGACTAGACGTCTATCGTTTCCAGTCTATAATGTTTTCCATTAGTTTGCATCAAATATTACTAGATAAGTTATGAAGATATTACTTGTTATTCTAACTAGTTCAGGCTGTGATATTACTGAATTACTGTCTACATGGCATTAACCTCCATCTAATCAGTATTGTTACTGCATACCTGAAATTTTCCAGAATTATACGGATTTCTGGATTTTGATAATTTTTGTCTCACCTGCGATGAATAGTTGCAGAGGCGAGATATAGTTATTACTTTCCCGTGACGGCGGCGTAAACTTTTTTAAAACTTTAACAACGTTGCACATGTAATACCTACAATTAAGATTAATGGTCCACACGGTAGCTTATTGTATAAGGTTTGCCACAGTATACTTGTCCTGTGACCCTGACCTCATTTTCATGGTTCACTGACTTCGTACTACTAATTTTTTATATCTTGATACAAAGTACTTGTTACAAAAAATATGTTAAAAGATGTATAAATCTTAATATAAATAACTATTATTATCTTGATTTGTATAAATATTTTAAAAAATATTTTCATTGACATAAGCGGCGCAATGGTTTAAAGGTTCACTAAAGACAATTTTATGCAAAAAAGGTGAAAATTTGGTCAATAACATACCATTTTTTAATAATATGACGATAAAAAGCCTTAAAAATTATTTTTAAAGGGAGCATTGGGTAGGATAGGGTGGTATATGGGGTGTCATTGGGTAAAAAGTCACGCCCAGTTTATAAGCATACGTGAAAACTATAAATTATCAGTTCTCAAAACAATACTGCAATAGAAAAAAATTAAATAAAAGAACGAAAGAGTAGTTTTATTTTAACTTAAGTCTTTAAAAGGTTGACGAGAATTTGGCCTCTAACATGTATATTAAAAAAATACGGAATTGGTATGATTTTTTACTACGGCAGATAAAATTGTGACAACTCTAAAATGAGAGCTGAGAAAGATAAAAGAGACATTGAATTTCTTAGCTTTATAGATAAAACTCCATTTGAAAAGGTTCATCTGGATTTATTTTTGAACTAAAAAGTCTGTTACAGATTTAGAAGTGAGATCAAAAAGTTGGTAGCTTGCCTATAGAACACTCCATTTCCACACGGTCTTTGGCATATCTTGCTAGTCTACATACAAAAAATATAAATCCATTCTTAAAAGAGGTCTTCCGACTGTCAAAATTGCTAGAATCGCAAGGTACATATACTTGGTATACATGTATTACAGACATTTCACCTAATGAGAAGCTAACAAACCATGTAGAAAATTGTAAAACCAGGGATCATATAATACTAACTACTTCATATACAGTTCCTGGTAAAACTAATAAATATGCAAAATCTATCAAACCATGTTTTTAACGGGAAATAACCCAAAAGCATAAAACATTGTTTGAAAATAAAATACAAAGTTTTAATTATAACAACAAATCGAAGCTCTATAAAAAAAAAAAAAAGACTCAAACTGTGTCAGGACCTGCGTCGCAGCATGCAATTCAGACCCAAAAATTGCTTACACGCTACAACTCAACACTGTGAAGCTGCAGACAAAATATAAAATATTTCCCTTCTGTAGAAGCCAAGAAAACTTTCACGAGAACTTTTCTAGTGTTTTGAGTATTTGTTAATTTTAAAACGGACGGACGGACGGAGTCAAGCAGTTTCTAGATCCGCTTTCGCCGTTGGCGACGCAGGTAAAAATAAAACTCACTATTGATAGAGATCACAATTTTCCATCCGAAAATGTTTCACTAAATTACGAATTACACGTAGTGTCCACTCACTTGAAATTGAGAGGGGCTGATATTTCAAGATTCCAAGAGAAGAAAGGTTGTGTAAATTTTATAGTGTGAACACTTTCTATTGGATTGTAAATCAAATAGTAACTTGAGGGATAATTTATTTAACTCCCTTAGTTCTGACTCCGTGAACATTTCGTATTTTTAATAAGGAAGAAAAATCAATAAAGTTATTAAATCTCACAACTATTGAGTTTTATTAATATCATTGGCTACTTTTCAAAGCGGTCATTAGAACCGAGGACAGAAGCATGAATTGAGATTAATAGAATATAGAATGGAAATATTCTTATGTAATTATTATTTGTTTGTTTCTCCTTTTATTGTTTTTCGTTTTATGCTACAAGCATTTTTAATGTTAATGACAAATAAAAGTTTATACATCGTTAACTAAATTCTCAATATGTCATTCTAACAATCAAGAAAGGTATCGAGGTAGAGCCAATTTGATTATTTTATAAAAAGGTAATAAAATCACAAAATAGAGCTAATGCCAATAATAACAATAATTTTGTTTTGATAAATCTGATTTTCATAAGTTTTATAGAGAAGGTTAATTTGAACTTTTGTAAATTCCTACTAAATTTTGAGAATAAGCCTGTTAAGATTGCAGGAAGAGCCGAATGTGGCAGTTATCCAGTAGATATAATTATAAAAACGCAGTCTGAAAAATTTATCTAGAATTTCAGATGAAAATAATAACCCACTTCCCACTGATGCTTTCAGCTTGAGTAAACTGCTTGACAAACAAGGATACTATTCACAGTATTCATTTGTAAATAATGTATGTAAAAGTATAAACTGTAATATCAGTGGCATTTAATCTCCCGATTTAAACAAAAACAAAAATACTCTTGCAAAAGAGACAAAACAAAATTAAAAAAAAAATGAATATGACTGAAGAAAAAAAACTTCAATAAATTAAAATATTTTGATGAAGGAAATAAATAGTTTTTATACAGTAAAATAAAAACAGAATATGCATAAATTTCACAATTCTGAATTTGGATCTTTAATTTGTAAAAGGAGGATTATTAACCATTTCCTGGAAATCAAAAGAGGAAGTTACCAAAAAAACTGAAAGAAAAAAACACGATTTTGTAAAATTTGTCAGTACAAGGTTGAAGACGAATTTGACTGTAGTTTAAATTCCGAACCGAGAGAAAAGTTATTGCAAAATTGTGAAAAATACTATGATAATTTTGTTTTACCATAAATGAAAACTTATCATACTCTCGAGAGATCATACGATTAACAGATGAAAAACTTATGCGTTACGTTAGTTCCCTCATCAACAAGTCTTTGTTACTGAGGAAAGCGGACTCATTAATATTTGGGGGAGACAGGAACTGTATATAATAGTATTATATGATCCCTGGGGGAGACCCGAGACTACTATAACACAGTTATAGTAGTCTCAGGGGAGACAAAGAATAAAACGTTGTCCTTAATAGATTAAAATTTTGCAGATTTTGAGCTAAATCGATTGGGTCACAAGCCTGTCTTATAGTGTTCATAATATACTGCTATTTGATTCCAGGTAATAATGAACCCTGTCTTATTGTTATTAAACTTTGATCCTGCATTTCTGCATTTCTTAAACTAATTTTTGGGCCTGCTACCCCTCCCCCACACACACATACAGAAATCATTTAATGGGTCCTTGCGAATTCTAGTCAATCATCAAAAATGTCCAAAAGTGACAGAAAAGTGTAATCAACATTTTGTGTGATTAATAATTCAACATTTTAATCATCATACAAACTGTTGACACAATTCCTATGACAACCTAATAAACGGTGCGTGTCGTTAATTTTAGCCAATCACCAATAAGTACTTCCGTTCGACCGCATCAAAATTTGAACTTCCTGTCTTGTTTTTTTACCGTCCTAAATCTTTTAGAAATTATTTTCTGTAAAATATGGTAGATTACACATACTCTGACGATGGTATGCCGATCCCAAAACAAACTGGAGCATTTTCTGCACGTTTTTCTTCATCAGAAGATATTACAAATATTTTTGACATCAATAGTGATGGTTTTGATGTGACACTTTCTTTATCAAACGGGACAATCAGCTGGGTCAGTGTTAGTGGTAAGAAGGGTAAGTGTCTGTCATAAGTCTCTTCTTAAAAATTAAAAGAGATGTGGTGTTGAGGTCGAAGGGACATTTGTCACATTAACCCAGAAATTGAATCTTGAAAAGTACAAATGAGGTCCTTGTTACTTGTACATGTATGCACTACTCTACTGTCTGTAAATCTCAGTTCATGGAATATATTTTGGCATTTCGAAATCTAAACATTAAAACATTACATTATAGTAAGAATAGTTGTTTTGAAGCAATTTATTGGTGTATAGAGGAGAGCAGTTTACTTGCACGACACAAACTGAATAGAGCTCAGTAGCAAATAATATAATAATATAATTCCTTAATAACTACACTTTTCAACAAAATAAAAATAAACAAGCATTTTAAAATGGCACCCTTTTCCTGGTTGACATATTCATGTCAGTGATTTTTTTACAGCCAAATTTCGGCTGTTTCCCCTGGAGAGTTTATGTTGACAAACATTTTTCCCAAACAGTGGAAATTTCCAAATTGTTAGACATAATTTATTGAAAACCAGATAAAAGAAAGGGGTGTAATGTTCCAAAGTTGTATTTCTCGGTTTCAGGACTTTGTTTACGTACAGTTTGTGTTCGTTTCGGCAAATCGTACATAGTCTCATTCGTCAAAACCCGGCCGATGCCGTACCTCCATGGAGAGAAGCGTAGTCACCCAAGGTTTGCCGATTGTACAGTTTGTCTGTCTTCTGTATATTCCTCCTTTAATAGGAGCACCGCCATGATAATTCCCTAGTAACCAGATCGGTTTCGATTCCGGATCCGCCACTGGTACACGGACCTGTTTCTATCCCCGATACCAATCATCCCCTCTCTGATGTCCAACCTACTTACAGCTAAACGAAACAGACTAACCAAGAGAAACTTAGATGCTATGATGATAATTTGCCTTCGAAACAAATCTTTATCTGACCAGGATGTAGACAATCTTGTTAAATTTAAAGGACTCAAACACAGAAAACTTAAGCTGTAGACTTGTCTTGTGACTGAATCTGATCTATCATTAAAACAAATTCATTAAACATTTTACAGTTTGTAATTATTGTTTATGGTCTAGTATACTTCACTGAAAATATTTTCCCAATTTGTGGAAAACATGGTAAAAAATTCCCAAAAATAAAGGATGGGGGCAGCTTTTAAAAACCTGAACAAAATCACTGCATATGCTAAAGGTCATTTATCAGAAGATAAAAGATTCAAGACGTCATGTTGTTGACCAATCAAAATAAAAAATTAACACCATGTAGGAATTATTTAAACAATTTTTTTGGGTTAATGAACCTTGTTGAGTCATCCAAGAAAACATAAAAAGTTTACAGTTGTTTGTATTAAAAGGTTATTTTTGTTACACCTCAAAAATGATTCTGTATGGGGAATTTCCAATGGAAAAATTACTGTCTGCACACCTCAGTTCGTGGAATGGATTTTTCACATTTTGAAAAGCTAAACTTTAGAATTATTAGACAATCTTTTGTTGGTTAATTAACCTTATTGAGTTGTCCAAGAAAACATACATTGTAAAAATTGTAAAGTTGGTTACATTGTATGTTTGTATACCTATCAAATGATTCTAAATTATTTCCAATTAGAAAAATTAATGCAATTGAAATTTTGAAAAAAATTGATAATTTGAATTTATCAACTCAGACCTGTCCTAAAATTTGTAAAACTGTTATTCTAAATATTGTAATGCACTTTGTATTATACTTGATTTTATAAAATCTCATAGGAAGAGTTATCTCCCATGAAGAAAATCAGGTAAGTTCAGTTGTTTCAGTTACGACTTAGCTCAATGCATCTTTCACCCAAGTCAGCAAGTGGCAAGAAAATTCACATTGATGAAGGTATTAAAATTTAGAAAAATCCATTCCACGAAGTGAAGTGTCCACACCCGAAAAAGAGCTTTTACAACAGTCATTAGCATTGGAAAGATGAGATTCATGTTGGTCAAGGCTCATATCATCATACACACATTATTAATGTACTATATATGTAATTGCTGGTATTAATGTATACTTGTACTTTTTTTGTTTTTTTTGTTTGCTTAACCTGCATTTAATAAAGTTATTATGTGCTTGAACATTTGAAAAAATTAAAAAGTTTGAATTTAATTACTCAGACCTATCTCAAAATTTTTAAAAACGTTATTTTAAATATTTTTAATGTGCTTAGTGCATATATCATACAACATGGGGGAGTAAAGCTAATTTAATAAAATCTCAAATGAAGAGTTATTTCCCTTTTACATTAAAAATTCCATAGGAGAAATGCTATTTGTCTTAAAAACATGATTTAAGAAAATCAGGTAAGTTCAATTGTTTTAGTTACGACTTAGCTAAATGCATCTAATAGCAAACTGATTAGATAATTCACATTGATTAAGGTACTCAAATTTTGAAAAATCCATTCCATAAACTGAGGTCAGTAATAATTACATTGTTGAAGTCCAACTGTTTTATAGGAGGATATCAATCACACGGTTTTAAAAAGTGGTGTTTTCTAAAAAAATAAAAATCTAAATCTTGATTTCACATGCCTCCATGACAACTTTGGGGATGATGCAATACAGTGGGTTAATATTTCAATTTGATATGGAGAATATTTTAAAATTGCAGTCATATTTAATACTTATCAAACGTAAAATTAATTATAAGAATTGAATGCATCATATCGATAGTTTTATATTGATGTTACAGCCTTGGCTGTGTGCACATTTTTAGCATGAAGTGCTTTCAGGCTTCCATAGAAAATGTGCTTTGGTCAAGACTTTAACATCCAAATGATGCATTCAGTTCTAAATTACAGTACATAGTTACTCAGTACCCCATATCATCTGTATACGCTCTCCTCCCATAATGGTCTATTCCATGATATGCTGTTAACATCGTTTTTCATATTTTTGTGTCTTCACAATTTTCTATGAGGAACACTATCGTTACATATCCAAGTAGACATAGACAACTATGTCATGTAAATAGTCTACTTCAAGGGTTTATTAAAGAGCCCCAGATAAGGTTTTGGTATAAGGGGGCGCATACTTCCAGGTCTTTAAGACAAATGAGTATTTAACCTCCAAACAGCAGGATAAGAGGGTGAAAAGAAAAACAAAAGACTAAAACGCATCTTGCACATTAGCAAATTAAACTATAAGTATTTAGTCATTATGAATCCTGTTTTCACCCACATAATAATTCTTGTTTTCCGTACCATGTCCTGCCAATGCCAACTTCTGAAAGCATGTTGTATTTTGGATACTGTTCAAGGACACAGGCAAGCACTTTTTATGAAAAGAATATCATGCCTTATGACACATAAAAATATCTTAAGCAATAATCTGTTTATTTCCTAAACCTGTGCATAGTTGTTCCAGACTGAGCATAACTTTGACACTAAGAAAATATTTCTCGAGCATATCTGCCATTTTTTAATGCGTAATTGACGCAAGTACACACATTATCTGGGGCTCTGTTATTATAAACATCTGATTCTTCTTTAAAGCTGTAATATAAAATAATGAGTTCGTTTTAGAAAGAGATATCTTTGTGATAGAAAGGAAGATTTAATGGTGTTAACATGTTTCCATCTCAAAATCAATACATTTTCTTTTTAAGTTAATGTAATATTGATTTGATTTACAAGACAAAAGATTTTATTAGCAGATCTGTGAATCTTAATAACATTGATAGCATTCCTCACATTTTCTTGAATTTATAGGTGGAAATAATTTGAAATAAATCAATATAAGAAGCTCTTGTATATTGATATTATGTTTAAAAAATCAGACAAAAAAGATAAATGATGTATAGGTATTTTGAAATTGTTTAAATATTTAGTATGCTACATTTTGTAAGTTACAATGGTGGTTGGATATTTTTATGTATAGTATTCATGGTGTTTTTAGTTGTTATATATTCACTGAAAATTTATCTGTCTACTTAACAATGAAATATTGATGTAAATTGGAGATATGTGAAATTAATTATTGTTCATCTTAGTATCTATACATTTGTACATTAATATGCATTTAAAAGGAAAAATATGCAAATTTTGAACAATTCAGCGACAACATTAATGATTTTTCTGTTGCAGCAATATATTGCGAGTATCCAATGAAAGGCCTAAAATTGACAAAATTATAGTGTAAAAAAATTATGCTGTAGCAATTTGTTTTTTATTTGTCACATTAAGTCTTAGAAATTGTACCTTAAAAACTTCCATTTTCTTTTCAATTCTAACAGGAATCCAATAACTGGCTGTCTAATAGTCTTCATTTGAATAAGAAATACATTTTACAATGGATTTAGTACAATGTATATATGTATATATTTTGTTGGAAAGCAGTTCAGCAATTTAAGTACAAATATTATATTTCCAAAAGACACAATTTTCATAGAGCAAATTTTAGGAAAAACTCACAACATTAAATTTCCCATAATAAAAGAATTAATCTACTGTAAGACAAGAGATGTTTATTTTCAAGAGTGTATAACTTGGGACAGAAACTTTGCACTAATATAATACAAATAAATAATAAAAAACTAACAACAGATATCAAAACAGGATAATAGAAATTTGAATAGTCCCAAGTAACAGACAATACACAAACATTACACCACAGAGATTTTTTTTGTACATGGACTAGCCAAAATGATAATTTGATAGATTAAAATATAAGATGTTAAATATTAGATATTTCCTTCCCTTACCGTTACCGTAGCACATGCACAAGTGACATTAATTTGTACATTTGTAAAGATCACCAACATATGACATAGCATTTTACAGGGCATAATTATGAAATTATCAGAATAGAAACGTTTAGCTGCACTTTTACAGATATGCTCGAAAGACAAATGCAAAAATTATACCTAATAACACCTTCTGGATATTGTCAGTCTTGAAAATCCATTTGCAGGTTCAAACTTTAGAAATCAATTTTAGATTAAATATTTTTTACCATTATTCAGGTTCCAGGTCTAAAGGATTATTTAAAAAGAAGAAAGGATTAGATGATGAAGTTCTACCACTAAAAGACATCTTGGGTGTAAAAATAAAACGAAGACGGACTGCCGGACAACACGAAGGAGAAGGGATGTGCCTCGGCTTTGTTATTTATTCTTATAAAGTTTTTGGACCAAATAATTTGAATGAAAGAGTTATAGAACTTGAACATCCAAGTGAGAAAATATGTAAAGAATATTGTGAAAAGATTATGGAATATATAGAAGGTAAATTACGAATGAATTATAAATTGTATTATGGCTGAATTAAAAAAAATATTTGAATATAACCCATATACTGGACACATATTACTCTGTATTTTGATTGGCTGACCAAGTTAATTCATACTGTATAACCCACTTTGGGTACTGTGCAGTCTGCAGTTTGAATATTCCTGAGCCAAATAAGTTATTCCAATGATTCTATTCACATTTTTGTAAAGGTTATATTTACATGGCTGAATTCCTATGGAGGAATACATGTATTTATAATATAATAATGTGCAATAACTGCTGGTATTGCACCTTGAACAATACTTTTCCCAATTTTAAATTGGTACTTTTTTTATATTAACAAATGTTTTGAGAAATTAATGTGTGAAATTTTAGAATGAAGAAAGTGAAATTTCAATTGCTCAAAAACATTTTAGTCAGTGTTTTTATAAATAATTTAAGGATGCTCGCTGGTCATGTTTTGGTCTTTTTGTCAGATTTTCGGAATCCTCGAGTTTTATCCATTTCTTAAATGTGAAATTATTTGCCCATGAACCCCCACTTTTTCTTTTATAATTCAATCATATATACCTTAATATGGTATTTGACAAAATTTTAAGGAATCCTTTTTATTTTTTCATACATTTTTGAGAGAGCTAAGTTGTCAATGCAAAGACAATGAAAAATCCAGTGAAAACCCATTTCCTGCAAATTTTCAAGGCCTTGTAGCTCTAAAATGAGCACATGAACCTACATTTTTTTCTTGCTTATTTGTTTACTATTCATATGTTCTCTCAAACTAAAACACCTATTTCAAATCCTATTTATTTCCTATTAGACCAGGGATCATCCTTAAATAGACTTCCTCGAAATTATAAAGTTAACCAGTACTTTTTGCTTTTCAGAAACAACAAAAAGACCGAAACGTATGAAACTATATCTACAGAGTTATTCAGGGTTACATAACAGTAAACATATATACGAGAAGAAAGTAAAACCATTATTTGAGGTTGCTAACATTGAAGTTGATTATACAGGTAAATATTAAAATGTCAGGATATGACATAAGTGTCAGTGAGACTTTGAGGCTGCTGACATTTAAGTTGATGATACAGGTAAATACTAAAATGTCATTATATGACATCAGTGTCAATGAGACTTTGAGGCTGCTGACATTGAAGTTGATTATACAGGTAAATATTAAATTTTCAGGATATGACAGAAGTTTCAATGAGACTTTGAGGCTGCTGACATTGAAGTTGATGATACAGGTAAATATTAAAATGTCAGGATATGACAGAAGTTTCAATGAGACTTTGAGGCTGCTGACATTGAAGTTGATGATAAGGTAAATATTAAAATGTCAGGATATGACGTAAGTGTCAGTGAGACTTTGAGGCTGCTGACATTGAAGTTGATGATACAGCTAAATATTAAAATGTCAGGATATGACAGAAGTGTCACTGAGACTTTGAGGCTGCTGACATTGAAGTTGATTATACAGGTAAATATTAAAATGTCATGATATGACATCAGTGTCAGTGAGACTTTGAGGCTGCTGACAGTGAAGTTGGTCATATAGGTAAATATTAAAATTTCAGGATATTACATAAGTGTCAATGAGACTTTGAGGCTGCTGACAGTGAAGTTGGTCATATAGGTAAATATTAAAATGTCAGGATATGACATCAATGTCAGTGAGACTTTGAGGCTGCTGACATTGAAGTTGATGATACAGGTAAATATTAAAATGTCAGGATATGACATAAGTGTCAATGAGACTTTGAGGCTGCTAACATTGAAGTTGATGATACAGGTAAATATTAAAATGTCAGGATATGACATCAGTGTCAATGAGACTTTGAGGCTGCTGACATTGAAGTTGATTATACAGGTAAATATTAAATTGTCAGGATATGACAGAAGTTTCAATGAGACTTTGAGGCTGCTGACATTGAAGTTGATGATACAGGTAAATATTAAAATGTCAGGATATGACATAAGTGTCAGTGAGACTTTGAGGCTGCTGACATTGAAGTTGATGATACAGGTAAATATTAAAATGTCAGGATATGACATAAGTGTCAGTGAGACTTTGAGGCTGCTGACAGTGAAGTTGATTATACAGGTAAATATTAAATTGTCAGGATATGACAGAAGTGTCAATGAGATTTTGAGGCTGTTGACATTGAAGTTGATGATAAGGTAAATATTAAAATGTCAGGATATGACATAAGTGTCAGTGAGACTTTGAGGCTGCTGACATTGAAGTTGATGATACAGGTAAATATTAAAATGTCAGGATATGACAGAAGTTTCAATGAGACTTTGAGGCTGCTGACATTGAAGTTGATGATAAGGTAAATATTAAAATGTCATGATATGACATAAGTGTCAGTGAGACTTTGAGGCTGCTGACATTGAAGTTGATGATACAGGTAAATATTAAAATGTCAGGATATGACAGAAGTGTCACTGAGACTTTGAGGCTGCTGACATTGAAGTTGATTATACAGGTAAATATTAAAATGTCATGATATGACATCAGTGTCAGTGAGACTTTGAGGCTGCTGACAGTGAAGTTGGTCATATAGGTAAATATTAAAATTTCAGGATATTACATAAGTGTCAATGAGACTTTGAGGCTGCTGACAGTGAAGTTGGTCATATAGGTAAATATTAAAATGTCAGGATATGACATCAATGTCAGTGAGACTTTGAGGCTGCTGACATTGAAGTTGATGATACAGGTAAATATTAAAATGTCAGGATATGACATAAGTGTCAATGAGACTTTGAGGCTCCTAACATTGAAGTTGATGATACAGGTAAATATTAAAATGTCAGGATATGACATCAGTGTCAATGAGACTTTGAGGCTGCTGACATTGAAGTTGATTATACAGGTAAATATTAAATTGTCAGGATATGACAGACGTTTCAATGAGACTTTGAGGCTGCTGACATTGAAGTTGATGATACAGGTAAATATTAAAATGTCAGGATATGACATAAGTGTCAGTGAGACTTTGAGGCTGCTGACATTGAAGTTGATGATACAGGTAAATATTAAAATGTCAGGATATGACATAAGTGTCAGTGAGACTTTGAGGCTGCTGACAGTGAAGTTGATTATACAGGTAAATATTAAATTGTCAGGATATGACAGAAGTGTCAATGAGATTTTGAGGCTGTTGACATTGAAGTTGATGATAAGGTAAATATTAAAATGTCAGGATATGACATAAGTGTCAGTGAGACTTTGAGGCTGCTAACATTGAAGTTGATTATACAGGTAAATATTAAAATGTCGGGATATGACATAAGTGTCAATGAGATTTTGAGGCTGCTGACATTGAAGTTGATGATAAGGTAAATATTAAAATGTCAGGATATGACATAAGTGTCAGTGAGACTTTGAGGCTGCTAACATTGAAGTTGATGATACAGGTAAATATTAAAATGTCAGGATATGACATAAGTGTCAATGAGATTTTGAGGCTGCTGACATTGAAGTTGATGATAAGGTAAATATTAAAATGTCAGGATATGACATAAGTGTCAGTGAGACTTTGAGGCTGCAAACATTGAAGTTGATGATACAGGTAAATATTAAAATGTCAGGATATGACATAAGTGTCAGTGAGACTTTGAGACTGCTAACATTGAAGTTGATTATACAGGTAAATATTAAAATGTCAGGATATGACATAAGTGTCAATGAGACTTTGAGGCTGCTAACACTGAAGTTGATGATACAAGTAAATATTAAAATGTCAGGATATGACATCAGTATCAATGAGACTTTGAGGCTGCTAACATTGAAGTTGATGATATAGGTAAATATGAAAATGTCAGCATATGACATCAGTGTCAATGAGACTTTGAGGCTGCTGACATTGAAGTTGATGATACAGGTAAAGTTTAAAATGTCAGGATATGACATAAGTGTCAGTGAGACTTTGAAGTTGATGATACAGATAAATATGAAGAAAACGGTCTTCAACAAGTTATACAGGGGAGATAATTGTAACCTACAGAACTTGGTTTTATAAGGGAAATAATTGTAACCTACAAAACTTTGTTAAGGAAGTTGTATAAGGGAGATAATTGTAACCTACAAAATTTGGTTAAGGAAGATAATTTACTAATGTTTCTAATTGTATTTGAATGTTTGCTGATGAAAATCAATGAAATTCATAAAAAAATGATGAATAATAATTATTTAAATCTTGACATATATGAATTAATTAAAACTTATGTTGTTTTCTTTCAGAAATTCAGCATAATGAGCATATAAAACAAAACATAATACATACAAATATAGATGAATATGATTGGTAAGTTATAGCTAGAATATTAATAAGGCCTAAAGATAGTTGTGATTTTCCAACATCTTGTTTTTTGAGGGCCCCGCCATGGGACATGGCGGCCGCCCTATAGTAATCAGTCTTGTCCAACAGCACTTCCTTTGTCGTACGATAACTTTTATACCCAATATAAAACTTGACCAAAGGAAGGTCCCTTTCGGTTTTCAGGAAAAACAGACAACAATTTTTGGGAAAAACTTAATTTTTATATGAAAAAATGCATATTTTGAGAATTAACCTTATGTCAAATGATAACTTCAGATTGCCTTCACAGATTTTCATAAATTTTATGCACAGTGTTAAACATGATTAGAGGAAGGTCCCTTTTGATTTTTAGGAAAATTGGAAAACACTGTATGGGGAAAAACTTAGTTTTTATATGAAAAAATGCATATTTTAAGAATTAAAACTATGTCATATGATAACTTAAGATTTGCTTCACAGATTTTCATAAATTTTATACACAGTGTAGGACATGATCAAAGAAAGGTCCCTTTTGAATTTAAGGAAAATCGGGAAACAATTTTTGGGGGAAAACTTTGTTTTTATATGGAAAAAGGCAAATTTTGAGAATTTAGCTTCATGCTTTTTGATAGATAAAATGAATGTATGAAATCACATCTAGATTTTGAAGTGTTTTTGATTCCCATGAGTTCAATCACAAAAGCCAGTGGGGCCCTTTCTGACATTGTCAGTATTCTAGTTAAAGGCTTACTTTGAAGTTTTTGTTTGGTTTTAATGAAATTATCATGTTTACCTTATTTCTGAATCGACAACTTTAAAATATTAAAATTACATCAAACTATTAATTATTAATAATACCATTGTTAAGTATCCCAGTTTTGAATTCTGATAAAAAAAATTATTTGAATATAGTAAATGGACACATATTACACTGTATTATCTTGGTTTCATATACTGTTAGACTGTACACTTCACATGACTCTGGTTGATCAAATGCACCAAATTTCTTAAAAACAGTACAAAAGTATATCTTTCTTGTAAATGTACTAATTTTATATTGAACACAGTCTTTCTTAAATTTTCAAATGCAAACTAATTTTATGGTCCCCTCAACAGTTAGATCATATAATTGCAATTTTCAGTTGGCATATATATCTAAAAAAATGTTAACGAATATTAGCAGAAGTAAAAAAAAGTCCATGTTATTGTGTGATGTTAAATGAATTCAGTGTTGGTTTGAACTAGGATATTGCCTCAGAGTAATTTCAGAGTTTTCTTGGCTTTGTGTTTGAGTTATAGAAGTCCTGTTTTACATGTATATAATTCTGTGTTATCTTATCTTTCAGTGTAGTCTGTGTAGGAGGTGATGGTACTGTCGGTAAACTTGCCTCGGCATTACTCAGTAAAATTCATGCTATGAGACACATAGATCTAAAAATAGGATTTTCTGCAGTTGATTCACATATACCATTAGGTATCATACCCACAGGTGAGTTATCTGCTCATGTAAAGTGACACAGCATTACTCAGTAGAATTCATGCTATGAAACACATAGATCTAAATATAGGATTTTCTGAAATTAATTCTCATATACCATAAGGTATTATACCCACAGGTGAGTTATCTGCTCATGTAAAGTGACACAGCATTACTTAGTAGAATTCATGCTATGAAACACATAGATCTAAAAATAGGATTTTCTGAAATTAATTCTCATATACCATAAGGTATTATACCCACAGGTGAGTTATCTGCTCATGTAAAGTGACACAGCATTACTCAGTAGAATTCATGCTATGAAACACATAGATCTAAAAATAGGATTTTCTGAAATTAATTCTCATATACCATAAGGTATTATACCCACAGGTGAGTTATCTGCTCATGTAAAGTGACACAGCATAACTCAGTAGAATTCATGCCATGAAACACATAGATCTAAAATAGGATTTTCTGCAGCTAATTCTCAGTTACCATTAGGTATCATACCCACAGGTGAGTTATCTGCTCATTAAGTGACACAGCAGTACACAATAGAATTTATCTAAAAGTAGGATCTCCTGCAGCTAATTATCAGGTAACATAGGTATCATACCCACAAGTGAGTTATTTGCTTGTCTGAAGTGATTCAGCATTCATGCCAAGAAACACAAAGATATGAATATAGGATTTTTTGCAGCTAATTCTTATATAAGATTAGGTATTATATGTACAGGTAGGTTACATTCTAATGTGAAGTGACATAAATATAACTTATTTAATAGCCATGAAAAACTAAAAACCAGAAATAATATTCAATGTCTCCTCTGAGGATCAATTACATGTATTTTGATCTGAGGATTAAAAATTCAGATGAAGATTCATGTGAAAAAAGTCAAAAGAATTCCAGATTTGACAAAAATCTTTGTTTTTATTCATTGATTAGAGGAACATGTTTTCTGAAACTTTATTTAATTGACAAAAACTGGTTACTACCGGTACTCCTGGCTGACTACCCTATCTTGCTAGACACTAAATCTCACCAAAGTTTTTTTGCAAACTTGAAACTGCCAGTTAAAATTTCTAAAAATGTTGTATAGAAATTGCAAGTGGTGAGATGTGGTACCTGGTACTTTTAAATACTTATGTTGTGTTTAGCAAATTTCTATGATATATGTTACATATCTTTACTTAGGCTAAAAATAATTGTTGATATGATTAAATTGTTTTGCTGTGAGTAGTGCTTTCCCCAGAAATTTGTGAAGGCATGGTAAATTTCGTATTTTGAAGGCACTCATTGGTTAAAAAAGATAATGTTGGGGGCACCCAACCTTGACACGAGGGCAGTATATTTAGAAAAACCAGCAATAAACTGCCTTCTCCCTAGTATGATGGTGTAAAAGTGTCATAAAAATTTGCCAACACAACAGGCTAGGGGTACATGATGAAATGCAAATCAGTTTAAAAAAAATCAGATTAAACTAAAAATTGAAAGTTGGGTTTGGCTACCTGGGGGCACATTGTAAAATTCATGATGAGGGCAGCATGGTGCTTGAAGATGGAGGCATGGTGCAGCACCATGCTAAGTTGGTCTAGGGAAACCTCTAGTGAGGTTAATCAAAGTAGTGTTGGAAACTATTATGACATTGCAACTGTAATGAGTCCTCAGTGTGTGTTTTTATATTATTTACTATAAATATATTACAGGTAATACAAACCAAACAGCTAAGTCAGTGTTAGGATTATTGGATCCCGTTAGTGCTGCAATAAATATCATTCTAGGTATGTAAATTTCACATCCAAACATCATGGTGTGTGTTTAACAACAATTAATCGGTCATAGATTAATCAGAACAATTTTCAAAATGCTTTGCGATTGCCTTCTTACTCTCATGCTATAATAAATTAAATCTTGATTCTCAAGTTTTAACTATATAAGGTATTTCTGCAAAATCTGTCAACACAAGAGAAAATGCAAGAATTAAAATGTGTGCAGATAGTACCATAGATGTATTATACAGAACAGTATGGTTTCCAGATATTTCAACACACTTTTTCCAACTGTTGAAATTTATTGGTAAAGAGCTTGTTCACTTACAATTACAGTGAAATGTAAAAAAGAAAATGTTTATATGTCTGACAAAACAAAGGCTGATTATATATAAACCATCCTCATAAGTTTCAGAAATATCATCTCAAATTTGATGAAATTCAACTCAAATACATTTCAGTCATATCACTGAATATTTTGATTTTGTGGAAAATCCCTATATAAATATTTATGAAAATTGCTTTTAAATTTGGTACTGTGAAATCAGAAAGTATGAAAAATATACATAAAATATAAAAATGAAATGTAAATATATTTTTTGAAAATTATATATTTTATATAACTATAAATTCTAATGTACATGTATAAAAAGTGATATTTTTTAAATTTTACAGGTAGAACTGTCACCGTAGATGTCATCTCTATTTTCCATAAAGACAAATTTTTACAATGGGGCTTTATCTGTCAGTATGGATTTGCTGGAAATGTCCTCAAAATGGCAAAAAAATATAACCGTGTAGGTCTTGGTAGTAAAGGATTAGAGGCTGCTGTAGTTAAGGCCCTTAGTAAATCTAAATTTAGGTAAGAATGTACAGTCATTGTACTGTGATATTTTGTACCTTAAAAAAAAAGGAACAATGTTTTACTTTATCCAATTGAAAGGTCTTTAAGTTGTGGTGTACCTGATAAAATAAGATTAATAAACAGTATTACCTGTATATAATCAGATAATTTGGAAGGAATTGTGTTGCATTGTAATAAAATAACACAAATTAATTCCCCCAGAAGTTTGACATGTGTACAATACTAGGATATGTGTAATATACTAGTAAGTGTTCTGTTTAAATATATGGGGTTATTATACAGTTTTGTTATATACAGACATCTTTATATATAATGGTTTATTTGGCGTTCAGATACAGTTGAGCATATTGTGGCAGTAATAGTACCTTTTGCCTTTATCAGTACATGTAAATCCTTGTAAATTAAGGACCATACATTTTTTTGTAGTCAAACACAACTCACAGACAGTTGGTTTTAACTTACATCCTCAGTAGTTACGACAAAATACCATAGCCCCATTTTCATAATTTAAAAGTTGTCGCATTATTTAAGGCACAAATCTGAGTTTAAATTGTATTATTTTGTAGGTTGTATGAATGTGACATAGAATATCTACCTGCAGAACAACTGCCCTTGGAGAAAAAGTATACTGCGTGTAGAACTGGGTATGATCATTTAATATTTTACTATTATAACATTTTTTAAATTGAGAGTCCCCCTCATGCACCCTGTTGAAAACCCGGTCATTGAACTTGAATGTCTTGAAGATGATAAAATTAGAATAAAATACTAAAGCAATAAGTGTTTGGGTAAATTGCACAAGTTAAAATCTAAAGGCAGTGTGATTCCTTGGTAACAAATCAGGGTAACAATAATGCAATGATCCAATAAAAAGAATCCAAATTTTGAAAAAAGACATCAAAGCACAAACAAAAAGATTTAACTGTTATATAATACAAAACAGGAGAAAATGTTTGTCTCTTGCATTGTGAAAACATCACTGTGCAACATGTACAAGACTTTTAATAGCATGCAAGAATTTTCTTGATGTTGAAGAAAGAATACCAATAAAAGCTCTATTCATTTGCTTTGACTTGAGCCAGGTGATGTACATGTACGGATTCTCTGTCAAGAATTAATACACCGCAGTCCTCCCACATTCATACAGTAATAAAAATAGAATTGCATATTTTTTTTTGGCATTTTAAAAATGCTTTTTGTTTTTTGACAGGTGTGAAATTTGTGAAAGTGTAGAAAGTACCCGTGAAGAAGACAATGTATCAGATGAAGTAGAGGAATGTATAGTACAGCCATTTAATCCACTCAGTTCTAGTGGACATAGTAGTGATTTTAATGGTAAATATTCTAAGGTGTTAGGAAATGTATCTCTATTTAGTAATATTGTACTTTTAAGAAGTTTACTCTCTGTTATAATGAAACCAGTCCATAATATAGTATTATTGCATAAGGTTTTCCGTATTGGCTTAGTTATTGGTCCGAGGCAAGTCATATTGGACTGAGGCAAAACCAAAGTCCAATATGGCTAGCCAAGGACCAATAACTAAGCCAATATGGAAAACCTTGCGTAATTATACCCTTATTGACTAACCAGTCCAATATGTCGTATTGACTAGTCCAATATGATCCTTTAATGCCTAACCAGTCCAATATGTCATATTGGCGTACTTTGACATTTTGTATTGGATTGACAGGTTTTATCATATTTAGGCTGATATTCTATTGTTAGTCAATAAAATGCTATATGGACAGGCCGGAAATAATATTGGACCGGTGGGCGGGGCTTATTTTTATTGATAGCCTCGTTCCAGACTTCTTTTATCATGTTAATTGGAAAAGTATAATATAGGGAATAGTTGAATGCTCTGAGGGTCATATGGCAGTATATGTACTGGTAGGTCGTCCTAAAAAATTATATGGACCTACCCGTATCGGTCCATATCCTGCCATATAAACCTCAGTGCAATTAACAATTTGCTAAATACAAGACCTCATGAAAATAATTTTTTATTCTCCAGATTTTGAAAATTGAAGACTGGATTGTTATAATCAATCACCAGAACATCACTACAATACTCTGAAATGTTCTGAAAAGATAACAGGACTTATTTTTGTTGGTCCATTTGTTTTTTCTCTGAACTGAATTTAAGCATAACTTCTGTTGTAGGTTTAAATAGTGACACAGACCATGACCTGTCAGAAGAGGTTTTAGAAGATAACCCATGGAAAGCCTGTAAAGGCAGTTATTATCATGTAGGGCTGTACAGTATACCCGGGAATTGTGAAGTGGCTCCCGAGGGGCTGAGTAAATTTACCCACTTATCAGATGGTGCTATGGAACTTGTCTTAGTCAAAGAATGCTCAAGACGAGATTTTATCAGATATTTAAAACGTCATGGCAATCATAAAAATCAGGTATAAATATGGTCTTGTATGAGTATCATCAAAAAAAAATTAATCACAACAATTAGGTCTTTTGAATGCTTTGTGATTTTTAATCTTTCAGATTCCAGTGATTATATATATAGAATTAACGGGACTCGATAAAAATACCACTGATGTACATCTAAAACACAAAACAATCATTTAATATATCTTGAATAAGGAAAAAGAAAACTGTGACAATTTAAATGGTTAAGAAACTGATATTTTTATAAAGATAAACCAATTGGAATCATTTAATTGAACACATTACTTGCCTTTGCTAATTTCTAATTGAGGCTATCAAACCTTGTGATTGTATTACAATAAAACCATAACGTGTTGTTTATTGCCACAATAAACTACTTTACCCGTTTGAGCAGGATACTTAGATATCACGTCTGTCAAACAATGGGGTTTGAAACGTGTAATTTAAATATTCTGCATTTGTATTGCATATCCTGTTATATAGTAAAATAGAAATCGTCAATGTTATAAATAAGGGGAGGTAATAAAAATGGAAATTTGTTATTTTTAGCTCACCAGACCCGAAGGGTCATGTGAGCTATTGCCATCACTTGGCGTCCGTCGTCCGTCCGTCGTCCGTCCGTAAACTTTTTCAAACGTTAACTCCTTTGACACCATAAGACCAATTGCAACCAAACTTCGTACAGTTGTTTATTGGTATATGTGCTACAAAACTATCGTTTGGATTTTTGATTCGTAAAAAAACATGGCCGCCATGGCTAAAAATAGAACATAGGGGTAAATTGCAGTTTTTTGCAAATAACTCAAAAACCATAACAGATATCAAAATTCTGGCATAGGGTAAAAGTGTTCAGCACCTCAAGATCTACCTGCCCTGAAATTTTGAAGAAGATCCAACGACCCATGTAGGAGTTATTGCCCTTTTTCTGCATTTTTTCCAAATTTTGCACTTATTAAGCTCAATATCTTGGATACTATAAAGGAAATTTGAAAAATTTAAATTTCATATTGTTAGGCACACAAAGATCTACAAAATTTGTAGCAGGATTGAAGTTGTAGGTTCATTCCTTTTAGGAGTTATTCCCCTTAGATCGTCAAAATTGACCATTTTTGCAGTCTTTATGCATTGTAATAAAATCGTTAACTCCTCTTACACCATAAGTTTAATTGCAACCAAACTTAGTGTAGTTGTTCCTTGGCATGAGTGCTACTAAACTATCGTTTGGATTTTTGATTTGTAAAAAAACATGGCTGCCATGGCTAAAAATAGAACATAGGGGTAAATTGCAGTTTTTTGCAAATAACTCAAAAATGGTGACAGATATCAAAATTCTGATGGGAAGCTAAAGTGTTCAACACCTCAAGATCTACCTGCTTTGAAATTTTGAAGAAGATGTAACCACTCATGTAGGAGTTATTGCCCTTTTTCTTGATTTTTTTTTGAAATTTGTACTTAAGTTGTATGATCATTCCTTTTAGGAGTTATTCCCCTTAGAACATCAAAATTGACCATTTTCACAGCATTTCCCTTAGTTTGCAAAATGTTTAAATGAGCCCTTTAGGAGTTAAAGTTTTGTCCCTTAAATGTCAAAATAACTGTTGATGCCTTATAGATGGCAAACTGTAGAAAATGAAAAAAAGCTTTTGATTGCGTGTAAATTTGTTTTTAAATGGCTATTATTAAAATATAAATTAAATGTTACCTCAATATACAATAGTACTTAAAAATAACTTTCATTAGATGTTTATATTTATATATTTTTTGTGAAATTAGTTTTGAAACTGGCTGTGGTCAGCACTCATTGTTTTAACCTTTTCCCAAACTGGTTGCCTGCTCAATTGTTGTTATCTTTTCCAATGACACTCAAATCAAGTATCAGTCTTTTTGCCCTTGAAAGGTAAGAATATGGATGACCACTTACAATCTGCATTTAAATCACTCAGAATCTCTATTTCTAGTCCTAATTTATCGTAAATTATGAATCTGATAGCAAGATTTTCCATGATATCATTTTATTGTTCAGTATCGATTTAAATTGTCCACTCCAAAGCATTCTATCTTGAAACTCAATCATTGTCAATTATGCTAATTTATGGATTTGTCTTACTGCTTTGGTCTGGACCAGACTTTGTAATGGGCTATACCAGAAATTTTCTGTACCCCCTCCCCCCCCCCCCCCCCCCCCCCCCCCTGTGGAAGAGGTCCATGAAAAATATTTTTTTTTTGATATTTTTACTTTTTTTTTTATGTTATTATTTCAAAAATCTTCTTCTCTGAAACTACTATTCAAAATCAAATGAAACTTGGTAAGATTGTTCCTTAGGGTATCCTGCAAAAAGTTAATGCTTGGATTTTTGATTGGTTGAAAAACATGTCCGCCCTTACTAAAAATAGAACATAGGGGTCAAAATGCTGTTTTTTGCTATTCTTTCCTGAATTATAGAAATAAAATGAAGATGAAAGCTACTTTCAAGGCAAACATGGTATCCCGAGTTGAATGGTGATGATGAAAGTTTGTTTTGGACGGCCATTTTTAAAATGGCTGCCATTTTCCCCCGCCTTTTTTTACACTTGCTCGGATTTCAACAATATTTGGTTTTTAAAGTAAACATGGTATCCTTAGTGAATGGCGATGATGAGAATGTTGTATAACAATGATTAAACTTCATGATATTGTGAGCTTTTAATTGCCATCACTTGGTGTCTGTCATAATCGTTGTTAACAAATTTTCAAACATCTTCTCTTATGAAACTACTAAGGGGATTTGGATGAAACTTAGCATGATTGTTCCTGCAATATTTCCTTTTCAAGTACAATAAAAAGCCTTAACCCACAATTTTTACATAACTTCTTTCAAACATTTTAAAAACGAAGACAACATATAGACCAAAAGTTTAATTAAAGATTGTATTTTGTATTATGAATCATCAGATTGACCATGACTGTATCTTAATCAAGCGTAGGGAGAACTCATGCCCATTTCTTTCCAGAGGTTCTTGAAAGGCTTTTAAATGTATTTTCAGCATTTTACGTGACCTTTAATACTCAGTTTAATTTACAACAAACATTAATATATTAATTTAGTTTATAGTGCATTGTTTACCAGGTGAGCGATTCAGGCTCTTGAGAGCCTCTTGTTTATTTTTTAGCTTGTATCAGAAAGTTCTTTATTATCATATTGTATTTCAGTTTGATTTCCCATTTGTGGAGATACACAGAGTAAAAGAAGTGAAATTTAAGCCAAGATTTCCTATGGGATGGAATTATTGTGACAATACATATAATGAAGTGGAAGATCGAATGAAATCCTTGGAACACAGAATGTCGATACAAAAACCACAGGACTCATTTGTCATCGATGGAGAAAATGGTAGCATCCATACTCCGTCACCTCGTAGAGCTGATAGTGTAGAGGATCTGGATGACCTTGATGATACAGACGAGGATGACGATGACCTTGATTCAAGACCAGGCAGTAGAATGGTATGTAGTTTTGTCTTTATATGTGAATTTATGATTTTTTTCCATATGTTGCAAGTTTTTGATGTATATCACACAGTGTTCAATGAGTTTGACCTGGGTCAAAAGTATCAATTAATTCATTAACAGAATGGTCTTTTGAGGTGATATAAATACTGTAGTCAGTTGCAAGGTTAATTTTTTATCGAATAAATGATGTACTAATTTATTAAGGGAGAAGATATTGTATCTTATTATTCTTTAAATAAGTTACGTTTTTTGGATAAATATAATAGGATTTGATTACTTTCAAAGTTAAATGTTAGAAAATTAACTTATTAGTAAAAAAAAAACAAGTTGAAATAGATTTGCTATTGTCTACCTCTTCAAAGTAGCAATATTTTGATTGTGAAAACTTTAATAGCATAAAAAATTTATGTCTACTGCAATTAATGTGTAAAGGTATACATACATGTAAACTTTGTATGTTGAGTAGATTATTAAGTCTTTGGTACCATTATCCTGTTTATTCAAAAGGGCTACTGACAAAATGTTGGTTACATATACCCACCCAATGAAAATAGCAACCTAATGAAATCTTACTGCTGTTGTGTGATTTGACAAATTTCACTTTATATAAACAGAATATATGTAAACTGTTAAGAAAAATAAAAGTTATTGTGTTTTTGTGTAATTGCAGGGTTCAGGCAATAAAAATAACAATGTTTACAAGAGGAAGGACAATGTCATTGTTCATACAGCACCGCAGGATCAACAGTTACTTGGACCTCAATATCGACAGACATTCCAAGAGGCAGAAAAATGGAGACGGAAAAGTAAGGTCCTGAAGAAAGAAGAAAAGAAAAAACAGAAAGAAGAGTCCCAGATAAAATCAGTTTGGAATATAGACAATGAAGTTTGTGAGGATACATTGTTAAATTTTAGGTATGTATTAAATGAGAATATCAGGTATAATTATTGACTGCTGTTATAACACACATCATAAAGACAAAAAATTAAAAAAAATGGCTATGAACATTAAATGTGAAATAAGTTTTAGTATTGTTTAAGGTTAGATAAGATAAATTTATAATCTCAGTTAAGTGAAATTTTCCATTGTTATTTTACCTACTAACTTTTATTCAAAAATACCATTGGATGCCATTGCATAATTGAAGATCTCTTGACATCAATTGTTGGCATCCGCTGAAAAGTCATGGTTCTTGATTGGGTGGTTTTAGTACAAATCTTTTTTTTTTGGGAGGGAGAGGGAGAGTGCTAACAAGAACTTAAAATCCAGTGTGAGTTATGGTGTCCTCTTTTTGTGATTTTTGGTACATTGGGTTTTTATTCAATGAGTATTTATCCCACATACCTTTTGAACTATTGAAATCTTTGCATTAGAATAGAGCCAGTAAATTCAATCTGTAGCCATCAAATCCTCAATTGATGCTGGCAAATACTGTAAATTCAGAAATTATTGCGTGCATTTATTATTGTGATTTTGTCGTTTTAGAAAATAATGTGATTTTAATTTTTGCGATATTGAGAAAAATCCTGCATTATTCATATGAAAAATTCCAAAATGCGAGTTTAAGTTATTGCGATTACAACCCTGTCGCATTTTTCGTACTAATAAATACATCGCAATAATTTCCGAATTTACAGTATTAAGATACCATAAAGTTATCTCTATTATAATGTCTCCTGAAAAATTTCAGAACATTTTAAGTACAACATTGGTATCTAGTACACACATGATATGAACAATTTTCATTCATTCTGTTCATCATACATTATACATGTTATTTTGTGTGCCTGTCCCAAGTCAGGAACCTCTAGCCTTTGTTAGTCTTGTGTTTTTTTAGTTTAGTGTGCTGTCCATTTTGCTGAACTAGTATACATTATTGTTTAGATGCAAGCTGAAGCCTGTATACTCCAGGTGCGGGATTTTCTCGCTGCGTTGAAGACCCATTTGTAGCCTTTCTGCTCTTTGGTCGGGTTGTTGTCTCTTTGACACATTCCACATTTCCATTCTCTATTCTATCATTGATACATCAATAAAAAAGATTATGATAGCTGAAATATATGAAATATTAGTCTAAAATTATTTGTTTGTTTTTGCAGGGTACATCATGGTTTATTGTCTATGTTTGGTAACGGGTTATCTCCAGATACAGTATTTGTAGCTTCACCTTTGAACTGCCTACCACTTCTCAAATAGATAAAACATTTCTAGTACAGTTTTCAATGTGTTGAAACATTGCCAGGTATAAGAACTTTTAAAATGGAAGTATTAAGCTGATTAGTCGTTTAGTGTACATCCTAACATGGATCCAGAAAATATTGTTAATTTTTAAAAAATATGCTTTTATAAAGAGTCACAGGAAAAATTAAATGTAGTTGATTGTTGAAGCTCTATCAGGGAATATTTATGTCTTCTTTTCATAAAGGTATTTACAATCTCGTAAATAATTATTTCTTTAGAAGAATTGAAATAAAGATATTTACAAAAAATATTGTAATTGGATTTTCCAAATCCAAAATATCAGATTGTTTGTTATGTGATGCAGAGTGGGTGGGTGCACTGGCTGCCAAGGAGTCACGCAGCTCAAAACAGCGATGAAAAAAGGTGAGGTTCCTGTCAGTAAGTCAGCTTCTTGTTAATAAAATTACTTTGGATGTTGAAAGTTTAAAATCTTGAAACCCATGTTGATTTCAGATAAAATATACATTTAAAGGGGGTAAAAACAAAGTATTTCCAGTTTTATTGTATTCTTTATCCCTTGGTTTATCAAGTTTTTACATTACAGTTAAATTATCCTATTTTCAGAAAATATTCCTGAACAAAAAAACAAAAAATTATATCTTTATATTGTAATCATGTAGTGCCTTATAAAGGTAATAGTTTATTATAATTCTATGGGTTTTTTTACATATAAAGTATGAATAAATTTACAGAAAATTCAGGTAAAATTGAAACCAGTTTTTTGGTGTAAGCAGGTGTTTTTTCTGCTTACCAGTTGCAAAGGGCCATGTGAACTTGCATGTAATGGGATAACTTTGCTGTAAGTTTTCCTTGAAAAATCTTTGTCCTGTGAAACCACTGGACCATTTTGGTAACAAATACGGTTGCTGTTACTAAAAGTAGTGAATCGCCAGTTACAACTTTTTTATTAGTCAATGAACTTTTATTTAGTGGTTAGACAAAATACCAAAATCACTTGGCCTTCATGGCCCTTACAGCAACAGACTAACAAAATCACTTGGCCTTCGTTGCCCTTACAGCAATAGTTGAATAGACTAACAATATGATGAATCAAAACTGTATTAATGGTTCGCTGTATAAGAATTATATATACTGTAAAATCAGAAATTATTGCGTGGATTTATTATTGCAATTTTGTCATTTTAGACCAAAATGCAATTTTATTTTTTGCGATATTGAGAAAAATCCCGCTTCATAAAAAAAATCCTTAAATGCCAGTTTAAATTATTGAGATTACACCCCTGTCACATTTTTTGCAATAATAAAAACATTGCAATAATTTCCGAATTTACAGTAAAAGATAGCTATTTTTTTGTTCAATCTGAAAGATACCTGCTTTGTTTATTTAAGATACAGAAAACATTTCCAGCATCTAGTTAAAGTAGACATTGCAACCAGAGAATATAAACATTGTTTTTTAAGCCAAAATTTATACAGTCAACTCTCATTATCTCGAAGTTGTGGGGAGCATAGAAAAAGTTCGGCACATCTGAAGTTCGACTCAAGCAGAGGCTAATTAAACATAATAACAAGTTTATTCAGACTTGAAAGGTTTGTCAATAATTCACTTATTATCTAAGATAACGTGTCAAGGTGACCTCTGGTAAAGAAGGCACCGTCATACATCAATCAGTGGTTAATGACCAGAATTTTATTGATTTTCGGATTAAAGGTTGAAGCCATTTTTATCCCTGAAGTAATAATTTGATATTTGTGACAACAAAAACAATTTAAATGTATTTGTTAATATAGGGACCATAATTTTCATTTGAGACAACCGAAATTTATACTCATTGAATTTTGACACATCATGAGTAAAAATACATGTACAGTCAAACCTGCTCATGCGACCACTTGTATTAAGCAAAAACCGGTCTTAGAAAGACCACTATTTTAGACCCCTCTGTAGTGATTTCATATAAGCTGAACCTGTATTAAAAGACCACGTGTCTTATGAGACCAGTTTTTTGCTCTCCTTTGAATGGTCTCTTAAAACAGGTTTGACTAATTATATGCAACAAAGTTTGGAACCACACGAAAAGTTTGACTCAAATGAGTTTTAGACGAGAGTTGACTAATTTCATTCAGTATTTATTTGCAATTTTTTTTGGTGAAATTTTTTAATTATTATATAGGTACGTTAGGTACAAAGATTGTTTATATTTATATCTTGTTAATACTTGCCTAGTGCTGGCTTTTATTTTTAAAATTCTCTGTATTGTTTTATTTACAATGCGTTCAGTGACTGTGTGATAATTTTTAACTTCAATGAATCTGATTATTTTAAATAGCAACACCAGATATTGGTAGTCCTATTAGTCCAGTCAATCTAGCATAAATTTGACCCTAACCTTAAAGTAATTGCAACAGAAGATATTTCAGTTTTAATCTTTAGCATTATACCCCAAATATTCACAGAAAAAAGTCCAACAAAATCTAACTTGAGGAAGATTTAAAAATCACGATTTTAAAATTCCTATGGACATTTGCATTCAAAATGGGAGATAACTCTGCAAAAAAGGCAGAAATATCAATAAAAATTGATACAAAATTATAACTTTACCGCTTCTATTCAGCAGAATGTATTGATTCTTGATATTTTAGCCGACTTTAGAGTATAACAAACGACTCTTAGGTTTTTTTCATATCTTTTATCAAGCTACAACCTAGATTTCGTAATTCATTAGTTGACCATTTATTAAATTTTTCAACTTGTCAAGGTAAAGAATCTCAAATTTAATAAAAATAATTAATCATATATTCTTCTTTTTGTGGTTTAAAGTTTCTTTAAACAAGGTAGATGCTGATCAAATATAATTTACAGATATAAACAATACCAAATTTTCACATTATTTTTTCAAAATGATCACAGAGCCACAAATTTGCAATTTCTTTAATGAAAAATGTGCAAAAAAAATAAAAATACCCATAACATTTCGGTTCTGTACATTTCATGAACAGAATATTATATAATATAGTCAAATACGAACTTATAACCCCATCAAAGTATCATACTTTACATGAATTTTGAGAAAATCAACCAAAAACTGACAAAAAAGACTCATTTTTGCAGAGTTATCTCCCCTTTCCAATGTTAATTTCCATAGGAAATTAAAAATGCTGATTTTGAGTTTTCCTCAAGTTAGATTTTATGAGACTTTTTTCTGTGTATATTTGGGACTTAATGCTATAGATTAGAACTAAAACATTTTCTGTTGCAATTAGTTTGAGGTTAAAACTTAGTCTGACTGGACTATATGTTGTTTTGTTACATTTTAAGGGAGAATAGTAGATATTTTGGCCACACCAAATTGATTTTTAGTTCTTTCGATTTTTGGATGGCAGAAATACGTGTGAGCGAGCGAAATATTAAATTATTTTTTTCTTACGGACTAGTTTTTCCTGGCGAAGATCAAATATGTGTGCAGCACACATTTATTTTAATTAAATATTTTTTAAAATATTGCCAAAAAATGGATAAAAATAACAATTTTTACAATATTTTCGGAGTAGGTGAAAAAATTTGGCGTGGCCTAATGTTATTCCTTTGAAACAGTGTCCAAATAAAAAATTTTACTTTACAGTAATTTGAATATGGATTATACATGTACATATTTTCAGTAAATGTTTTAAAAGTGGAAAAGTTCCCAAAAAGAAAGGTTATCTTTTACTTTACAATCAAATAGAACCATACAAATTTGTGTTCATGTTCAGTAATAAAGATACAGTATTGTAAGGAAAGGAGTAGATCTAATAGTTCACTCGTTATGTAAAATGCAGATTTTAATATACACACCTGCTAAAATCTCTCAAATGCATAAAATGGATAAATTTTTGATAATCTTATTAGGGACGACATCAAAAGATCAATGTCGGATAAAAAACTTATTTCAAATAGTTTGGGGGGGGGGGGGGGGGGGTAAAAATCGCTGTAAATTTTGTTATCCGACATCGATTTATAGATTGAAAAATTCGGATTCAAGTTCGGCCCTAGCATATGTTTGAACTTTTAAAGCAAACAAAAGCCATAAAATCGTACTGGAAGGCAAATTTTTGGCCGAGAGTATTGAGGCGAAATCAATCATAGTATCTACATCGTTCAAATGCTTTATCGATCGTGAATTTTGAATGATATGTATAAAATTATAATTTAACAGTGCCCTTTTTGTGGCATACTAAAAATACACATCACTTTTTTCCGATATTTTTTAAAAGTGATGTCCAAGTCAATATACAGAACAAACATACATTGTTGAGGAAAAACAGGACCCATGATACAAAAAAGTATACTCTCAAAGCATATGCCCGTATAGGTCAATGAATTTTTCCCAAATTAAGTTAACAGGGGGGGGGGGGGGGGGGGTCAGTGAAAAAAGATATGTGAAGTTTTTTATCCTATATTGAACTTTTGATGTCGCCCCTTATATATCATATGTTTATTCAAATTTAAAATTTACATATATTGCAATCTGATTTGACATAACAAGAGTCCATATCCATTTGAAATGGATGAGTAGATTAGAGACGTTACTCTGCTTTCAAGTGGATGACGGACTAATATAGATTTACATATGTAATATTACTCAGTATATTGTATAAGACGTGTTTTGTATTGTATTATACATGTGTTATTTAATATCGTATATATGTAATTAGTTTTTTTTCCATTTCTTGTCAAACATTTAAATTTTAACTTTTGCCTAACCTGTATTTAAGGCAAAGCATAACCTTATTCAGAAGATCATAATTTTTTACAAAAACAACTGGAAGTTTGGATTTTCAGCTCTCATGAGATTTTAATTTATTTTTAAGGAAATCATTCATGCTTTATTTCATTGGGAACTTGGAATGAGAATATTTTTCAGTGTCCCTCAAATTTACCTTGTGAACTCTTTCAGCCTCAATACCAATTTCTTAAAGAACTAGTCAGTATTTTAATCACAATTTAAGACATTAAGTTTGGTAAAAATATAATTTAATTTTTGGAGAATTTCAATTGATTGAACATCTGTGTTTTTCAAGATATGGTTGAAGGGTACTGCTAAAATACCATAAATAACTGTTTATCTTATATTGTGATGAAGGTCTTGTTGGTGAATAAATGGTAACAGTAGGAGAGCACTTTCATCTATACTGTCTGTTTTCTTTATAATACCAATCTACTTAATCATTGTAGGTAAATTTCCATTCCCTTAATGGGCCCCTTTAATTGGAATAAACACATTACTTACTATACTTACACTGATTCTGTAAATAGTGGATAAAAAGTAGAAATTTATGAGGCTTTTATTTATATAAACCAAAACTTAAAAATTTAAGAAAAGTAGAAAAGTCATATATAACATTAATTTTATATAATTACCATATTAGGTTTAATGGATATTCATTGAGGCTGGAAGGGTAAAATAGATTTCTTAATTCTAGTAACTTGGTGATAGACCTTCACCTTCCTCCAAATGAATGACCACTTCTCATATATGACCATTTTTTTTTCTTTGTTGGCATTAAAGGGGTGACATCATTTCTTTTAAAATATTGTCTCAAAATTTTATAACTGTGTACATGTACATGTATTTTATATGAAATTGTGCAATATGTTTTATTTCAGATATGCCAAATATGATTTGCATATATAGTATTACCATATACGTATAATATGTTATAGGATCTTTGTGCTCAAATTATTTTTTTTCATTTTCCATTGTCTTTTTCATAGTAACTATTAATCTTCTGATAACAAAAATCTTTTTTAATTTCAATTGATTGGAATATTTTTTGTTATATTCTATATGAAAATGAGTATTTATTTCTTTTAGATTCAAGAGATTATGTAAACGTAAATAAGAAGCAAAATTTGTAAATGTTGAAGTATTATTGTCAGGTCACTTTACCAATAATGCTGTCAGTTTAGAATTCAATATTTTTGTCCTGCAGATTCAAGATTATTTTATTCGGTCCATCAATTTTGACCTTTGATCCATCTACATTCACATTTTGTCTTTCCAAATGTCAACACATTACCATGCCATTTACATTTTATCCTTCATACCGTCCACATTTCAAATTTTGTTCTTTATACCGTCCACAGTCCAAATTTGGTTATTAATACCATCCACATTACCAATTTTGCTATTTATACCGTCCTCATTCCAAATTTTGTTCTTAAACAGTCCACATTCCAAATTTTCTTTACACTATCTACATTCCAAAATTTGTTGTCTATATACATCGTCCGAATTCCAAATTTTGTTCTTCATATGGTCCACATTCTTTAATGATCTTTTGACATATCATTTTACTTTACGATTTCTGAATTGTTTTGAAACAAAACCTAACTAGGATTTCAATTTTCTTGTATTATGCCCTTGTGATATGCCTATTGAAATTGTAGTATCTGAACAAGAGGAAAGTTCAACAAATTTATTGATCAAATCAACAATAATTGTGTATCAAAAAATATGAAGTAATAATTAAATATAAAAATTGATTTCAAATAATTACTTGTGATATTTTATGTAAATATAAAATCAGATTAAAATTGTATGGTTTGGATATATCTTATTTTAATTGACAAAGCTAACTGAAGTGTAGGGCTTGGAAATAAATTTATCTGTACATGTTTTTGCAGACGTTTGATTTAAACAATATTAAAATCGGTTCATTTGCACAAAATGTTTGAGCTAAATGTAGTTGATACACTGAACTGCAGTGAAGCTAGGCATTACACACTCGGCAGTTTACAATTAAGTATGATGAAAAATTTAGGGTTTTTGGCTCAAATATACCAAATTCAGTGTTGATTATCTTAAAAACTAAGTCATGAAGGTATGTTTTTCTTTACATATTTGAAAAGAATACATAAAAACTGACCATCTGGTAAATTTTCAGTAAAAATTCAGTGGAGTAACCTTATTGGATTGTATTCCCTTACATATTAATTTTCACCCATCCAACAAGAACTTCACTCCCATTTAAGGATGCTCGCTGGTCATGTTTTGGTCTTATTGTCAGATTTTCGGAATCCTTGGGTTTTATCCATTTCTTAAACATGAAATTTTTTGCCCATGAACCCCAACTTTTTTTTCTATTACCTTAAAATGGTATTCGACAAAATTTTATGAAATCCTTTTTATTTTTTCATACATCTTTGAGAGACTGAAGTTGTCAATGCAAAGACCATGAAAAATCCAGAGAAAACCCATTTCCTGCAAATTTGCAAGGCATTATAGCTCTTAAATGAGCACATGAACCTATATTTTTTTCTTGCTTTTTTGTTTACTATTCATATGTTCTCTCAAACTAAAATACCTATTTCAAATCCTATTTATTTCCCATTAGACCAGCGATCATCCTTAAAGTATCATTGTAATTGTTTGTTGCTTAAAGAAGTATTTGTAATTAATGGAAGGAAGAGTCAAACTTATGTGAATGGATTCCATACAAAGATTGACTTTATTGTACTGAAGTTTTAGTAAAATATTTGATCTACTTATATAATTGTATTTGTTGCTGTTTGTTCTTAATGGGATTTTTATGTTATTGATATGGTTTTATTTTCTTCAAATATTAAATAAACTTATATAAATATGCTTTATTTCTCAAGTCAAAAAAATTTCATTAGAAGCAAAAAAACTATATAGAAGTAACCCCCCTCTTTTTGCCATCAATATCCCACTGCCACTTTTACATAGCTGTTTTAAATACATTTGAGGTTTATGTAAGACACATATGATGCCCTGCACATTCTTCAATGTATGAAGTCCTATTTTGAACTTGGATAAGCATTTTTCAGAAAATGACAAAGTTCAACAACCAATAATTTTCTGAAATATTGAAGTAAATAGAAATCCTTTTAATATGCACACAACACATTCATTCTGTAAAATAAAAAACATTCTAGTACAAAAACTGTAGGAGGTATCCAAATAAATAAAATATCCTAAATGATCCTTGACTATTTGTTGCGGGGACACAAAAACTCAACAGCAACCAAGTATCACAACTGCAGCCATATCACAAAAAAAATCTTAGCATTATATTAATCCTAAGTATCTGAAATGTTATCACCATAAATACATCTTCGTCTTATGACTTTCTGTCAATATCATGGCAGAGAATTAAGACAGACATGCAGATGTGTCTTTTAGGCCTATGTTATATGATGCTTTTGGAAATATTAAAAAGTAGGCCATGAAAATAGGATGTTTGTCAGGGTTTTTGTACCGCTTTCAGGAATTCATTTAAAGTGATCATTTTCTGTTACAACAAACTGCCTATGAGGCCCTTAAAAACAAAATAAAGAGATATGGAATATGTTGCAACAGTATATTACACACTGAAATAAAAAGCAGGGGCCTTGGTGGTCGAGTGGTCTAGTTAGTTGGTCATGACTACTAATGATCACTAGCCTGTCAACACTGAGGTTGTGAGTTCGAATCTCACCTTGTGGCAGGGTGTTCGACTCCGGTCTTAATTGACAAGGATTGCGTAACACCCCAACCAAACTAAACCAAACTGAAATGTCAAGCTTAATAATCATCTTGTTAAATTTTTTGAATCAGTAAAACTAAACTATTTTTGATTTTACAGTATAGTAACAATGGTAAGTCAGCAGGTCCTTTGTCATGAAAAACAACCATCTTATTGGTTAAACCTTACCTGTTGCTTCATATAAGACTCATAACCAGATTATTGACAAGCATAAGAACAATTATAAAAGCACCATTCCTCTGTTTGAAGACTGATGTCATGTATATTTTGTGTCAAGAATTAATTCACCATAATCCATCTCTCATATTAAAGTGATCATTTTCAGTTTAAAAAAACTACCTACGATGTCCCTGAAAACAAGATAGATACTGAGCAGTGGGGTGACCAACATGCAGGGGCTAGTTCATAGCCAATTGTCTTAAAATTGAAAAGGTTTGAAAGCAAGTGAATCATGAACTTTAAGTCAATGTCAAGTGATGTGTCAAGACAAAGTGTACATTAATATCATTTACTTCTCCAGAGAAAATAAATTGGTAAAAAAATAGGAATTGAATCTCAAAAACACCGGTCTAGTTAAATATGACTGTTTCTGTGTGTAATTTGACAAGTTTTAAACAAAGAATTCAGCTCAAACCTCTGATTACTTGTAGGCCTCATTGTGACTTATAGATAAAAGTGCTTTCTGTGCTTAAATTTTGATCATGTATATAAAGGGATTTTGTGTCAAGAATTATTCCACCAAATACCTTTTGTTATATTATATTTGATATATTAGTACATACAGTATATACATAAATTGTCTCCAAATATCTAATTTATTTTAGGATTGACTTATTTTTTTCTGTCTATGAAGAAATAACCTCAATGAAGTAGTGCAGACTAAATAACCTGTTATTTTAATGTGTGCACTGCACATATTGAGGTTTTTTTTTCGAATAAATATGAAAACAAAAACACATAATTGAATTCCAACAGAGGAATTCCCCTTTATGACATCATAGAAGAAAAAAAATTTAGTCTATGATATGATAGACTAAAAAAAATTATCCAATATTAAATTATTTGTCATTAATATGAATTGGAGAGAAAGGCTTGCCGACGCTCTCTTTTCTTCCTGTTTATAAAGATTGTAAAAATAAATTTTTTATTTGCTGAAAATGAGGTAAACTCTTCTATATATCAATAAACAGTATTTTTTCCCTTTTATTAAATCACATTTGTTCCATATGTAAATAATTTCATTGACATTACAAAATTTCTGTATAACAATGAATATAACAAATTCTAATAACAATTGTAAATAAAAACACATTTTTTCTCTCTTTTGATTTAGTTTTTTGATGTTTTCTGGTCCTTTAATCGTTGTTGTAACAGTGACCATGCTTTCTCTACCTGAAAAATATATAATAAACATAGCATTTTCACTATGATTTTGTTCTGTCAAAGGACATAACTCTATGTTGTCCGGGGAAGGTATAAAGTTGAAAATATTATCCACACATACCTCAACAATCTCAAGTAGTTTAAATATGATGATTTTTAGAACTTTTAGGAAATTATAGAAAAAAATTTAAAGACTTTTTTAATACAGTGTAATTTTTTGGACTTTTCATTCATTCATAGAACAAATACTCTGCAATATGTCTTAAATATCACTGACATGGCACTTATTTAATCAATCAATTTATCAAACCAAATGTAATTATTAATTTGTATCACTTACTTGTAATTGGGTATATTCATATTCCCAAAGAGTACACAATACAACATTTGACCTTTGAACTCTTTCCTTATTGGACAGTTGTGATTTTAATCGTTTATTAGCCTCCTCCTCTGACATTTTATTTCTGTCCATCATTCTCTTCACTGCCTAAAAACATCAATAATATAAAGTATAAAACAATTCTGCATGGTCTGTATTTTTTTTATTCAACAATTTTGGCTTTAAGCTCTACTGAAATTAGATAAGTGTTAAAATTTAATGCAAACATCCATTTCATATTTCAACATTACTGATATTACAAAACATGAATAACAAGGATTCTGAAAGTATTGCTGGGCAATACAATGTCCCCTACCGGCTTGAGCTATGAGAAAACACGCATAATCTCCTTATGTGAATTGGACGAAGACGTAGTGACAAAGTGCGGAAAACTGATTATTTGCATGAATTTTCTATGTTCATTTGAATGGAACGAAATCCAAACTTCCTCAGTTATTCTAACATGACTTACCTCTCCTGTTGGTATTACAGACATCCCAACTTCATGTACCGAACTATCCTAGTTGCTCTAACATAATTTAATTTGATTTTAATACTGTATTTTGATTGGCTGAACAGTACAGAGCAACATTGTATATACTGTATAACCTGGTTTGGTCTTGTGACATCACCAACAGATTAATCCACCACTTGTAAATTCAAATAGTTTCAAGTCATTATTGATGCTTGAATCGGGGAATCATTGTACTGGAAATTATATTATAAGGTATGTTTCCAATTTTTAAAAAGGTTATACTTCAATAACCTGGTTTGGGTCAGTTTACTGCACTCATAAACCACTTAGTTATTCTAACACGACTTACCTCCCCTGTTGGTATAATAGATGTCCAAACTTCATGTACCAAACTTTCTTAGTTATTCTAACATGACTTACCTCCCCTGTCAGTATAATAGATGCCCAACTTCATGTACCAAACATCCCTAGTATTCTAACACGACTTACCTCCCCTGTTGGTATAATAGATGTCCAAACTTCATGTACTAAATTGTCCCAGTTAGCATCCAGTAACAAAGCTGCCTCTAGCACAACTATTTCTTTTCCATCTGTAATAAGCAAACTTTTCAAATTATCAAACCACATAATTATGTATAAGTTGTATACATTTGAACAGTCTAATGAGTTTAAAAAACACCAGTGAATCACATTTCATTTCAATATAATGCTACAAGTCTTTGTTAGCATGTGCAGTTTTAACCATGCTCAAAACACGGGTTTTCCTTTGATGTAGCAAAAAATCATACAAAAAAAAAATAATTCATTGAAGTAAATTATGAAAATAACTCTCTAAAACTAATGCTAGAGGTCAACTAGTTACTTATGACTAAAGTAAAAAGTTATGTTATGTTTTAAAGGAATTGCCTTAGTCAATATCCAATTATAGACAAATTCCAACTTCCATTTTATAAATGAATTACCCAATCAGAGTAATAATCACATCATTGAACATTGTTTGTATAAATGTCCGTTTTATGACATTAAAAGTTAATGTCAAATTGATTTGAATTGGTAAATTGTCTTGATTTCTACTCTTAATCAATACTAAATACACATATTCAGTACAAACCTTCTGCATGGTCCTTTATTTTCTGTTCTGCCAATTTTCCTATTTCTGGCCATACTATTTTATTTAACAATTTTAATTTGTCCTATAAAGAAAATACAGGTAAGTTAATGGGGAAGAAATTAAGACGATATGGTTAATAAATTCTTGCACTCAACAAAACTTCAGGCAAAGGTTACTGGTCTTGTGTGTCCAAGATACATTTTGAAATACTCAGAATTCCATTGGTGACTACAGAATACAGAAAGTATGGAAAACGATAAAAAACAGAAATCATCTTTTTCAATGTTTTACAGGAGTACTGAAGACTATGGACCCTAAAACCCTTTTGTTTATTTCACCATTCTCACTAACAATAGAGGACAACATGAGCTAATGACTTATAGGATTAATGACAACTATGGACCCTAAAACCCTTTTGTTTATTTCACCATTCTCACTAGCAATACACAACATGAGCTAATGACTTACAGGATTACTGAAGACTATGGACCCTAAAACCATTTTATTTCACCATTCTCAATAACAATAGAGGACAACATGAGCTAATGACTTACAGGGTTACTGAAGGCTATGGATCCTCAAAACCCTTTTGTTTATTTCACCATTCTCAATAACAATAGAGGACAACATGAGCTAATGAGTTACAGGATTACTGAAGACTATGGACCCTAAAACCCTTTTGTTTATTTCACCATTCTCACTAACAATAGAGGGCAACGTGAGCTAATGACTTACAGGATTACTGAAGACTATGGATCCTTTTGTTTATCTCACCATTCTCACCAACAATAGAGGACAACATGAGCTAATGACTTACAGGATTACTGAAGACTATGGATCCTAAAACCCCTCTGTTTATCTCACCATTCTCACCAACAATAGAATCACCAAACTCTTCTATCAGTGTGTCATAACAAGGTGTCCCTTTCAAATATACTATATGTCCTTAAATAATAAACAAAATATTATAAATATAAGGTTAGTCTAAGGTGTTCTTACCATTAAGTCTTCTAAGATCCTTCAGAAGTCTGATACTAGCAATCTCCTATTTTTTTATTTGTTGTTATTGGGACTTTATATACAATTATTACTTGACATTGGTTTCAGATTAAATATTTCTAAGATAATGTCCATGGTAATGGGTTAACAAGGTTTTCTTCAAAGGTTTAATTCCTTGCAAAAAATCTTTGGTAAAAATTTAAACAAAAAAATTTTTTGTTGAAAAAAAGTAACAATAAAAGTGAATGTATACGTTACAATATGTTCAGTAGAACAAAACTGTCAAATTTCTAATATCAAAATTTATATAAACAAGAGGCTCAGTGAGCTGAGCCTGTATCGCTCACCTGGCAGTCACAAACTTTTGATTTGACAGACTAGATTGATTTCTGGAAAGTTTGTAAATGATCTTCTATAAATGCTTCATACCAAGTATAAGTTCACTGGCCAAACGGTTTCAGAGGAGAAGTTTTAAATTTCGACCGATCAGAACATATAAAGGTTTCTGGTGGCAATTTTGATTCACGGACTAGAAAGATTTATGCAAAGTTTGAAAAGGATCTTCCATAGATATTCCATACCAAAAATCAGTTCATTTGGCTTTACGGTTTCAGAGGAGAAGAACTTTTAAATTTCGTCCAATCAGAACATGTAAATGCTCATGACGGCCATTTTGTTTCACGGACCGGGAAGATTTATGCAAACGTCCTAAAGGACCTTCCATAGATGCTCCATACCAAAAATCAGTTCATTTAGCTTTAAGGTTTCAGAGGAGAAGAAGTTTTACATTTTGACTAATCAGAACATGTAAATGCTCATGGCAGCCATTTTGTTTCACGGACCAGGCTGATTTATGCAAATTTTGTAAAGGACCTTCCATAGATGTTCTATATCAAAAATCAGTACATTTGGCTTTACGGTTTGTAAGGAGAAGAAGTTTTACAATTCAACCAGTAAGAACATGTAAATGCTCATGGCGGCCATTTTGTTTCATGGACCATGATGAGTTATGCAAACTTTGTAAAGGACCTTCCATAGATCATCCATACCAAAAATCAGTTCATTTGGCTTTACGGTTTCAGAGGAGAAGAACTTTTAAATTTCGACCAATCAGAACATGTAAATGCTCATGACGGCCATTTTGTTTCACGGACTGGGAAGATTTATGCAAATTTCCTAAAGGACCTTCCATAGATGCTCCATACCAAAAATCTCATCATCACCATTCACTAAGGATACCATGTTTACTTTAAAAACCAAATATTGTTGAAATCCGAGCAAGTGTAAAAAATGGTGGGAAAATGGCAACCATTTTAAAAATGGCCGTCCAAAACAAACTTTCATCATCACCATTCAACTCGGGATACCATGTTTACCTTGAAAGTAGCTTTCATCTTCATTTTCTTTCTATAATTCAGGAAAAAATAGCAAAAAACAGCATTTTGACCCCTATGTTCTATTTTTAGTAAGGGCGGACATGTTTTTCGACCAATCAAAAATCCAAGCATTAACTTTTTGCAGAATACCCTAAGGAACAATCTTACCAAGTTTCATTTGATTTTGAATAGTAGTTTCATAGAAGAAGATTTTTGAAATAATAACATAAAAAAAAGCCAAAAATTTCAAAAAAGGGCAATAACTCTAACATCAGTTGACAGGTTTTAAGGAAAATCAGCAAACAGGTAGTTCTTATCATGCTGAAAACTTTCAACCTGCCAGAATTTGCCATAACCTAATGATTTTTGAGATATTTGGATACCTAATTTATCACAGTCGACAACACCAGCTCCAAGTTTTTCCAATCTTTTACAGAGTGCTGACTTTCCACTTCCTATACCTCCTGTTAAACCAATTACATAGGGCGAGTCTGGAATTTTGGGGTTCCCCTGAAATACAGAAAAAAAAGTCTCAATGCCATGCTGTACTCTAACAAGAATGGACACACTACATGTCTCGTCTTAGTATGCACATTGACACAGAATAATAATTACCCGACAATTTGCAAGTCAAAGGAAAATGTGTTAAAAGAAATTGAGGTCAAGGTCAAGAGGCAGGTGTAATACCGATATGTATCCACTAAGAACTATCTATTGACCAAATATGGTGGGTCTAGGTATTAAAGTTGCTGAGAAATGAACCTAATCTCGAAAATGTGACAAAGTCACTCAAGCATGCAATTAAGGTCAAAGTCCAGAGACAGGTGTCAGACTTGCATGTACCCATCAAGAACTATCAATAGACCAAATACAGTGGGTCTAGGTATTACAGTTTTTGAGAAATGGACTTAACTACGAAAAAGTGACAAAGTCACTCAAGCATGAAATTGAGGTCAAGGTCACAAACCAGCTGTAAGACTGGCATGTACCCACCAAGAACTATCTATAGACCAATGACGAATGCTTCTAGGTATTACAGTTGCTTAAAAAAAGGACTTAATCAAGAAATTTGGATGAAAGTCACTCAACCATGAAATTGAGGTCAAGGTCCTAAGCCAAGTGTCAGACTGGCATGTACCTACCAAGATCTATCTATTGACCAAATACAGTGGGTCTAGGTATTAGTTTCTGAGAAATAGACTTAACCACCAAAAAGGGACAAAGTCACTCGAGCATGAAATTGAGGTTAAGGTCCCAAGCCAGGTGTCAGACTGGCATGTACCCACTAAGTACTATCTATAGACCAAATATACCCTGTAGGGAAAACAATGTGTACTTGAAGTTGAACAAATATCTTAAATTTATTTCTTCAAAATGAAGACACCATCATAAAAGACAAACAAGAGATTTTCTATTAGAGAAAAGGACATTAATTATTCTCAATAATGAGACAGCCCAGTACCTATTTTTACCAATGTGAGATATCTTTCCCATGGGTGAGATCAGAACCCACGTGAAAGATTTCCATTCGTCTCCAACTCGGTGGAGCCTTATTGGAGACCAGAAATCTTTCCCTTGGGTGTCTGAGATTTTTCCGTCTTGCACTTTCACCGGTGTTAGATCCTTATATTCTCGGCTGTCAAAGAACTGAGATAATAATTTATGATTAATTTCCAAACTTACAGTAAATAAGACAAATTTCTTTGATAAATACCCCACGAAGTAAATCTTTTGATAAAAAATACACTCACCTTTATGGCATTAATGACTGTACCAAGAAGTCTTTTCCTAAATGAAGAAGAACTTATTTTTTCCTCCTCGTATTGGTTGTGACAGACATCTTGGACTAGTTCTATCACATGTTGTTTTAATACAGAAAATCCCTGGAAATACAAACACAATCAATTTTTCATTATATAAAACATACAGTACCCCAAAATCTACTCCAAACACGGAATTATAAGATACTGGAATAATTTTGAAAAATAGAAATTCATATTGGTTTCTGGCCTATAAACTAAACCAAACTACTTAGGGTTAGCCATGCATGCATGGATAAGGGTTTTCATTAGTTAGCATAGAAGTACATATAAAACTTACTAACCCCTTAGCCATGCATGCATGACTAACCCTCCTTCAGTCATGTTAGTTTGAGAATTATATGATTACTTAATATTCCAGATTCCAAAATTTGTTTAAATTCAAATAATTCCCTGTTTCCAACTAAAGCAAAATTTGATCTAAAATTTGCATACCTACTTACTGTTACTAACTAAGTTCTAAAATCCTTCTATTCTTCAATCATAAGATATCAGAACCTTAATAGATCATGACTGTGAATTCTACTTCTTACTGATGGAAAATAACTTAAACCAAGAGTTTTCAGCAGGAATTATGTCAATCTAATTAAAATTAGTTCTCAACACTTGCTCTTTATTTTTGTTCGGTTGTTTATATGTTGCGCGTGGGAGATCTAACTACAGCTGCTTGAGGGTCATGTCTCGGGTCAAATTCGGAATTACTCTAGACGCTACGGTAACTTCTACGCCAGTTCGATACCCTAAGATTTTATAGCCGCAACCCTGATTGGCTATGGCAAATTTGACCCTAAACATGACCCTCAAGCAGCTGTAGTTAGATCTCCCATGACAGACATACAAACAAACGAACGAAAATAAGGAGCAAGTGCGGAGAACTCATTTTAATTAGATTGGAATTACATAGATATAATAATAATACATAGAGTTGTGCTGTCCAGTAAGGGGTCCAGAGTAACAAACAATGGGTCATACAAATGTACATATTTTTATATTACAAGTTATTTATTTCATTTAATCAAAACTAATCATGTTATACTTTGTTTAATATATTTTTATTTTATTTTTATATATTATGTTTGAAAATTATTCTGCTCAATTTTAGGCACCGTGATTGGCAAATAAAGTATTTGTTTGTTTGTTTGTTTATATCTTTCCAAAGTTGAAACACATTTCATTGTTTGTATACGGCCTCCATGAAAATAAGTTATGTTTATTGTGTTTACCAAGTCTGCCTATAATTATTGAGGTCATTCCCATTACGTTGTTTGAAAACTCTGGGTCAACTAGAGAAATCACATGGTCATTTATGGTTTATATATCCGAATGCTTGGTAATTTAACTGCAATGACGATTATATCCTTGATAATAATTCAGTTCTCTATAAGGTCAAATGACAACAAATTGAAACTGTTAATAAACAGTGTTAGCAGAATATGTTTTAAACACCTTTCATTTTAGTTTTAATTAATTATTGCACTTGTCAATTTTTTATATGCATTCAATAGCATTTGTTAAAAAAACATTTTGTCGTAAATAAATTTGACATTTATGTAAATGTAAAAGTGACCACTTCCAAAGGCTTAATAATTAGCTGACTGAAGTTATAAGAAAATGTTTTCTCGTGACTTTTGATATTCTTAGGAGAATAACGAAAAAACATATAAACTATGTTTTTCCTTGGCCTTATAAATTCCAAATACATGTAGTAATCCAGAGAATGTCTTACTCCCAAACATATATGTAACCCACTGATAATCCAATGTTCTGAATCCTTTAATTGCCCAGGTATCCTTTGCACCCATCAAAATTTTTCAAATTCACATTATAATATATTATTGAGAGTCAACACAATTTTGCCACTTATATTAAGGATGTTTGCTTATGTTTTTGAATGCCATAAATTATTTTTCCCACTAACACCCATTTTTCTTTTCATAAATCTTTTGCATGCAGAATAATAAGCCGTTTGTAAATCTTATCAAATCCTTGTTATTATTTAATGGTTTTTGAGAAATAAAACTTGTCAATAATAAAGCTTTGTAAAATCAAAAGTGCATATTTTTCCCGCCAAATTTTCAATGGCTTATATCTCAAAAACAAGCACACAGACCTATAATTTTTTTTCCGCTCTTTAAGTTCCTTTATTAATCCACGAACAATATTTCCCAGTGTAATGAAAAGCTCATTATTTTGAAACTGAGCAGCGACCATCCTTAAACCACCATATATAACAAGTTACTTACACAGGTAATTCATTTCTTATTCTTTGTTCTAAATTTGTTAAAATTTAGAGAAAATAAAATTTTAGTAATAAAATAAACAAAGAAATTATACATACCTTTTTCTGTCTTTCTTCATTAACTTTATCCCCTCCCTTCTTTGTTTCTTCACTAACGACTATAAACTGAAGTTTAGGATCAGTAATCGTAGGACCAAACATATCACTAATAGGAACCACACGATGTTCTATGCAGGGTTTGATATCCTTCAAAAACTCAACAACATCATTGATTCTGTCTTCTGTTGGTGCAATAAGTTCACACAAGGTCTTTTCTATTAAAGAAAAAGTTTTAAAATTCTGGCCTAAATGATTAAGTACTGGTAATTTGTGGAATACTGTAAATTCAGAATATTACATCTACATTTTTATTGCAACTGTCGTGTAATAGACAATAATGCAAGATTAATTAAAAGTTGATTCCTGCACAACTTGTAATAGAATATTCATTATATAACTTACAATATGTGTTTCAATTATTGCAATGTTTACACATTTTTTTTATATCTATTTCTCAATTAACAATATATTGATATCTTAAAAAATGTTCAAAATTATCAAGATTTTCAATATCCTTCCAATTATCTACAGATGCACATTTATTAAATGACTTAAATGGTGCAACTTTTGTTTTTTTCCCTTTTTGTGTGCAGTATAATCTTTTGATATGTAACTAAGTTGAGAAGAATATGAAAAGATGTAATGGTCAATACCCTCATCATGTTTGTAAATAAAATGAAATCTTATTCTCATATCTGTTGTGGCCATTGTTTATTTAAAACTTCACACAATGAGATATTAAATTACTTTGGTTCATATTTTCATCTGTTACTCCCACTGTTAGTTGATTTTCAGCCAAGAAACACCCTTCACTTAGCATAATCTTGTGGCCTGCATGAAGTCGATCAAATGTTCCACCAAGAACAACATTTTCATAGGACTCCAAGTTAGTATCTTTTTCTATGTTTTTACTTTCATTTTCTACTTTCAATTTCAAAGTCTGTACTATAGTATTTACTTTCAATCCATTGTTTACTAAATTAGATAACGATTCTGAACTATTATGGAATAGATCCGCAATAGTCTGGTCATCAATTAATATAACATCACATGGCTTCTTCAAGGAAATTTTCACATTTCCATCTGTTTTTATATTTGTGACGTGGTTCAGTAAAATTCTGATGTCTAAATTGTTACAAAGTGTGGCACCAGATGCATACAGCTGAGTCATAAGAGATCTGAAATCTTTCGAACATGGCACCTTTTCTACTTTAAATTTGGGTATATTTTGTTTTGATGTTGGTTGTATGTGTACATATAATGTGTTAGAGACGACTGTCGAGGCTTCCTCTAACACTGATTGAACAGCTGATTTTAAAACTGGCAAAGGTCTTGTCAAAATTAACAGTCCAGTTTTGTACATACTGGAAATCTGAAAAGATAAAAATACCATCTCCAAAAGCATTCTCTTATCTTATATAAATTCACACAAAAATCATTTAGCCGGTTGATTCTTCTCATAATTACATTGTAGTTACTACCAGTTACTCTTGGCATATAGAACATAAAAATAAAAAACTTTATTAATGCAAAACACAATCCCATTAGGAATATATATGTCAGCATACAGTGTACAAAAAAACAACATAACACACAAATGTGACAATAAAGAAGATATACAAACAGTAAATTGTTATGATAATCCTGTCTCCTCAGTTCTAATGACTGTTTTATAAAGGATGAAACTGTTTTAATATCACTTGGGGTTGATGGATTCAGAAGCGGCAAGCCTTTTAAGTTTCTCAATGTTATTAAAATTATTTAAACTATTTTCTACTGTATTAAAATAATTGAACAATTTTGCACGTAGATCCTGGGTTAAATCGCAGAACAAAAAGAAATGAAATTCGTCATAATCTTTCTTCTATTGGTATTTTTTTGTATCTGCTGATTTCTATTAGTAGTGTATGATCACTGATCCAAAAATTTTGTGAAAAATTTGCGTACCTCAAAATTTGGATGATTAAGATAATATTCTATTTCAGACTGATCTAGTTTTATAAATTTATATACAAATATCTTGTTATTTTCTTGAAGATTTTCAATTTTATCTCTTAATATCTTTTTATAATACACATCAGTTTCAATTTAAGTAAACTTTTCAGTATTTTTAACAATTTAGCATAATCACATGATTCTATGTCTTTTAAATCAATACCTATATCTAAAGAGAGATTCTTTGCATAAGTAAACCAAGTTTAGATGCCTTCGGAGTCTAAAGTTTTACTCAATGTGAAGGCATCTTTCAATAAAGGGTTGAGATTTTCATAATACAATCTAGAAAGATATATCATAGTTTGCACTGCAATATATATTTCTAATGGTTTTCTTTCCATCTCTGACCTTACGGCTGTATTTGTGGCATTTCTTTTTGCCCCAAGTTTATTTCTACAGAAATGAAGATGAATTTTTTCAAGAGGTGTTTTATCAATAAACGTTAGTACATCTACTTGAGACTTAGATTTCTTGCTTCTCTCTTTAGCTCTATAGTATTTTAAATATCAATCCATATAATATATAGAACATAAATCAAAGAATTTCATTAGTTTGAAGTACTACATTATAAGACTGAACAATGTCAGCTTTAGCCAGGCACACAATTGCTAGTGCCTAAAATTACTTAAAAAAGTTAGAATTTCATCGGTACCCTGTGGTACCGAACTTCAAACACTTCTTACGCTTTTTCCATTATTATCGTGCCAACCTGACCTACCTAGTAAGATTCTGGAATGATAATCCTGCACGCTGATATCATTTTTATTACCCATATTTCATTTTACTAAAATTCGAAGTATTTTTTAAAAATTACTGAAAGGTCAGAGGAAATTCTGTCTACATCCCCAAACCTCCATTGTCAAAAAATATCAGGGATATGGGAATCGTTTATAAAAATACAGCTATTGATGTACTTTTGTAGATTGAATAATATCAACCCCTTATTAAAGGAAGCTTATAATCTTAATAAAATTTTGAGCAATGCAGGTATGCATACATGGTACAGTCTGTCGCCCCCCCCACATTTTTAGAGAATTTGAATTAGACATATTTGATGATTCCAACTTGGATAAGCCATTTTTTAGTATTAAAAAGAGTTTGAAAGACAAAATCAAAAATATTATTACTCAGAAATATGAAAAATTCACATTGTCTAAACTCTCAAAAATAAATGAATGTTCCAAGTTATATTTATACAGTAAACTTAAAAACACTTTAAAGTTTAAAGAGTACTTGAAAAAGGAAAAAAGTTTAAAATTGAGATAGCTCCTTACGAATTCGAGTCAAAACGCCCCATTGTCAAAACGCCCCCGTCCAAAACGCCCCCACTCTATGTCAAAACGCCCCCACTTTTAAAGATGAAATAACATCCCCATTTTCAGTCCCTGCCAAAACGCCCCCATTTTTAACCTTTGTCAAAACGCCCCCATTTCCGAACACAGGCCAAAACGCCCCCACTTTTAAAGATGAAATAACATCTCCATTTTCAGTCCCTGCCAAAACGCCCCCATTTTGAACCTTTGTCAAAACGCCCCCAATTTTAAAAATGAAATAACGCTCCAATTTTCAGGCCTTTGTCTACCTCAATTTTGTAATTTTGTAAGTTCATCAAGAAAAGACCGTATAAGCAAGACAAAATTGTTTACTTTCATTTTTTATTAGCACTAAAACAACAATTAACAAATTACTTTTTCAATGGCATTTTAAGCACAGTAAACTCAATTCGGAAATGGGGGCGTTTTGACAAAGGTTAAAAATGGGGGCGTTTTGGCAGGGACTGAAAATGGGGATGTTATTTCATCTTTAAAAGTGGGGGCGTTTTGACATAGACTGGCTTCTGTGTACATTAGTGGAACTAACTCGTAGAAGGGTGGTTTCTGGTCATCAACTTTCCTGTTGAGTCGGCGGTGCCACCCTTCTACATCGTTGTTGGTCCTGATTGGTTTAAAACAACAAAATACTCACCTGGCTTCTATGACTTTGATCTTTTACTTCTAATTTGTAGTCATCTTGTATTATTATTGTTTATGGAAACGTGTGGTTCTTGTTTTTACAATTGTATAGTATGGTTTGGCTTCTTCAACTTTTGATTTCGATTTTATGTTTGTTATTGGCTTAATTTCATTTTTAAAAGTGGGGGCGTTTTGGTTGTTGGGGCGTTTTGGTATTGACTTAATTTCATTTTTAAAAGTGGGGGCGTTTTGGTATTGACTTAATTTCATTTTTAAAAGTGGGGGCGTTTTGACATGAAGTGGGGGCGTTTTGGACGGGGGCGTTTTGACAATGGGGCGTTTTGACCTGTTACCCTCCTTACAATATTTCGAATCAGTGATCACTCTCTCAATATCAAAGTTGGCAAATATAAAAATACTCCCAGAAAAAATAGACTTTGCTCTGGATGCAAGGTGCTAGATGATGAATACCATTTTTCTTGCATTGTAATTCCAGTAATCAGTTTAGAGTTAATCTCTTTGAAAAGATAGTTGAAATAAATCCAAATTTTTTATAGAGAGATCACAAATTTTTTATATTCTTAATCCAAACAACGAACTTTTACCAATTGTTTGTGACTTTATAAAGCGTCTTTGGAATTGCGAAAAAAGGGTCCACATCCGTCAATGTTAGCTAATTAGTTACTTTTTCAAGACTATATCTTATCTGTATGTATTTGTTTGTTATTGTTCATTCTATGTACATTGTTTAACCCCCATGGGTATAATTTACAATAAAGTTCATCATATCAAATTGCAAACCTTCTCTTTTATACTGTTTCAGACAACAAAAATTTTGACACTTTGCTATATATTGTGATATTGTGTTCATTTGCTTCACTGCTTCAGTGTCAAAAATACAATCAGTGGAAGTCGGGCGTTTTGACTGTTGTAGAAAAAGGGGAGCAGAGGAAAGTGGGATTCAACAGATTAAAGCCACACTTCCACAGGCACTTGTTTTATATTGTATTAGTGTGTGTTTTTTTTTATATAAAACAAGTGCCTCTGACTAAATCCACGAAGTGCTGTATACGAAAAACGGTAAGTAAAAACCTTCAAAGAAAGTTGTCACTGTTGTGGTCTTTCGCTTCGGGTCAACTTCTGGTACGATACAAAGGGGCGTAATCGTAAAAAAATATAATCCTTATCCGACAACGGTGAAAGATCTGTAAAATTTCCGGGTAAGATTAGAATTTCTCTTTTTCGGTCGACGTTTATCATCCCCCCGACCCCCCCCCCCCCCCGGGATCATTTCACGTTCTAATACAGTAAAATATCCATGTCCTCAGTGGGCATGTGATTGGTAATAAATTATTATTATTATTATATTTCACAGTAAAAGAAGATAGTAAAATATACTTATATAGTTAAATAAAACTTCAATATCAAATTGATTTTTTTTTACTTAAAACAAACTTTAATAATAGAAACAACCTTATAAAAATGAGAGTTAGTGACCACTTTTAAGAAATCGAAAGAGGACGGTATCAAGATCAAAAGAGAAAACAGAATATGTCAAAAATGTAATTTAAATAAAATAGAAGATGAAATACATTTCTTCTTCAATAGTCCAAAATATGACACGTTAAGACATGATTGCTTCAATAATATAATTTAAATACAACCAAGCACATGTATAAATAATGCTAAAGCTCGCGAGTTGAAAATCGAAAATTTAACTGTCTCGGGTGGAGAAATTCCATAACTCACTCGTCCCTAAAGGAGAATCTATATTTATCTTCCAACGATCTTATGCGGTTTGTTGCTCCATTTACAAAAAAAGTCTAGTGCTGAGGAAAGTGGACTCTACAGCTGCATAATATATATGTATTTGTTACCACATTATTTGATTTTTCATTCCATTCTACTTTGTATTTATGTTATGTTAATTTTTAACAATGCTGTCAACCCTTCTGAGTATAATTTTGCATTTCAATTAATGTATTATTATATATGAATAAATATGTGTAAACATTTTCATTGATGCATTATCATGGAGTTGTCAATTTCAACACAATTGTATTGTAACCGGTTGTTTATAAAAGAATCGAGAGATTACACATAAGTCCGATATGTCAAAATATGAATGAGTTATTTATTCACTTCAAATTCTGGTAGTTTTTTTTTTTATTAATAAATGGTTTATTTAATAATACTTACAAAAAACTTCTTAAGATCAGCTTTCTTCATGTTCTTATGAACTGGTTACATTCCAGAGGCTTTATTCTTCGTCAGACTACTAACATGGTCGCGTCATAAGTAATTTTGACCTCTAATTAATCTAATTTAATGGTAAAATTAACTGGTTAAGTTTTTCATTATAACCCATAATCTTTCATGGCATCGTGTATAAGGATCGTATATTGCTTACTCTTGTCAGGGGTCTCCAAAAAAAAAAGCTGGGACTTGGGTGGAATTACCAGACGAGGATACGGGCTCACATTCCAAAACTCTAGCTCGCTTAGCCCACTTCTTAAGGATTAACATTTTACTTAATATATTTGAACTATAACATATACCAGCTCAAAGATGGTCAAAGTATTATTGAAACTGGGAGTCATATTCAATCTTTGCATCAAATTTTCGAATTTCGGTGTATTCTTTTTGTCCGGGAGATTTACACTCCAGTATGAAATTTAACTGCCAATCAAAATACACCGAGTTATTAATATATTTCCTTGTGTGTACAAATGATTGTTATCTACCTATCAGTAAATGTGCAATGTATGATTCTGAACGGGAGCCAAGAGGAAATGATGTTGTTCAAAAAATCTATAAATGTAAATGTATTCTGAAAACACGTTGAGACTAACGCAGATTTGCTGCCAATGCTTTTTAACTAAAATTGAATAATTAATTATTCTTTTTAATTGCTTGATTTTCTGACCTATAGCCAGATATCATAATTTTCGTGTAACTTCATATTGCTCACAATAGTTTGGTTTTTATTTTTTGGGAATTTTCGAAAGTTTTGGTCAAGAACGTACCTGATGATGGTTAATCAAGAAAAGTAAATGTAGGTATCCGAGGTTTTTTATTACCACTCAGGCTGCTTGTGGGCTACAGGTCACTGAGCTGCCACATACTCCTCAGAACAAGACACGACTTTTAGATACAGCACTGTAATATAGTGTATCTAGAAATTCCAAGGGCGTAATCACTAACCAGACAAAAATTTATTTGTATTTTTATGTTAGTGATGTTGGTATGAGCACAGTATCTCATTTGACCACTAGTTCTCATCATTTGTTGTGAGACATCTGATCATACCATATATGGCACAATATTCTTTGGGTTGTCTACCTCGCTGAGTTTTAAAGAGATTGAGACTATATTAAACAGCGATAATGGACGGTATCAAATTCTGTATTGTATTTGATTAATTTTGGTAACTTTTTTCCATTCACTCAAGTTCATAAGATAACTGAAATTCTCAGGTAAAAAATTCAAAGCTGCAAAGATAAACTGAGTTAAAATGCACATGTTAATTTGTTAAGGTATAGGCATGTCTTTTGAAAAGATGGTTTTAAGCCCAAGGGGTACTCTGAAAGTTTTCCTGTACTTAGGCTCGTACAATTTTTTTTTTTGCGGGGGGGGGTTCAACTTTGTTATTTTTTGGGGGTTCTGGGAATTTGAAAGTATTGTTTGGGCCCAGCTGAAGTATAAGAATATATTTTAAGTTATCATGGGATTTATAACTTGGTGTCAGTAGTAGTATACATTTCTGGTTTTAAATTTTCATTAGGTATTTTTGTGGATGTAATATTACCAACGGTATTATTTGGGGTGGTCATTTTTGTAGATATTTTTTTGGGGTCACTTATTTAGACAACTATTTTTTGTGGTGTTTTGAAAAAAGGGTAATTCATGTAATTGAGGGTAAAATGTTTTTCTTGGGGATGAGCCTATGTACAGATGATTAAGGGGTGCCCCGGGGTATTAAATATCACAGTATTAAGTAATTATACACTTGTTATTTTCTGTAATTTGTATTTTTCTTGAAATTATAAATGCAATTTTGCATGGAGAACAATTTTTTCTATATAAATGATAATGTCCGGCCTATTGGGAAAAATCCGCGTATCCGTAATGTTTAACTATATATATATACTGTATTTGTTTAATTTGTTAGATTTTTTTTGGAGGTAATTTGCTACTTTGGTCAGCTCAACTTAATGTTAACAATTTGTGGTCACTTGTTAACACTTTTTTAAAGCCTGAAGGAAAAACGAATAATTATACTCCGGTCCGATGTTATTCAGGTATTTATATTACAGCCTCGACTTCGATCCTCAACAATGACAAGTGCTCTGCATTTCCGTTGGACTTGAAGCTCCACTCTGTAGACTTTCACAATTTTTATTGACCTTAAGTATCTACTTAGGTTGATATTTTTATCACAGTTGTTCAATTCGGAGTTACCCTTTTTATTTGGGATATAGTATGAACGTTACCTGATATATTCCTCAGTTCTAGGCGGTCAAATGAATGGAATGTAAAGAATTTTAAACTGAAATTTCTAGTTTACAATTTCAAATATTTAAATTTTACGGTGCAAACTGTGCTGTTATTATAGGAATTACACCTGCAGTTTAAATAATAATATAGCAATGTGATCTATCATTTGCAAGGTGCGTTTGACACTGAAAGAACGGACAAAGGGTCACCACAATGAACAAAAGGATGAATGGGTATAGTCATTACCACAACAGTGTTTCAGGGTTTAGTCCCACGGGGAAGGAAAAATATCAGCCAAATATTAACATCAAAACACAAGGAGTAAATGATGTGTATACAGTTGTTGATGATATTGGAAGGTAAGGTCAAAGGAATTATGAAATTCCACCTGTCACATTTAGACATTGTATTAACTATAAAATACTTGTAACTTTGTTGCAAGTTATACCCATGGGGGTTAAACAATATAGCAGCAATTTACAGGAAATAAACAGTAAACACATACAGAAAGAGAGGTTACGCAAAAAAGAAAACTTTGACCAATGTGGACCCTATTTTAACAGTTCCAATGACTGCTTAATAAAGTCACAGACAATTGGTAAAAGTTTCATTTTTAGGTTTTAGGATATCAGAAATTTGTGATCCTTCATTGGCAAATAGAAAATGTTGATTAAGTTAGAACTATTAACTTTTCAGATAGATTAGTTCTTAACTGAGTATTTGATTAACGATTAAATAAAAAATTGTATTCATTATCTAGCACATTACATTCAGAGCATAGTCAATTTTCTTTGGAATATTCTTATATCTGCCAACTTCAGTATTAAGAGAATGCATTTCTGAAAGTATAAAGAAAAAGATCCTATTTGTAAGCAAAGAAGAACACATTGGTAAATCATTGTCTGTGTGTAAAAGTTTACAACAGTGCTTATGAAAGAGACTGGTGTAAGGCCAGACAAAATAGTGGTACTTGACTGACCCACATTTGTTGAGATTATTTTGTTCTTCATGAACTTTTTTTAGCAAAATTGGCATATTCTAGAAAACTAGGTTGTATGGGTTACAACATTTTAGAAGTTTTAAATTTCTAAAAAAGCTCTTTTTGGAAAACTTAACCCAAGTTCATAAAAAAAAAATACCAACATCCTACATGTACCTGTCTTCCTTTTAGACTTGATGTAAAAGGAAACACAAAATAATTATCTTTTTGGTCTATTACATTAATTTCAAATGTTTAAATGTAATGATCCACTATAAAATATTTTCACAATTAATAATAATAATTTCTGACATATAAATTTTTCTGTTCTGACACCTGCAGAGCAATAAACTAATTATATGTAATAAAGGTTATTGTAATTAAGGTAATAAATCTATGATTGGATTATCTCAGGTATAATTAATATAGTTATAGTTTAAGCACTGATACGAAATGATTGAATCAAGTGCCTCTTTAATCTAATTAATGTGTTACTGTTGTGTACTTATATTGAAGTTAGTACATGTAGGCCAGTTTGAAGTCAAGGGATAGGAACTAATATAACCTCTTTGAAATTTTTTAAATATCTATATACATGTAGATGGCATTTGAAAGGGCAAATTAAGTCTTTGTCTAAAAGAAAATGAATACTTTTTGTTAATTTGTCAAATGAGTGCATTTGAAATAATCTTTGCCTCACTTGCATAGGACATAATAACAGTTTCTTATGCTCAAATTACAAGAACTACAAAGTTAAAAGTAAGTTTTTATGGAATAAATATTATGGATTTATATTACATGTATTATCATAATAGTCTTGAATGATGCATTATAAGAAAACAATATTTTATTCAAACAGTTTACATTGATTAGTATAATGCATTTGTCCCCGTTTTAATCACAGAAAAATATGTAGGCTTTTTGCCATATATTACATTTAAATATAATTAACTAGTAATTATTTTAGTAATTGTTGGTAGGCTAGTCGAACTATCACAGAGACACTCTGATGATTTGTCACCAAGGAAATTAAAATGTTGTTAAATTGCCACAGAAGTTGTTTATTGAGGAAGATATGAACATTATCACTGCAAATTGTAATACTTTTTGTACATGTATGAAACTTTAATTTCCTGTAAAAATTATTGGAAATCATTTACATATTTAGACTTGAAGCTTGTACAATGACTTGTAAAAATCAAGTGTTGGGATTTTTTAAATTTCAGACGCTATAATTAGAGGATTATTTCTATTTTTGACTTATTCAGTATACATTATTATACTGTGGGGATTATAAAGATTCACCTTTGTTGATATATCCTGACTTTCCTTCATAGGAATGTACACTTATGAGGAACAAAGAATCTGAAATTTCAATTGACATCTTGTGTACAGAAATTGTTATGTGACTTTTACCACAGAAGACATTTGTTTGTACAATGTATTGTAAAAGGATAAACTGGAAATGCAAACTTTTTTGGAATTTGGAGTGAACATTATTTGTGGTTGAAGTACTATACATCTTTACAGTTTCTCGTACTCTTTCCTAATCAGTCACAAGACCTGTAAATAGATTTAGCTTTTAAGGAATTATAGAAGTATGGATTTATATCATTATCACAATAGTTTAGAATCTTTTTTAAACAGTGAAGAAAAATGCCAGCCAGTTACATTAATAAACACTATGCCATTAACAAATTATTACACAGTCAGTAATGAATTGGGAAGGTGAGTCATTTAACAAGACAATCCTGGAACATCATTTAGCATTGATTAATTTTATATGTAAAAATCGATTATATAACAAAATCTTTGATATTGAATTTGAAAGGAGAAATTTAGGGTTAACATTTTCTTAATAAGAGTTCGTTTATTACATAAAGTCATTTAGAGTGATATTTATAGTGGAGAATGACACCTCTCCCCCAAATGAGAAAAATAGGAGAAAATAGCAGCCTATGGATAAAGTTAATCTTTATAGAAAAAATAAAAGTTTTTGATTAAATGTGAGCCTAAATATAGCCTATTAGCAGAAATTTAAGATTTTTTCTTTGTCTTGCTCCTTTTTGGTTCAGCAAATTTTTCTTTCATCAATCAAGACTCTGTTTACTCCTGTATTGAGATTTTGACATTTACCCGATATATCGCCTGGGTTACGTAACTTATGTTAAAATCCAGTCATAATAACAAGGACATGTAGTCGAGTTTTGGCTAGGACTCCCCAAAATTTTAAGATTCACAGGGGTTTATCCAGGGTTATTGGGAAGGGTTGTTTTTGGCCTATTTTGGGAAAAATTTTGGTCAATTGGGAACAAAAATTAGAGGTGTAAGTTAACATTTTTGGGAATTCTGCATGATTTTAAAATAATTTCCATTGGGAATGGGTCCTTTTACCGGACCCATCTGAATGGTAGAAAAATCCATGATTCAGGATCAATTCTGTTGAGGAACCCTGGTCTGAGTTCCCAGGCTTCCTCCAAACATATAAGAACTGGTTGTCATGATAAATCCTAGTAACCTACATGTACATGTTCATGTAGCCTTTATACATGTATAATATTGGCCTTAATACGATGTGCATGTATGTTTGACCTTGGATTATGACAGTGTATGATAAATAATTCTTCTGGAATGATAACTTCCCGTCTCGCCAGCCTTTTTCTGTGGTTTATTTCACTGGTATAAGTATGCCAATTGTATATCCATTGATGTGTGAAGTATTCACTTCCTTCTGATACCAAAAATACAAGTTATTTGCCTTTATAAATGGAAAAAGGATAGTGACATTATATATGTGTACTTGACATGATCCAAACAGCGGAACAGCACTCCTTTGATGTACATGTTTTCTCATAGTTTGTGTCTTGATTATTTTCAAAAAGTAGAAGGATGAATTAAAGGAAAGGAAGTGGGTTTTTGATTTTGAAGATGTTAAACACTTTATCATTTATTGTGCGGGTGCATTATTGAAATTAAGGATAGGTTAGAAATGATTCATATTACTAAAGAGTAATACATTGTATATTGCAAATTTTTTTTGTCAGGCTTCAGACAAGTCAGCATACATTTTTACATGTAGCCCAGCATCAACATGAAGCAATGCAATGTCAACGAAACACTAATTTCAAGGCCAGTTCAAAACATTTACTTTGTACATTTCAAACAGTCTTACATAATAATATTTTCCTTATTTTATATTGAATTTCTTGTTTATTCTTTTTTCACCACAAAAATGATGTGTGAAACAATGCCCTGAAGGTGTGTAACCTTACCGCACAAGATGACAACTGTTATATAATTTGTCTTTCAGAATAGATTTCTATGAATCATATTATGTTTCTTGATGATCTCACATTAATTTGATGAATCGTTCAATAAAATCAATATTTATCAACAATGAGTAAATTTGTTGTGAGACTTCCGTCTTTGGTGCAAGTTCTCATTAATGGAATAGATTAGATCATACTGAGACGTAACATGTGACTATTCAAAGCAGTCAGTTTGTATCACATAGACTAATCATTTGTTAGTTCACTTTGGGCTGTCTGGCGGAATTTTTGAAACATGCTGATGTCAGCAAATTTTGTTTTGACTTAAAGAAAAATCGTTTTTAACCAATACATCGGATCTTTCACTTGTTTGGGGATTTTATATTTTGCCAAACGAATTGACATCAGGCATTACTTATGTTCAAAGGAAGCATTGTGTGTTTGGTTCCCAAAATTGGTAGAATTTTTACTTATATAGAAGGAATGTTGTTTAGCCTACAGACACATGTACATTTGGAAGTGTAAATATAGGTTTACTTCTCCGTTTGCATAAAAGCTTATACAACAATATTTTGGTGATTATAGAAACTATATATAGTCACACTATGGGGTCTCAAATTCTTTTTAAATATTTTTTAAAATTCAGACTGTTATCTATAGCCCCTGGTAATACAGCTGTGGTCTTTTTACTTGGTTGAAAATTGATAATTTATAGTTCTTGACTTTTGACCTTGACAAATTGATCATAGTGTCATTTTAGAAATAAAGTGACACCTTTTTCAAATGGTCATATAATATTTCATTGAGGATTAGATTTAGGATTATTAGTGCAAAATAATTACAAATGTCTTCGATTTATGTTACAATATAGCTATAGCACCAGTAAAAAACACGACTGTTCTAGCTATACCTTAAGCCTAAAATAAAAGTGTCCCCTTTCCAATGCCCCTTCCCTCTGCTGTTTGTTGGTTTAGTTGGGGTTTAACGCCGTTTTCAGCACATTTTGGCCATTTCGCGGCGGCCAGTTTTTATTGGTGGAGGAAGCCGGAGTACCCGGAGAGAACCACTGACCTTCGGTAGGAAAATTGGCAATCCTTGTCAAGTAAGACCAGAGTCGAACACATCCCGCCACAGGTGAGATTCGAACTCACAACCCCAGCGTTGCTCTGCCCTCTACAATAACTACAATGTATAATATAAAATACAGTAAAAAAAAGTTTTTTTATACTAAGAAACAAAACTGAATGAAATGAAAATGCATGAAAGGGTGGAAAGAAAATAATAAAACACTTGAAAGGACATTAGTTAGCAATGTCAGTAAATGCCAGGTGGAGCTGTTTTGGGGGAAGTTATTTGAAAACTGGATTCCACTTCTTTATAACTTTTTAGCTCACCTGGACCAAAGGTCCATGTGAGCTTTTACCATCACTTGGCGTCCGTCGTCGTCGTCGTCTGTCGTCGTCTGTTAACAATTTTTCAAACGTTAACTTGTCCGACACCATAAGTCCAATTGCAACCAAACTTGGTACATTTGTTTAGTGGCATTATGTGTACAAAAATATCGTTCGGATTTTTGATTCGTAAAAAAACATGGCCGCCATGGCTAAAAATAGAACATAGGGGTAAATTGCAGTTTTTTGCAAATAACTCAAAAACCATAACAGATATCAAAATTCTGGCATAGGGTAAAAGTGTTCAGCACCTCAAGATCTACCTGCCCTGAAATTTTGAAGAAGATCCAACGACCCATGTAGGAGTTATTGCCCTTTTTCTGCATTTTTTCCAAATTTTGCACTTATTAAGCTCAATATCTTGGATACTATAAAGGAAATTTGAAAAATTTAAATTTCATATTGTTAGACACACAAAGATCTACAAAATTTGTAACAGGATCGAAGTTGTAGGTTCATTCCTTTTAGGAGTTATTCCCCTTAGATCATCAAAATTGACCATTTTTGCAGTCTTTATTCATTGTAATAAAATCGTTAACTCCTCTTACACCATAAGTTTAATTGCAACCAAACTTAGTGTAGTTGTTCCTTGGCATGAGTGCTACTAAACTATCGTTTGGATTTTTGATTTGTAAAAAAACATGGCTGCCATGGCTAAAAATAGAACATAGGGGTAAATTGCAGTTTTTTGCAAATAACTCAAAAATGGTGACAGATATCAAAATTCTGATGGGAAGCTAAAGTGTTCAACACCTCAAGATCTACCTGCTTTGAAATTTTGAAGAAGATGTAACCACCCATGTAGGAGTTATTGCCCTTTTTCTTGATTTTTTTTTGAAATTTGTACTTATTAAGTTGTTGTCAATAGAGAAAAGCGGTTGTTTGCTTAAACAATCAGCTCATTTAGCTCTACCAAAGTCTGAATTGGGTCGAAGTTGTCAGATGATCCATTATAGGGGTAATAGCTCATGAAAGACTCCCTTAAAGCTTAAGGACCAGGTGAGCGATTCAGGCTCCTGGGAGCCTCTTGTTCCAGCCTATTTTGGGACCAGTATACTGTAAACAAACTGGTTTCCACCCAGTGGCGCCCCTAGTGTTTACTGACATTGCTACATTAGTGAAAATTTATATTTTTATAAGTTGACATGACCTTTTTAGCCCTTTTCAGATCTGAAATCACATTAACATGTCCTTTGTCCTTTATAAAAATATGCCCCTCTGTCCTTGGATTCTAGCTGCAAGAATATGTAAAGAAATTGCCAAATTAAATTTCATAATTTTTTTAAATTAGCAGAGATTTTTATATATTCTTTGCTTCATTTTGGAAATCATTTATTTTAGTATTGATTGAGGTCCCAGTTACTGGAGCTTTTATGGCCATTTTCTCATTTACTATTTACAACCGGTGACACCAGCAAGACAGTAAAGTACAATTTTTAATTTCTCAGTAAAAGCTATTTTTAACAAGAAAAATTATATAAACATGTAATGTATGATGCATTCAGATCTACATGTAGAGGAAATAATATTAACGAGACTTCTCAAATTCTGAGAGGAAGGATGTTTGAGAAAATAGAAATTTTTTTAAAACATTATAAAAATGCCTTATGTTTAAGAACACCCAGTGATCGTGTTGCACTCAAGTTTATTTCTTTAAATTACAATTTAGAAAAATTGAGAGCCTCTAGTTTAAAATTACTGAAGCCATATTCTACCTCTTTATAACATATAATGTACATACATGTAGGCAAAAGAAATATAGGAAAAACAAAGTTTTAAAATTTGATATCATTCTTGTGTTGTAACTGCATGTATATGTTTGTGAAGGAAAACAGGGTTATTGAATTTAAAATTTTAATCTTTATCTTTGGTTACTTTTAATGAAAAATTTGAATTTATATTATAGTGGCAATCAGAATTTTACTATATCTAAGATTAAGTTATAAGTGGTCACTAGACTTCTTCAGTTTTATCTCAATACCGCACTTGACCAGTGAAAGTGGACATAAAGTCGTCATCAATTGAAATTGTTAAAACTCCATGATAAAATTGTGTAAGCTCAAGAAGATAGCATTGCCGTTGTAAGAGGTTCTTATAGTACATGGTTTACAATTAAACTATTAGAATTGGTCAAATATTGTCATATTTACTCCTCAGATAAGAACGCATGATTTTGTTTGTAGGTTTGATTTAGCCACAATACACAGGATTTTTGCTTCGTTTGATGTTGTACAGTTGATGTATAATTTAATATTTGAAACAGGAAAGGTTTAATATGACAATATAATTACGGATATATAAATTGTCCCATGATGTTATCAGATCTTTGTGAAAGGAAATTGTATGGGTAATATTTGTGCTTTATGTTGTAGTGACCCTGATAAAAATTTATGTCACAACCTTGGACTATCCATTAAGTCATTACTATAGGCTTTTAAGGTAACTAATGAAAAAAAAGGTGATATGTCGTTGTATTAATAAAATATTAGGAAAGTTAGTCGTTAGTAGTGACAAGAAATAATAATTAATGGACTATACTTTGTTTTCTGTAATGGTCACCATTCACTCTAATTTCTCCTCTAGAAATCATCCATAATGAGCAAAACATGTATATGCTTTTAACTAGTATACCAAGTTAATATAAACTAAGGTGATCATCGATGGTCCCCCGTGCTGCCATTAGTTCTAAAGACCCAAGGGAGATTATTAGAATGATCCTCCCCAGCTACAATATATATGGAGAAGGTAACCTGTCACATGTGTCTCAGTCAATTAAGGATAATCGCTGGTCTAATAGGAAATAAATAGGATTTGAAATAGGTTTTTTAGTTTGAGAGAACATATGAATAGTAAACAAATAAGCAAGAAAAAAATATAGGTGCATGTGCTCATTTTAGAGCTATAAGGCCTTGAAAATTTGCAGACCCGAGGATTCCGAAAATCTGACAAAAGACCAAAACATGACCTGCGAGCATCCTTAAAAACCTCTTGCCAACTCAATGTACATAGGAAGTCCTGTAATTTGTTGTTTTTGCTTGGCTCTGTGCCTGTGGAATGTATGAATTGAAACATTTAGCTAATAACTTGAATCACTCTGATGCTTGGGACTGTCCGTATTGAAATGTGTCTCTCGGGTGACGTTAAAGATAATGAACATGAATACAAGCATCATTACTTTACGTGAACTTTATTTGTCATTTACATTTTGAGATTATTATGTGAAGAACTAATCCATCCCATCCTGCATATAATACATGTATATTAAACTTAGTTGCAGCTGAATGTGAATACTTTCACAATTACTTCGTAAACATGAATTCTTAATTAGTGTATTTTACTACATGTATGTGAAAGACAGATAAAGAGGTTCATGTAAAGATGTATATGAGAAACTGACCCATGTTCATGGGAAAAGGGATAATGTCTTGACCAGTCGTCCCATGTGTGATGAATAGCAAGTTTGTAATTTTTTGTGATGACTTGTGATTTAGCATGTATTTAAGCATCTCCCCAAAATCCGGGTTTCCGATTCCATGTAATTCCCTTAGAGGGAATGATGTGGACTCATGATTATGACAACTAACTTGGAGGATGGTATTCAATATGAGTAAAGAAAATTTTGCACATTATTGATGAGTGCTTTTAAAATTTTATTACTTTATTTTTGTTTACCCAAATTGAATTCTTTTTGATGTTTTGGAGAAGACTGAAATAAAAATGCATAATAATTGCATTCAAAATCTTTGAACAGTAAAATATTCCTAATGTTATATAATTTGTGCAATATACAAATAAAACTAGCAATTACAGTCTCACATTACTGAGTTTGTTGAAAAGACTTTTTTCGTAGCATGAATATTCAAAGTAATGATCAATTGACGAAACTGTAAGAATTGAAAATAAAGGCTCAGCCGGAGACATTTTGATAGTGTATTCAGATGTTTAAATGGGGGAAAAGAAAATTTGATACAAAAATATAGCCATTTACAACTTCAGAAAGGAATTTTAAATGAGAAAAAAGCAAAAATAAAAAAGTTCACATGTAGTATTGTTATATGTTGATGTGACCTGGATTACGAACATGAAATGGGGATTCGTCGTTATTACAGTGTTTTATGTAATATTGGATAACTAGTATCCACTGTAAATCTGCACCTCAGGGTGTTTGTAACAAATTGGCAATTACATGTGTAAACCTTTTTAACTTGTGACAAATAACCCTGACTATTGGTAGTTTTTTAACGCTGACTAAACATAGACGTGATTATGCAAAATAGGGATGAGTTTTAATCACCTTGACTTGTCATATTATCAGAATGTTTTCTTTGTAATAATTGCTGGAATTAGTATATTGTCAATAAAGACATGTGTATTTAAAGATCTGATCTCATTGTAAAGGATCAGAAATTAAATTCTTAGGCTCTTTGAACAGATTACTTAAGTTTTTAACATAACTTGTTAATTTGTATTAAAATGATTTGTTGACACTTATTAAAAGTAAAAATTGTACATATAGTTATTTCAAAGTAATTTCTTTATCATATATATAGTTTGTCAACTTTCTTATAGGAAAAAACTATCTGTAATTCTTGGAAATTTGAATTTCTAAGCAAATCTCCAATGTATAAAATTCTAGGAAAAGCTTTGATAATTTTGAATCAAACTAGAGATTAATATATTCCTGTAATAGCCTGAGTTTCCTTTGATGTCAAACAACGTCTTGTAGGCATCCTATAAAAAATGCCTTTTTAGTTTGCCTCAATGAAGTTGAGGAGGACTAATTGAGTACCCAGCATCCACGTCCGCATCCACGTCCACGTCCACGTCCACGTCCACGTCCACAGCCAGTTCTCAGTTACTAGTTGACCTAGGGTCATATTATTTTGTATGTAAGTCATGTTGAAGAGACTGACCATGTGACATAAGATGAAGGCACATGACCCATATTACAGGATTGACTGGCTTTTAAGTTTTATGTCAAAATCAGTTTTAACATACAAAGTGACCTACACTCGTATTACTTAGTGTGAGGACGCATCTCGGAGAGTTACACAGCCTCCCACCAAAATTAAGTCACTCTAACCTTCTTATTGCGCTTCATTGACTTAGGTTACGTTCAATTCTCTGATAGCAAGCTACCTACAATCATTTTAATTTGTTTCTGGGTGCATCTTTTGGGGTAACACAGCCTCCCACCAAAATTAGGTCACTCTAACCTACTTATTGCGCTTCATTGACTTAGGTTAAGTTCAATTCTCTGATAGCAAGCTACCTACAATCATTTTAATTTGTTTCCGGGTGCATCTTTTGGAGTAACTCACCCTCCCACCAAAATCAGATCACTCTGACTGACTTATCGCGCTTCATTGACGTAGGTTAAGTTTTATGTCCGAGTGCAGTTCTCTTGATTCCAAGCGGCCTGCAATCATATTACTTGCTGTAAGGGTGCATCTCAGGGAGCTTACGCACCAAAATTAGTGGGGGAACAAAGCGAACTTTGTAATCGTAGATTTCTGATTAGAATAGGACAGCCATAACCAATTCTTAACATTGTAGGAATCTTGGACTATACATGTATGTATTAGCATAAAATTTTAATAGCTAATACAAAAAGTTGTTTATTCTATTGAATTAACAGCAAATTCATCTCTCCTTAGGCCCCCTTTACACTGGTCGAAAACTGTGCTACGCTCTCCATGTCCTCTACAATCGCCAAGATCGCAGCAGGGTCGTGGAAAAATTGGAAAACCATCTTCAGTGTAAAGGTATTCACGACACCCCTACGATCAAAATATGTTTTTTCGATAATTTTTCATGTTGCTACTATGCTCTCCTACGTTTTCGCTACGATGCCTGCGTTTGTGGTACGTTCAAGCTACGACAATAACACGATCACACAACGCCCCTAGGCCGATGTTGTATGACCTCTCACGATTGTAACATGACATCGATACACGCTTGACGATCGTAATACGTTGTCACTACGCTGCTACCACGAGTATTACGACCTTGCTACGTTGTTCTCACCATCTAGCCATGATCAGCAAATAAACTGTGTAAAAGGACAATTCCTTGCTTGAATGTATATTAGTTCTCACTATGATGTCTCACTACGATGTCTCACTACGATGTCACTATGATGTCTCTGCGCTTCCTCTACGACCAGCAAATAAACTATATATAAGGACAATTTCTTGCTTGAATGTATATTAGTTCTCACTACGATGTCTCACTACGATCTCACTACGATGTCTCTGCACTTCCTCTACGACAGCGGTATGATGTCTGTACGATCAAAAGTGGTGACGACCTCGCTACATAAATTTTGAGCATGTTCAAAACAGTCGTGGCACCTGGAGATTCTACGACGACCTATCACGCGCAATGCCGACCACACTACGCTACTTGGAGACCTCAGTACGACCCCACTAAGATGTTCCACGATCAAAACATTTTTTATGGTCGTAGTGCAGTCTTCGTTCAGTGTAAAGGGGGCTTTAATAAAGATTGTAATTGGAAAACATGCACATACCCCTTGTGACATAAATGAAAAAATGTCATGTTGATTCATGATATAAATTATAATGTTGGAGCAGGAAAACAATTTATACTTTATTCTGTCTTATTACTGAAAATGATCAAAACTTTTATGTTCAGTATCATTCTACAAATGAATAAATTTTCACCTAACCAGGAAAATTGATACCCAAGTTAAGAAAATATACAGAATAGAATAGAATATCTTTTATTCCAAATTAATCAAACATTTACTGTACTGTATAATGTTACATGTATTTAGTGGGGATGAAAAATTTGGCAAATAGTTTGGTTTAGTTTATTCTGGGTTTACAATACTTTCAGTGCAGATTGGTATACGTATATCATTGCAACTAAAGTACAGTGCCTCAGATTAAGAATCATTTGATGGGAAAACTGGCAAAGTATGGAATAAGTACATGCAATGACAAGTATGCCAATGATTTTGAAATTTGAAGATTTTGGGGATTACAAATTAATGCAAATGTAGAGCATATTGTGTTGAAAATTGGGCACAACATAAAATATAGTGAAATTTGATGATTTTCCTTGGTAAAATAAATGAAAAATTAGTACTACATGAAAAATATATCCTTAATATATGATACTTCAAAGATTTGATCAGCTTTTAACTAGGGGTCAGAATTTAATCAGACTTATAATTATATGTAATTTAAATATATTTACACATCTTACTCCTATTATCAGTATGTTTGGCAAGAATAACATGTCTGACAAAGACATTACAATAGAAATATCGAACATCCTACATATGTACATGACAGTTGAATTAAGAAGTATTGGCACATCCTGACTTTAAAGTTTGTCATAGGTCGAGTTTTTGTTCTAATGTCAAAAAGTCACTTAATTGTTTCTCACCCTGTGTTTGTTTAGGGGTGGATGTTGTGTCACAAAGTGTTTGCGTAGGAAGAAATTGGTCTTTTAGTGTTTGTCATCTATTATTTGGGCATGTCTGGGACATTTTAGGAATATACATGTACTAGGAGAAACATGGTCGGTTGACTAGAGTCCTAGACAGTTAAAAAAAAGGACGAACAAAAGAATATTTGTGAAGATAAGATGTAGATAAAATTTATTGTCAAAAAAAAGTCCACAAACAGGCAGGATCAATATATATATATATTTAATTTAAGGAAGTGGCTAACAAACAAGGTGGACATCAAAGAGCAGAGCTAATAAATATTTAAATTTAGCACATTCACAAAGGGAAAAACATGTAGACATAAATGTACACAAGAATTTTTGTTTTTGTTTAAATGTAGGCAAAACAAATTGCTTTCAAATCTAAACAAAGTTGTAATGTAAGAAAAGATTGTCATCTACCTATATTTGTAAATAATTATATACATATTTGTGTTATCTTGTTAGGGATCAACTTTGTCAGCTGTGTAAATGTTTGATATCTGTTTACATTAATATTGTTTGTACACAAACATGGTCACATGTACAAACAATACATGTTATGTCCAAACAGAACATGTTAATCTGGTCATGAACTATAATGAGTTTGTTCATAGAATTTAACTTGTGTTCCAGCTTACATGTTTGTACAAATTACCAAGTAGAATATTGTGAATCGACCACCGGTACATTACCGTTACTGAAATTTGCAAATTCGTGTTTTTCTAAGGTGCTGCAGTTGAGCACATACATGTAAATACAAAAGTGGTGTTTCAGGTAGGACCTATCTTCCCAAGTAAAGGGTTTACGATCCACTTATGGTTCCACATGGGAAGTGGATCACTAAACCCTTGACTTGGGAAGATGGTTTGGACAAGGAGCTCAGTAATTGAGTTGTACAAGTGGATTGTAGTAACTGTTTGATTATAACTAGTGTGCCAGTTAAAATGTGCCTGTTAAGTGTGACAAAATGTTCTTAGTTCTAATTTTCTGCTGAAGATTGTACCTTTTTCAGGTAGTCTGACTTCCTCCACCAATTTAAAACTGACCTTGCAAAGGAATATACCAAATTTTGCTGAAAGTGGTTGTATAATTCCAATATTTTTTATATCTCTTCATATCTAAGTACATTTGTTGTACCTAGTAATGATACTAAGTGATATGTTTTAATATCTGTAATGGTGGCATGGATTGCTGTTAATTTTTTATTTTCAGTTGTTCTTACTTATTTTTGTCCATTATATATGTAGTTTTTTTCTTTTCTGTTAGAGTTGAATGAAGTAATCTTTACAAGTGAGATCGTAATTTTCTTTGCCCTGTCTGTTTATTTGTTGGCTATGGTAAAGACTTGGATGTTTGTATACAATAATTAGATGTGAAAATTGATGGTATAAACAGATCAATTGATGATACTAATTACCTAGAAAAACTTCTCTTTCATTGATCTGATAGACAAATATATCTGATAAATGGTTCATCTTCAGGTACAAATAGTTTCTGTAAATCATCTCCAGGTTCTTGTACAAACAGTTACTGTAAACTTCAGATGTTATTCCTTTTGGCTGAATCGTAAAAACCATGGTCTGTTACATAAATACCTTTCTGTTTTTCATGACTGCACAGTTACACCGAAAATGAAAGGAATTAAATGCTAAATTTTGACATCAGAATTTTAAACTGGGTAAAGAGTCAAAGATTATGCTTCTATACACAGGTGCTGGACACGATTTTTTTTAAATATGGATGTACCATGATCACATGTATAAGAAAACCATGAGTATATACATATAAATAAAATCTTGTCTAGCACTTACCAGAGTATACATGTAAACATGTGCATATAAAAAATATTACTGCCTCGGTGGTCTCATGGTAGCATTCTCGCTTTGAGTGTGGAAGGTCAAACCAAAGACGTTAAAATCGGTATTTGCTGCTTCTCCACCAAGCACAGCATGTAGGAGTAAGAGATAATATCGACGAGTCAGCTTGGTGTCAGTATAATGTGTCCGAGTGATGTGATATGTATTCCTGCAGACAGTTACCTTGTGAGCTAGCATGTTAAAAAATTCCACCTCAGTGTGTCGGTCTAGTACAAAGCATTGTCATATCAACATGTTCTCGTCCTGATATGCACCTGTTTTCTACTGGATGTTAAACAATAATTCATCATAAAAAATCTAAGTATACATCATTATACTCTTCACAAATTGATTGAAGTCTTACTCTTAATTGTTAGAGACCAACTTGGAGTGTCTAAGATTTCTAAATCTTACACTTTCATCAATTTGACCTGCTGAGCTTTTCTTTGTTCACTCAGCTTTAATTTAAGGGGAGATAACTATAAATCAGGTATCATATTTACTTCTGGATATATTATCATGATCATCAATCTGATTTTATTTGTAAGAGTGTTATGTCAAGGATGAATTTTCTTCTTTTCATAATTTAATGAAACCTGAAGCTATGAAAATATTTGTGACAAAGGGGCAGGAAGTTAAATACTGTCTGGGTTAAATAGGCCAGGCCTGTAATTTTTTTTGTCCATGATAACTGGTTAAGCGAACATTTTATTTGCTGATAATATGTAAAAATACCAACAGATTGGTTTATAAAACAATTTACTCTCAACAGAAAATTTCTTTGGCCTAAAATAATAAGACCTAATTTATACAGATGAAAGCATAGTAAAACCTTTATTATGTCTAGTTTAGTAACACCTGATCTATATAAAGGAAATTATAGGAGCATTGTATAGGTGTAAATACAGATGGATAGAAAATACTCATAAAAATCACATAATTTTCTTCATTGAATGCTACAGGCCATGTAAAGGGGGTATTATCTTCATTATAACTGATTTAAACAACTTCAGATAATAATCTTGATAATTAAATTGCTTAGGTTTATTTGATACTTAAATTATTTTATGGATAAGTTATAATATATATTTTTGGCCTTTATGGGAGAAGAATTTCTATTATTCCTCAAATGGACTGTTTATTACTTAAAATAGAAATAAAATGAATTTGTAAATTTATACTGACCTTGAGGTGAAACTTTAGATTTTTTCTTATACTTGAAGATAGCATGTGAACTTTCTTATAGGAAAATGTAAACTGCAAAGTCATCTTTGTTATTACATGTATTTATATGTAATATGAAATATCTTTCTACTGATTATTATATGGGGTGAATTGATGCAGATAAAAGTCTCGGGTGTTGTCAACTTATGTATTGAAATTACAGAGATAATATTACCATTGCATTGTTATCAATTGTTATAATACACAATACACATTACATCATACATGTACCAGTTTGAGTGGCTTTGTGGAAAATTACAGTCTGTACCCATAGCCACTAGCTCAAATTCTGAGTACATGGATGTACCTTAACAGCTTTTTCCACTAGCTCAAAGCCTAAGTACCTTTACAGCTTTAGCCACCAGCTCAAGGCTGGAGTAGTTTTACAGTTTTAGCCACAAGCTCAAAGCCTGAGTACCTTTACGTCTTTAGCCACCAGCTCAAAGCCCGAGTAGAGTAAAATTTTCTTTGGGATGTGAAAATAATATACATTGTACCTGTAGTACTTGTCGTTTTGGTCTAGTAAAACTTTATTTTCTTGGTTTTTGGTGCTCAAGTGGTCTCTGTAATTGACTGTAACTTTTACTGAGGTTGTGAGTTCAAATCCAGCTCGTGGCAGGTGTGTTTAACACTCATCTTCATCGACAAGGATTGCTTTTTATCCTGCGATGGTTTTCCAGGTGTTTTGGCTTCCTCCATCAGTAAAGTCTGGCTTCCATGATATAGCAGGTTGTGTTGATGGTGGTGTAAAATCCCAATAAACCAAACCGACGTACATCTATTCTCATTATTTAAGGATATACAATATAACCTACTTTGCCGAAGTTATGCCTTATATACATGTATATCACTGTTTATGTCTAAGTGTAAACGGACAAAAGTAGGTCTTACAAGTATAATTTGTTTCAAATTTAAAACAATCCTTATAATTTAATTTTCAAAATTGCAGGCAAAATCAGTTGAATAACTTATTTAAATTGCAGACTGCAGAGTAATACATTTGTGATTTAACAGTACGAAATGTATTCTCCCTCAACCAATCAAATTGTCTGTTTCAGTTCAAATTTTATTATTTGAATATAGTTACACATGTATTTTATGGTCTTATCAAAATTCAACCTTTACTAAGATCTAGAGCAAGAATACATTTTTAGCTCCGACTGAAATCATTGACAGTGTTTCTAAAATTATTTCTAATAATTCAATAATGCAAAAAGATGGAACCACTTTATGACAACAATTTACACTTCTATACATGTTATATATATTCTAAAAAAATTTATTTAAAGAAAAACTGTGTGCATGTAGGTGTTTTCTTTTTTGTTTACCGAGTGTTGATTTTTATGTAGAAAAAAAGCCAACACAGTATAAACTTGAGAAAGTTTTTTGAGATTTATGTTGTTTACTGTTGTTAAGACTTATGACTATAATTTGAATCTTTCTTTAAAGTTGTGACATATGGTTCATGCCCTCGTCTTGTAAGTATTTGTCATTTTGAAATCTCCACCTTCTTTCTCGTCATGCATCGGACTGATTCATACTTGCAGCTGTTCATTCACATTTTATTATGACCAATTAATCTTTTATAAAGGTGACTTTTCTCAAAATGTTTTTGTTTTCTCATCACTAGAAGTCCTTTCCTAACTTTGCAGATTTTGTAAATACACATGTATAATTGTATAAATGTATTATCAGGATCAATGTGCCACTGTAAATCTTTGATCAGAAAAAAAAACCCAGATATTGTATAGGCTGTATATGGCAGGTGGCTTCAAAAAGCAACGAAGAAAAATCTAGTATGATGTGAGGCATTACAGCTTCTTGTTCCTGGTTATGTATTGATGAGGATTTGGATCTACATGTCAATATTTTAGACCCATATTATATCCACTTACAGTTCAGTGTTTTCATCTCAGAATTAAAGGATTATCAAAACTATTTAGAAATACATGTATCAGGCATGGGTTACATAATCATCTCAGATTTGAAGATTTCCTCACCTTATATTCATTTTAAATTATTGCCATTCAGGTTGCTCTATATTATAAATACCCTGCAAGATAATGTCAGGAATATTGAGTTTAAACGGTTTGATATAACACCTGTCAGCTGTATTTAAATGCAGAAATGTGATGGTATGATCAACCTGTACCAATTTTGACTGCCACTGTAAAAATAGTATGGTTGGTGTGGCCAGAAATTTAGCCTTCTGTAGCACCCATCAGCCTACTCTTTTTCACAAACTACAGAAAGTGTCTTTAATGTGCAGGGAGTGTGGCATTCTCCAAACATGTTATTCACTATAAAAGAGGGTATCCCCTATCCAACACCAGGGGACATGCTTAAGACAGCTCTGTGGGTTGAACTCCCGTGATCTGTCACATGTTCCTAAAACTTTAAGATGAAGAACAGCAATTAAACATGAACTTGTGTCATGTACATGTGTGGCTTCTACCGTATCCTTTCTTGCCTATTTTGGATTTCTTAAGAAATATAATGTGCGAAGTTGAGTACAAAATTGGTTGTTTATTTTGTGTTTTTAACATGATTTTCCAACTTAAGAAATGTTTTATAATAAAATTCTTTGATACCAATTTTGATGCAGAAGATGTGCACATTTCATCAATTTACAACTCATCAGTGGTGCTCAAGGCCTAAAATGTTGAAAACCAAAACAACAATCCAAAAGGTTGAAGAGCAAATTAAAAAATGCCAAAAGGGGTAAAGCCAAAACCATCTAAGGACAGAGCTATGCACAAAGGAGATGCTCCTTAGTTTTCACAAATTTATAACATAGGCAATGTACAGTGGACAGGTGGGAATAAGGGCAAGGTGCCAAACAGTGATGAAGGGAAATGTTTATGTTTGTTACTAAATCTAACAAACTTTCTGTAATTTTAGAGTTATTAACTTTTCAAAAATATAAATTTTGTATAAAGATAGGTCAAGTACATTGTACCTTGAAATGATGGTTGTAACCACAAAACCCTTGGGCTTTACATAAATTTCGTTGTCAAAGATCAAACCGCACATATGTAATAGAAGTTACTTCAGGTTATATTAGAAACCTCTAGTTATAAAAACGTGATCATAAACATCAGGGTCATTTTGGTCTTTGGTCAAACCACAGCAGTATCTTTTTGATCACACTTACTCATTGTTGTACATAATTACTCTAGTAGAGAACTTGAGCACACCTTGTTGTCACGGTTGTATTGAGTTCATAAGCATTCTGATATAGAGATAACAAACTTGATTAGATAGCTTAATAAACTGAATGAATTAAAGACTGCACACGAACTGGTCTATTGATAGAGTTGGTTCTTGGTTATATGATCTGAGAGAATCATTTGGTTGATTGACCATTATACAGCAGTGTACAAAATGCATTCATGTAGCAAAAGTTTGAAATAATTCATCTAAATTAACAAATTTGGGTATTGGTATGTATTATTACCACTAAGTAAATTTAAAATGCCTCAGATGGTGGACTCAGGTATTACCAATTCAGTTTTTATATTAGTATTTCCACTTTATATGTTAAATTTTGTGAAAACTAAGGTTTTCAGTTTGTGTTGATGACTTTGGCTTTACCCATCTGGTTGTTCCGTCATTGGAATTTTCTCTTTAAAAGCTTTTACCCTCTAATCAAATCTGCTCTTTAAAACATTTTTAGTTACATGTATTATTTATGCTTTAAACACTTTAGGCTTAAACATAACTGAGGAGTCCTAAATCAACAAAATGTCTGCATCTTGAAAATCTATCAAATTTTATGTTATACTGAACTCAAATAACACTTTTTAAAAATTTACATTTTTTAAATTTTAGAATTCGTGTTTTATTTGCATTTGCAAATACAAACTACACATGTACATGTATACCACAAAAATTGATATCCAACAGTCCAGGCAATATTACATAACACATAAAATCTGTGTATGAATTCAAATTTTTACTGCTGTAGAATAATAAAATCTTGATTAAAACTGGCTATGTATCTGTTTATACACAGATTGTAAAACTATTGATGTATATCTTAATGCCATTTTACATTCAAAATTCAGCTTCCAAAATGGTACAGATCATATAAAACTGGCTATAAAACGGTGATTGAGTACAAGTTATAAGGAAATTGTTTTCAGACTCGGGTGTTGAAATGTACATAAAATCCTTATAATTTAAGAATTCATTTTGTTGATTTTCCTAATAATTGTCAAACTACATTAGTTCTCTACACCTGTATACAGGTATATTTATTATATAATCTGTATTCAGGTAAATCGACAGATGTAAATTCTATCATGTTGTCAAATATTTAATGATTAAAAAAGTTACACCTAACTTGTCAAATAAGGAAGTTGAAGAAGACTTTCATATGAAGTAATTTGAAGGCTTTTGTATAGACAAACAGATACCGTAACTTACTTAAGTTTGGCCTCAGCTTTTTATGTCTTAAGGAAAACCACTAATTTTAGATCACTTACATGTACATGTAGTCAGATTCATATTTTACCTTCAAACTTTAAAATTTACAAAAGATTTGTTGATGCAGCAATCTTCAAATGACAGATAGAAAGAATATTAGCTATATCCCTTTTCATGAATAAATAGCAAATTTCAGAAAACCAGGTTGTTCCACTAGTAATCTTTTGAATTTTTGGCTTAAATAAGTACTGTTCTCAGGGAAAGCTTATACATGTACCCAGCCCCCCTCTCAGGGAAAGCTTATACATGTACCACCCCCCCAATCCCTTAAAAAAAAACAGATAAACCTTCCCTTTTTTCTAATGGTCTTATGAAGTAGAAACACATATTTTACTGCTTGGCCTACAAAGCTGCTAGAGGTAATGAGGTCGCAGATTTAATTTTATTGAAAAGGATTTAAAGAAAGATAAATTACATGTCACCAAAGGTGTTTCTACTGCATTATCATCTTGATTAAATGTTGATTTTAAGGTTCCTGTAAGTTAATCTTAAACATATATTGGTATAATGTTTTCTTTTTCACACAGTAATGTTAAAGTTTTTGCACCAGATTGCAGTCAGATTAAAATTCAAATTGATGGGTCTATTTAAGGATGTAAGGTAACCTTTTATGTAAGTAGAGGCCTGTGGTTGCATTTTAATTATGTAACTAACTCTCCTTATAATGAGTCAAACATGTCAGTTATGGTGACTGATCTTATTTTCACTGACGTAAATTGAATAGTTTATCAATGAATAGATGACTTTACCATTATAGAGAGAAATTTATCAACGAGAAACTTTCTTCTTTACAAATAAGGCTAAATCTCAGCATAGAAGACCTATATCAAAAATGAGCAAGACCTTCAAAATGCAATGTGCTAAAAATTGATCTTGTATTGTAAAAAAAAATATGAAAGGTCCATATTTCGAATGTTTTGTGTCTTCTATTCAAGAAGTTTTTGCCTTTATAATTTGTTGATAATATTTATACATGTAAATTGTACATCGACATTCATATCTGTGTCCCCCAATATGCAAATGTTAGTATCTAGCCAAGACTGCTCAAACCACTGATAGGGATTATATTCAACTTTCAGTATAGGGCAAGAAATTTTCTTGCTTGCCAACCTCATTGTCACATAAAGATGAAGAACTGCAATAAAAGTGCTTCTTTTGCTTGAAATTTTGTAGTGAGCATGTGTCAAAATTTATCCAACATATTCTTTCGTACCTAGTTCAAATGGCTTCAAATGAAAAAGAATATTTTTTTTCCAATCAAAGGCCCACTAAGGGCACGAATATGATAATATAAGTGTGGATGATAAGGCCCAATGAAAAAATATTTGTAATTCTGTTTGCCCTACCTCCCTAAGGATTTTTTGGACATTTTTCTATTAGCTCTGTTAAAGTCAGAATGTCTTCCATATAGACCTTGTGTTAAAAAATTTGTAAAATTAAAAATAAATTACTACCTACCATATTTTTTTTATCTAGATGTAACAGGAACCACACTTATTTTTTTACTTTGCCTTACAAAGTTATAATACAGATACATGTACCGGTATTTAAAGAGGAGACCACAGTACATTTTGTACATTTAGTAGCATTGTTACCTGACCTTATCTTCATCAGGGCCCAGTTGTTCAAAAGTTAATCACTTTTTTCACTTTGCATTATTTCGATTGTTAAGTAATATTTCTGTAAAAAATTTTGCATAGATATGCAAAGTCATAGGATTAACCCATCAGAAAATTTTCAGTCCTTAGGCATAACCAAAGAAGCGAAAATTTGAAACTGGAAATTGTAGTTAACTTTTGAACAATTGGACCCAGATGCATACCTATCCCATCTTATTGATATGTTAGGTACACTGTACTTACATTAAATATACATATTTGTAATGACAGATTTAATAGAGCAGTTAAAGTTAATAATGATATAGTTGTGGTTAGACATTGATTAAGTTATGTGTCATGACACATGGATGTCCTTATTGTAGTGGTGATTTCGGGAGTCTGAATCTGTGTTAGTCTAGACAAGGTGTGGATTGTAGGCACAAAAGAAAAAGTTTGAAATGTCATGAAATGTTATTTCACAAAAAATTTTACATGATAAATATCTACTTTGCATACATTTCTTTGGACAAATTTGCTAATTCAGCAATTTGAATAGTTCCTATCACATTGACTTTGTTATCCCTTGCTAATGAAAAATTGTTCAGTGTGTTTTTAGAAACTTTACTGCCTTTTACATAGTGAAATATGTGGTTTTCACTCCGTAGATTATTTTTCTCTTTAGTTGATCTGTCCTCTATTTACAGTGAAAAAAAATATCAAAATTACAATACCGAAACATCTGGGCCATTTGACAGCAAACTTAGCTGGAATGATCCTCGAGTTGGGCAGGGATTGTCTGTCCAAAATGAAGTTTTGCACTCCCCCTCTAGGAACAATATTGCCACTGTTAGAAACAATATAAAACTCAGCAAATATATTTAAAAAATACTTGTCTCTGAAGCTACCAAGACAAATTGTACTAAACTGGAATAAACCTTTCATGGTTCTTTCGGTATATTTATCAGGGTTTGTCCCAATAAGAGATGCTGAATTCATATTTGTTTTTTGCATTCTAATTTACTTCTCATAATTTTCATGTGTTATTCAAAATAGCTTGACTAGTATTTTCAGGAATTTTAGCTTGAAAGTAAAAAAAAGTTTGTGTTTAAAATATTTTAAATAGTCAGCAATGAGTAAAAATAATGGGACAAATAAAAGTTTTCAAACCATTTTGAAGAAAAAGGAACCAACTGCACAGTGTAGTTACAATATAAAAGACAGTTGTTTATTTTGAAGTGGTACAGATAGAGCCTGTTTATATAGTTGTTGTAAGCCTTTATAAAGTGTATGAATGGTATATTTTATATCAATTCATTTCTTGTATTTCTAGAGGAAAGTTTGCAGTGGTACGGAAACTGGTTCATAAAGACACAAAAGAGGTCGTAGCTGCAAAATACATTAAGAAACGACGGAGAGGAAAGACATGTCGAGAGGAAATATTAAGGGAAGTTGTGATGTTGGAGAATGTTATATCACACCCACGATTAGTTCAGTTAAAAGAAGTGTTTGAAACAGCGACAGAACTTATTCTAATTACAGAATAGTGAGTACAGAGGGAAATTTAATTACATAAAAACAGGAAATCGGCTCTTGGCTCTGATTGTGTTAACTGCATTATACATCTACAGTACAGTACTATATTCTGTATGGAATTCTGAAAGTTGTTATAAGAGTTTTGTACAGGATATATTGTTTTAAAATCAGTTTGTTTCATTGCCATTATTTCTATTCTTCCTTTGTGCACATATCTGCATTTGATTTTTTAATTCTAGGAATTTACGATGAAATCATTTTTTCATAAAGGAAGAATATATTAGTCATTTGGTTTATCATTTTTTATTGAGCTAAATTTTCATTTTTTCAAGAAAAAGACTTTCTATCACAATATCTTTAATCAGTGCTATAGTACATATAAGTACGTCTTTTAGAACCCTGAAACTCTAGATGTGTACATGATCAAGCACAGATGTAGTGATCAATATTACCCAATCCAACAAAATTGATTGATGAGGCTAACAAATATCTCTAAAATTGAAAAATAAAAAAAACAAAAAAGTTTTCAGATTTCATTTCAGCTGACACTTTACAGTAATAAAATGTTTTTAAAGTTAAAATTAATATAAAATAATGATTGTGGTTAAACAAGTATGTGACTGGATTGGTTAAATAAAGGAAAGGCAAGCAGGTGATAGCGTGCTTATACATGTAATGGTGATGTTGCAATGATTCATGCACGAAATACATGTATTAACAATATTTGGTATGCTTGATTTTACCAAATTGGATCAGTTAATTCTATTTATTTATTACGTGTTATTTAGAACAGATACATATATAATGATCACTAGCCTGTCAACACTGAGGTTGTGAGTTCCAATCTCACATGTGGTGGGGTGTGTTCAACTGGGATCTAAATTGACAAGGATTTCCAATTTTCCTACCAAAGGTCGGTGGTTCTCTCTGGGTACCTCGGCTTCCTCCACCAATAAAACTGGCCGCCGTGAAATAGCCAAAGTGTGCTGAAAACGGCGTAAAACCCCAACTAAACAAACAAAATATAACTATCAGTATTTAAAATGAAGATTCAAGTATAATTCGAAGTACCGTGTAAAGCCATCACATTAATACATTGTCTTTACAAATTATTTGAAATAACAGGAATTTGAGATATCAGTAGATATAATGCAAACTATTAACTTCAGACACAGGGACCGCTATGCCAGTCTTAAGATATTAACTTTGGAAACAGGGCCAACAGGCCTTAAATTTTATTGTCAGATTTTTGTCCCCTGCCGCAACGCGATGCGGGGGATATGGTAATGCCGGGCGTCCGTCCGTCCGTCCACCTTGTAAGCGCTCTAGCAAATTTATTTCTTGACTGATTTGGATAATATTTATACAGTAGCTTTAACTCAATGATACTTTAAGGGAGTTCGAAGATGAGTCATGTCGAAATATTTTTGTAGGAGTTATGCCCCTTAATAACTTAGAAAATTCCGTCCGTCCGTCCACCTTGTAAGCGCTCTAGCAAATTTATTTCTTGACCGATTTGGATAATATTTATACAGTAGCTTTAACTCAATGATACTTTAAGGGAGTTCGAAGATGTGTCATGTCGAAATATTTTTGTAGGAGTTATGCCCCTTAATAACTTAGAAAATTGACAAAATTTTCATGTAAGCGCTCTAGCAAATTTATTTCTTGACCGATTTGGATAATATTTATACAGTAGCTTTAACTCAATGATACCTCAAGGGAGTTCGAAGATGTGTCATGTCGAAATATTTTTGTAGGAGTTATGCCCCTAAATAACTTAGAAAATTGACAAAATTTTCATGTAAGCCCTCTAGCAAATTTATTTCTTGACCGATTTGGATAATATTTATACAGTAGCTTTAACTCAATGATTGCTCAAGGGAGTTCGAAGATGAGTCATGTCGAAATATTTTTGTAGGAGTTATGCCCCTTAATAACTTTGAAAATTGACAAAATGTTCATCTAAGTGTTCTAGAAAATTAATATTCTCCTTGCATTGGAATAATATTTATACACTTGGACCTAAAGGGAGGTTTTATACATAAACTCCTATCGAAACTTATAAAATTGAAAAATACTGTCTTTAAGAGTTTGTTAGGCGGAATACTTTTGATCAAAGCATTTCTGTTTATTGAAAAGGAGTAAATGTACATTTGTATAAATTCTCAATACACATGGTAAAATAAGATTTCAACACTATACCCATATTGTATAAATGTCTTCATACCACTCATTAACTTGTAAAAAACTTTAGCAATAACCACAAATTGTTTGTCCTTCTATTCTCTCTCTTTGAGAAAATTTTGTTACATGTATGTTTCACTTGTCCAAGGGTTTCTGATGCTCTAGCGGCGGGGGACTTCGGAACGCTGTTCGATTTTTGTTATTGTTTCTATATGAAAACATAAAAGGAACCTGAACATTTTACATCTGTAAGCATGGAAAATTTCAAAATATCAGCAGTATGATTTAAAGATATCAATTAAATCCAAGACAACCAAAAGCAAAATGCAATCTGAATAAATTGTGTTCTTTATTCATTGTACAAAAAATATACCAGAATAAAGTAAGAATAGTTGAGAACGAGTCCGAACACAAATACATGTACTGGCAGAAATTAAATACAAATAAATGTAGCCATGAATCATTATAACAAAATTTGGAGGTTAAAATTATATTTACTTTGAAATGACTGCAAGACAACCTGTTTTGTACTTTATGGAGTCTGATTCAGAATTGTTGTCTGATAAACATTTGACCCATATTTCTATTTCAAATAATTTAAAAATTCAAAAAAAAGTTGAAGAATGCTAATGACACATTTAACTTCAGGCATGTCACACACCAAGGCAAAAAATTACAGACCAGTGACTTCATATTAGTTTTTTCATATATACCTAGTTATGAATAGTAAACTTTTTATACTGGTATTGAAATTTATTGACATGTAAATTGTAGATGTAAATATTAAAAATTCAATTATATTTAGGATTTTTATTGCCATTTTGTCAATGGATTACCTACTTAAAGTATTTAACTGTTGTATGACACTTGTCAAGGAGAATTATTAATTAGATTTTTACAACCACTATTATATATAATAGTAATATTGCAATAATGTAGTTAAATCAAATTTTTGAAAGAATTTGTTGTTTGTGTTTATAAACTATAGCCCCTATGACAAAATCCAATATTTTGAAAGAAATTAAATTTGTTGTTTGTGTACTATAGCCCTTACCAGTTCAGATTGATTTGCATATTCTAACTGCCTCATTGTCTGGCAGTTGCAGATCTATCAATGATGAAGTATTGTATTCCAATATTTGCAGACATAAGTTGTCAATTTAAAGGTTGCAGATCGAGTAATGTGATAATACATAAGTGGAGTCAATAAAGATGTTTGCAACCATTAAATCCATGGTGTCAAAACAATGACTGTTGTTTCAGTTGATAAAGTACAAATAATAATAAAAAAAAAAAATTAAAAGAAGTATAATTAGGATTTTGGAGATGATGTACGTTACATAATTTGTATGTTAAGGCCCAGTTGTTCAAAAGTTAATCACTTTTTTAACTTTCAATTTTTTTGATTGTTAAGTAATATTTCTGTACATAATTTTACATGGACACACAAAGTCATAGGATTAACCCATCGGAAAATTTTCAGTCCTCGGGCATAATCAAGGAAGCGAAAATTTGAAACTGAAAATTGTGGTTAACGTTTAAACAACTGGGCCCAGATGGCATAAATCACAGAATTGCTCCATGAAATTTTTAATATCAGCCAATGATAATTGATATACATGTACAACCAAAAATTACATTGTAACATGCTTTAACATTTAAAATAGCATTGTTATTAGTGTTCGTTCTAATTGATGCCCCCAAAACCTGAAATTGAGTCATTTTTATATATCAGAATAAATACCTCAAAGGTATATTTTTCGTACAATCAAATAAAACACACAATTTATTCAGATTGCATTTTGCTTTTGGTTGTCTGGGATTTAATTGATCTCTCTAAATTATACTGCTGATATTTTGAATGTTCAAGCTTACAGATATAAAAACTTCAGGTTCATATTGAAACAAAAACCAACCAAGATGAATATGTGACGATAAAATTTTAGGCATGTTAAAATTTTGAGAGTGGCAAAGCTCACACTGTGTCCAAAGCTAATATTTTAAGAGTGGCATAGTGGTCCACGTGTCCAAAGTCAATAGTTTGAATTATATCTAATCCTGATATCAAAATTCCTGTTATTTCAAATAATTTGTGAAGACAGTGACAGTTTATCATATACTCCATATGTAATTAGAGAAGCCATAATACCACAAAGTAGAGTTTTTATTAATTTTAGCACATGTAATTAATGAATTGTGCATTAAATACATAATCTCCCTAGAACATGTTGTAAAATTTACGTCTAATTTAACACTTCATTGCTTCCTAATGATTCTATTTTTAGCTGCTCTGGAGGTGAACTCTTTCATGAATGTGTTGTAGAGGAGTCGTTTGACGAGAAAGATGTCATCAAAATAATGAAGCAGATTCTGGAAGGTCTCGACTATCTTCATCAACGTAACATAGTTCACTTAGATATAAAGGTAAAAACAGGTTAAAAAATCCTTAAAATATTTGAAGCTGACATCAGAACTGCCAGCCATCTCTAGTGAGAGAATTTTAGATAAAAACGTTTTTTTTAAAGAGTTATCGGACATGTTGATTTATAAAGGCTAAAAGTTGCAGATTTTAGCTGTGTTAATCACTGATAATTGTTTGGTTTAAGGTTATTTTAATTAAGAAGATCAACAAAAATCTACAGAACTTTTATAATATATTAGAGATCTACAGAACTTTTATAATATGTCAGAGATCTACAGAACTTATAATATGTCAAAGATTTTTCCACATATTGAAAACTTGACTACAGCTTCATGATGAAAGCATTTTCCGAATGTTTGAACCCTTATCATATCCACATGTAAATTTTGTCTCAGGAATTTATCCATCATATTATCCTTATTTATTGAGAACTACAGTGCCACTTAATATTTAACTGAACACATGTACTACTGGAAAAACAAAAACAAAACTTGCATTTATTGTTCAGTTTCTTACTTCTGGGCCTTAAAAATGGTTCAAATAATTAAGTTATTGGAAGTTAGTCACTTTTGAAGGACACGAAAGATCAAAGAGTTAGTTTTAGATCACCCTTTATTTATTAACTTACAAACAGATTTGTCAATTTGTTATGAGATGTTTGTTTTCTTTTTCAGCCTCAAAATATATTGTTGACACAGCCCTTTCCCAAGGGTGATATAAAATTATGTGACCTGGGGTTTGCTTGTCTCGTGAATACAGGAGAAGACATCAGGGATATAATAGGAACTGTGGATTATGTTGGTAAGTTGGTAATTCAGGGATATAATAGGAACTTTGGATTGTGTTGGTAAGTTGGTAATTCAGGGGTATAATAGGAAATGTGGATTATGTTGGTATGTTGGTAATTCAGGGGTATAATAGGAACTGTGGACTATGTTGGTAAGTTGGTAATTCAGGGATATAATAGGAACTATGGATTGTGTTGGTAAGTTGGTAATTCATGGGTATAATAGGAACTGTGGATTATGTTGGTAAGTTGGTAATTCAGGGGTATAATAGGAACTGTGGATTATTTTGGTAAGTTGGTAATTCAGGGATATAATAGGAACTTTGGATTATGTTGGTAAGTTGGTAATTCAGGGGTATAATAGGAACTGTGGATTATGTTGGTAAGTTGGTAATTCAGGGGTATAATAGGAACTCTGGATTATGTTAGTATGTTGGTAATTCAGGGGTATAATAGGAACTGTGGATTATGTTGGTATGTTGGTAATTCAGGGGTATAATAGGAACTGTGGATTTAGTTTGGTAAGTTGGTAATTCAGGGGTATAATAGGAACTGTAGATTATGTTGGTATGTTGGTAATTCGGGGATATAATAGGAACTGTGGATTGTGTTGGTAAGTTGGTAATTTAGGGGTATAATAGGAACTGTGGATTATGTTGGTATGTTGGTAATTCAGGGGTATAATAGGAACTGTGGATTATGTTGGTATGTTGGTAATTCAGGGGTATAATAGGAACTGTGGATTTAGTTTGGTAAGTTGGTAATTCAGGGGTAAAGTAGGAACAGTGGAATGTGTTGGTAAGTTGGTAATTCAGAGATATAATAGGAAATGTGGATTATGTTGGTAAGTTGGTAATTTAGGGGTATAATAGGAACTGTGGATTATGTTGGGTAAGTTGGTACTTCATGTGTATAATAGGAACTATGGATTATGTTGGTAAGTTGATAATTCAGGGGTATAATAGGAACTGTGGATTATGTTGGTATGTTGGTAATTCAGGGGTATAATAGGAACTGTGGATTATGTTGGTATGTTGGTAATTCAGGGGTATAATAGGAATTGTGGATTATGTTGGTATGTTGGTAATTCAGGGGTATAATAGGAACTGTGGATTATGTTGGTAGGCTGGTAATTCAGGGGTATAATAGAAACTGTGGATTATGTTGGTATGTTGGAATATGTTGGTATGTTGGTAATTCAGGGGTATAATAGGAACTGTGGATTATGTTGGTATGTTTGTAATTCAGGGGTATAATAGGAACTGTGGATTATGTTGGTATGTTGGTAATTCAGGGGTATAATAGAAACTGTGGATTATGTTGGTATGTTGGTAATTCAGGGGTAAAATAGGAACTGTGGATAATGTTGGTATGTTGGTAATTCAGGGGTATAATAGGAACTGTGGATTATGTTGGTATGTTGGTAATTCAGGGGTATAATAGGAACTGTGGATTTAGTTTGGTAAGTTGGTAATTCAGGGGTATAATAGGAACTGTGGATTATGTTGGTATGCTGGTAATTCAGGGGTATAATAGGAACTGTGGATTATGTTGGTAAGTTGGTAATTTAGGGGTATAATAGGAACTGTGGATTATGTTGGTAAGTTGGTAATTCAGGGGTATAATAGGAACTGTGGATTATGTTGGTAAGTTGGTACTTCAGGGGTATAATAGGAACATCATCCTCATCATCAGTGCTTAAGGTTGAAAATGGGGAAATCAAAAAATAAACCAGAAAATTTAGATAATGCCAAAATGACAAACAAATGTGAGAAAAGTCATATAAGGCTTCTTAATTTTATAACAAAAAATAAGTCATAGTATTGACCATCAGAATTAATAATGTAAAATATTTGTACAATACAATCAGTTATAACTCCATTACAATTCAGAATTATGAAATGGATTTGAAATAAAATATTGACAAAACCTGAGCTAATTGATATTTTCAATAACGTATCAATGAGCAGTATATTCATGTTAATAAGTAATTAAAGTACTGTCATGACTTTTGATGAGGTTATTATGAAAAGCATTTTAATATAGTCACACTTGCATTCGGTAGCTCTAAATCGGATCCTTCGAACCGTCTTTAAAGTCCCATCAATTTTTCCTTTATTTTCATGTTATAAATATTCCAGTTTCTTAAACACAGATTTCTCAAAAAGTCAAACAAAAACTTTGGTCCCAACAATGATAAAATTGTGTATTTTACCATGGAAAACTCAAAAAATAATTAAATGCACAAGCATGTTGCCTCAACTTACAGGTGTGCATCTAACAATCTGAGATGTGATTATGTAAATGTTGAAAGTTTGATGTAGTAAAGTTATGATTACTGCTCGTTAGTGATTAACCTGGTTTAGGTTTAATTTAAAAATATTTCATGAAAATGGTCAGCTTTACCAACTCATATATGTATGGCACTGGAAATTATTTGTACTGGAACAAACATCAATACCTCAAACAAACGTTAATTCAAACAGATTTCAGTGGTCCCTTGGAGTTTGAGTCATTGAAGTTCTACTGTACTATATTGATTGGAAAGAAAGGTTTACGTAAATATTTTAAGAATAGTTCTTGTATATCACAGAAATATTCTAATTCTGTATTTGTATTTATTTTGCAGCACCTGAAGTTCTAGATTATGAACCCCTTGGTCTCCATACAGACATGTGGTAAGTTTTCTACTCAATATACTGAGAGTATTTATGCACCTAAGAAAAAAAATACTTTCAAGGTAAAGATAGAAGTTGTCTGTATGTATGCTGATATCACAATAGATATGTTATAAGTCGCACATTTCTGTAAAGTAAAAATATGATACAATTATTGAACAGTGTTGAGGGATATAGCAATTTTATTGTTCCCAAGACATTGACTATTTTCCCGACGCGTTAGCAGAGGGAAATTGTCAGTATGACAATGGACTAATAACATTGCTATATTGCTGTTCAATAATTGTTTTATTATACTGAAAATTGAAAATTTCCCTGAAATGTCGAAAAAACCATGTGATTACTTACAATTATGGACAAAATTGAAACCATTAAAATCTTATTGACACGCCCACTATGGTGATGTCCAAAAAGACACCCATTATCGTGACCAATAGAATTTGTGAAAAGAACTATTGCCCAGGGTAATAATTAAAAAACTATTCCCCTGGGCAATGGTTCTTCCAACTCTAAAAGCGATTGAACAGTTACTTTACTGAATAAAGTTTTTAACATGGTAAAAAGGTACTGAGGTATAATATAAACAAATATAGCATGACCTGTGGTGAATGGAGTAACATAGTTACTCCTCCAGTAATATAATATGTAAAAAGAAATAAGGAGGATAAATTCTTGACATAAAATCCACACATGTATGTGACAAAAGGAAATGTGTTTTAATTGCTGTTCTTCATTTTCACGTCAATATGATGCTATATTCCTTCATTAATTGGTGTGATGTGTAGTGACTTTACAATTCAGAGTCCATGATTAGTAATACTATAGTCAGTTAAGTAAATGCCTTCTACAGAACCCTCATTATATGAAAGATTTGACTCAGAAGTTTTAATATCTGCTATTTATTCGAACATGAATTAAGTTGTAATTCTCAATTCAAGTTATATTAAATAAAATAAATATGATAATAACAGAGTTAATTATTTTACAATAATATATTATTGTTTATTTTTCAGGAGTTTAGGTGTTTTAGCATACGTCATGTTGACTGCTCATTCACCGTTTGCTGATGACAACCAACAGAAAACTTTCCTAAATATATCCCAAGTTAACTTAGAATTCCCAGATAGTTTGTTCTCGCATCTCAGTTCAGCATCTCAGGACTTTATTTGTAAACTATTAATAAAACATCCAAAGTAAGTCATATTGCTTTATAGTATCTGTAGAATTCCCAGATAGTTTGTTCTCGCATCTCAGTTCAGCATCTCAGGACTTCATATGTAAACTATTAATAAAACATCCAAAGTAAGTCATATTGCTTTTATAGTATCTGTAGAAAGAACTTCACAATGGTAATTTATCAAAATTTGTTAGTAGTGAAGTCTTCTTTGATACATTTCCCCTCATTGAGACCATTTCCTTGAAAAAAATGTAGAGATACGGGGTAGGAGTCAGTGAGACCACATTTTTAGTATCTGTACAAAGAAGTTTAGAATTTAGTCATTTATAGTTTTTATTCACTTCACCTCATCAGAGACCACCTGTACACACAAAAACTATAAAATAATAAAATGCAAATACATGTAAGATTGTACACCAGTAGTGCGATAAAGACTAGGCTTACTTAATGACACGTTTCCCTTTTGATATCATGCTATTTCATGTTAATGTGTTGTGATGGAATAGAAGTTTTTGTATGAATAGAAGTGATTTTCTCAGTATAATTTTATGATACTCAATTTGAGGGGGTACCCAACGCTTTGACTAAAATAGACTTGGCTCGTTTAATTTTCATAAAATTTTGACGAAATATTTGCTTTGACGTGTTGACAAAAATATAAAAATTTCAAGAAATTTGAACCACACAATTTACGGGAATAATTTCATTGGATATATAGCAGTTTGACAAACACTAATTTTATGTTATCATTGAGAAGCTTGATTTATCTTTACTAATATTATGTGATTAAAATGTTCAACTGATTTTTAAAGAGTTAACTCCCTTCTGTACCCTCTTAACTATTAAATGTTATGTGATAGGAAGTGAATTATCATTGACTACTGCAGCACTCTAGTTTTCCAAGCTATAAATGGCCTAAAGAAATGAGTTAAATACATGAAATTGATAAGTTGATGTTATACCTTCTAACATTGTAAATCACATTTATTTCAGAAATAGAATGAATACAAAGCAGTGTTTAGAACATCCATGGATTAGTGGTATTGTCTCCCCTGAATCACCACTAGGTGGTGATAGTGCAGAAGAAAGTTGTGACAATGAAGAAACTATGGTTGAAAGTTGTGATGAATTAGAAGAAAAATCAAAGATAATTTATGAAAAAGAAATTCAAGTTACAAGAATTATTTCACAATCCAATCCAATTACTGTTGAAAAGAAAAATTTACATATTGTTACCGAGGAACCAGAAAAACTAAACAACGAGGACAGTATCCCAAATAAAATATTAAAGTGCAATTCTAACTCTGACATTTTAGAGGAATGTGAAAAATCAAGAAGCAGAGAAAGTGTAACCATGGTAACTGTTAGTTGTTCACAGAGAGAATGTCATTCAAAGGACAGTTTTGGAGTGGACGATGTTAATAGCAACTTATCAACGCAACCTTTTTCATGAATTGTAAACAGCAAAAACACGACTGAAACCAATCCAAAGACTTATCACATATCACTTTATACATATCATATTTAAAACTTGTAAAACAGAACAAAGTATCTTATTGATTATAAATTTATATAAAAATATATTCTGCCAGTTACATAATACATGTACGTAAAATTTATTGCAATGCTATTAAAAGTTAAAAAATGAAAAATTTGGACAAATTAAAGTGTAGTATAATATATTATGATTAATATTGATTTCATACTGAAATAATTTAAAAACTGTCTCATAAAATTATTTATATTCAGAATTTTGTTCAACTTTTAAAAAGTACATATACATGTATGTTGAGAGGAAAGTAAGAATTTTGATACGGGCACTTACAGATGATAAAAAATGTAAAATGGTTTCTGCACTCAATAATGTTTTTGAAATGAATAAGTAATTTTTCTAATAATTCACAGAACAAAGACAAAAATGAAAGCATTTAGAACAGATATTTATCAAACTTTTCAAATTAAATAATTTTCCCAGCGTTTTAGACATCAGGCATGAATATCAAATACGATAAATACTTATTATAGAACTGAAGTAGACCATTAAATTTGTCATTTGCTCACCTAGCTCTGATTAATTTATTGCAGTGTCCATAAATTTTTGTCATTGAAAAGGTATTCTCTTGAACAACATGGCCAATGTGAACAAACTTCTGCATTTAAAATCCATGAGTGTGACTTCTAATGCGGGCAACCCAAGATGTTTTGTTGTATTAAGTGAAAAAATAGATTCTTTGTTAATTTTCAAGATCTACCACTGGACCATTTTAAATTAATTGCATTTATGAAAAAGTGGAATGTCTAATTCAATGCAAATATACACTAAAGACATTACTATACAAACATTTAGTCACATAAAAAACATAAACCCCTGTATTTTCTGATAAAATTTTCTGAAGGTGTCGATGCAATAAACAGAATAACTCATTTGGAAATTTGAATACCAAAAATTTACAACTCAAGACCGAACAACATTATTAATGCACTCTTGCGTTTACTCCTATGCTATGGACATTTGTGAATTAATGCATTGTTTGGTCACTGATTGTAAATTTAAGGTATTAGAATTTCAAGATTAGTTATACTATATTTTTTCCAATAACAGATTTTCATTCCATGGTTTGGTAAAAAAATAAATATATAACGGGGCTTTATCGTAGATTTTGCATTAAAATAATATTTCTGTATTTAATTACTTATTAAACACATACACATTCACTGCATAGAATAAGGGCTTGTAACAAATTATTTTCTTGTATTTCCTAACAACTCAGCATATTTTGTTTATAATTTAGTATATAAATCAGCTTGCCTTATTAGGCTGGTTAAGGTGGTACCCAACACTTTCACTAAAATTAATTTGGCTCGTTTAATTTTCATAAAATTTTGACAAAGTATTTACTTTGACCCATTGACAAAAATTTTAAAATTTCAAAACATTTAAACCAACCAATTCATCAGAAAAATTACACTGATTGTATAGCAGTTTGACAAAACTAATATTGATCATTGAAAAGCTTAATATTCCATTAACAACACAACGTTATTAATTATTTTTTATTATTATTATTAGCTGATTTTACAGAGTTATCTCCCTGTAGTGTTAGGTACCACCTTAAATGATTTATGATAATTTTCTTTATCTTAGGTAATTTATCAGTACTTACGGTACCTTTTGATCAAACCTCTTCCTCATTTCTGACATTTTTGAGATTTATTACTTTACATGTAGTTACTAGGATACCCTGTAATTATTTATTCTGTAGATTATAAAGGAACATGAAAATTTATGTTATCATTTGAATTTTTATCTGAATTTCCCAATTGAAAAAAATCAATTTACTGTGAATTTATTAGTTTTTGTTGTCATCAAGTTTTGTTGATCTGGGGAAAAAAGGCATATTCATGTGATCTTAACTTCTTAGATTTCAAATTTCAAAACACATTAAAATGAAAAGCTGATATAATTGGAAAAATTATTAAAATATCAGAAGATAAATTAACATTAGATCTTCTGAATTTCATCTTCTGCATATATATGACCATTTAGGGCTCTATCACAACATAAAATTGGAAAATCTTTTAATATTTTGTTGGTTCTTAAATTTGTGGATTGATCTGTCTAAAAATTTCATGAAAAATTGGTGTACCACAAATAATAAGGGTTTTACATTATTACTTTGGTGACAGTTTATGGCTTTATCACAACATAATAGCACAAAATCTATTAATATTTCGTTGGGTTCTTAAATTCGTGGATTGATCTGTCCACAAAATTCACAAAAATTGGTGTACCACGAATAATAAAATTCACAGTATTAGTTTGGTGAAGTAGGGCATGTTACTCCATAAATTTTGCTGTCACTCCGATAGCTTTTTGTCAGTGTTTTGGAAATGATTGAAAAGCTGTATGCATGAAAATAAGATTATACACACAGATTTATTTCTGACTTTTTTTAATTTTTGAAAAATCTACCTCTTTATGAACAAGAGAGAACTTTGTATTATTTAAGGAAACTTTGTTCAGTTTGTATAACATTAGATAGTATGTCTGCTGGGTTTTATTTGCAGACAAAAATAGAAATTGTAGTTTATAAAGTATAATAAATATGTAACATTATTAGAATATACACCATTACTGCAGTATACTGCACACAAATAAGTAAAGTCAGTTATTTTTAATACCCTTTTCATCTAACATGGAAGATGTTTGATCTGTTATATATATATATACTGCAATATTCAATAGAGACTTCCAGTATGGTAAAAAAATTTCTACGCAACCAAGATTTTAAAGATTTTTTTTTTACAATTTCTTCTCTATTGCCTTAACCTTAATAACTATTTGTGAACTTAGATTTCAAAATTCCTCTACTATTATGGATAGGCCTAGTTGGCCGACTCTTCTGGATAGTTAGTATACACTCTGGCTTTTAGACTTACTACAAGCCTCATTCTAATAATTAATATTTGTATATATACATCTATATTATATACTGTCTGTACTGATAACACTTCTTTATCGACTGTAGTAAGTCTATCTGGCTTCCTCCACCAATAAAATCTAGCTACAGTTATACAGCCATGAGTGCTGAAAGTGGGGTAAAACTACAGTACACTAAACCAATTAATTGAGAAATAATTCATGGTGCCTTCAGAATATCCTGATTTTACCAAGAGTAAGCCATTTATGCCAAATGTTTTGCCACGAGCAAAAGTGAGCCTACCCAGGGTGAAATCATGATATTTTGAAGCCATCTATTCTAAAAGGACAGTTTCTACGACATTTTGAAATGCTGCAACATGGGTATTTAGACACAAAGCCGCCATTACACACAGTTATACTATGACGTTGCTGAACAAGCCATCTGACGTCTGTGACGTTTGACTAAAAATATCCATATTTTACCACGGATGTAGACTAAAAGCGTTTGAAGCAAGTCATAGAATATTCAATCTATTGCAACGTCTCGTGTTTAAATCTATTGATAATCTGCTGGAAGTTTTATTTCTCAAGTTATGTTGTTAGTACATGATAATAACTTATATACTACACTGGGTACTAATCAGAATGTAAGTGCTAGAAATATAAGGTCATATGTACTATTAAAAATACCTTTCATTAATACTTATTCAAAAAATGTCTTGTTGAAAAATTTGACATGTAAATTGACATAGTAAATTTTGTTGTTACTTCTAAACTTCAATAATTATATTATAGGACCAGTATTGATACAAACCAGTTTCTTAGCCACTTAAATGTAATTTAGCAATTTAATTGTGAAAGTAGGAAAGATATTGTAGTTCTCGAGCACAAAGCCAAATCAATTTATTGGAACACAAGTGTGAAGTGTGTTAAATTTGAAAGTATTAATCTGTTAAAGAGTTTGTTGGTATATATAGAATGTGTGTTTAATTCGATAGTGGTTTGTCAGAAATATCATAGCTGTTCCTAAAATGATAGATTTGGAGGTTCCAAAGGCACTTGAATTATAATTTGTTGGTTAATAATATGATTGTTTTTATAAATTGGACTTTAGTAGTAAAGATAAGAACAAATTAGAATTTGTAAAAAAAAAAAAATTCCTCCTACACCCTCCATATATTTATGTGTTGAATATTCGATTTGTGTCTGATAAAGTTTTACAATATTGAGAACTTTGGTTAAGGTTTGCTCTAACAACAAACCTTTACAAATTGCACATAAAAACAACTCTTTTGTATAAAGTTTTAAAGGCAATAAAATTTGACTGTAATTTGAATAAGATTATAAAGTCTTGTGCTAAAGAAATTATGGATAATTATTGTACGATATTTAATGGTTCAGTCTGCCAGAGAAAAAAAAACTTATTTTACAACACGTTTCTCAGGTATTTATTTTTTTAGCTCACCTGGTTTTGCATTTTTCAAGTTTTTCAAGGACTAATAGATATCTTATCTATATATAGGTAGCATTTATTATGTGGTGAACATATTTTAATGGATGATAGAACCAAAAATAAAAAATAAAATAGCAAATATTTTGTCGTTGGCCAAAATTATATCAAGCAATCAAACATATGGTGCTTACAATACATGCTTTTTTACATGTATATTTTGTAAAACTTAGTGCTTAACTTGGCAACAACATTGTGTTTGCTTTACCAACAGTATTGAACGACCAAAAATATGTGATTTTTTAGACCAATTTTTATTCAGTGTTTGGTGTTGTCGTGTTTATCTCATACTGTGTATTGTTTTTTGACGTGGTAAAGTTTCAAGACTTGTGAAGTCGTGCCAAAATTTTTGATGTGCTTGTCTGGTTTAGAGTACTGTATAATTTATAGTGTAGAATTTGTTTCTTTATCAGCACAACTCAAGTTAAAATGGCACTGAATGGCATATCGATAGTATACTTTGAAAAACCACACAAGGTTTACTTTTTGCTTTGCCTGATGTTTCATGCACTTTCTTCATAGAAAATGATCGGCTCAGTTTTTCTTTGATGCTTTATTTTATAATGCTTCCTAAATAGTTCATATCTATTACCTATTAATTTTGTAGAAAAATATACCAAGATTGCTCATTTAACCAAATGTATAAATCAATGAAGACCAACCCTGTCATATTTGACCAACAAACCCCATTCCAATATATTTTTACATATAATACATTCTGTTGAAATATTTTTTGAAATTTTACCTTGTTTAAGCTTAGTGTGTTTAATTATTTCACACCACTGCAAACTTCATGATCCATTTAAAATTAACTCATAAATTCAAGCTTGAACTAGAAAAGATAGGACATAATTTTCTCTTTTTACAGGGTCAGCCTTAATGTGGTTGAAATACAGCCCCTTTAATCACTCAAGCAAACAGAAAGTTTCATGAACACATACCTCAAAACAGACCAATTTTGCCATAAATATTTGCCTTGAAATATTTTTTTTGCTTAATTATTATATTTTTTTTTTACATAAGATTTGTGAGAGATGTAGTGTAAAGTCAGAATTTATGTTTTTACGTTAATTAGAAATCAGTTTATTAGAAAACAACGTTGAATTAATTAAAATTGTTAAAAATAATTTAGTACCAGTTTTATGGTAATAAAGATTTGTGCTGTTTTCTCCCTTGAAAGACTTTTGTGGTTGTCTCCCTTGTATTTCCACAATGTTTTTCCTGTACTAATTTCAATGTGTTGTATAGATATTAATAGAATGTATTAAATGTGTCTACAAATCAGTGTAAATATTTTTGTTTTCTTTTTTTATAGAAATTTAGTTGTAAAAAACATTTTATCGTTGGTATAGATTATATACATATTAACAAAAATTTTATTAAATGCCATACTTGAAAATCTATATGTGTTTTTGTTGTTTTTAAAGGCAGGATAAGATAAAAAAAAATTGATGTAGTTGGTCAAAATATGCAAATTATTTCTTTTAAATTGTAATCATGAATAATTGTTTCTCCCAGTTAAAAACTCTGGTGATAAGCTTAAGTTCTTGATAAGCACCAGCTCTGACAGTTGTTAGTACTGGGTATTTGGAAAACCTGAATTGATTGTGTTAAGTTTCTAGAAACTAAGAATCATCTTCCTTGTCCATAGAGATGTATAGGTAGTTCATTATGAATACATGTACCAGTATTAGTCATCACTGAGTTGTGGCAAAATGTGGAGCTTTTGACCAGGATTTCAGTTTTCCCAATAATGGTTGGTGTTTTTTTTCTTGACTACTGACTTCCTCCTCCAATATACCCAATTCTCCACTATAGACTATTGTGCTGAAGTTCTGTAGAACCCCAACAAACCAAACTCTGATAGATAGGTCTTGAAAGGTTTTTTGCTGGAAAAAATCAGCAAACGTTATAAAGTTCCTTCTACAGATGCTTCATACCATGTTTCAGTTAATTTGGCCCTGTTGTTTCAGAGGAGATGAAAGACCACAATGTGAAGAGTTAACGGATGAACAGACAACCAACGCCAAGTCATGACAAAATCTCACATGGCCCTTTGGACCAGGTGAACTAAAAAGCTCTGGATATTGGTTTGACAAATACATCTTGCAGCTCTGATTTGGAAATAAGATCTGATTTTGTTGTCAATATTACAGATAATTTTTTGTTTTAATTTTAAAATAAAAATTATAAATTTTATATGTCAGTTTCTTCAAGAATGTCTTCATATGGTTTTTCAAATCCTAGTTCATCTCTAACCTGTAAAAAAATATCAAAAATTATTTTTCTCATGACCATTGCAGAATCTTATCCTTTTCTAGATTTGTCTGTTAATTGAAAGGATGTGATTGGTTCAAATTTGGATTGGTATTTTGACAGAAGTAAATACCATTCTGATTTACATAAAAAGATAATATTATGGTACCAGTTTTGATGCACAAGATGAGCACATTTCATTCATTTACGACTCATAAGTTGTGTAAAGATAGAATTACCTCCTCCACTCTCTTGAAGACCCTGATAATATTCAATCCGGCAAGCTTTCCAAGGTCTTCCTCAGTCCAATTTCTCTTAACTAATTCTGCAAATAAGTACGGATACTTGGATACATCTTCTAATCCTTTAGGTACACTGTAAATTAAAATTATAATTATATGTACATATTATCAGGTTTTCTGCAAACGTATATCGTAAAATATCAGCCGCGAGACACAATGTGAAACTTTTTCGGCGAGTGAGCGTAGCGAACGAGCTAAAAGGCTTCATATTGTGTCGAGCGGCTTATATTTTACAATATTTGTTTGAAGAAAACTTGATGATAAATTTATCGTATTGTTAACTAGCAATCTTAATGGAATTTCTTACTTTTCAATGACCATCTGCCTATAACTGGATGTTTTCCTGATATATTCGGGTCAACGTTGGGTCAAACATTATGACGTCGCTGATATATTAGGGTCAACTCTTTACGACGTCACAGTGCCGAAATACGGGAAATTATGAAGGCCTCAGCAGGTCGATATAGGCATGGGGAAATACGATAATAATAGGCACGTTAATTGAACTGAAAAATGATGAAAGTCTGTTGGTTGATAAATATACAGAATAACAATGAAAAACAGTCAAACTTTTTATCTAGAAAAAACTATAAAGTTCTTTCCTGCTAAATTTATATCTTTACTAGACATTGAACCCGCGCGGGCGCGGGAAGATAACCATTTTTTTATGGTGGCCATATTGACTATAAAAAGTTGTTGCGGCCATGTTATTCATGGAACAGGAACTCAATATGGATGTTGTGGTTGGCTTCCCGTAAACTTTCTTGTCAAGTAGGTGGTATCAACTGATAGTTTCATGTCTATATATGATGTGGTATTCCAGAAATGGATGTTAATGCAAACTTTAACCAAAGTCAATGAAGCGTGAAATGTAGGTCAACGCGACCCAATTGTCATATGCGGCTGTTCGTTACTACCGAAGATGTATCCACTGATGAAGTAGACTGTATGCCACGTAGAATTACCAAAATGGACCTTAAGGTTCCATCAAAGTCAACATCTATGACGAAAACACAACCACGTAAATTGTCAATATTTTTATTGTTAAAATTAATTCTGAACTGGAACTTGATGAAAAGTTCATGTAATACACATTTCATAGTGCATTACCTTTTTCCTTCAGAATAAATATGAAAGTAAACATTTCCTTAGTGGCGGATGAATTTTTCAAAAGATGCCGTGAGTTTGGTAGAGCAAATTTTTGGAAAATAATTGTTCCAATTGTTCCATTGCCATCATGGGCAGGGCAAATGAGGCTTAATTCACAAATATATCCAATAATCAGACGATAAAAGCATTTTTAGTGTGCGGCTGCGTGTGCTGTCCACGTTTATATTTATCAAAGATGTCCGAGATAAATTTCGCCGTTAATGATAAAGATGACCATTTGTTAAAAATATTTTTATCTAGGGCTTACAGAGAATTGTATGGTAGAGATATATTTAGACACATCAATGTGAAAATAGTTAATGGTTGGTTTTATCACTTTGTGCAAGGCAAACATCCGAGCAATCCAAAAAACAGTTAGGAATTCCTCTGAACTTTACCTTACTTCTTCATAATCTTCAAAGTTCATAACCTTTACAGTTAGGAGAAATTGGTTATGGTAGAAAAACAATCCATGAAGCGGAAACAACAATCCATGAACCGGAAACATCCCACTCGAAGGAGAATGTTTTTAATTTGTTTTATTCTTTTTCCGTGATTTCAAACAGAAAGACATTTAAAATATGTGCATACCTATTTATTTAAATCAATGTGTTAAAATGGTGCATTCGAGAACCTTTTTTAGGATATGTTAGGAGAATTCATATCGGAAAAGTGCATAAAAATTCCATTTGCACATAAATAAAACTGCAGTTTAAATTTATAAATGCAGATTGTCAAATCCGATAATAACCTTTATAATCTGAACCATACATCGTTTATTTTAAACCACACATTTTGCCGCCTATTCGGCTAATTCGTAAATTTAGTATTATAGATATGCTGCGTCATAATTTATTTCTTCCGTACACGTGCATCGATCTCTCACCGGTTTCTTTTGTCATACCTTTTGACCAATCAGGCGAAACGTCGACTGTGCTCAATGAATTTATCTAAGTACAGGAAACCTAAAAATCATCGAGTATTTACGGAAGACATATATACCTACTCGTTCAAAAGTGAAGAACTGGAAAATTTTCAAATGGTTTTTAAAAATTCAGCGTCTTTGCCCCAATTTCGCTGCAGACGCGAATTTTAAAAACTCGTTGAAGATTTTCCGGTCGTGTAAAGAACCTATTAATCTCTTTTATGATTTCCCATAGACATGTATTGTGAGATCGTCAGGCAAACCATGACAATTCTTGTTAGATTTCTCTGCTTGTTTCATTTGTGTGTAGGTTTTTGAGGAATGGCCTTGCAGCTTTCCATGTTTTAAAGAATTTACTGTGACTTTAAGATGACAGACAGCATTAATAGTACATTTTCTTTGCTGGAATATTCATTATATATATATTCTATCATTTAAAGACAATAACCAATAAAGCACAAATATATTTTGTAACATTAATGACTGAATTTTCTTTGATATTTTTCGAAAATAATGTGTTTATTTCTGGTGAATGTACAAAAGCACGGTATAAATATGCAGATCTTAATATTATACCATAATTCCAGGTTTGTTCTCAGAAATTTATTGTATTATATATATACAGAATGGGTGGTCTTAAGCTATGGTATAATACGGACAAGATGTTATACTACAGCTGAAGCTCCACCTCCACAAAGCCAACAAACGACTGAATGTTACTTACTTGAGCCAATGAAAACTTACAGCATTTTGAATTTTGCCTTCTTATGGATTCAATGAAAATACAAATTAACAAGACACTGAAAATAACTGTCACCTCAATGACTATTTGAAAGTTCAAAGGTGATGGTCATTGTCATAAGAAATACAATAAAAGTTACTCCAGGAATTTTTGTGTGAATTTATTGTCATTGCAGAGATAAAGGAAATTTAAAAGGGACCAAAATTAGCCATGAAAAAGAAACATGTAAATTAGTTTCATTTCCGTTACAAGTCATTTATTCCATGGTTTACTAGTTAACATATTTAAAGAAACTCGCGCAAGCGCTCGTTTCCTTAAACATGTAAACTCTTGAAAGCCATGGTATAAATAATACTTATTTCATATTACGCTGTTTTTTATTTGTTACTTTTCGGAGAACCAACAGACTTAGCATTTTTAAAGTTTGCTAACACATTACAAATTTAAATGCGATATTCTTCCTGTAAAATGCGAATTATAACTTATGAAGTTAAAATATGTTAAAATTAAGTTACATTTCTATTCCATCAAAGTCTCCACCAATTCCAACATGGTCTATTCCAATTTTATTCTTTATATATTCTATATGATCTGGAAAATTATATTCAGAATGTGTGTGAATGATTCTGTACCATAAATGCATAAGAAAAATAAAAAAAACTTGAACAGTTGGCAAGACAATCCATGTCGAATGTAATATTGAACAGTTAAATTAATATGGGATGTGTATAAGTTTGGCTCTTTCCTCGAAAACGCATCCTATAACATGTCATGTAGTTGGTATTATTGCCCCAAGGTTAACCTTTCAAAACTAGAGGCTCTCAAGAGCCTGTATCGCTCACCTGGATTTAACTTTTCACCTTGAGAAGACCTAAATATTTAAGTGTTGCAGTCAATTTGGCTTGTTTTTCTATAGGATTCTATGTTAAACTAATTTCAGCTGTGGCAGTCATCTTGGTTTAGTCGAGGTCAACGGATACATTTCTAAAAGAGAACCATATAAGGGCCATTTCTGCTAAGTCTTGTTCCAACTGGCTAAGCGGTTTCAGACAAGAAGATTTTTAAATGAACTTTCCGAGTCCAATATTTAACAAAGTTCGGTGTGGCAGCCATCTTGGTTGACAATCCGGGTAATCGGACATATTTCTGAAAGAGGACCTCCTGAGGACCAATGCTGCCAAGTTTGGCTCCAATATGTCAAGCGGTTTCAGACAAGAAGATTTTTCAATGAATTTTTCCATAGGGCCCTATGTTAAACTAAGTTTGGGTGTGGTGGCCATCTTGGTTGACAGTCTGGGTCATCGCTCAAAATTCTGAAAGAGGACCATCTAAGGAGCATTGCTGCCAAGTCTAATTCTAACTGGCTTAGTGGTTTCAGACGAGAAGTTTTTTGAGTGAATTTCCCATAGGGTCCTGTGTTAAACTAAGTTCTGCTGTGGCAGCCATCTTGGTTCACAGTCCACGAAATCAAACATATTTCTGAAAAAGGACCTCCTAAGGACCAATGCTGCCAAATCTGGCTCCAATATGTCAAGAGGTTTCAGATAAGAAGATTTTTCAATGAATTTTTCCATAGGGCCCTATGTTAAACTAAGTTCGGGTGTGGCGGCCATCTTGGTTGACAGTCTGGGTCATCGCACAAAATTATGAAAGAGGACCATGTAAGGACCATTGCTTCCAAATCTAATTCTTATTGGCTTAGTGGTTTCAGACAAGAAGATTTTTGAGTGAATTTCCCATAGGGTCCTATGTTAAACTAAGTTCTGCTGTGGCGGCCATCTTGGTTCACAGTCCACGAAATCGGACACATTTCTGAAAAAGGACCTCCTAAGTACCAATGCCGCCAAGTCTGGCTCCAATATGTCAAGTGGTTTCAGACAAGAAGATCTTCAATGAATTTTCCCATAGGGCCCTATGTTAAACTTAGTTCGGCTGTGGCGGCCATCTTGGTTAACAGTCCGGGTCAATGGACATATTTCTGAAAGAGAACCTCCTAAGAACTATTACTGCCAACTTTGGTTCCAACTGGACTTGTAGTTTCATATAAGATTTTTGAAAGTCACCCCCTTTTTTTTCTGTTAGTAACAGCAGCCATCTCGGTTAAAAGTCGGGGATGCCAGACATACTTTTGGAAGGGGGGCATCCAAGGATCATTCCACCAAAGTTTGGTCTCAATTGGCCCAGTGGTTTGAGAGGAAAAGATCTTTAAAGGAAAGTATATTCTGGATGCCGTCTTTAAAGGGCAAAAACTCCTATAAGGGGTCAATCAATGATTTTGGTCATGTTGACTTATTTGTACATCTTACTTTGTTGAACATTTTTGCTGTTTACAATTTGTCTTTATCTATAATAATATTCAAGATAATAACCTAAAACTGCAAAATTTCCTAAAAATTAACAATTCAGGGGCAATAACCCAACAAAGGGTTGACCGATTCGTTTGAAAATTTCATGACAGGTAGATCTTGACCTGATGAACATTTTTACATCATGTCAGTTTTGCTCTAATTGCTTTAGTTTTTGAGATATAAGACAAAAACTGCATTTCTATTTTTAGCCATGTCGGCCATGTTGGTTGGCAAGCGGGGTCATCGGACATATTTTTTAAACTAGATACCCTAATGATGCTTGTGGCCAAGTTTGGTTCAATTTGGCCCAGTAGTTTCAGAGGAGAAGATTTTTGTAAAAGTTAACGGACGACGGACGACGGACGACGACGACGGACGACGGGCGACGACGGACGACGGACGCCAAGTGATGAGAAAAGCTCATTTGACCCTTCGGGTCAGGTGAGCTAATAAAAAGGGAACTTTTTGATTCAATCCATATTCCTATATGAGAGCCCTAGTTGGTTTAAGTGTTAAAACGAGCACATACCGACCCTATTATCTAAAGTATGTACCTTCTAACAATTTTTTTGCAGTTCTAGTAAGCCAATATAAGCGGTTAGCTTGTTTTTAATCTTATTACATTGGCTGTTTGTTATCTATTTTTTGTTTACATGTTTATAGTGTCAAAGTATATGCACGGTTTGTTTAACAGCTTTTGTCTTGACTAACTCCACAGACATAATTTACCTGCAATTTGGGAAATTCTTGCATCTTCACTGCAACTTATGAAATATGGATAAAAATTGACCATAACTATTCCACCATTGTCTCTCTGAAAATAACAGCAAAAAGAGATCGTCGTAAAATTTATCATGATGTCTTTTCACTTATTTTTGAAACCCCAATAGTGCATTCTTGTTACTAAGCGTTTAAGATTTTAACTCACGAATAAGTAAAATCCCAGAAATCTAAATTATCATCATCAACATTGTCGTTTCCTTATAACGCATACCGTTGTTTACATGTAAATTCGCTGTCATCTTTGTTGCAATGGAAAACTTTGAAATTTTTATATACAGTTAAAACTGCTTTAAAGTGCACCTCTATAAAACAAATCCTTGTCTATAAAGGGCACTGTAAAAATATTCCTGTTAAGAACAAAGATTGTAAAATAAACCTCTGTATAGAGGGTCCCTGCTCATAAAGGGCACTTTTATATCGACCCATGGGTGCCGTTTATACACAGGTTTGACTGTAAATCAGATTTTGCTCCGTCTAGGTAAGATGAGTTGTCGAATTGCTCTTATTACATGTATGTTCTTTGTTCATCATATTTAGAATCTGGTCAGTGATTTTGTTACCCTTTTTCAAAGGTGCCCCCTCCAGAAGGTTTTGGGAAGAAAATTGGGCATTTTGGGAACCAAAACGTCTATAAACTGTAATTTTTGGGAATTTTGCATGATTTTGATATTGTTCTGGTATGGGAAACAGCCTGTATTCGGAGGTAAATTCTGGGTAACAAAAACACTGTCTCGTAAAAAGAAATACTGACTGTCATCATGAGAACATTATCTGGTACATTCCTGGTGGCATTACACAAACTAAAGGCTGAACTGTGACTAAAAATAACAGGTGCTCTGGATACATCTAAGGCATCCATCATGGTTTTCTTTGATACATGAGCAAGATCCACCAACATTCCTAACCTGTTCATCTCCTTAACGACAATCTGGGTATTCAAAAGTTACTTCATATTAAGTAAAATATTTTTTTGGCATAAAAGAGTTCCGATGACAAGTTAAATCTTAGACGTATGTGTATCGCAACTAGTAAAACATTTTCTTTGTCTTCTCCAAGATGATTCCCAGGTGTAAAATCTTCACTAAATAAATATTTAGGAACATGTAAGTAGAATATATCTTTTTTTTATTGAATGGTAGCATTCATAATCATATCACAATTGAATTAAAAAGAAATTTCCTTCAAGGAAAAAAAAAGAAATTAAAAAAACTCTTGCATAAATATATATTGTTCAAAGTAAATACTTGGATAGTTTTCTGCGATATTCAAAATACCTTTCCAAACTTTGTTAGTCCATTGTGTCTTGGTAGTGAAGCATTTCTATCCACTATCTGACTGTCAGCCCTATAGTTAATATAACAAATAGAGAGGTTCTACTTGACATTCCCTGCATAGCCAAAAAAAGAAGGTATTATTTGACTAAAGAATCAAATAGTTGTCTGTGATTTTGGAGCCGTCTTCTTCGATAGCATTGGGCATTTGAAAGGAAGAAGACAATATATGCTACTGAATTTGAAAAGCAAAAGTTAAGTTTTTAAAAATATACATTACATCTTGTTTGTTGTAAATTTATTATTGGTAGTTTAGTGAAAATTGTTATTTTTGGTCCCCATTTCTTACAGGATAAAAATGATAAAGACAACTTACCAAGGAGGGTTACAGTTATGGGTCAAGGTCATATATCGTATTCCAAGGTCATAAAACATTCTTAGAGTTGCCAAGCTGCTGTTTATAGAATGTCCTCCTTCTAGACCCATCAGACTGGCAAACTTTTGTTCATCAAATGCACGTTGTATTCCTTTAATAGGAGTATAAAATAAGGTAATACAAGATAAGCGGATTAATTCTTGACACAAAATCCACAAATACAAGTAAACCAAGCCCGTGCTTCGTAAAGGTTGGTAACCACACAGTTCCTGCAGTCTGTTTACGCGTTAAAATTGATCCCATCAATATTCTTGTCTTATTTGAGCCATTCTAATTGAAACTGGCACATATTTTTTATTCTGTGACTTAGAATTCCCCACAGACAAACAAATCACCTTATAATGTTCTTACCATCAGCAGTTGTAACAAACTTAAAGAAAGTGGAATACATTTGTACAAGCTTCTTAATATAATAATGTTCTTACCATCAGCAGTTGTACCAAACTTAAAGAAAGTGGAATACATTTGTACAAGCTTCTTAATATAATAATGTCCTTACCATCAGCAGTTGTACCAAACTTAAAGAAAGTGGAATACATTTGTACAAGCTTCTTAATATAATAATGTTCTTACCATCAGCAGTTGTAACAAACTTAAAGAAAGTGGAGAACATTTGTACGAGCTTCTTAATATAATAATGTTCTTACCACCAGCAGTTGTACCAAACTTAAAGAAAGTGGAATACATTTGTACAAGCTTCTTAATATAATAATGTCCTTACCATCAGCAGTTGTAATAAACTTAAAGAAAGTGGAATACATTTGTACAAGCTTCTTAATATAATAATGTCCTTACCATCAGCAGTTGTAATAAACTTAAAGAAAGTGGAATACATTTGTACAAGCTTCTTAATATAATAATGTCCTTACCACCAGCAGTTGTACCAAACTTAAAGAAAGTGGAATACATTTGTACAAGCTTCTTAATATAATAATGTCCTTACCATCAGCAGTTGTAATAAACTTAAAGAAAGTGGAATACATTTGTACAAGCTTCTTAATATAATAATGTCCTTACCATCAGCAGTTGTACCAAACTTAAAGAAAGTGGAAACATTTGTACAAGCTTCTTAATATAATAATGTTCTTACCATCAGCAGTGTAACAAACTTAAAGAAAGTGGAATACATTTGTACAAGCTTCTTAATATAATAATGTCCTTACCATCAGCAGTTGTACCAAACTTAAAGAAAGTGGAAACATTTGTACAAGCTTCTTAATATAATAATGTTCTTACCATCAGCAGTGTAACAAACTTAAAGAAAGTGGAATACATTTGTACAAGCTTCTTAATATAACAATGTCCTTACCACCAACAGTTGTACCAAACTTAAAGAAAGTGGAATACATTTGTACAAGCTTCTTAATATAATAATGTCCTTACCATCAGCAGTTGTAATAAACTTAAAGAAAGTGGAATACATTTGTACAAGCTTCTTAATATAATAATGTCCTTACCACCAGCAGTTGTACCAAACTTAAAGAAAGTGGAATACATTTGTACAAGCTTCTTAATATAATAATGTTCTTACCACAAGCAGTTGTAATAAACTTAAAGAAAGTGGAAACATTTGTACAAGCTTCTTAATATAATAATGTTCTTACCATCAGCAGTGTAACAAACTTAAAGAAAGTGGAATACTTTTGTACAAGCTTCTTAATATAATAATGTCCTTACCATCAGCAGTTGTAATAAACTTAAAGAAAGTGGAATACATTTGTACAAGCTTCTTAATATAATAATGTCCTTACCACCAGCAGTTGTACCAAACTTAAAGAAAGTGGAATACATTTGTACAAGCTTCTTAATATAATAATGTTCTTACCATCAGCAGTGTAACAAACTTAAAGAAAGTGGAATACATTTGTACAAGCTTCTTAATATAATAATGTCCTTACCACCAGCAGTAGTAACAAACTTAAAGAAAGTGGAATACTTTTGTACAAGCTTCTTAATATAATAATGTCCTTACCATCAGCAGTTGTAATAAACTTAAAGAAAGTGGAATACATTTGTACAAGCTTCTTAATATAATAATGTCCTTACCACCAGCAGTTGTACCAAACTTAAAGAAAGTGGAATACATTTGTACAAGCTTCTTAATATAATAATGTTCTTACCATCAGCAGTGTAACAAACTTAAAGAAAGTGGAATACATTTGTACAAGCTTCTTAATATAATAATGTCCTTACCACCAGCAGTAGTAACAAACTTAAAGAAAGTGGAATACATTTGAACAAACTTCTTAATATAATAATGTTCTTACCATCAGCAGTTGTAACAAACTTAAAGAAAAAGGAATACATTTGTACAATCTTCTTAATATAATAATGTCCTTACCATCAGCAGTTGTAATAAACTTAAAGAAAGTGGAGAACATTTGTACAAGCTTCTTAATATAATAATGTTCTTACCACCAGCAGTAGTAACAAACTTAAAGAAAGTGGAATACATTTGAACAAACTTCTTAATATAATAATGTTCTTACCATCAGCAGTTGTAACAAACTTAAAGAAAGTGGAATACATTTGTACAAGCTTCTTAATATAATAATGTTCTTACCATCAGCAGTTGTAACAAACTTAAAGAAAGTGGAATACATTTGTACAATCTTCTTAATATAATAATGTTCTTACCACCAGCAGTTGTAATAAACTTAAAGAAAGTGGAGAACATTTGTACAAGCTTTTTAATATAATAATGTCCTTACCACCAGCAGTAGTAACAAACTTAAAGAAAGTGGAATACATTTGAACAAACTTCTTAATATAATAATGTTCTTACCATCAGCAGTTGTAACAAACTTAAAGAAAGTGGAATACATTTGTACAAGCTTCTTAATATAATAATGTCCTTACCATCAGCAGTTGTAATAAACTTAAAGAAAGTGGAGAACATTTGTACAAGCTTCTTAATATAATAATGTTCTTACCACCAGCAGTTGTACCAAACTTAAAGAAAGTGGAATACATTTGTACAAGCTTCTTAATATAATAATGTCCTTACCACCAGCAGTTGTACCAAACTTAAAGAAAGTGGAATACATTTGTACAAGCTTCTTAATATAATAATGTTCTTACCATCAGCAGTGTAACAAACTTAAAGAAAGTGGAATACATTTGTACAAGCTTCTTAATATAATAATGTCCTTACCACCAGCAGTAGTAACAAACTTAAAGAAAGTGGAATACATTTGAACAAACTTCTTAATATAATAATGTCCTTACCATCAGCAGTTGTACCAAACTTAAAGAAAGTGGAATACATTTGTACAATCTTCTTAATATAATAATGTTCTTACCATCAGCAGTAGTAACAAACTTAAAGAAAGTGGAATACATTTGTACAATCTTCTTAATATAATAATGTTCTTACCACCAGCAGTTGTAATAAACTTAAAGAAAGTGGAGAACATTTGTACAAGCTTCTTAATATAATAATGTTCTTACCACCAGCAGTAGTAACAAACTTAAAGAAAGTGGAATACATTTGTACAAGCTTCTTAATATAATAAATTTCGTACCATCAGCAGTTGTAACAAACTTAAAGAAAGTGGAATACATTTGTACAAGCTTCAAAATATAATAATGTTCTAACCAGCAGCAGTTGTAACAAACTTAAAGAAAGTGGAATACATTTGTACAAGCTTCAAAATATAATAATGTCCTTACCACCAGCAGTAGTAACAAACTTAAAGAAAGTGGAATACATTTGTACAAGCTTCTTAATATAATAATGTTCTTACCATCAGCAGTTGTAATAAACTTAAAGAAAGTGGAATACATTTGTACAAGCTTCTTAATATAATAATGTTCTTACCATCAGCAGTTGTAATAAACTTAAAGAACGTGGAATACATTTGTACAAGCTTCCTAATATAATAATGTCCTTACCATCAGCAGTTGTAATAAACTTAAAGACCCTGGAATACATTTGTACAAGCTTCTTACTATAATAGTGTTCTTACCATCAGCAGATGTAACAAACTTAAAGAAAGTGGAATACATTTGTACAAGCTTCTTAATATAATAATGTCCTTACAATCAGCAGTTGTAACAAACTTAAAGAACGTGGAATACATTTGTACAAGCTTCTTAATATAATAATGTTCTTACCATCAGCAGTTGTAACAAACTTAAAGAAACTTGAATACTTATGTACAAGCTTCTTAATGACATCTATCTGTTCTAACGTTCGTTGGACAGCATTTGTATGTTGTGTGGTGCAGGATACAAATATAGACCAAAACTGTAAGTTAACAGTTTTATAAAACATGTAAATTATAGCAAAAATATATAATGTGATACGAATTCAACAAAATCTGTCCCTCCTCGAAGCGAGCATTTGTATGTTGTGTGGTGCAGGATATAAATATAGACCAAAACTGTAAGATCACAGATTTATAAAACACGTAAATTATAGCAAAAATATATGTGATACGAATTCAACAAAATGTGTCCCTCCTCGAGCGAGCAGTTGTACGTTGTGTGGTGCAGGATACATATATAGACCAAAAACTGTAAGATCACAGATTTATAAAACAGGTAAATTATAGCAAAAATATATAATGTGATACGAATTCAACAAAATCTGTCCCTCCTCGAGCGAGCATATGTATGTTGTGTGGTGCAGGATACATATATAGACAAAAAACTGTAAGATCACAGTTTTATAAAACACGTAAATTATAGCAAAAATATAAAGAATTAAAGAATTCAACAAAATCTGTCCCTCCTCCAAGCGAATAATATTACTGTCCAAACTGGAAAGTCAAGCAATGGTTTTCTGAAGCGTCAGTAGCGATTATAAGCACAAAAGAAAAATGGCTTGCGTCTGACTATCAACATTATGAGACTTTATTAAGGCAAATAAACCAACTTAGGGTTAGGCATATACACACAAATACAATACATTACAATGGCATATACACGCAAAATAACAAAACAGTATCAAAAGGAAATCATTTAAAGCTGATTTTATTCGGTATGTAGAGTCTTCGCTCCTTAGCTCTAATGGGCATTTTATGAAGACACAAACTGCTTTGAAATTAGTAGGTGTTAAAGGGTTAAAAAGTTTCTTAATAGTCAAAGGAAAATACTTGGACGATACTCTGAACTTCTGCTAAATCGTTGGCTCAAACAATTTTTGGTGTATATTTTTGTTGGTTATAATTTGCTATACATGTATATTATCGAGAAGTTATAACTTAAACTTTCCAAAGGATAAAAAATACATGTAATATGAAAAATATATATTTTCTGTATAATAAAATAACAATCCAAAGATACTAATATTAGATATAGTAAATTTATACTATGCTGTATACGACGCATTTCAAGGAGTTACCTCTCATCAGCAGCATTAAAACCGAAACATTTGGAAGACCAAAAACCAAACTTATATTAAACACGAAGTACTCAACCAAAAATACCGAAATAGGAAGCCAAATTTTAGCTAAGGAGATCTACCATGTGCAATACAAGGAATGAACCCTTAGTATTTCTATTATTTTTGAATTTTGCTAAATACTTGTAATTTCTGTAACAAATCAATGAATAATCATAATAAAATCAGGAAATAAATGTATTAAATTTGCTGTATTCAATAGTTTGTAAATTTGGTGTGTTTTTTTGTTGTTGTAACCACTGAATTCAGTAGTATCACGGAGTTGTCAAAACTTAACAATGAAGACTTTTGAAATAACAATCACACTAGATTTGTCCAACTATAAAAGTATTTACCTTAATATTTGTATTATAAAAGTACCTGTCCAGATAATTTCCCTTCCCGGATACGTGGTATGTCTGTATGGGTATAATTGGTTCTACCTGGATACTGTTTTCTCAAGTCTTGGCTCATGTCAACTGAGTACACCTTGTTCTCAACATTAGAGTAGAACTCGTACGCTAGGTCATTATGGCTTAAAACAAACAAATCAGACCACGTATACACAGAACATTAGAGTAATTATCATCAACAATAAGTCTAATTTTTGTACTTTTTGGATTTCGTTTTGGTATAATTGTTATCTTAACTATATCTGTAATAACACCATATCTATTCAGTGTTCCAGCTAGCTTAAAATAAGCACAGCACCATGTCCATTTTCTGGTGCACCCCTCTGTCCTCTGCAATAATTATAATATAAAACACAATAAAAGACTTTGATACACAGAGTACAAAGAAACTAACAGAACTCCTATAAGGTCATTAGATAAGTGAATAATTGATGTTTCTTAAGAGTTCATTTGTTCTTGTTTGCCCTTTTCAGATTTGAAAACGCGTTATAGTACCCCTTATATTCAAAAAATGCCCTTCTGTCCCTTAATTCTAGCTGGAACACTCCTATTTCTGTATAAAAAAGCAGTCCAGTCCATTATTAAGTAGGTTTCTTTAGTCGTTTGGATGTTCTAGGTTATAGAATAAGGCAACAACCAATTGATTTAGTTTTTTAATGGTGTGATGACAAGGAAGGATTTTAAAAAAGCAGACTCCTAAATTTTGTGATCAATTTCAGGATCAAAATTGTGATTAAAAAATGCATCATTGAATCATCTTTATTAAAATTGTACTGTAAACTGATTAAAACCTGAAGCCCTCCGGTATATAAGATAGCTTCCTTGTACCTAGTCTTCCTCGACAATATCTCAAACACAACATCAGCATTATCAGGGATAACAACCATTCGTCAGTACAATGTAATAATCTCAACTGAAACCAGTTTGTTAGTAGAAGGCTTTTTTAAAGTATTTATCTGGTTTTCTTTTATCGTCTTATAGATCTAAACGGTATTGAATGTAATCTTTCTAGAAAATTTATAACCTACTAGCAAAATAGCAATCCAAAGATACTAATATCTATAATACTAAATTTACGAATTAGCCGAATAGGCGGCAAAACGCGTGGTTCAAAATAAACGATGTATGGTTCAGATTATAAAGGTTATTATCGGATTTGACAATCTGCATTTATAAATTTCAACTGCAATTTTGTTTATGTGCAATTGGAATTTGTATGCACTTTTCCTGTATGAATTCTCCCAACATATCCCTTAGAAGGTTCTCGAATGCATCATTTTAACACATTGATTTAAATAAACAAGTATGCACATATTTTAAATGTATTTCTGTTTGAAATTACGGAAGAAGAATAAAACTAATTAAAAACATTCTCCTTCGAATGGGATGTTTCCGCTTCATGTATTCAGGATTGTTTTTCCACAATAACGCAATTTCTCCTAACTGTAAAGGGTATGAACTTTCAAGATTATATGAAGAAGTAAGGTAAAGTTCAGAGGAATTCCTAACTTAGTTGGTTTTTTTTTTTTTGGATTGCTCGGATGTTTACACTGCACAAAGTGGTTAAACCAACAATTATCTATTTTTACATTATTTGTCATGTGACCTGTCTAAATATATCTCTACCATACAATTCCCTGTAAGCCTTATCGGATTTGACAATCTGCATTTATAAATTTCAACTGCAATTTTGTTTATGTGCAATTGGAATTTGTATGCACTTTTCCTGTATGAATTCTCCCAACATATCCCTTAGAAGGTTCTCGAATGCATCATTTTAACACATTGATTTAAATAAACAAGTATGCACATATTTTAAATGTATTTCTGTTTGAAATTACGGAAGAAGAATAAAACTAATTAAAAACATTCTCCTTCGAATGGGATGTTTCCGCTTCATGTATTCAGGATTGTTTTTCCACAATAACGCAATTTCTCCTAACTGTAAAGGGTATGAACTTTCAAGATTATATGAAGAAGTAAGGTAAAGTTCAGAGGAATTCCTAACTTAGTTGGTTTTTTTTTTTTGGATTGCTCGGATGTTTACACTGCACAAAGTGGTTAAACCAACAATTATCTATTTTTACATTATTTGTCATGTGACCTGTCTAAATATATCTCTACCATACAATTCCCTGTAAGCCCTAGATAAAACTATTTTTAACAAATGGTCATCTTTATCATTAATGACGAAATTTATCTCGGACATCTTTGATAAATATAAACGTGGACAGCACACGCATCCACACACTAAAAATGCTTTTATCGTCTGATTATTGGATATATTTGTGAAATTAAGCATCGCATGCCCTGCCCATGATGACAATGGAACAATTGGAACAATTATTTTCCAAACATATGCTCTACCTAACTCATGGCATCTTTTGAAAAATTCATCCGTCACTAAGGAAATGGTTACATCTACAATTTCATTTTCATATTTATTCTGAAGGAAAAAGTTAATGCATTATGAAATGTGTATTTAATGAAAGCTTTTCATCAAGTTCCAGTTCAGAATTAATTGTAACAATAAAAAAATTGACAATTTATGTGGTTGTGTTTTCGTCATAGATTTTGACTTTGATGGAACCTTAAGGTCCATTTTGGTAATTCTACGTGGCATACAGTCTACTTCATCAGTGGATACATCTTCGGTAGTAACGAACAGCCATATGACAATCGGGTCACGTTGACCTACATTTCACGCTTCATTGACTTTGGTTAAAGTTTGCATTAACATCCATTTCTGGAATACTACAGCATATATAGACATGAAACTATCAGTTGATACCACCTACTTGACAGGAAAGTTTATGGAAAGCCTGATACAACATCCATATTGAGTCACTGTTCCATGAATGACATGGCCGCAACAACTTTTTATAGTCAACATGGCCACCACAAAATAAAATGCTTATTTTCCCGCGCTCGCGCGGGTTCAATGTCTTGTTAGATATTGTAAATTTATACTATGCTGTATACGACGCATTTCAAGGAGTTACCTCTCATCAGCAGCATTAAAACCGAAACATTGGAAGACCAAAAACCAAACTTATATTAAACAAGAAGTACTCAACCAAAAATACCGAAATAGGAAGCCAAATTTTAGCTAAGGAGATCTACCATGTGCAATACAACGAAGTGTATATTAATATTTATCTTTCAAATAACAAGCATAATGGTTAATTTCAGTAATATTTTCCTAAAATGTAAAACTGATAAATATACTTACCCATCAACAAGGGGATAATGATCCAAAATACACTTTGCATATTCCAAATTTGGATTTTTAGCGTTCGGATCTTTAATGCACTTTTGACATGAAGTCCGTTGTGTTTCTCTAACTTGTTTTGGTGGTGTAGAGTCCGACTTTTCTGGTGCAGATGTCTTGTATATAATTTCTGGAGATTTATTAGCAAGAACACCAACTGCAATAGCTAGTACCAATACAACACATAAAACACAGATCCCAATTATAATTAGAAATTTATTCTTTACAGAACGAGTTCCTTGAAAGACCGCCATGTTTTTATGATGTCGTAGTGATGAAGCTATCCGTATCCTTGTGTTATCAAAAGTATAATCTCAACTCTTGATCTTAAATTTCTTTTTGACAACAATAGTAGTGTTACTATTTGTCTTATCTGTCTTAAAAATGTACTGTCTTTTCCTGGGACGAAGGATTTTATAACAGGGTAGCCTAAGAAGTTTATCGCACTTCTAAGCCAACCACAGCTCCTTCAAGGCAAAAATCTCATTTTTGAAATAGAGCATAAATAACAACTTGACAACGATATTGTACATTTTTGGTGACATATGCAAAATTTGCACTTTGTTTTTTAGCTTGACAATATATGAAATCAAATTTCGGATCAAAGAATTATATCGTAACCAGTGAGTCGATGCCACTGCTGGTGGAGTCCAAGTCCTCGAGGGTATTTAATATATTTATATATTGGACGTAGTATATACAAAAACAGTGGAGAAAAGGCCAAAATATACAAATCAGATAACATTGTTTTGTAGTAATGCAATAAAGTTTAATGTATATAGTTGACTTTTTCTAAACCATGACAGACAAACGGAAAGCAAACGCCATAATTTGAATAGAAAGCGACATAAACTTTATTGTATATCGGACAAATTAATTTTTTATTCAGGGAGCGATATATGGGAATACTGTTTAATCGGTGTTTTTTTTTCTTTAGTACTGTAAATATGAAAATGCAATAATGCAGGTTAAAGGTCAATGAGACATTTCAATAGGAACAAACACCAAATCATGAATTAAGGTCGCAGCATCCTTTTGATATTAGGTTTTAATAGATTCCATCTTAATGTCAATCAAGACCTTACTTGCATTTTAGTAATCCTTACATTTATTTATATCAAATAATGTTTTTTCAGTACTCAATATTTTTCTTGATCACTTTTTTTCTTATTAAAAGAGGTCAAATATACCTAGGAAGCAAATCAAAAAACGTAATCCATTGGACAGACAAACCCGCCAAGACATATGAACAACCACAAGCACAACAAATAAACACTGAAAACTAAAAACAATGAACAACACGAACTCCTATAAAAACCAGGAGCGAACCTAGGTGCCCCGGAAGAGTAAGCAGTTCGTGCTCCGTAAACGGCATCCGTCGTGAAGTTCAACAGATTTAATACGGTGGAAGTCACAAATCGGTGGAGGTACATGAAATGGTACGACAGTGGGAACAGGTCCAACATCATCTTAGATATTAGAACATTGTAACGGTCAATAAATTCGTGATGACGATCGTAAAATTTCCTAAGCGATGACTTATCCCTGTTAAAACCCGGTTAAGAAGCTTTTGTGACAGCAGTAATCCTCTTTTTCAGGGTAACTCACGCATGCCCTTGAAAATCGGATAAGTTGCGAAACGTCGATGCCATATGCAGGCGATGCTGGTATATTGCTACTCAAGAAAGGAAGGTTAAAAATAGGAAAGTTGAAGTCATCACGTTTTGCATAAAGTTTTGTCAATCAATTCGTGATGACCGTAAAATTTCCTAAGTGATGACATCAACTTATCCCTAATAAAACCCTGGTTAAGAAGCTTTTGTGACAGTAGTAATCCTCTCTGTCGAAAGTCAGGGTAACTCACGCATGCCCTTGAAAATCGGATAAGCTGAGATGCTGGTATATTGCTACTAAAGAAGGGAAAGTTAAAGTCTTACGAACAATAACGACAAATTTACGGAGTAGGGGGATCTTTCAGATCTTGGTCGTATTCTATCATCAAGTATAATACAAATAGGAGGGGGTACAGGACAAATCTTTCCACTACAACTCAATATGTTTTAAGAATTTACGTCACCATAGTATGAATTTAGTTTATCATTATTTACACTGTTAAGATCACCGATATTCGCAGTTTGACTGCACCAGTTAGAGGACAACATTCTACTTTTGTGTTGCAGTAAGAATAATGAATATAATGTTGTTTATTGGTCGGTGTTTCATTACAGAACTGTCCTATATTTTCTATTTTGGGCAAGCTACGAAATTCTAGTCAAAAGAAAGTTATGTCACATCTTTTCCGTGTTGACTTGTGATTTTGGTCTTATGTTTCAAAACTACTTTTATTATATAATTAGCACAGCTAACACATTCACTGCAAATTGAAAATAATTCCCATCAAAATATATTTTTTCGAGGTATAATTCGAAGTCCATGGCCCAGTTGTTCAAAGGTTAATCACCTTTTTCAATTTCCATTATTTTGATTGATAAGTAATATTTCTGTACAGAATTTTGCATGGACACACAAAGTCATAGGATTAACTTGTCACAAAATTTTCAGTTCTCTGGCATAATGAAGGAAGTGAAAATTTGAAACTGAAAATTGTGGTTAACTTCTGAACATCTTGCCCCATATCTATATTTTGTTTCATTGATAACAATTTATGTTAGTTGTGCATTTTGTGTATTATGTTATGATTATTGATAGACCCATTTGAGAAAAAAATAAACTTAGACATATTACAATTGTTCTATCCTTCCTACTCTCTGGTATTAGATTTATTTTAGTATTTCCTCAACTTTTTTATGTTACAGTTTGGACAAAATGTTGTGATGGTGCTCATTTATCGGTGCTGCATTGTTTTCGGTCACCTAAATGTTTATTTTTTTGGTGTCACACAAAATAAATGATTTAATATTCGTATTTTTCTGATAACTAGTTGGACTTCGTTATAAAATATTTAAGACCTCCAGACAGAATTTCATTAAAACTTGAACAATTTTCAAAATTAAGATTTATGAAATGCATATACTTGGTCTATATTTTTGTTAAATTATTTTTTTCAACGAAGGTAGCCAGATTGGTCGTAGTTTATACTGCCAGACACAATTTTGAAAAGTCAATATTCCTTACTTTCAGTAGTTCAGATGACATAATTAGATATGTTTGACTTGATGTTTCCTATTTTGTATAGGTCTAAATCTCTTAACACAATCATTCCATCAAGCGATCCCAACTGAATTAGTGATTTGTACCACTGAGTCGATGCCACTGCTGGTGGACTCCCCAGGATATCCCCAGCCCAGTTGATAGTATTGCGATACTACCCCTAAACTGATACTTAAAATTTACAGTTACAAAATTATAAAAATTGTGAAAACTAAGGATCACCTCTCTAATGGATAGCTCTGTACTTAGATGGTTTTGGCTTCACCCCTTTTGCTCTGCAACATTTTGAATTTTTGTTTTGGTTTTCAACATTTTAGGCCTTGAGCACAACTGATGAGTCGTAGATTGACGAAATGTGCACATCTTGTGCATGAAAATTGGCATCAATGAATTATATTAACAGAAGATTTTTGGCAGATTTTTCGAATCCTAGACACTTCGGTACCTGGACATTTCGGTACTAAGACAATTCGGTACTGACTATGGACACTTCGGTACTGAGACAATTCGGTACTGACTATGGACATTTCGGTACTGACGTTAGACATTTCGGTACTGAAACATTACTGAGTATATTGTGTTATATATTTGTAGGGTATTACACTAAAAGCGTGAAATTTTAATAACGAGATTCCTTATAAGGCTACACGGCATAATAAGAACAAAGAAAATAATCGTTTTAAGTGTTTAATATTTATAAACAGCAATATTTCAATGTAGTTTCGTGTACACAATAGTAACGGCACTATTTTAAAAAAAAGTTCATTACAAGGTTCAAAGTCTACATCACAGACGGTCCGTAAACGGAGGTAGACTGTTTAAGCAACTGGCTTGCGGAGATCTGTCAGTCACTGTACTGTTGCCAGATTGAAAAGTTTTCCTTGTGTCTGTTTGGAGCTTTTCTTCTGGGGTCGTTGAAGCTTACCCTCAGATACTAGTCTAAGCTGCATTGGGATGTCAGCTACCTCTTACAGAATATTGAAGAATAAGGTGTCTAGTAGTCCATCCAATTTTATAAGAAAATTCAGAGTTTCATGATTTCTCAAATTCGAAGTTTGGCTTGTGTATCGGCCGATCTCCTTTACTATTTAAAATGTTATTTAAATGATTAAAAGAAAACGGTCCCAGTTAAAATACTTGTGAAAACAAAAAAACAATTACTGATGATTGTTAAATAATGATAATTGCAAAATCAACAATTCTTTATTGAAATTGACATCAAACAAATATCTCATTTTACAGTTATAACATCATTATTAGTTCTTTATTGATACATACATAAATTATACAATTATAATATCTCACGATTTATAACAAATTGTTAAAAGTACATAATCAAAACTCAGATCAGTTGATTTTATATCATTTTATTGATAACACAAAAAACACATTCTTTATTGGGAAAAAATGTATACAAACAATAAACAATTGTCAACAATAATTTTTTTTCTAGTACCGAAATGTCTCACATATGGTATCGAAATGTCTCAGTACCGAAATTTCCCAGTACCGAATTGTCTTTTTCAGCGGGTACCGAAATGTCCAGGTACCGAAGTGTCTTGATACCGATTTTTCTATCTTCTTGGTACAGAAGGTATACTGGTTTTAAGTAAAAATTTTAAAAAGTGACAAACAGGAAATTTGGTACTAATTGGTCTACTGTTCCCATTGGATAAGGTTTCTAAATATGTTTTAATAAAAGAATGTCCAGTGCCCAGACCCCATGATACAATTTTAAAGGGGACCATCATTCCACTAAAGTCTGGTCCATATTTGGGAACAGCTTTGATGAGAAAGATTTTTACAGCAGTTTTATGACAATGATTGCAAAGTGATTTTCTTCTGTTCAGTTATTTTGTCATTGGTCCTTTTGCCCAGGAGAGCGTATAAATTTAGGTCTAAGAACATAGTTTATCCCCAGTGAGTTTGTTTACCTTTATGAATCATTACTCAACACCCTGTCAATGCAATCTGTGCTTTTTGAGAAGAATGATATGGTTACTTTCAAGAAAAGATGATACAATTTCCATTTCTAACTGAAATTTGGCTATTGTTTTTGTGTTTCTTTTGCCCCAAGCAGCAGCGTCGAGTGATATATACATTTTTCACTCTTGATTTTGCATTTTAGTAATCTTTACATTTATCTAAATCAAATAATTTTTTTAGTACTCAATAATTCTGGTATGCATGTAAGAAAAAAACTCTTAACAGGTTTGATGATTTATTGATAACATCTACAAAATACAATTAAAATATGTCCAAGTAATTTGAAATGATATTTCTTGAAAATATACTCTAAAAACAATTTTTAATAGCATTTATAATTCCACCATTTCAATCAAAAGTTTTAGAAGAAATCAAGATGAGTGGGCAAGTTTTTTGTATGTCGTAGTTTTTTTGAAAGTAAATGTAGGTATTTACTATTATTTCACAAAAAATCAAAATTAAGAACTGAAATGGTATGATGTAAGGATTGACAGGGATGAGACAATATTATTTTTTATCTGCCATACAAAAAACTTGCATTTTTGATTTGGTACTTTGCAGTCATAAAAGAAACGTAATTTACATGGGAGTGTCAGCTGTTTTAAAATATAAAAATATTTCAAATTAAAAATCGGAAGGGAAGAAGTACACTCGTCACAGAAATTGGGAGGAATGGTTGCTCTATATACCCCAAGTTTTCCGATTATTTGGTTACAATAAATGAATTTACTTTTACAGTTCATATTTGTACCTTCTATTATACCTTTGAGCTACTGGTACTGTTACCCATATACACATTAAATATCAGTATTTTTCACTCATTACAAACAAAATTGGTGTACAAATTTTCTTGAAAGACCTGTAAAATATAACTTTTGGGATATACACCAAATGTACTGCTGATCAATCAAAAGCTAAACTTCAGATTGGATTCTCCTGAAAGTCAGTGATATACCAATGAGATACAGCTGATAAATTCAGAATGTAACCTTGGTATGGACTTTCTTGAAAGCCCGAGATATACGCCATGAGTTCGGGTCCTCATATTTGTTGTACAGAGGCTCAATCTTCTGTTGTTTCTTTTGTTTACTGAGTCTGGTTGGATCACTGTGGCGGAAAAATTTAGGAGCGAATTCTACGAGCCATTTGGGATCAATGGTTGTCACTTCTCTCATATATTCCTTTGTTGTTAGTACAAGTTCATGGTACACAACCCTGTAATATAAAATATTACAACATTAAATACACAGCATATAATAAACCAATATTTATGAACACTAAACTGTTTAGATTTATTACTGCCACATGTTATTGAGACAGCATTACAACATCCTAATGACATGAATTTAAATTGTATCTGCATATGTGTAACTATCGGGTACCTTTTTAATGTTTATGCTAGATCACAAACGAATCTGTAAATAAATGTTTTTTTCTAATAACTTGACAGAAAGCATGAAGATGTCACTCTGCTGTAGCCCCACCCATCAGTTAAAATATGTACAAAGTCTCCTAAAATAAAAACTAGAATTACTGTGAGCAAAGCTCACAAATGTATATCGCTCACTATAGCTACAATAATATAAAGACATTTGAAGTCCCATGTTTGTCTATGGGAAACCCCAAAAATAATTTGGATAAAAAAAACAAAATAGAAGGTGCACAATGGCCATGTGCAGTGAAGATTCCCTGAAAGTGTCACAGAAATCCATTTACTGGTGTACGAGTAGTTGCAGTAAATAGGTGCAGACGGACAGACGAATGGTTGGTTTCCCCATCACTATATATCCCCGCTTCGCTAAGCCGGGTATATAAGAATTACTTGCTTACACAAGATGTGGGAATGGACAAGCAAACAGTACTTAAAAAAAGGCCATTACACTTAAATATAAAAAAAATCTTTTACACTACGTTTTGAGATGTTACTATATTTTTAGTAAACCTACCAGTCAGGCTGTCTGTTAAATAAAGCACTAGATGGATGTATATACACAACTTGGCTGTCTACAAGTGTTCTGTATCCCTCCTGTGGGTCTTTCTTGGCAGCATTTCTGAAAAAGCCACTGCAGATTGCCTTCTGTACTCGGGCAGTGTTTTTGCCACAGCTTACAACATCTAACTTGTGTCTGTAACAAAAAATTATCAGTAAAAATATAAATTTCAGTGAAATGGGTCACAAGAACAACTCTTTAAGAATCAGCAAGTTGAATGAAAGACTCAAATCTTATGAATCTAAACTGGGTGGGGCAATTTGCCTTCCTGTTTATTGAGGTCTAAGTTTGACGTGACGATGACATCATAAGAAATTTAAATCAAATGATTTATAATTTCAACCAAATACTGTTCTTAACAAAGACTATTTGATCAATTTTAAAAAGTTTATAATTGACTTCCAAAATCAATAAACCTTATATGAAAATAAACATTGATTTAAAAGTTCATATAATCTCCTAAAATGCAATTTTGAAGTACATATTTTGGCTAATTAAATAGTAAACTTGTTGTACAAAATATTTTTATGCAAACAAATTAACTTTGCAAAATCTTATGCCTTGCAAGAAATGTTATTGATGCTGAGGATTTTTTTTGTTAAATTCAAACACTGTGATGAGCAAATCAGACATTCCTCAATTTAAATATTAAAAATTCTTTTTCATAAGAAATTTGTGTTGTATACAATTTTCATGCCTGGCAATGATAAAGGAAGGCCTTATTGTACAACATACCTGTCCATAATACCTAACATCTGTTTCCTGACATCCTGTGCCCGTTTTAATGTCCGAATCTGTACAAAGTTTTCATAACACCAAGGGCTAGAAAATTTGTTGTTTCTCCAAGAATTATATACTGCTAGTAATGTTAAGTGATCTCCCTCAGTCTGGTGGAACTTAGCTTTCTTCTGGTCTGCTATCGACTGTTTGTCCTGTAAAAGATATGCATTTACTTTCTATTCTTTTATGTTTGTTGAGATAAAGTAACAGAAAGGACACAATGATTAATTTTTGATGCAAAAAGAGACACAGTAAAGAAACAGACTTTTTATTCAATTATTATCCATGTTTGCAGTTTTAGATGGATGGATGAATTATTGTTTAACATCAAGTGTCAATCATTAATATCCAAGTATTTAAATATATGAGATAAAATTTCAGTTGGCAATGATAAAAGCATATTTCATCCATATATACATTGTATTAGAAATATACACCAAGGTATTAGCATTGAGAATAAACCAAAATTGCAATAGGGGTCAAAAGTGGCACTGGTATTAAATCTTGTAGAATTAAAGACTTATTAGATAATATCTGATTTATTGATGAAATTAAATAAAATAGTCTTTTTTAGAATGACAAAAAAAAATCAGAATTCTAGAATATCTTCTTTATTATTACCAGTACTTCAAGATTTTCATATCAAAATTTAGAGCATATTACTGAGGATGCTCTGAGATTCTTGACACCTGTAGATTTAAATGGACTGATCTTTCAGCTGAATATTTGTATCAAATCATTTGGCAATTATCATGAAAAACAATCTTGGATATATTAATAATATTAAAAACTAAGATATATTACAAGTAATTAATAATATAAGATGTAAAATTGTTTTTCTGAATCATATTATATTCTGCTTATAAATGAATAATTAATTATTAAATTAATAAGGTATTTTTAGACTTTAAACCTACAGTATTTATTCAATCTTCAATACTTCTAATCCTTGACGTATTTAATTAATATAATCAGAACACACTGGATTTTAATTCATTATTTTTTGTGTATTTTGAAACACTTTGAATAATTGTTCTTGCATCACATTTATTATGAAGATAAATTATCTGACTGCATATAATGAAGAAATATTCAAAACCGTTGTGTACTAGTGTTAATGAACTCTGATAACCTTCATCAGATATGGTGCTTATTCATCTCAAATCAATGCGTTAAACAGATGTTTATAGAGCATGCTCCATTAGTCAATTTATATGCTCTGTTTTTATTTTAATTGCACTTGTAAAAAATGATTGACAGTATCTGCTGTTATCAGTGAAATATGAGAACTGATATTACATTAACTGCTGAGAAGAGCCTTTGGAAAAAGCTCTGAGGATGCCCTAAAAATGCTCGGAGCATCCTTGCAAGAATAAATCTACAGTCCCTAAGTGCATATCAGGACAAGAACATGTTGATATGATACAAATATGAATCCTGCTTTGTACTAGACCGATATGCTCTTCAGCCGACCGGTCCTTTGTTCTTACTCCTAGATGCTGCATGCTTGGCAGAGAAGCAGCAAATATCAATTTGACCAAGCCAGGGATCGAACTCGCAACCTTCTGTACTCACATTTAATATGAATTGGTTATATGCTGAAAGCCAATTAACCAAAAAAAACTAAAATCTAATGAAATTCTAGCAAATTAAAGCATGTAATTTCTATTTGGATGAAGACAATATAGAAGAACAGAATGACCTTTTCTAATACACTGACATTAATCCTTTTGTATTGCTAGATTTTGATGGTGAAGGATTAATTTTGCCAATGTTTTTGCAGTTTTAATTTCATGTTTTTCTTCTATTTTGGAAGTCAACATTTTATATTTTGTTCATAGTGACTAATATTTTCATTCCTATTTACCCTCCTTTGTATCCCTCCTGAGCAACCCTCAAATTTGGGATTTTTCAAACAAAACAGGAACTAGAACATGATTCTGGAAAATCTAGTCAATGTTTTCAAGGACCCATAAAACTTTTATTACATCTGATTTTCAGAATTAGAATCCTTTCTACCATACAACCTGGTTTGACAAGGGTTACATTGTTTATAGTCCAGTCAATCTAGCATAAATTTGACCCTAACCTTAAAGTAATTGCAAAAGAAGATTTTTAAGTTTTAATCTTTAGCATTATACCCCAAATATACACAGAAAAAAGTTCAACAAAATCTAACTTGAGGAAGACTAAAAAATCATGAATTTAAAATTCCTACGGAGATTTGCATTGAAAATGGGAGATAACTGCAAAAAAAGGCAGAAATATCAATAAAAATTGATACAAAATTATAACTTTACCGCTTCTATTCAGCAGAATGTATTGACTCTTGATATTTTAGCTGTCGTTAGAATATAACAAACAACTCTGAAGGTGTTTTCATATCTTATATCAAGCTACAACCTAGATTTCGTAATTCATTAGTTGACCATTTATTAAATTTTTCAACATGTCAAGGTAAAGAATCTCAAATTTAACTAGAGGCTCTCAAGAGCCTGTATCGCTCACCTGGATTTAACCTTTCACCTTGAGCAGACCTAAAAATTTAAGTGTTGCAGTCAATTTGGCTGGTTTTTCTATGGGATTCTATGTTAAACTAATTTCAGCTGTGGCAGTCATCTTGGTTTAGTCCAGGTTAACAGATACATTTCTAAAAGAGAACCATCTAAGGACCATTTCTACTAAGTCTTGTTCCAACTGGCTAAGCGGTTTCAGACAAGAAGATTTTTAAATGAATTTTCCTATGGGGTCCAATATTTAACAAAGTTCGATGTGGCAGCCATCTTGGTTGAAAATCCGGGTGATCGGACACATTTCTGTAAGAGGACCTCCTAAGGACCAATGCTGCCAAGTCTGGCTCCAATATGCCAAGTGGTTTCAGACAAGAAGATTTTTCAATGAATTTTCCCATAGGGCACCATGTTAAACTAAGTTCGGGTGTGGCGGCCATCTTGGTTGACAGTCTGGGACATCACACAAAATTCTGAAAGAGGACCATCTAAGGACCCATTGCTACCAAGTCTAATTCTAATTGACTTAGTGGTTTCAGATGAAAAGATTTGAGTGAATTTCCCATAGGGTCCTATGTTAAACTAAGTTCTGCTGTGGCGGCCATCTTGGTTCACAGTCCACGAAATCAGACACATTTCTAAAAAGGACTCCTAAGGACCAATGCCGCCAAGTCCTGCTCCAATATGTCAAGTGGTTTCAGACAAGAAGATTATTCAATGAATTTTCCTATAGGGACCTATGTTAAACTAAGTTCAGCTGTGGCGGCCATCTTGGTTGACAGTCCGGGTCATCGGACACACCTCTGTAAGAGGATCATCTAAGGAGCATTGCTGCCAAGTCTGGTTCCAATTGGTCAAGTGGTGTAAGACAAGAAGATTTTTCAATGAATTTTCCGATAGGGCCCTATGTTAAACTAAGTTCGGCTGTGGCGGCCATCTTGGTTAACAGAACCTCCTAAGAACTATTACTGCCAACTTTGGTTCCAACTGGATTTGTAGTTTCATATAAGAAGATTTTTGAAAGTCACCCCCCTTTTTTTTCTATTTTTAGTAACAGCAGCCATCTCGGTTGGAAGTCGGTGATGCCAGACATAATTTTGGAAGGGGGCCACCCAAGGACCATTCCACCAAAGTTTGGTCTCAATTGGCCCAGTGGTTTGAGAGGAAAAGATCTTTAAAGGAAAGTTTATGCTGGATGCCGTCTTTAAAGGGCAAAAACTCCTATAAGGGGTCAATCAATGATTTTGGTCATGTTGACTTATTTGTAGATCTTACTTTGTTGAACATTTTTGCTGTTTACAATTTGTCTTTATCTATAATAATATTCAAGATAATAACCTAAAACTGCAAAATTTCCTTAAAATTAACAATTCAGGGGCAATACCCAACAAAGGGTTGACCAATTTGTCTGAAAATTTCATGACAGGTAGATCTTGACCTGATAAACATTTTTACCCCGTCAGTTTTGCTCTAATTGCTTTAGTTTTTGAGATATAAGACAAAAACTGCAGTTTACCCCTATGTTCTATTTTTAGCCATGTCGGCCATGTTGGTTGGCAGGTGGGGTCATCGGACATATTTTTTAAACTAGATACCCTAATTATGCTTGTGGCCAAGTTTTATTCAATTTGGCCCAGTAGTTTCAGAGAAGAAGATTTTTGTAAAATTTAACGGACCCTTTGGGTCAGGTGAGCTAATAAAAATGATTAAGCATATATTCTTCTTTTTGTGGTTTAAAGTTTCTTTAAACAAGGTAGATGCTGAACAAATATAATTTACAGATATAAACAATACCAAATTTTCACATTATTTTTTCAAAATGGTCACAAAGCCACAAATTTGCAATTTCTTTAATGAATAAAATGCTCCGCTGGGCGCAGCTAGATACGACCGCAGATGTCGAACCCTGAATAGTTGGGGCAATTATGAACACAACATTCAAGCTTGATACAATACTGAATTTGGATTGTGAATAAATATTTGACACAGCATAGGTTTCTGACACAGAATGAATGTTGTCTTAAGAACTTAAAAATTTTTAATTTACCTATTCAAACCATATCAGTATTATTTGTTTTTATATATAAATCAGAAAAAACCAATTTAAAATTTAAAATTGGGCACACATATCAATTTCTTGCTATTGCGCAATACTGTGTAATTGAAAATTTCTTCAAATATTTGACACATAATAGGTTTCTGACACAGAATAACTGAAATCAAAGAACTTAAAATTGGTCATATGATTTGAATTTATATTCAATTTTTTGCTTCTTGTGCAATACAATATGCTGTGGGGAATTGCCCCCCCCCCCCCAAAAAAAAATAATAATTTACCCCCTTTTTTTAGCTTTTGTGCAATACACTATGAAGTTGCACATTGACCCCCCCTCCCAAAAAAAAAAACCAAAAAACAATAAAATTTATTGTAACCCCCCCTTTTTTTGCTAAAAAAAATTTGAAATTTTCTTTTTAATTTATGAAATATGGAATGAGAAAAAATTACCCCCTCCCCAATTTCTCATTTACCCCCCCCCCCCCCCCCCCAAATTTTGTTTTCAACCCCCCCCCCCCCCCCCCCATTTCTTTATACTTTGCAACCATAACAGCCCATTTAAATACACCATAACATATTAAAATAGAAAATGACATCATAGTCATGGATGGCAAATTTTAAATATACATATAAATTTAAAAGCAGTTTAGATAAGATAAACAAAAAAGCTTCATCAGCACATTTTATATTGGCAAATTTCCAATGGAATTTTTTAATAATAAAGTTTTGATAACAGGGCACACATATCAATTTCTTGCTATTGCGCAATACTGTGCAATTGAAAATTTCTTCAAATATTTGACACATAATAGGTTTCTGACACAGAATAACTGAAATAAAGAACGTAGAATTGGTCATATGATTTGAATTTATATTCAATTTTTTGCTTTTGTGTAATACAATATGCTGTGGAGAATTGCCCCCCCCCCCCCCCCCAAAAAAAAAAAATTTACCCCCTTTTTAGCTTTAATTTTGGACCCCGATTTGGACCAACTTGAAAACTCGGCCCATAATAAAAAAAACTAAGTACATGTTTAGATTCAGCATATCAAAGAACCCCAAGAATTCAATTTTTGTTAAAATCAAACTTAGTTTAATTTTGGACCCTTTGGACCTTAATGTAGACCAATTTGAAAACGGGACCAAAAATTAAGAATCTAAATGCACGGTTAGATTCGGCATATCAAAGAACCCCAATAGTTCAATTTTCGATGAAATCAAACAAAGTTTAATTTTGGACCCCGATTTGGACCAACTTGAAAACTGGGCCCATAATAAAAAACTAAGTACATGTTTAGATTCAGCATATCAAAGAACCCAAAGAATTCAATTTTTGTTAAAATCAAACTAAGTTTAATTTTGGACCCTTTGGACCTTAATGTAGACCAATTTGAAAACGGGACCAAAAATTAAGATCCTAAATGCACGGTTAGATTCGGTATATCAAAGAACCCCAATAGTTAAATTTTCAATGAAATCAAACAAAGTTTAATTTTGGACCCTTTTGGCCCCTAATTCCTAAACTGTTGGGACCAAAACTCCAAAAATCAATCCCAACCTTCCTTTTGTGGTCATAAACCTTGTGTTTAAATTTCATAGATTTCTATTTACTTATACTAAAGTTATTGTGCAAAAACCAAGAAAAATGCTTATTTTGGCCCTTTTTTAGCCCCTAATTCCTAAACTGTTGGGACCAAAACTCCCAAAAACAATCCCAACCTTCCTTTTGTGGTCATAAACCTTGTGTTAAAATTTCATAGATTTCTATTTACTTATACTAGAGTTATTGTGCGAAAACCTAGAAAAATGCTTATTGGGCCCTTTTTTGGCCCCTGATTCTTAAACTGTTGGGACCAAAACTCCCAAAATCAATCCCAACCTTCCTTTTGTGGTCATAAACCTTGTGTTTAAATTTCATAGATTTCTATTAACTTATACTAAAGTTATAGTGCGAAAACCAAATGTCTTCGGACGACGACGCAACGACGACGACGCCAACATCATACCAATATACGACCGCAAAAATTTTGCGGTCGTATAAAAATGTGCAAAAAAAAATAAAAATACCCATAACACTTTGGTTTTGTATATTTCATGAGCAGAAGATTATATAATATAGTCAAATACGAACTTATACCCCCATCAAAGTATCATACTTTACATGAATTTTAAGAAAATCAACCAAAAACTGACAAAAAAGACTACTCTTTGCAGAGTTATCTCCCCTTTCCAATGTTAATTTCCATAGGAAATTTAAAATGCTGATTTTGAGTTTTTCTCAAGTTAAATTCTATGGGACTTTTTTCTGTGTCTATTTGGGGCTTAATGCTATAGATTAGAACTAAAACATTTTCTGTTGCAATTAGTTTGAGGTTAAAACTTAGTTTGACTGGACTATTATGAAAACGTTCGAAATAACTAAAAAAAAAAAGCCTTTATGAGATCTAATATTCAAAGTTTTATAATTCAATTTTGAAAATACTTCCTTCACTAACTACTGTAAATAAATATTTTTGCTAATGAAATTGCTTGTGCTTTAGTTTCTCTGCTGTCTTATCCTAATACTGTTTAGTTCATTATATTTCTTTTTATTGTTTTAGTGTTATTTTCTATTTGCATGAGTTTGCCTTGCCTTTGGATTTCGATCTTATGATGGACTTTTCCCACTGTTTTGTCGATTCTGTATTCTTTTGATGATATTGAATTTAAGTTGGAGTATCGATTCATTGGCAATATCACAGTTACTAACCCAGGTTATATAGTATAAATTTTGTAACTTAACCAATCAAATTAAATCATCAGGATATATTATATATACCTTAGGTCTGTAAAAGACATTCTGAACAGATAACATGGAAACTATTGTTAATATTTCATCACTACAGGCTAGGTGGACAGACATAATTAACATCTTGGATAACATGGGCTCCAACGGGAATTCTGCCATCTGTTGATAAAATATAAATATGATTAATTAACAAATAAATTGTCCACAAATTATACAAAAATATGAACATTTATTACAAAAAATCTGCAATGATGGATATGTAAATAATAACTCCCATTAACTCAGATTATTTTATTATTTTACATATTCAAGATATTATAATTCAATTTTGAAAATACTTCCATTATTAACTACTGTAAATAAATATTGAATATAAAAATAAATCTTGGTAACTCAAAATCTTATCCATCATGTACCCAGAAATTTTTTGCATCCAACTAGAAATGTTTGTTTAGTTTAGTTTGAGTTTTACGCTGTTTTCAGCACATTTGGCTATTTTGCGGCAGCCAGTTTTTATTGATGGAGGAAGCCGGAGTACCTGGGGAGAACCACCGACCTTTGGTAGGAAAATTGGCAATCCTTGTCAATTTTGATTGGAGTCGAACACACCCTGCCACAGGTGAGATTCGAACCCACAACCCCAGTGTTGACAGGCTAGTGATCATTAGTAGTCATGACGAACTACATAGACCACTCAGCCACCGAGGCCCCTTCAGCTAGACATGTATTTCCAAAATGCCTGAAAGACGTGCATTATAAATAAACAGTTTTGAGAAGAATACTATCATTGTTTCAATATATATGGCAATGAAATGGTGAAGAAGGAATTTAAGGGTCCACAATACACATAGGTTATTGATTTTCCTTACCCTTCTTCCAAGCCTTGTCAGCAATCCTTCATCATCTAAAGCACTGAGAGCATGTAACTGTTCCATGGCCGAAATGAGGGTCTGCATGGGTGGGGCGTCCATAAAATCAAATGATAACAAGTCATTTATACCCATGGCTTTTAATGACAACACAGTACTGGCCAAGTTGGTTCTCTGTATCTCAGGGACGTTAGTAGGCAACATCTCGTCTCGGTAAGCTCTCTCAGTATATAGTCTATAACATTTGCCCGGGCCAGTCCTGCCTGCCCTTCCAGCTCTTTGTTTTGCCTGAGCCTGAGGAAAATAAAAGAGAATATACCAATTTAATTTAAAAGGTGTCAAGATCGTAATATTTTAATTTACAAAGTGTCAAGATTGTAATATCTTAATTTACAAAGTGTCAAGATGGTAATATCTTAATTGCCAATCCAATTTTTTTAATTTTCACTGGTATTCATATGTGCTATGTTGTCATATTGATGCATATCCCATATCCTTTCATTTTAAAACTAATTGTATACTGAGAAATGTGTAAACTAGCCAAGCCTCTTACACATGATCTTCATTATCCATATGCAGTTGCATTTATTGGCACAAATGTCATTTTTTTATTGTAGATTCACGTCTTGTGTTGTAGGCTTAACTACAATGTGAAAGGTCACATAATGATACTTTTACCATAAAGGAATATTGTTAACAAGTCATCCTTGTCATTTTTTAAATAAAAGACTAACATACCTGAGAAATAGGTGTGACAATAAGCTGATCCATGCCTGTTTTAGAATTATATACTTTCTGTTTGACAAATCCTGGATCTACGACATACAAGATACCATCAATTGTCAGTGATGTCTCAGCAATATTTGTTGCTATAACAACCTGTAAGAACATGGAAAATTATTACGTTAAGGATGCTCGCTGGTCATGTTTTGGTCTTTTCGTCAGATTTTCGGAATCCTCAGGTTTTTTTCCATTTCTTAAACGTAAAATTTTTGCCCACTTTTTCTTTTATAATTCAATCATATATACCTTAAAATGGTATTTGACAAAATTTTATGAAATCCTTTTTATTTTTTTCATACATTATTGAGAAACTGAAGTTGCCAATGCAAAGACAATGAAAAATCCAGAGAAAACCTATTTCCTGCAAATTTTCAAGACATAATAGCTCTAAAATGAGCACATGAACCTATATTTTTTTCTTTATTATTTGTTTACTATTCATATGCTCTCTCAAATGAAAACACCTATTTCAAATCCTATTTATTTCCTATTAGACCCACAATCATCCTTAAATACAACTAATTGAGAGTGTTCATACAAAAACAAGATGATGGAATTTTGTAGTAATATAAATTTACATATTCAAAGCAAAGATACTCCTCAAGTATAAATCAATAAAATCAAATCTTTTTTACTTACCATGAACAAGAATTGCTATTCTGTGATTTATATTTATTTTCAAACTAGTAACAATTTTTATGAATGGTTGCAATTTTCCTTGATAATAAACAAAGGTAATATATATTCATAAATTCTATCATGTAAACTCACTTTTCTTGAGCCAGGTGGTGCAGGCTCAAAAATTCTAGTTTGCATCTCGCTAGGCAGTGCACTATATACAGGTAAGATAATGAGATCAGGAACTTCCGGTCCCAGGGCCTTCATTCTCTCATATAATATCTCACAGGCCGTGTCAATCTCTTCCTGTCCCGTTAGAAACAACAGGATGTCACCGGGTGGCTCCATCAGATGGATCTGCATAACTGTAATCAATGAGGCATCCAGATAATCTGTCTCTGCTTCCTTGGTATATAATACTTCTACTGGATAGGTACGACCAGGTATAGTAAAGATTGGCTGAAATCATATGAATAAGTGTTAATGATGGACAGGTAGTAAAATCTTATGGAAACTTAACAAATTACTGTGGTAATTTTGTGGGTACAGATTTTTGGTCTTTTTTAAACATACTAAATGTTGAAGTTTTTTAATTTTTTTATATTAATACATTATGAGAATATGTATCTTGTGGATTTTTTTTATATTGATCCCATAAAAAACTTAGCAAGTACATGAGATTAATTGAGGCAATAACAGCATATTTTCTAACAGAAAAATTAACAGCAAAAGTTTTAATTATAAGGATGTTCCAGTCTAGAATTTTTTGTAATTTTTTTTTTATGGTAGATTAATTCTTGTAACAAAATCTCTGCTTCAAGAAGACAAAAGGCCAAGCACTTTTATTGCTGTCCTTCATTTTAAAGTCACAGTGAGGCCTCCTATGGGGAGAAAATTTGAATCTCAATGCAAGTTCAAGACAACTCCAAGCACCTGCTGGAGCAGTATTCTTTGCCAAATGTGATATCCATGTATGAAAGTTTTACTGGCATTTGCCGGATTTCAGGATTTTGACCATTTTTGTCTCTATACATTTCAATATAAAATATTCTTCCCAATTTCCGATTTTTGACACCTCTTGTACTTTATCCCATAGATATCTGTGTTTCTGAAAGGTTAATAAACAATATAACAATCAAAGAAATCTACCAAATACAGATTTTCTGGCAAGTATTTTTAACACACATAAAACTTACTGCTTCAAAGAAATATGAAGAAAATTTCACAGCATCTAATGTAGCTGATGTTACAATCAACTTCATATTTGGTCTTTTCTTCACTGCTTCCTTCAGTAAACCAAACAGTACGTCTGTATGTATGGTCCTCTCATGAGCCTCGTCCAACATGATAATGGCATATTGTGTGAGATCTGGATCAATCAGACACTCTCTTAACATCATACCATCTGTCATGTACTTTATCTTGGTCTCAGGACTTGTACAATCCTCAAAACGAATTGTGTAACCAACCTAAAATTTAATTCAATTATATAAATATGTGTTGTCTAAAACTGAGTTATAAAATTTTTTATCCTTTCTTTCATCTTGGAATTGATGAAATGTGTTAATTCTTTGTATGTCCTTTGAAATGATGTAACAAACTGTTAAAGATTATATCTGGATAGGCACACACAGTGCCATGCAACTGTAAAAATTAAATGTGTACTTTAAATTTGTACAATTTGTTTTGTGCAAACATGGCTCGTCTAATTTCTTTTTGCCAAAGTTTTTAGTATTTTTTCACAATAAAAACTGCCTCTCAAACACTTTTTAAGTGAATATGTCATACAACGGACAGTTTGAAACTTGAGCAACTCTAAAATAATACCAAAGCTCCAAAATATTATCTTGCTGAACACAAATTATCTCCCCTTCAAGAGGTTGGACAGGAATTATTTTGATATGGTGTACTATCTTTGCGTGAAGTTCCTTTGAATTACATCATAGTTGGTTCATAGACAAACAGACACACTCATGCCGGAGAGACAAAGAGACAGTCATGAAAATTCAAATTTTCTTCCAATAGTTTGTTACTGCAGGAATAAAAAAAAAGGTTTTTATAACCAGAAAGAAGTAGGGGTTAAGCTAAAATTAGAAAAAAAGAGAAATTTTACCTCCTGACCAAGTCTACAACCAAATTCTTCTGATACTCTCTTAGCAACAGACATGGCTGCCACACGACGAGGCTGGGTACATCCAATCTTTCCTTTTGTTGTGTAGCCAGCCTCAGCCAGATATTGTGTGATCTGAGTTGTCTTCCCTGATCCTGTCTCCCCAATAACAATGAGAACTTGGTTGTCATTTACAGCCTATAAAAAGTAAAAACAAAATATAACATTCAAATATCACAGTATAAATGAATTATCTATCCCATTACATATCATATAAAATTATGTTGTTTTTCAATGTTTGATTCAGAGTACTACTGAAAAGAAATTATTTTTCGAAAAACAAATCATATGATGTATGAAATTATATTCTGCATCTAAAGTAAGGATTACACATGTGTGTTGTTGTTCATTGATTGGCACTGTCATTGTCATTGTGGACCTTTCACATTTTTAAAATTTCTAACATTAGATATCCATTCTAATTCAAAAACTAATGTATCATTTTTATTAAAAAAATGCAATGGTATAAGAATAGCCTTAATAAATTCATATTAATTGTGAAATCTTTGTATATACCGTCAAACCTGTGTATAAAGAGCACCCAAGAAACCAGGTAAAAGTGCCCTTTATATAGAGGTTAATTTTACAAGCTTTGTTCATGGCTGGGACATATTCACAGTGCCCTTTATAGACAGTAATTTGCTATAAAGATGTGCCCTTTAAGGATGATCGCTGGTCTAATAGGAAATAAATAGGATTTGAAATAGGTGTTTTGGTTTGAGAGAACATATGAATAGTAAACAAATAAGCAAGAAAAAAATATAGGTTCATGTGCTCATTTTAGAGCTATAAAGCCTGGAAAATGTGCAGGAAATAGGTTTTCTCTGGATTTTTCATTGTCTTTGCATTGGCAACATCAGTCTCTCAAAAATGTATGAAAAAATAAAAGGATTTCATAAAATTTTGTCAAATACCATTTTAAGGTATATATGATTGAATTATAAAAGAAAAAGTGGGGGTTCATGGGCAAAAAATTGAAAGTTTAAGAAATGGATAAAACCAGAGGATTCAGAAAAACTGACAAAAAGACCAAAACATGACCAGCGAGCATCCTTAAAGCAGGTTTGACTGTATTTACCTTTAATAACTCATCCTTTAATCTATAAATAGGTAAACTCTGTCTCTGTTCTAACAATGATTTCTTCTCTTTCTTTCCATATGATGCCTTCTTTCCTCCAGCGATGTGTTTTTTCCATTCAGGAAGGTCATTAGGGGTCATACCAACACCTCTCATGTTTGCAGCTAATTGTCTGCTAGCTGATAAATATAAATACATAAAAATTTGACAATACTGCATGTCATATAATGTTACAATTTCAAAATGTTTAGTTTGAATTATAAAAAATTTTATACAGTTTAACCTTATTCCAATGTAAACTATAATTACAGTTTTCAAGAGAAAGATAGATTGAACCAAATCTATTATCCTGCCATAGGGGGATTTAAGGGGGTACCCAACACATTGACTAAAATAAAATTGGCTCTTTTAATTTTCATAAAATTTTGACGAAATATTTACTTTGACCTATTGACAAAAATGTAAATATTTCAAGAAATTTAAAACCACAAAATTTAGGGGACTAATTTCAGTGGATATATAGCAGTTTAACAAACACTAATTTTGATCATTGAGAAGCTTGATTTCTCTTTACTAATTGTATGTTATTAAAATGTTCAGCTGATTTTTAAAGAGTTAACTCCCTTAGGTGTTCTGTACCACCTTAAGGGGTATATCCAAATAAATTATGTACTGATTATATACTCAAAAATAAATATGATAGTTAAATTTTTGTCATGTAAATCAAAAACGCATTTCGAGCCCATAAATTTCTTAAAAAAATTTTTTAATCATGCTAGACGCATGACATTTCTCATCCCAGCACAAACCTTCATTTACTATTCTTTTTTATAAAATTTGATCAAGAATCAAATAATTATTTTTCATGATCAATACATACTGTCTGGCATGGGATCTGTCCAGGTATTATTTAGTCCGGCTGGTACAGTGTCCATTTCTGCCTCTCTCTGAGCCTGTTTCACCTCTCGCCTTTCTTTCTGCAAAGCATTTTGCATCATGGCAGCTTGAGACAGGGACCCATCAGGATTCTATAAAAATACACTGGAGTATGTTATAAATGTTATATTATACAATGTATGTAATCTTTTCATTGACCTTGAAGCTATGTCCTTTATTAAGAAAGATTTGATGTGATCTACATTTAATATGCTGTTGGCGTGGCCAATGATGCAAGCACAGCAATAGCCCTTTCCAGACTCTTTTCTGGTATCATGATTCTGACTCTAAAATTATAATTTGAAGCAATTTATTTCCCTTACTTTACTTACTTCTGTTTCCTGCAAACGAAACTTTTTCTAGCCTTAGTATGTAGCACAATATCACCATATTCACTTTAACAAATAAATTCACTTCGGATTGCATAATGGCTGCCCCATTAAACAAAGACTTTTCTAAATCACCCAAATGCTCCCGTAGCACTCGCTATTAGAGAATTCTGCCTCAGACATGTAGTAGGAACATGCATTCATGAATATCTGGTGAAGAGGTCCAGTAAAAACTTTGATTTATAAGCTCAGAGTTTTATAATGTCAATGTAGGGAGAAATTGAGAACTTAATCTTTCACCTACTTCCTAAAGAAAAAATAATTATAGACTGATACCTTGACAATTTTGACTGGACTGAGATCTAATCCTCCTCTGCCCCCTACTCCCTGTAGAAATGGTGCTTCTTCCTCTACCATTTCTATTTCAATATCCTCATCTGTAAAATATATACATTTTTTATTTATATTTTAACTATATATGTTTTAAAGTACAACTGTACTGATATATTTTATTTAAACTAAATTTAATTAGAAATGAAACATGAAGCCTAATACAGTAATGATACGGACGTGTAAATGACTCTTTTGAATTAGCATTAACATTTTGAATAAATTAACATATGAACAGGTTATTTTTAAACATGTTAGGTAATAAAACAAAGCTATGATACCAGAATCATCTTCCTTTGGCAGCAAACCAGTTTCCTCATCAAAGTCTGGATACTCTGACTTATCAATCACTCCGGCTGAAATCATACGATTGATCTCCCATCTCTCTGGTGAAGTCATTCTTCGACCTTTCTTCACATCTTTTGCCTCGTCAAGGTCAGGCATATCTAGCAATGCTTGAACAGAAGGACGATCTGGATTACGAGCCTCAGTTTCATCTTTGACCTCACTACCTGTCAATGACCTTGTCTGACTAGGATTTAAATCTTCCCCAGTTTCTTGATCAACATCCTAAACAGACAATTTTATCATAAATAACTATGTAATAAACTTATTTTCTTCTATTCTTACTGTGATCAGGTGGTTAACTTTTTTTGTTTGTTTAGTTGGGGGTTTTACACCATTTTCAGCACATGTGGCTATTTCACAGCGGCCAGTTTTTATTGGTGGAGGAAGCTGGAGTACCTTGAGAGAACCACCGACCATCTGTAGGAAAATTGGCAATCCTGGTCAATTAAGATCTTAATTGAACACACCCCACCACAGGTAAGATTTGAACTCAAAACCTCAGTGCTGAGGCATATCTAACAATGCATTAGTAGTATGACAAATTACCTAGACCACTCTTCCACTTGGCAACATTTTTATCGACCTATTGATTAAACTTTTGCAGAACCAAAGATTGACTACAGGTTGCAAAGATGTTTTACCATCATAACCATTTATCAAACATCCTTATTAAGAGTGTATAGCCAAAACACAAGATTGTGTTCAATCATAGCATAATTAAAAGCAGATAATTCAAAAATTAAAGTTTGACTGATTTTGAACTTCTGTAACTTACCTTCATAGAAAGACTAGTTTTATTTCCTGTATATGACAGAACTTTGACCTTTACTTTTTGACCCTTTGACACTACATCTCCAACTTGTGATACTCTTCCTTCTCTTCTCAACTGTAAACAATAAATATAATTTTTCTGTACAAATCCGAACTTACATTTTTGTTAAAATAAATGTCTTCTAAAAAATTAAATTTTTTATAAAATCAAAAGAACCGATATCTATTTGACAAATAATTCTTTTTTTCACTTAAGTAAATGTAAGACATTTTTCATTAATCTTCTCAAAATAAATTGCTCTGATACAATAAATTCCCACATCAAACATGAATAACAATTTATCACGAAGATTTTAAAAATACATTGTGTACTGCAGGTAAATGAACATGATATTTTTTATACCTGTTCTTTTCTAAGATTCTCAGAAAGGCTATGGCAGTTTATAAAAATCTGCCCATCTGACATTCACCATACTATACAAAATGGATTTGCACTATACAAAGTGAACAAAAGCCTTTCATTTTAATTTTAAAAATTTATAATATAAAATCATCTACAGGTAGCAGTAGGAATGCATATCTGACAAAATTAGTTACCTGTGAAATATGTACAAGACCTTCAACTCTCTTACGTAATCCTTCTAACTGTACAAAACATCCAAACTGCATCAAAGTCGTCACTCTTCCGGTAAATATCTGTAAATGAAAGAACAGTGTTTTATTTCTGAATTTCTTGACAGAAATTCATCATAAGCAAGTTTAAGGAAAATAACAGCATTTTTATTGCTGTTCCTCACCGGGAAGTCACTGTGAGGCTTTCAATATGGAGAAAGTTAAAGACCCCTAACATTGGTTAAAAGGTAATCTGTTTGCTAAATAAATATAAAATCATATCTATCTAAATAATTAGTGCATAAGCGATATACTAGTTTTATAATTTTTTTTTAAAGATTTTAAGACTGCAACAAAAAGTGTGTCATAAGATTTTTCTTTCCCCATCTGATGTATAATAACAGTTGCTTTTAATTGTATAAATGCATTGTGTCGTACGTACCATTCCAACAACTGGTTCCAGAGGTAGTTCCTCATGCTTTTTCTCCTTGTCACGTTTATCCCGGCTTTTATATCTTTCTCTGCTTCTTGACCTTGACCTCTGTCTATTATATTTTCTTTCTCTGCTATAAGATCTATCCCTCTTTTTCCTGTCACGTGATCGGCTTCGACTTCTGAATCTGTCACGTTCCCGTGATCTGCTTCTGTTACGATGTCTCTCCCGTGATCGACTACGAGATTTTTTCTTTTTTCTAGAATTGAAATATAAGTTAAAGTATCATTTATACAGAAGTATCAACAAAGATTCACTAAAATACAAATGAACAATGTTTTATCTAAAATACAAGGCCCAGAGGGAATGAGATAAATAAATATTATAAAATCCTCAAGACCTACAACTTTAATTGAGCTTAACTTACAGAGACTAAATGGAATATTCTAAAAATTAAAATCATTCTTTCCAGGTCAATATTTAAATATAAAAACCTGCAGAAAGTTGAATAGAATTTAAAATTTTTACTTATCAGACAAATACCAAGCCAAAAGAATAGTACATTTACTGCTGCTTTTCATCCGAAAGTCACTATATAATATATCTTACTTCTTCTTATCTCTTTCTCTACTTCTGCTTCTTTCTCTTTTTCTCTCCCTGTCTTTTTCTATTCTATTAAAAAAAGATCAAATACATGTAAATAATATGCCAATACATTATATCCCCATCTGAGATAAATAATAATAAAGAAAAAGATGATTATTGGTCAATTCTGAAAGCAATGAAATGACACTTAGATTTTATTATAGTTTTATCTAATGGATGAAATCTAACTGATGTATACCCTTATACTTTTATTTTCATACATTAAAGTACATGTAATTTTAAATATGTTCTATTTGGAATACTAAGTATTTAATTTTCATATCTATTATTGCATGCTTAAATTTCTGAAACTTAATACCCCTTCAGACACACAGATTTTTCTTACGAGTCCTTACCGATTGCAAACTCTTAGTCAATCACAAGCATCCATACATAACTCTTTGGTATATGTTAAAAACTTATCATAACTGGCAAACACTCGTGAGGATCCGTGAAAGTAAAGGCAAATGTCAAAAATTTTCTTGCGATTGTCCATGGATTACAGTTTCCATAAATAAGTTGTAACAATCCACAAGTATCATATACCAGGCGCAACAACATGTAACCCTCCATAAACTACTCGCAAGAATCCTTAAATGTCTCGTAAACAATTTGTTTTACAAATTGTTACGGTTAAGTTATGAATTATTATGAGTGCTTAAGTGATATCTACGATTTCATTCACATAGTGTTACAATGGCTTTACGGATTGTTAAGAATTATTGCAAGCACTTTACGTATAGTTACAAGTACTTTACGAATACATACGTATACTTTACGATTGGATGATTCATCTTGCTGGATGTCAGTTTTCGAATGATGATATTAAAAGAGAATTGCATACTTTTTTTTGCAAAAAACATAAGGACTCGTAAATACTCGTAACTATTTGTAACAACATATTAACAGGTCATAATTTATACGTAAAAGCTTATATGAATTGTGTAACAATCCATAAAAAAGCTCGTAATTTCTTACATCGTAATAAACTGTAAATGGCTCGTAATTACTCGTAACCACCCTCAAATCACTCATTAAAGGGACCAAATCGTAAGGATGCATGTATGTTTACAAATTTGTGCAAGAAGTAAGGATTTGTAAGAAAAATCTGTGTATGTGAAGGTACCATAAACGACGGATATATAACCTTGAATCTCAACGCACTTTTAAAGTAAACGTACCTTCATCCAAATTTCTACTCTTTAGAAATCAATCAACCTACCATTTGATTAAAACTGTTTGTAACAATCATTTTGGTGTTAAGTGACTTAAATTCTACCATACTTTGTTTTACACAAAAACTCTGAGGAATTACAAATAAATTGTCTAAATTTTTGTGAATAAGGCTGCAAGTTTCACGTATGAAGTTTAATTAACATTACATTGTAAAAGCACAAATTTTACAGAAAATGTTAATTTCAACTCAGTCACTAAAAAGATCTTTCATTCTTACAAAATGCTTTCTGATACTAAATGCTCATGAGACACTGTATAGCTAAACTTGTACCACGTAGCAGAAACTCAACATTGTGTATGAAAATATAAGGACAATGGGTAAGAGCCAATGACACATCGCCCAAAATTAAATGTACATGTGAAAAGATTGAAAACTTATGTGTATTTATCAAGTCTCTGTTTACATACTCTACTTCTCCAGGTGGTTTATTCATCAGTGCTTCAAGTTCTCCTAACATATCATCTGCAATGGCTTTGTCTTTGTCATCAGTATTCATTTTCACATCAGATTCGTCTTTTAGCAAGGTCTATAATATCAACAGATGTATTATTTAACAATGTAAAATATGTTCCTGGTTGTCAGCTTTGTATCTTACTTTGCACTTTAAGTTTATTTGTGTTAAAAATTATGTCTGATATTGACCACAAAAACATGCCAATATCCGAACACTTTATTCCGGAACCCCCCCCCCCCCCAAAAAAAAAATCAAATTTCATAAGATGAACACTTTTAAAATTAGCCTTCTTAAACACCAAAACAAATGCAGTTTACATTTGCACAACTTAGCTAAAACATGAATAGGACCAGCTGAAATGTAATTTAATTTCTAAAATGTGAAAGGGGAGATAATTCATTTTTTCCATCCTGTTATTGTATTTAATGGTTTTTCACTTACTCTAACATTTGGGTCATTAGGTATAGCTAAACCAGGATACAGTTTTCTCTGTAATTCTTTGTCACTAACTGTAGTATTCTCTTTGTCTTCATTTGGTTTCTTTTCAGGTTCTGCAGGTTTAGGTCGCATCCTATTGATAAGTCGTAACAGATTGGCAACAAGAGAATCCTACAAAGGACAAAAATTAGATTTTCAATACAGTGAGATAACCTGTCAATGATTATTGGTCAGAAGAAGTGACATGTCTTTAGATGTAATCACAAATAATTATAATGGTTATCCCCATTTCAAAGAGACAAAAGGGAGATAATTCTAATTATTACTTACCCTTAGACATTTGATACTGAGAAAATGAATGATTAATTTTATCATCTATACAAGAACAAGAACAAATGTTTTAATGTCAACCAAACGCCCCGTGTGAGGCTGAAGAATTACAAGATATATACAATGTTTAATGTAATTGATTGTAAAATTAAAATAAAACATACTTTAAAGAAAAAAAATAAATTAATAATATTAATATAAAACAATCAAAGTTTCTAAAAAAATAGTACAAACTTTTAACTGCAAAAGTCAAGGGGGACATATACAGCGACCAAATTCGCACGAACAGGTGTAAAAATTGTGGTTGTATAAAATGTAAACCTCTACAAAGTAGTTATGGAGCGAGCAAAGATGTCTCTGTGAGGAAGATTAACTTATAAATGTACATCTTGTCTAGCATCTGTGCAGATTGCATTTTTGTGATTTCTTCCTTCTGGTTCCATTGAAGAAAGCTTTTTCTATGCACCTTATATATGCTCCTATAAGTGTTGGGTGCACTCATTCCTTTTAAAATTACATATTATTTTATTTGGGTGTAAAACATATGATCTGGTGAAGTTATTTCTATAACAAGACTTACAGAAAATTCTGCTCCATTTTCTTCCAAAACTTTCTTGTATCTATCAAATGTATCATTCTTCTCAGCCAAGGAAATCACAAACTCAGCTAAAATTATATTATAAATAAAAATATTAAAATTTAATACACAAAAACATGAATAAGGTAAAAAATAAACCAAGTTGTCAACCAGGAAGTTGATGTTGCCCAGGTCCGAAAACGTATCTGGCAATATGGCGTACATATAAAAGGCTTACGACAAAGTATCAAGTGGCTGTGATAAGTAGTTGCAGAGAAAAGTGTGACGAACAATTTTGTTACAGAGAGATGGACAGACAGATGCACTCTTGGAACCACAACTTGGCACAAGGGTAAACCAGTATATGCCCTCTCCTTTGGAGCATGGTATAACTAATATTACAAAAATTTATCAATTTTTACTGAATAATTCTTCTAGTTGAACAAGACAAAAGAACTAACGAAACAAGATGTAATGTAAGCCATTGCTCAGTAGTGATACCCCCGCTTTTCGTTAAGGTGGAAAAATAAACGGGAAGTTGAGGTCTCCTTGGTCCGAAAAAAAATATCCCACGATATTGTGTATCTATAGAAGGCTGGTGACAAAATATCAAGTGGCTAAGATGAGTAGTTGCAGAGAAAAGTGTGACAAAAAAATTTATGGACAGACGGAAGCACAAGGGTAAAACAGTATACCCCCTCTCCTTTGGAGCGGGGTATAATAAACAAAGACAAGGACCATATTTTGACATGTGACAAAACATGCAATTCATTTGACTGTGAGTTCCCATGATGCTTAAACGGAGATACAGCTATCGTAGCTGTAGTTTGGGGTGTTATAAAATTACCTGCATTTAATCAAAATCAATATTAATTTACCTGTTAAGGAAGTTTTGGAGAACACCTAGTGTTCACTGATTGAAAACTAACAAGAAAATGTAGTTTTAGAAAGTCTGTTGTACACTACTATAAGATTAAAAGAAATGTCTCTAAATAATTTTGAGCATTTTTCAATAATATAAAGCTGTAAAACTTTCCTGAAAAGCCAAACACTTTAGATACTTTGGAGTAGCATCTTTTATTTACTTAATTGATACATAAAAAGTAATCAGTAAAACGTATCATTGGATTATTATTCATAACTAACAGAAATAATTTAAATAAATAAAATTTAATTAGTTGAAAATTTTGTCCAAGCCACACCTCTTGTATTAGCAATTCCAGTTAACGCTAGGTGCAGCACTGGGTGGAAAAATCGATTGTAAACATTATATCTGGTACCCATATCATCTATTGATAGGTGATAAATATTTTTAATACCCAGTCTTTAAATAACTTCTGGAAAAACAGCTCCGCTTGGCATTAGGTGGAATACCTACTTGTATATTAGAAGCTTGGTAATCTACCTGACATTGAAATCATTTCACACCTGTTACCAATCTAATCTCAGCGGGGTGTCTGCAAATCATTTTACCAAGGTTTTATAACAATTCAATCATTTAATGAGAATGAAAACTTTTGTCTCAATTATATAATAGCTAGTGTATAATTTGGGAATTTTTCTGAAAGACATGTATACTTTATTGTATGTTCATTGTTTGTAAATATATGTATCATTTCACTGTTTGGATCACGCCTCTTATAATGTATGTGCTCTTTCCAACAAAATATTGAATTGAACTTTGAAATAATTTGGCAATAGGGATAAAAGGTTTCATTTATTTTCAAAGTAAAACAGGTCAAAAGAAATAGACTATTCTATATAATAAGCATACCAAGATCTTTGTCATTGAGCCCCAAATGATTATCAAGTTCTGTACAAACTTTCGACACCAAAGACAGGTATTCTAATTTTTGAAGTTCGTTCATCATCTTTTTTTTAAGGATACAATCTTTTAAATTAACGTTCAAATATCACCATACAATCATTGTTTTAGACTGAAAAATATTTCCCTCATATTAAATTCTCAAAGAAAAATAAACAACGGCCTCTGGTGTATACGATTGTCACTGAAATTTTCCTTGCTACATTTTCTTCTATTTACAAAGGAAGTGCGATTTCATACGTAAGACACCTTTCAAATCTCCTCACAAGAGAGTGCATTAAATTATTTTGAGGTTACCCTAGTCCCTGTATATATGCCATGTAAAAAAACATAACTTTCCTTCTTTTATATGCATGTGCTGTACATATTTATAATGTGTTAAAAAAAAAATTTTAATAAGGCATTAAGGGTATATACTCCATTCGGAGGTGCTCCTACTTAAAGGAGGCTTATACACAGAAGAAGAAGAAGGTTATCAAGGAGTAGGCTTGTTGCAAGATAACGCGGTGGAAAACAATAGAACGAGAAAATAAAATAAAAATGATATACTAGACATTGAACCCGCGCGAGCGCGGGAAAATAAGCATTTTTTTTGTTTTGTTTTTTTTTTAATTTTGTGGTGGCCATATTGACTTTAAAAAGTTTTTGCGGCCATGGCATTCTTGGAACAGGAACTCAATGTGGATGTTGTGGCAGGCTTCCCATAAACTTTCCTGTCAAGTAGGTGGTATCAACTGATAGTTTCATGTCTATATATGCTGTAGTATTCCAGAAATGGATGTTAATGCAAACTTTAACCAAAGTCAATGAAGCGTGAAATGTAGGTCAACGTGACCTAATTGTCATATGGTTGTTCGTTACTACCGAAGATGTATCCACTGATGAAGTAGACTGTATGCCACGTAGAATTACCAAAATGGACCTTAAGGTTCCATCATAGTCAAAATCTATGACGAAAATACAAACACATAAATTGTCAATATGTTTATGTTACAATTAATTCTGAACTGGAACTTGATGAAAAGCTTTCATTAAATACACATTTCATAATGCATTACCTTTTTCATTCAGAATAAATATGAAAAAGAATATGAATAAACATTTCCTTAGTGACGGATGAATTTTTCAAAAGATGCCGTGAGTTAAATAGAGCATATTTTTGGAAAATAATTGTTCCAATTGTCCATTGTCATCATGGGCAGGGCAAGCGAGGCTTAATTTCACAAATAAATCAAACAGACGATAAAAGCATTTTTAGTGTGTGGCTGTGTATGCTGTCCACGTTTATAAAGATGTCCGAGATAAATTTCGTTATTAATGATAAAGATGACCATTTGTTAAAAATATTTTTATCTAGGGCTTACAGGGAATTGTATGGTAGAGATATATTTAGACAGGTCATATGACAAATAATGTAAAAATGGATAATGGTTGGTTTTATCACTTTGTGCAAAGTAAACATCCGAGCAATCTAAAAAACAACTAAGTTAGGAATTCCTCTGAACTTTGCCTTACTTCTTCATAATCTTCAAAGTTCATAATGTTTATAGTTAGGAGAAATTGCATTACTGTAGAAAAAACAATCCTGAATACATGAAGCGGAAACATCGCACTCGAAGGAGAATGTTTTTAATTTGTTTTACTCTTCTTCCGTAATTTCAAACAAAAATACATTTAAAATATGTGCATAATTGTTTATTTAAACCAATGTGTTAAAATGATGCATTCGAGAACCTTCTAAGGGATATGTTGGGAGAATTCATACCGGGAAAGTCCATGCAAATTCCATTTGCACATAAACAAAACTGCAGTTTAAATTTATAAATGCAGATTGTTAAATCCGATAATAACCTTTATAATCTGAACCATACATCGTTTATTTTGAACCACGCGTTTTGCCGCCTATTCGGCTAATTCGTAAATTTAGTATTATAGATACCGTCAACATAAAAAGCGAAGTGAAATAATAAGATCAGACATGAACTTTATATTATAAGATAAAAGATCCCAATCTAATAAAATATGTAAGATATCTAGTAATCCTTACATAAAAAAATATATTTAGAAATAAAATTATATTTCAGGACCAAATATGTCACTTTATAAGATATTTTAATTCGTAAAATTTACCACAGAGATGTCATTGAAAGTTTATGAATTATCTTAACCAGATTTTACGTTACAAATTAATTTATTTAATAATTCGATCGAGATATGTAAGTTCAATATAAATTATATGATATTATGAGAACTTTCTATTATTCGCTTCTTAGTTTAAGCATACTCCTTAAGTTAAAGATAACACTATAAAAAATATTTTGTTTTAGACTGAAGTCTTAAGATTTCATAGAAATATCGCGAATTTGGAAATAAATCATAATTATGCAGATCGGATTCATTTGTGATTCAGCCATCCTTATATTAAATTGGTATTAAAGAAATTGAAATTTGATGGAGGCATGGGTCCAAGGTTTGGTTGATTGTATATTAATACACGTATGTTTACTTGATATATGTTTGTTTCTTTAATCATGTTTATGTTCTTGTTTGTTATATTTTGGTGACAATCCTTATGTTTTGGATTTTGGACCAATAAATATTCTGATTCTGATTCTGATTCAATGCCCAACTGAAAGTTGTATGTTGTCGTAATATGGATGACATATACGTCATCCTGCTTATCTGAGAGGTTGGACAGGGTATCATTTGCTGAATAAAAGTAAATAAAAGCTCTTTAATGAAATATAAGGGGTCATTTTAGTTTACAATATTTTTCAGTTAATGAAGGCAGCAATATGACAAACAAGTTCGGGAGCGGGACTTATAAAGAAAAAGTAATTTATTTGTAAAATTCATGTCTTGAAATAATGAACTTGGTCCTTTAAAAAAATAACAATTTCGGGCGCAAAGGTAAATTTTGTTCACAATAAAAAAGAAGTGTTCCTTGTCATCTGTAACTTTACATTTTTTGCAAAGTCTTTGTTCTCTGGGAATGTTCATATATTTGCCAACCTCAATGCCTAGGGGGTGGTCAGTTTGTCTACATTTGTATAATAATTTTCTATACATTTCATGTGCATATAAAATATAAAGAAAATCTGGACATAACAGTTTTAATTTTAAACCACAAACATTCGAGAATGTAATACTGAGTTGGTTCAAACATTTTTTTATTAATATTCAAGTCATTTTGATTATTTTTCAATTGTTCCTTTGTGGCTCTGTCCTATACAGGCGCATGCTTCACTTGAGTATCGTCTCCTGGAAAGTCATCCTGTTATCTAGAGAACGCATCATCATCAGGAAAGTTGACCCTGTTACTCCTGTGTCCGTTATTTGCAACATCATTTAATGGTTAATAACTACGTGATGGGTCATATATCCGCCCATCAACAAAATGTTTATCATACCGTAACTATGTAAAGTAACCAAGATCCCGTATTTCCTTCATTTTCGGTATTATAACAATAATTTTTGAGTTTACCTAGGGTATTTTCGAGTCCCTGGTGTGTTTCATAGAATAAAACTGAATCGTCCGCGTAGCTGAGACTCGAGATACACAAAGTATCAAGTACTGGATGCATACATGTATTATCAAAAGTCTTGAGTAAATCATCTATATAGCAGATTAACAATGTAGGACTTACATCTCTAACAATAGAGAATCACAATGAGTGTTCATTACCAATTTGCAGTGCAGACTGACACACACTATACACATTTTTAACCGTATTGTAAAATTTCACAAGTATTGAAGCTTTGCTCTATGGATTTTCACGCCATTGAGACACTGAATTGTTCCTTATAAAATGAAAACCTAAGAAGTATCACCCAAGGCATGACTCATCCCTTTGGTTATTTTGTTCTTAACCCTTTTCACTATTTGAATCATTAGGCTTGGTAACATCTTGACATTACATATCTGTGACCTTCTGCATAATTGATGAGACATTATTTGTCAAAATTACAAATTTAATTTGCAAACAAATTGGTATTGTTCAATATTTATTGAAGACGAATCTTCTGACGAATCCTGACAAGAATCGCAGCTCAGCTGACATGGCTGATGTAGCATTTTACTATAATTTATGAGCTTGATTGTAAAATGTTGGAAAACGGATCTGGTCTGAGTTTTTTCCTCCTCTCAATATTTATGGTTTTATTTGCCTTTTTGCTCTGCGATATCATGTTACTGTTTTTGTTCATCATGTTTTTGGCCTGGAGCACTAGTAGCGGAAATCACACTTCCTGAAAACAGAGTCCATTGGGACAAATAAAACAGTACTTCTTTAGTGGCTAGGAGTCATGCACGGTATTTTTCGCGACAAAAACAAAATAGATAGATATTTTTATTTCCATATTAGGGCCCCAGGAGGGCATATTACAAGACACATATAATTTTATATATTCTCAATCATTAACAAATGGGAGACAACTCCCTCATACAACACATAACCATTATCAATTTTCAACACAATTAAATATGTACCAGTATGTATATAATAATGAAATCCCTAGAAATAAGTTGTATTTCGTGTTTTACAGCAAATCTAAATTTCTAAAATTACGGTTTTGGTGTTTTTATTCAATATGAAAATACGTAGTAGTCTAAATTTGCGTTATCGTTTTTCAATGGGTGAAATAGTGTTACTAGAAAAACAATTGTGATTTGAACACATATTGGACTACACTAACTTGTGACTGTTATATAAGTATTCATCCAAGTCAAAAAAGTTCAAAGGTTATTAATGATAGGACACACATTTAAAAGGAAATGTCGAGAGTTCTGCAAATACATTCATGTTCCCGTATTATAAATCTACATATTACATGATAGTGTACGATATTAAAACACAAAAACTTTACTATTTTGGTTGTCCAAAAGGAAGTTTAAAATAATTTACAGTCATCTTCAAAAATTGTATATAAAACCGATATTTAAACCACAATATTAGAACAAGTGTTGAATGAAAAGTTTTTAGAGTTGGTTGTGTTTAAATCCCATCCTATGACATATTTAGAGAATTGATTACTCCTGACTGGGATAATTACGAACGGTGACAGACATGTAAAAACTATAATGATATAACATGCAGAAAATGGCTACAGATTTTACGGAGTTTGTTTATAATATTTGTCTTTGTTTACTATGTGTTGGGAGAATTTCACATTGTTTTAACTTTGACAAAAACAATAAAATAATTTTTAAGGGACCAGAAGGAAGCTATTTTGGATATTCAGTTGGAATATTAGAAAATAAGGACGGCATCAAGTACGTATAATTTTTTAATGACCCAGGTGCAAAATATTCATATGTCAAGAGACATTAAAGTATTTTGTCTGTAAATTTTTGGTTATATACAAGCGTTCGCTTTTTAAATATTGCTGACCTTGAATCAATAAGACTATAGATATTATTGTCGAAATGAACCTCAGAGGAGATTAATAAAATATTCTTTTTATTCCTTCGTCAGATCTGCAGATTTTGTGGAGTAGATATAATATGATTTACATGATTTATGTTGAGCGTCATTGCATGCCATCACCTGGTTGTAATTCTATTATCTAAAGTCCATTTTATACCATTCACGACAAAGTTTAGAACGCTCAAATTTTACAATGTTATTTAAACATTTGCGCATCTGAATGACACCAATTGCACAAAGTATGCACGGCATCGTATAACCTAATTGAAAATAATTTACAAAGATATAGTACTATCATAAACATATCATTTTACTGATGTCAAAATTATATTCGTGAATCACGCAAATTATATAAACGAAAATTATATATAATTACGGATATTATATTCTCTGTTATAATCCTGTAATCTTTGTAAAATTATTCATTTAAATAATTAGGTCTGTTTGTGACAGAGTTTATATCAGGTCAATGCATCGTTTATGCTTTGTCTGAATAAAAATTATAGTACTATGAAGACCACATTCGACCTCCACTTAACAAACACTCTGGTGTAGTGGTGAAGTTCACTTAGTGAACAAATGGAATAAAGACTTATTTAATCACCATCTTCGGTAATGACACATCTAATCAGTCTTTTCTAAAATTCTTGCACTATTTATGCTTTGTCTAAATAAACATTATAGTTTTTACTGTTGTACCATAGTGGTATACTACTGAAGTTCACTCGGTGAATTATCAAAACAAACACTAAATCGGTATCCATGCTCCTTTTGAAATGCCACACGACGAACAAATAGCTCGATGTAATCAGTCATTTTAGTCAGTTGGGGTGTTGTCTCATTGCGGACGGTTAGACCGATTACCCTAGCCTTAAAATTTCTTTGAGAAGCTGGTGTCATTTCCTATATTTTTATGGTACACGTAGAGAAAAAATATCTGTAGATATATTTTTTTGTACTGGCCAAAGACCACAATACGAGTTGTGGTCTTGGGCCTACTGAGTATTGTTTTAATTTTATGTGGCAACCACTTACTTCCTTTTATATGCGAGGAAGTTATACATCATGGACCTTTGCACGAACGACCTAGAATCCTTTAGGTGATTACACCGTAGAAATACATTTTAAAAAAGATACCAGATCTTCAAGCGTATATTTTTTTTGCCTTTTTCATAAAATTTGGGAGCCTAGATTTTTTTTCTCCGATCATAACCACAGGCGCTTGTCTCGGAAAAAAAATTACTATATATACCAAGAGAATATATAGTAATTTTTTTTCTGAGACAAGCGCCTGTGATCATAACAATCATTTGGTTGTACCCGTAGTCAGAGTTATTCGCCTTTTCCCTCTCAAAACTGCTTACGTTTTGGGCTAAATTATTAAATTTCACCTCCAAATTCTTTAACACCCTGTGATAATTATCAAAATCTTAGGAAAATATCACCCTTGATTCTTCTGGATTGATCACTGTTATGAATATTTTCCCCTGCATTTTCGAAGTAAGCTCGATATACATGTAGTTAGCATCATCTTCTGTCTGTCCGTCAAGCTTTCTTGTGACCTAAACTCCTCTTTCATTTTCAATTTTATTTCTAAACAGTACATTTATTTTCATAGATTGTTTGTAGATACACAATAAATATAAAGTTGTAGAATTTTGATTTTTAAAACTTGGGGCCGACAGCTAGGGTTTGAATTAAGGCTGGTGTCCTGAACTCCTCTATGCCAGGTGAACAAAAAAAATTATGTAATTAACTGCTGCCATAAGTTCTCATACTAGTATATCTATCTGATATCAAACGGCTTGAACCATATGTGTCCGATCGCCCAAAATGTAAGCCAATTCTCAAAACAGTTAAAATAGCTCAAGCCAATTGTCAGTTTAAATTGTACTGCACTGGATCAAACTGGACTAAAAATATGAGGACCTTAGACCAGTGTACTTATATTTTAGGCCACATCAAAATGATCTTTAGTTCTTTGGATTTTGCCGCTCCGATTTTTGGACTATGTAAATTTTAAGAAAAACATTTTTTGCCGCCTCATTTTGAAAAATCATGTAAATTCGCTCCAAATTCTTCACTTCTCAAGAAATTAAAAATAAAAATTGATCTCCCGCTCCTAAAATTTGTAAAAATGTGGTTTTTTTCAATATCTTATTTTAAAAATTTTTGCCGCACGTAAATTTGATTTCACTCCCCCCCCCCCCAAAAAAAAAAAGTTTTCAAGAAAAAAAATAAAAATTAAAATTAAAATTGCGTCTGCTCGCACCTATTTTTGCCATTCAGAAGTCCAAAGAATGAAAAATTAATTTGGTGTGGCCTTACTATCTGAAACTGATCATATTACCCTCAAGCATGGATCCTATCAACTATAAATTAAAATACTAAAATAATATATAATTTTATATACTAGAAACTGAAGATATTTATAACTCACTGATAGCAGTGTTGACTAATATGAAACTAGTTTGTAGCATAACTTATTTAATATATACCCTGCAGTTTTGTTACTAACTAGACATTTTATTTATCTTTGCTTTGGATATAGACATAATTATAAGACAGGCTTGTCAAGGCTGGTGGTTCTCCTTGGAAACTTCCACTTTCACCACCAATAAAGTCTCGCTGCCATAATTAATACTGACACTGAAAGTGGCATTATCTATGCATTTAAAGACCTGCATATTGAAATATCAATGACTATCACTTACAGGCAAGGGATGATGTCCATAAATTATGATAATGTTAATAATTCTGGTACAACTGAGTTTAACATTGTAGATTTATAATACATGTAATTAAAACCAAACTTTTACTTTGTTTCCACTACTGACATTTTGAATTTATTATAAATCAGCATACTTTTATGATATTATTTATTTCAAATTACAATAAATCTGAGTCGATTGTGAAGGCACCAAGTTCCCCTGTCCTAAACAATTTTAAAACATGCTGAGCTGCACGCATAAAGTCAGGTTTTAAAACCATATTATGATGTGGAGAATTTATATCTTTGATATTTTTAATAAATTTTTCCTGCTTTGCAACATGTGTCAAAAACTGCAAAACATTTTCTGATGGTTCTGCCAATTCAAATTTTTCAACATAACTGAAATGTCCATTTTTATTTAACCAAAATAATAAATAATCCACAATATAATGTTCTCCAACTAAATGATCTGGTAAACAACCACACAAAGAAAGTCTCATGCCTGCTTCTATATTAGGAATATTAGGGGTCAATATGCCTGGTGTATCTATAAGATATATTTCAGGACTAAAATGTACTCTAATTCCTGTATTTACTCTCCTTGTTACTCCTGCTATTGCACCAACTGCAGTAACATTTTTCAGTTTTGTAGTATGCATCCTACGAACTGCATTAATAAAAGTTGATTTTCCAGTGTTTGGAACACCAATCACCATCAAATTATACAGCTCTTCGTCTTTTCTATTGAAACGTGGACGTGAATTAATTGCTTCAAGCACTGTCGGAATGAGTTCATTTTTTATTTCATGAGATCGAAATTTTGAACATTCAGTGAAGAGGACGTGATCCACACCCATTCCAGCCAATTTGTCCAACACCTTGTGTTTTAATCTCCTGTCACACAAGTCAAATTTGTTCAATAGTAAAACATGTGGTTTTAAGGTAATCATATCTTTAAATCGAGGATTTCTTCCTGATATTGGTATCCGTGCATCATGTATCTCTACTACACAGTCAGTATCTTTGAATCGTGCTTGCATCCGAGACATGGCTGTTTGCATATGTCCTGGAAACCATCTCATCAAATTATTATCCGGAAGGGAAAACGTCTTCCTAAATGACGCAGTCATATTTGCCGTTAAATGCACTATACAATATTAAGTGTCATATTTCAATATGTTGTCATTGTACAAAAGTCGTTGTACTCAAAATTACTAAATATCATCTTATGGGCGCATCCATTGGAATGTCCCGGATGAAAGAGAGACAACTGCAGGACATTTTTTTTTTTCACGGGGATCTGCCGGGATGGTCTGTTTTTAGATTTGAAAAAAGATTTACTCAATACCGGTATTGATTCATACAACAGAGAGGCAGATAAACAAATATAAGTATGAAAAATTATTTGGGATTTTTAAAATTTTTGTGAATAGTAAATATTTTAATTCTTTAAAAAAGATATCTTAAATAATTCAAGAGATTTTAATAAGATATGTCTTATAAATGTTAAGATATACCTAATTTAATATTATTTATAACATATATTATAAAGTTTTGGAAATAATTATGCAAGATTATATGATAATGAGTATGGACTTATATGGGAACTAAATATAAGTATTTCAATTTTATTTGAAAAAAAAATGACACAGAAAACAATGTTGTTCAGTTTGTTTATTGTATCGATTACTATATTTATTCGATCTTTGTAGTTAATTGACTTTATTGTTTCCGGGGTCACGTATACATTTACAAATAACTTTAATTCATGGAGCAACCGTGGGCAGGATATTCACCTTTGATTATGAACCAAAAATTAAATGTTTTGTTGTAGGATTCTGGTTGGAGCACCAAAAGATAAAAACACTGCTTTGCCAGATATCAACCGACCAGGACAATTATATAGTTGCAAATACAGTAGACACTCACAGCAATGTATACCCGTTATAATCAACAATGCTGGTATGTGCGTGTTTAGTGAAAACAAAAGTTACTGTTTTGAATAAAAGCGAACATTTAATGCAATTTTAGACCTGGTCTACATGGACATAGATGTTGTTACTTGGTCCGGTTTTTTGATAAAACATCTGTTGACAAAGAAATGTGCCCATCTACATTTTCTTCAATCGAGGAAGAATTTCAAAAGGTGACCAGATGTCTTTGAAAATCTAGAATTTATATTGATAAAAGATACTGTCAAAAGTCGGGTTTCAACACCAACAGGCAAAGTTGGCCTACCCGGACTTTGGCTAGTTGATTCTAATGCTGACTATATATTTTGGCTGTTTATAGTTTGATCGCGAAGGTTTATGAAAATATCGGAGTTAATTTCTAGATTTAGTTAGGTCTTTAAAATTGTCGTTCTTCATGAAGAGAACTTAAAGAAAATATTTATCTCTGAAGATATATGAATAACGTATACCCTTTTGCATGAAAAGAAGGAGTGTTCTTCCCAAATTTTCTTAAATATGAATAATTGACTAAAACCTCTACAAGTTGGAGAACAAAAAAAAAAAAAAAAAAAAAAAACCGTTCATGTTTTTTTGCATAATGTTCCGTTATTGTAAGTTAACAGAGCTTATATTTGGACCCTAATCTTGTTTTTTCATCCAATTTACTAAATGTACAAGTAAACAAGTAAACAATTTTAATTTAATTTTCATTTTTTGTTAAACAGGGAATACAGAAGAGACCATTACTTACCACAATAAGAAAGTGACATTCTACAACGATATGAATGACCAGTGGTTAGGAATGACTTTAGATGTTGAACCAAACAATCACTCCTCTGTCGTCGTGAGTTGACAAAAAATGATGTTTACTTGATTTACATCGAAAGGAATGTATGGAAGCTTTCAGTTTTCATGATGTCTTATCGTTATCTTTTTTATTATCAATTATCATTTTACTTTATATATATATATTACACCATAAATTAAAAGCTACACGAAGGTTGATGTTCCTTTTGTTAATCATTGAAAACAAGATTAACATCGCAACCACTCGCTATGTATGTGTCAGACAGTGATCATAGAACATAAGATTAACCTCGTCACCACTCGCTATATTTGTCTGTCAAAAGCCAAGACAGTAATCATAGAAACAAGATTAACATCGCAAGCATTCGCTTTATGCATCTGTCAAGCCAGGATAGTAATCGTAGAAAATAAAATTAACCTCGCCACCACTCGTTATATGTGTCTGTCACCAGCCAGCACAATAATCATAGAAAACAAGATTAACTTCACAAACACTCGTCTTATGTGTCTGTCACGAGCCAGGACAGTAATCATAGAAAATAAGATTACCCTTGCCACCACTCGCTATATGTGTCTGTCACAAGCCAGGACAGTAATCATAGAAAACAAGATTAACCTCGCCACCACTCGCTTTATGTGTCTGTCACAAGCCAGGACAGTAATCAAAGAAAACAAGATTAACCTCGCCACCACTCGCTATATGTGTCTGTCATAAGCCAGAAAAGTAATAATTGAAAACAATATTAACCTAGTCACAACTCACTATATTTGTCTGTCATAAGCCAGGACAGTAATTATAGAAAACAAGATTAACCTCGCCACCACTCGCTATATGTGTCTGTCACAAGCCAGAACAGTAGTGTCAGTGCTTGTCTCTCACAACTTGTTATATACTAGTATATATTTATTATGTTGAAAATATATTAATTTCGGAGTTGTGGATTTTTACTTTAAATTATTGACTCATTGTTTTTTGCGGAGCCATGTAGTACTGGTCTTCTACATGAACCCGTAGAAGTTATCAATCATTCCCATTTAAGTCCTGCAGCATGTTGTCTCACTGATCTCCGTTTCTTGACAGTTTCAAATACCGTTATTATTACTGAATAAAATAAAGTTAAGCAGTTTCCTTTCTTGATAAACAGAGCATATGTAATGTTCTTACGTTCATTAAATATTCCATTTCACAAAAATCATCGTGATATTTCTGTTATATATTATTTAATTTACAGATATGTGCACCTCGATGGAAAGACTCATATTTGGCCAAGAAGATGAAAGGTATTTTACACATGAACGGAATATGCTACTTACTGGACTCTAACCTGCGTACTCCACCGATATACCTTCCAGCATTAACTAATCTAAAAAGACTTGTCAACAGGAAGAATTATGTCGAATTCTCAATGGGTGCAATGGGGGTTTCAGCAACATTTTCAAAGGTAACTGTTGGATGAAACTTTGTTTTTGGCATCAAATGATTAATCTTACAAACAGAAGGGGTTTTGCTAACTTTTATTGATATCACATGTACTGGTAATATTAAATAGTACTTTGCTTTTCCATGTTTACCTAATGGTATATTATTAAGATCAACAAATCACTAATAAAAGTGGTTTTGCCAAGAAAGAAAATTTACAATTTTATGAACTTAGCCTTTTAATAGAAACAAATGATCTATTGAAATTTTTTATTTAAAAATTAGAGCAATTCCAACTTTGGTAAATTTTACGGAGCAATTTCAGATCTGTTAAATTTTTATAGCTTTTAAAAATACATAACCAGAACAACAGTGTTTACAGCACAAAATCACTTCTTTGTAACTTCCCTTCATGCCCGTTTTTCCTCACATGTATACAAACAGATGGATTCATTAACAAAATTGAAAAAAACAAAAATACAAATTACAGATGAATTCAGCCTAAAATCTGACAACAATTTTTCGTAAAAATTATGCAAAAATACCAAAAACGGTTTCGTGTAAACTAGGTTCAGACATTTTAGTCCCTTGTATACGTTTGAACTTTTAATCCCGTTTGAATGGTTAATAATCAGAGAGCATTGAATGTTATGATAATCACATCGCCTGTCATGAATATACAGTCATTTCGGGTAATGCTGTGCATCGTCCTATTGGGCGCATTAACATGAAAATGATTTGAATGGGCCTAATTAAACGCTACACCGAATTACCCGACAACATAGAATATCATTGCATTTACATTTGTAATCTTCATATTTTTTTTTGTAGAAAAACGACACATTGTTGTTTGGAACTCCTGGTTTGAACGACTGGTCAGGTAAGAAAAAGCTGTGATATTTGTTTTGGTGTATTAGATATAAAAATGTCAACAAAGCATGTTTCATCAGTAGCTATTAAGTCTGAAAACACAGAAGACAAATTTGAACAATAACCCAAATATGGCCGCACAGATAAAGTGGCACTAACAACAAAAAAGATAGAGCAAACAGCATCCAATGATAACGTTATTTATCCTGCAATCAAGCCACTTCCAGTCTAATAGCAGGGGTAGAATAAACTTTAGTCGTAATAGGTCAATGAAGTTATAAAGTCTACAGGTACTTGTTTACACGCAGAGCTCGAGGAGCGTAGTAAATGTACCAGATTACGTCGTGGCATTTCCCGCGTTTTCACGGCAGCTTGATTTCAACTTCAAACGTAAATTTAAGCCATTTTACGCGTCTAAAGGGAATTGCAGGATAACGACAATACAAAGTCATTATCGGAAAATATAAATTTATTTGGGCTCGCTGCGAAACATCGGGAAAAGGCTCGCTAAAGCTCGCCCAAATAAATTATATATTTTCCGACAATGACTATGTATTGTATATATCATAGGACTACCGATAAGGTATACGTTGTTGAAATATACACATACAATAAATCAAAAATGGCGCCAGAGAATGTTTATTTCAATGTACTGTATTCAAAAGCAATACATTACTTCAGTGTATTAAGATGCAATGATAGTCTTCCATCAAAAAGTTAAAGTGTAAATGATGCAACTTTGTTGAATGTAGTTTTAGAATTTTGATTAATTAAAGTTGAAAATTTTAATTTTATGAATGAAAGTTAAAGATAAAACAGATATTGTTTTTACCCTAATGTTCAGCACCCATTGTGGTGAAGTAAATACTCCTGGTGTTTTTTTTCATGTTACCGAACTTTTTTAAAATTCTGTAACCATTGTTTTTTTGTCATTTGCCAGGGGGTGTTGTAATAGAATCTGTGTCTGGTGAGAGTGATATAAAATACATAGAGCCATCAATACATACATACCAAGATAGTTTCACTGGTAAGTGGAAATAAATTAGGTGTGGGCTAATTAATAACCATTCTATAGGATGTTCAACTAACGCCAAGCGGAGTTTTTTCCGGAAGTTATTTTTAAACTGGCTTAAGATATTTTTATCACCTATCTATAGTTGATTTGGGTACCAGATACAATGTTTACAATTGATGTGTCCTCCCAGTGCTGCACCTAGCATTAACTGAAGATCATACATTCTATAATACCACGCAAGAATAATGAGTTCGGGACATCGACAGGATCATTCGATTACTTTTAGCTCTAGGTATCTATTCATAACCTTAAGAATGAAATATATAACATGTATAAGGCTCCCTTGAATATAACATTGGAATCTTCAATATCTCTAGCAGTATCATAGTATTACTGACCTTCAACACTTTTCATTGAAGGGAAATGCTGTGATAAACAACAAAAAATCGCACATGAATAATCATTTTTTTCTCGAACTGATCGTATACCTTGAAAAAGCCACCTTTTGCTACGTACGTACATATCGAAAAGCACCGCGAAAATCGGAGAGGAATTTCATTGACCTATCAGTGATCCAGAACAACAAATCACACGCATTATCAAATATTTCTCCTAGAGAATTCGCGTTCTATAGAACAATAACAGCAGTGGATGTTAATTTGGGCCCTAATATTCAGAATATTTCGCTTAACATTGTCTTGTGCTAATTTCTGAGATCTTATTAAATAGCAATACAATAGAAAATAATACGGTGGTATAATTTGAAAAAATACACTTATTCAGACATTCTTTTTGGCAGGTTATTCCATAACGACTGGACGATTCATCAGTAGAAATAAATACAGTATAGCAGTGGGTGCACCGAGGGCTGGAAATACGGGACAGGTAATTTGTTTTAAAGTTTTATTTGATATACACCAGAAGAACACTTGAAAAAAAGTATTTTCTTTTGATGAAATCCTGTATATTTAGAAATATTATTTAAAATCATTACTTATGTTTTTGCAGGTATTGTTATATTCCAGTGAATCAACAACAGGTCCACTTCTGACAGTTGATGGAACACAGGTCTGTTTAAAATAGATTGTCATAAACAAAGTCTTCAGCTTTTAGTATTATGATGGTTCAGTGAAAAATGGTAAGGGCTTTGAAAATTTTGTTTATTTCATAATTATTTGTGTGAAAACAGGCTAATCCTTCCGAAGTTTACATAAACAGATGGGTGTAGCAATTACAATGATAAATTACTACAGTAAATGTCAATATTCTTATTATTTTTAAATAGACAGGAAGTTATTTTGGTGCTGCACTATGTGCTGTCAGTATAGAAATCAAGCAGCTAGACTATTTGATCGTGGGAGCACCAATGTTTGCTGGAACGAGTCCAGAGGAGGGAAGAGTACTTGTATTCAAGTCACACGGACTGGTATTTATGAATTTTAAAGACAAGAATATAATACTGTTTATGTACTTTTCAATTAGATGTGACCTTTTATTCTTAAAATCTTTATTTCTTTAGTTACACATGTATCCTTGTGGCGTTGTTTGCTGTTGGTTGTGTGCCATTCTCATGACTTTGTTTTTTCCTTGGATTTCGAATTTATGGAATTTCCCCACTGATTTGTCGCTTTGGTATTTTATCCCGATATCTAGCACAAGAAGGAGCGCGCTTCCTTCAATAATCAAAGTGTTCAAGTAAAAGTTACTTTGTCTCAATAGTTATAAGCAAATGTCGCTTTGTCTTTCTCAAGTTATACGCAAAGGTTACTTTGTCTCGATATTTATACGCAAAGGTTACTTTGTCTCGATATTTATACGCAAAGGATACTTTGTCTCGATATTTATACGCAAATGTTAGTTTGTCTAAATATTTATAGGCAAATGTTACTTTGTCTCGATATTTATACGCAAATGTTAGTTTGTCTCGATATTTATACGCAAATGTTAGTTTGTCTAAATATTTATACGCAAATGTTACTTTGTCTCGATATTTACACGCAAATGTTACTTTGTCTCGATATTTTATACGCAAATGTTACTTTGTCTCGATATTTATAAGCAAATGTTTGTCTAAATATTTATACGTCAATGTTACCGTGTCTCAATAGTTCAGATAGATTGTATTTTTAACACTGTAATATATATTGTTATAAAGTTAGGTTTTCAGAAAGTTGGAGTCTTGAAAGGTCTACAGAAACCATACAGTAGATTTGGAACTGCAGTATCCAATATAGGAGACCTGAACAAGGACGGATTTGAAGGTTGGTTAAAAAAAATAAATTTAACAATAAAATTGACATTTTAAATTTAAAATTTCGTCAGTAGTAACAATAACAGACGTCTCGACGTTTTAAGAAATATCTGTTATTATTTATCCGTCGACTCTAGATGTTTTAATGAACTAATAGAATAACAAAATATACAATTTATTTTTACAAAATTTTCAATACTTTCAAGATATTTCTGTCGGATCTCCATACGAGGACGAAGGCCGAGGAGCAGTGTACATCTATAATGGTTTCAGATTAGGAATATGGAGCCAATTTACACAGCGTATTCAAGCCAGCGATCTTGATCTAGGAATACGGACGTTTGGTATTTCGTTTTCCAGACCCCATGATGTAGATAAAAATGGATATTTAGGTAAAAGTATTTATGTCAACCCGAAATTAAAATTTCCTGCTACTTGTCACATTGTTGGTAATCACCAGAGAGTCAGGGTAAATAATAAGGAGGTTTGAGTACGATAAAAATCTCAGATGTCTCTACTACCTCAGACTATCCTAAATCTCTATTGATTTATTGTCTGTTTTTTTGTGTTTTTTATGGTTTTCGTTTTGAGGGCAATCAATTGGATGGCATTTGTTGAAGGATATTGTATTGTAGACCTCACCTGTTACCTCTTTTTTTGACGCAAGCACAAGACGTGTTAACGAAAAAAAAAGGCCTGAAGGTAGTGCTTAATGTTTGGACCAGAGAAGTTCTATTGAATCGAAACGTATGAATTGCATTAACTTATTGTGTTGACGATTATAAAATTATACGTAGATTCGACATTTAATGTACTAAAGAGCCTTAATATACTGAATTTGATTGGACAGTCATAAATAGATTGGACAACAGGAATTACTCATTTATCAGGTGTAAATGGGATTTAACGTTGAGGCCGAGCAGTTACTTGAGACATTAAGAATTCTGATTTTGCCTTTTTAAACCAGTAACCTTTCCATGGATTAAAGAACATATTGAAGGAAAATCAGTGACCCGAATTAAAAAAAAACAAGGACAAAACTGGGATTTACAAATTGTTGATGAGCATCTTACAATAGGATCATATAACTCATGCAACAATCGAACAAAGTTAACAGCCACTTTCGTTTTTATTGCTGTTTGGCATCTTAAAGATCGCACAAATAAATGTAATCGCGCTAAAAGCACAAACCTTACAAGATGAAGACGAAACGTTGCTTCGGCTTAAGCGGTATTACATGACATTTACTGCCCTATTAAAAATAAAAATTTTTTATTCTGTAATTAAATTATCACTATTGTTTTAATTTGATTGTTAGATATTGTAGTTGGAGCGTACAAGTCCGACAACTGTATACTCCTGCCGTCAATTCCAGTAATAGATATGTCCAAAACAACACTAGAAATTTCAGACACGTCAAAGGTCAACGGATGTATCATTCACGGAAATATAGACAACAACTGTACTCACCACAATCTCTTATACGGAAACATTGTTTTCTGCATGTCATACAAAGGTCAAGGCCAAAACATACCAACGAGTATCGGTAAGGTTACGAATAAAATGCAAAGTACTAAATGAACAAATTACCCAAAGATATTTAAAAAAATGTATTTATGAAGATGAAAACTTACTTTCAGTCTAAAATTATATGGTAACGTAAGCTAAGGAAAGCTGATATTTGACAACCTTGTTTAGGCCAGTTTTTGATCACAGTATTATGGTTTTTTTTCTTTGCTTTTTAAAGTTTGCTCATTTCACCTGCTGAAAGTAAATATTATCTAATAATGAGGTAATAATGAGTTTACGTCGGTTACGGTCATCATTTGTTCATTTGAAGCTTATGATGTGTCTGTTAAGATCTAGATGGCTTATCATGGAAAATTTCATGTGCTCTGGTGACAAGTCTATGTCACGCCGTTGTTATATTTATTTAATTTCGAGATATCTTATTTAGTTAAATAAGAAATCTTATAAACTAATAGAGATATCTTATAAATTTAATAAGATATCTTTATAACCAGTTAAATAAGATATCTCTATAAGTTAATAAGATATCTCTATAAGATTATAAGATATCTCTATTAGTTTATAAGATATCTCTATTAATTTATAAGATATCTCTATTAATTTTTATAAGATATCTCTATTAGTTTATAAGATATCTTATTTAACTAAATAAGATATCTCGAAATTGAATAAATATAACAACGGCGTGCCATACAAGTCAAATATACAATAACAGGTTGCTAAATCTTAATTGTTTTATCCATGCATGTATATGAATATATCAATTCACATTGCTAGTGCTTTAGTTTCTGTGCTGTCTTGTTCTAGTTTTATTTAGTTTATTATACCTTTTTTATACTTTTTCCCTTGTTTTGGTGTTCGATTCTCCTGACCTTGTCTTTCCCTTGGACTTTTCCAACTGTTTTGTCGCTTCGGTATTCTTTTGATGAAACTGAAAAACAGCTGTGGGGGTACCTACATGAAAAACCAAACAACATGATAGGAAAAACGAATGAAACTGCTATAGACCCAAATACCCACACTTTACAACAAGACTAATACGGCCCATAATTATGGGTTACTACTTACCACTTACAATTAACCACAAATAGTTTGCTAATTTTCTTTTAATACCTCCAATGAGTTTTATTGTTTTTAAATAAATCTTTAAAATAGAAAGTCTTTATTTTATCTCATGTAAAAAAGTTCTAGTTCAAAGGTCTTTTGACTAAAAAATTATTTAAATTATTTTGTAATTTTACTTTTTTTATATGGTAAGTCTCTAAAATTAATCAATCAAAATTTCAGTGACAAAGTACCAACTTCTGTTTGACACCAGGAAAAACAAATCTCGTGTTTACCTTTATAACAGCAGACACCTATTGTTACAAGAACGGACCATGGTTGGAAAACGTAAAGTTCTACTTGATAGACGAGAGTGTCACAACGCCTCCTTCTATATACAGGTATACAATCTACATTTCCGTTAAGGCCTGTTTAGTTTTATTGCTCACAATGTTTTGGTGTTTATATTTTCGGCTTTTGGTCACGAGTGTACCTGACGAAGGTTAGTCAAGAAATGCGCATCATACACAAGGAATATAATTATCTGAGTAGGGGCGGATCCAGGATTTTTGAAAGGGCGAGGGCGTAAAATTTAGAACTGAAAAATGTAACGAGTTGTTTTATGCTTAAAAAATCATATATATCGATAATAGAATATTTTTATTTTGGCGATCAAAAGAGGAGGGTGCGTTCGCCTTCTACGCCCCCTATGGATCCGCCACTGCTGATTTTAAATTTTCTGATATCTAAAACTTCTTGGACTCGGATGGTTTCCTGCTTACACCTTTGATGACTCAAATCTGGCATTTGGGTCTATTATTCAACATTCAGGCTTACTGTCGACGGAATCTTATCCCGTGTGGTCTGTTATTCAGGCTTAATGTCGACGGGATCTTATCTTGTGTGTTCTGTTATTCAGCACTGAGGCTCACTGTCAACGGAATCTTATCTTGTGTGGTCTGTTATTCAGCATTCAGGCTCACTGTCGACGGCATCTTATCTTGTGTGGTCTGTTATTCAGGCTTACTGTCGACGGAATCTTATCTTGTGTGGTCTGTTATTCAGGCTCACTGTCGACGGAATCTTATCTTGTGTGGTCTGTTATTCAACATTCAGGCTTACTGTCGACGGAATCTTATCTTGTGTTGTCTGTATATTCAACATTCAGGCTTACTGTCGACGGAATTATATCTTGTGTGGTCTGTTATTCAGCATTCAGGCCCACTGTCGACGGAATCTTATCTTGTGTGCTCTGTTATTCAGGCTTATTGTCGACGGGATCTTATCTTGTGTGTTCTGTTATTCAGCATTGAGGCTCACTGTCAACGGAATCTTGTCTTGTGCGGTCTGTTATTCAGCATTCAGGCTCACTGTCGACGGAATCTTGTGTGGTCTGTTATTCAGCATTGAGGCTCACTGTCGACGGACTCTTATCTTGTGTCGTCTGTTATTCAGCATTCAGGCTCACTGTCGACGGAATCTTATCTTGTGTGGTCTGTTATTCAGCATTAAGGCTCACTGTCGACGGAATCTTATCTTGTGTGGTCTGTTATTCAGCGTTCAGGCTTACTGTCGACGGAATCTTATCTTGTGTCGTCTGTTATTCAGCATTCATGCTTACTGTCGACGGCATCCTTTCTTGTGTATCGAAAGTAGTATCAAAGAGTTTTAACAGGGTTAGATAATTTAACTTTCAGTTGATAATTATGCCATTCCTTTTACACATTCTGCGAAATAATAGATTTTGTATTTTGTGTTTCCAATTAGCTGGATTACTACGTAATAACTGTCAAAATTTTTAAAGAAATTGTCTATCAAGCGGTCAGCTTGTTATCTTATAATTTGTTTTATACACCAGATGATAACATACTGTTAATGTCTGTATCATACTCTATGTTGATTTTATGTTTGTGTTTTTAGACCCGAGCTCGACAGAGTCTCTTTGTAGAAAAGAAATATTTGATCTTCAGGTATGAAATTACCTTGTTTCTCTCTTACATTGGGATACTGTATATATACACCCTTTCTTCAAATGGTTAAGGGTAAACCAATTATATATACTTATTCCAGTATACAGATGATACCAATGATGACGTATGGATTGATTTTGAATACAATATCAGAGGACAAGATGTTAGAATACAGCAATTCGATGGTACAAAAATACAACCGGTTATTCCAAATAAACGGAGAGCAAAGGTAAATGTATGTTTGAGAACCAGTACAAGAATTCTATTCTGGAAGTAGAGAACATTATTCAGATGTTTACATGCAGTTAAATTATAAAGAGGCGTGACTAGCTTTATAAACATATCAACCAAAGCTCCTAAGTTGTAAAAAATTTGTGACAGGTACGGAATATTAGGATGGATTGATATCTAGACATTATATAACGGAAGCTGAAAAAGCGTATAGAAAGTGTCAACAAATGCAAGAGAACTAGGATGGCTGGCAATTTTCCTCATTCGCGTTTTATTTTACATCGCACTTAATAAGGTAAAAAAGGATGTGGAATTAATGTACAAGAACAATAAATCTAAATATTCGCTGTAAGGTTTTGAATATCAAACCAGAGCTCATACTTTACAGAAAGATGAAGACTTAATTGTCATCTTCAGAGATTGTTCCAAAGATAATGATGGGAATAGACGTATTCTGTTATTTTTCACATTCTGCTTGCCTGTTTGATCTGATTTCTTTATAATGACAAAGTCTGGAAATTACATCATAAATTGAATACGGTTCAAAAATGTTAAATTTTTAAAAAATTTAGTAGTATCTACCTCGTGCATAAATCTGTCCATGGATGGTTTTGGCTTTAACCTTCAGGTCATTTGGCATATCTGAAATGCTCTTTATTTCGCCGTCTATTTCGCTGAATTAGTATGCATTATTGTTTAGGGGCCAGCTGAAGCCCGTCTCCGGGTGCGGGATTTTCTCGTTGCATTGAAGACCCATTGGTAGCTTTGATCTTCATTGTTAATTTTTATTAATTTTTCATCATTTCATGACAGACAAAAATGCAATATCACAATATCATAGCATAAATCAAATGTACAAATTTTGACAACTGACACAATATAGATCAGTATAAGAGGACTGTGTCAGTCGACAGAATTTGGCTATTAAAGAATTCATATCTACACAAGCACAACAATTATACGCTATAACATGACAAATATATCGTTTAAGCAATCACTGTTTGATTAGACAAATTTTCTTTCTAGATAACATTGAGACCCACATGCGAGGATACTAATATGTGTCACAACGATATTATCATAGATGCGGCAGTAGATATACCACATACCAATAGCACTGCATATATTCTAGGGAAATCTAAAAAGATGTTAATAATAGTAAACGTTGATAATATTAAAACATCCAAAGACATTACCATTAAAATAAAATACTTTAATATCTTATCATTTGTAAAAAGTGTTAGTATATTGGACAAGAGTAGTCTCCCCTGTGATATTGGAGATATAGATGATATAGACATTTCTGTCAGTTGCAGAGTGAACAGTGATATTTTATATAACAAAACAGATAATGTATCTATATCGTTTGAATTTTATATCCGAAATGAAAATGTGCTAAGAGACTTGCAGTTTAACATTAACGCATTCAGTGTGAGCAGAAAATCAAATAACGTGACAGTTAATCTACAAGTTGTCAGTCGGTCGAATTTTACAGTTATTGGGTAAGTTTTTTTTAAACCTGTATTGATTGAAAATTGATTTAAAATTAAAAAGCTGTTAAGACTTTAAACAAGATGAAACAAGACGTGGATTCTGACAAAGAAGATTTTTTTTGAAACTGTACTAAAATGTATTTGATTTAGGAATACTTTTCTTAGAAAAAAAGTTCTATGCCGTTTTTGAGGTTGTAGTTTTTTGATTATTTGGGACTTAGATAATCTATACAACAGTTTTCGTTATTTTTCGTTTTCGTGAAGTTTTTGGTTTTACGTATTTTTGTATCGAGTATTGTGGGTGTACAAATATTGGTTGAATACTTGTAATGAGGAACCAGAGTGAGTTATCTTTTCCTAACCAATGTAGGTAAGGGAGATAATTAAATTCTCTCCCTTTTGTCCTGAGGCTTAAAGGGAGACAAATTTATTATCTCCCTTACCTACATTGGTTAGGAAAAGATAACTCACTCTGGTTTCTCATTGCGTACAATGAGCACTTATGGTATTCTGTTGACCATGACTTTGGAAATCTAAAATTCAAAAACTTGTGAGCAATAGAAAATAAAGACCCTATACAAAATAATTTTACATACAGAATGATCAGTATTATACAAACATAAGGTACGTTTTATTTTATGTGATTTATATGACAAGCCGTTTTACTATTTATTCGAACTTCAAGATATCTAATAAACTTTATAAGACTAGATTATATAAGATATCTTATATATTATATGAGATATCTTGAAGTTAGAATAAATAGTAAAACGGCTCGCCATAGATGTACTATTTGAACGAGAATCTGCCAGTTCACAATTTTTTAAACTATTGCTTATGTTGTTTGTCCAATGAAAGAAAACATGACACAGAAAAGTTGAGTAAAGGAACAGGATTTATATTGCTGTCCTTCACCTGAAAGTCATAGTAATATATTTTAGGACATCAACACCTGATGAAGTGATATTTAGGCATGGAAACGGGACATCTATTATGAATCGAAGTATCAGATTTAGTTATATAGTCTACAATGCTGGACCATCTAATCTTGGAACTGGCCATATATACATCAGTTACCCGGAACTTCCTGGAGTTTTAGATATGAATGGATTAGAAGTGAGTATATCATTTTTTTTCATTAGGAATTATTTTTCTACAAACGTTTAGTAGCAGATTTTATACATACAATATATATCCATAGTGTTGTTTTATATAAAAAAAAAATTGTCAGGTGAAAAGAAATTAAATTACTGCGTCACATATTATTCAATTCAATGTAAACAGGAGGAAAAAGTAAGGTGGCTTTACCCCGAACATTCAATGACATTAAGGATGCTCACTGGTCATGTTTTGGTCTTTTTGTCAGATTTAGGAATCCTCGGGTTTTATCTATTTCTTAAACATGAAATTTTTTGCCCATGAACCCCCACTTTGTCTTTTATAATTTAATCATATATACCTTAAAATGGTATTTGACAAAATTTTATGAAATCCTTTTTATTTTTTCATACATTTTTGAGAGACTGAAGTTGTCAATGCAAATACAATGAAAAATCCAGAGAAAACCCATTTCCTGCAAATTTTCAAGGCCTTATAGCTCTAAAATGGGCACATGAACCTATATTTTTTTCATGCTTATTTGTTTACTATTCATATGTTCTGTCAAACTAAAACAACTATTTCAAATCCTATTTATTTCCTATTAGATCAGCGATATGAATCATTTTCACGTGTTTTGCAGATCTTTTGTTGATAATAACTATTCGATGATAACGTATTTGGTGCACAAGATATGCATATCTGCATATCCGGTTTAATTATTTTATACATCAAAAATATATATACAAAGTTTTGTTTCTGATTTCCCAATTTTCAACGTTTGGAAGCGACGAACGTCCGAATATTTTTACTTAAATATCGGAAAAGAATACCGAAGCGACAAAACTGTGGGAAAACTCCACTAATTCGGAATCAAAGGAAAAGACAAAGTCAGGAGAATGGAACATAATGATACATTTATAATTAAAAGAATAAATTACTAAAACAATAGCTTAACTCCTCAAAATAATTTGAGTAATTGAAAAAGACATCATGAACTTTAATTTACCCATGGAAAAAAAATATCTGTAGATAGAAACTAACCCCAAAGATTCGTCAGAATACTTTTGCACGTTGAAGAGAAGAGGAGAAATAGACAGTGACTTGGTAGAAAAATTTGATGACAGCAGTGATATTCCACTGGTATGTTGTTATTGATAATTCAAGGTGCATGGTAGATTACATAAATTCATATACCGTGTCTTCGGCAGCAAAATCATATTTTGCTATTGGGTTAGTTAATATAAGAAAAATAATTTAAAAGTAGAATTGAATAAATTTGCGTTTACATGTATCTTATTTATAATAAAGGCAAGAATAGATTGGGTTTGATTTATTCTTGACACATATGTGACGATATTTCAATGAAAGGACGCTGTTTTCATTGTTGTTCTTCATCTTAAAGACATTTTAAGGCCTTGGACACAAGAAAAAGAACAATGCAAGTTCAAAACGTAACCTTACACTTTTGCGAGGTTTCTATAAAACGTCAAGTAATGTGATAAAAAATAATATAATGCTAAATACATAATACAGATACAGATATCCGGGCGAGCAATGCAGAAAAAAATGTGTTCATGTGTAATTTGCACGTGCATCGTGCACATCATGCATGTCATATGCATGCCTGGTTAAAATTGTACAATAAGAATAATATGTATGGGATTTTATTGGTTGACAAATATTAAATTTTGTGAATTAAATTCAAAGAAAATTTCGAACTTATCGTCAATACGAACTATTTACGGTGCTCCTTAACAGTTTGGTTTAACATTATTCTCAATGCCTTAGACTATAAGAACATGCCTTTGTTTCCTCTTGTATAAATTGAATCGTATTCTTAATGGCGGAAATTCTGATTTTTTTTTGTGATCCATTGAAAGGTAAGATTTTTCTTTAGAATCCATTTACCTCTTTATAGAATAGTAATTTAAAGTACATGTACTCCGACAATTTTCAAATTGATGAATATACATACAAAAGAAAATAAATTTGTCTTTTAGTCATGTTGTCAAACGATAACTATAATGATTTCTTTTTTTTTAAAGATGTTCTTATTTCAAATGTCTATCCAAATTAACTTATTTATTAAAAATCAATTGCAGTTAACTTTTTTTTTTACAAATGTTTAACGTGCATTGTGCGGTTTGTATGTAACATGCAAATCGTTTGCGTGTATCATACGATTCATGTCTGTGTTGTGTGGTTTGTACAATCAACTGTCTGTACAAGCCTTCAACTCTTTATTTGCAGATATGTAATGGGGGATATTCCTACTGTACCTGTATAATATGTGAACTAAAGGATATCAGGGTTAAAGCATCAGTGATAGTCAACATTAACCTTCTGCTGATGACTAAACATAATGCTCTTAAGGTACTAAAATTATGACTGAAGTTAGAGGGTAAGGGTGGATAAGTGAGGTTTGGGTGTACAAATATTCTTGCACCACTACTCTTAAGTGTCTGTACCAAGTCGAATTAACTAGAAGGGAGGTTTGAGCGCCCGTACAACTAGTCTTACACCACTTCTCCTAAATGTCTGTACCAGGTCAGCCTTATCAGAGAGGAGTTTGAGGTTTGGGTGCCCGTACAACCAATCTTACACCACTACTAGATTAACTACAGGGTAGGTTTGGGTGCCCATATAACCTGTCTTAAACCACTACTCTAAGGTATATGTACCAAATCAGATTAACTAGAGGAGAGGTTTTGGTGCCCATACAACCGGTCTTACACCACTATTAGGTATATGCACCAAATCAAATTAACTAAAGGGGAGGTTTTGGTGCCCACACAACCGGTAGTACAACGTACCACTACTCTTAAGTGTCTGTACCAAGTCAGTCTTCTCAGAGGGGAGTTTGAGGTACCGAGACAACCAGTCTTACAACACTACTCTTAAGTGTTTGTACCAAGTCAGCCTTATCAGAAGGGAGTTTGAGGTACCGAGACAATCAGTCTTACAACACTACTTTTAAGTGTCTGTACCAAGTCAGCCTTATCAGAGGGGAGTTTGAGGTACCGAGACAATCAGTCTTACAACACTACTCTTAAGTGTCTGTACCAAGTCAGCCTTATCAGAGGGGTGTTTGAGGTACCGAGACAACCAGTCTTACAACACTACTCTAAGTGTCTGTACCAAGTCAGCCTTATCAGAGGGGAGTTTGAGGTACCGAGACAACCAGTCTTACAACACTACTCTTAAGTGTCTGTACCAAGTCAGCCTTATCAGAGGGGAGTTTGAGGTACCGAGACAATCAGTCTTACAACACTACTCTTAAGTGTCTGTACCAAGTCAGCCTTATCAGAGGGGTGTTTGAGGTACCGAGACAACCAGTCTTACAACACTACTCTAAGTGTCTGTTCCAAGTCAGCCTTATCAGAGGGGAGTTTGAGGTACCGAGACAACCAGTCTTACAACACTACTCTTAAGTGTCTGTACCAAGTCAGCCTTATCAGAGGGGAGTTTGAGGTACCGAGACAATCAGTCTTACAACACTACTCTTAAGTGTCTGTACTAAGTCAGCCTTATCAGAGGGGAGTTTGAGGTACCGAGACAACCAGTCTTACATCACTACTCTTAAGTGTTTGTACCAAGTCAGCCTTATCAGGAGGGAGTTTGAGGTACCGAGACAATCAGTCTTACAACACTACTTTTAAGTGTCTGTACCAAGTCAGCCTTATCAGAGGGGAGTTTGAGGTACCGAGACAATCAGTCTTACAACACTACTCTTAAGTGTCTGTACCAAGTCAGCCTTATCAGAGGGGTGTTTGAGGTACCGAGACAACCAGTCTTACAACACTACTCTAAGTGTCTGTACCAAGTCAGCCTTATCAGAGGGGAGTTTGAGGTACCGAGACAACCAGTCTTACAACACTACTCTTAAGTGTCTGTACCAAGTCAGCCTTATCAGAGGGGAGTTTGAGGTACCGAGACAATCAGTCTTACAACACTACTCTTAAGTGTCTGTACTAAGTCAGCCTTATCAAAGGGGAGTTTGAGGTACCGAGAAAACCAGTCTTACAACACTACTCTAAGTGTCTGTACCTAGTCAGCCTTATCAGAGAGGAGGTTGAGGTATCGAGACAACCGGTCTTACACGAATACTCTTGAGTGTCTGTCTCAAGTCAGATTACAAACGGGGAGATTTAGGTGCCCGTACAACCGGTCTTATACCATTACTGTTATGTGTCTGTACGAATTCAGATTAACTAGATGTGCCCGTACCAAGTCAGACTAACCTGATTGTTTGTTATAGTTGTGTATTGTTTCTGAAGGGTTGTAAAGTTTTTGATACGTCGAAAGTTCTTTAAGCTAGGATACACTTGAGGTCTAAAATTCTTGATCCAGTTTGGACGTCCCCCCCAAAAAGGTCTGTTTACGGTAAACCGACCGAGCCTAAGCCATTTTATTTCCGTCATAAAGTGAAAAATTAACAGAACTCGTGTCAAAAGCAAAGTTAGAATTGCCAATAAATTTAATCAATTGCCTGATACATTCCAATGTTCACAATCGCGAATATGACAGCCGCGAAACTTTGACGCCATTTTTTTTCCAACCAATAACCAAGGGAAATAATACAATCAATAAAAATACGGTAAACTATTCCCATTGACAACTCGGACCACGGCAAGAAAGGGCCGCACAACTCCAAATCATGTCGCAAAAAAAAAAAAAATGAAAATATCGATCTACCTACCCTATTTTGTTGCATGATGAAACCCTAAAAAACATATGAGTTTTGGCGTGAAGAATGATGGATAAATTATTTTTTAACGTCTAGTGTCAATCATTTAATGCATATCAGGACGAGAACAATGATATGAATACGTACAAGACCGATACACTGATCCGGGTTTTTAACAAATTTCTGTTGCTAACTATTTAAATTTCTTTGAAAACACACTGAATATACTCATCAACTGGATGGGCTTAATACTAACACTCTACGGAAATTTTCTCCAGGTTGAAATACAAATCCGAATTTTATGCATTCTCAACTATTGTCCTGATTGGCATGTCTGAAAAAAGAAAACATAACTTTCTGATTAAATCCGTTAAATCCTGTGTTAATTTTCAGAAAATTCGACATCTCAAATTAGGATCAATGTCAATTTTTCAAAACACATCAGAAGTACAAGATTGGGACCAGATTGTTTTGTATAGCGGAGTTGAAGATAAATCACAGGTAACTTAAGGGTCTAGAGTATCTATATTGTTGAACTGATCACAAATGTTTTTTTCTTGCTTATTATAAACGAGATAACTGGTATTGGTTTTTGATATTTGCCGGCATCAGTTGTTGATTTGGTAGTTTAAATTGACTTTACTGGCGACGTGTTAGCTGGGCCAATAGACTTATATCTGCAAACATCAAATCAATATTGTTATCTCCATTCTAATGCAAGTTTAAAGAGTTTTAATAAAAAAGTTTGATTTATAGAAGTAAAGTCAATAATACCAAAGGGATCTTCGAAGGAGGGGAACATCGAAAACAACTGACACACTCCGGAGAACAACGAAGACAAGACCAAAGCAATACAAACACTACAAATAAAAACTTAACTAGAAGTGGCGCTATATTTGTAGTAAGACATCACTTCTATATATCAACTTTTTTATTCAATTTCAGAATGGAAAGTTTGAAACTTTCAACGTAAGCCAATGAAATTCAAGATTGTATAACAAAAGTTACGTTATAATTAGTATTCTCATTTTATGCCAAAGCCCCCTTCACTTGTACTTAAGCTAATCATTTCTGAATGTGTATATCAGTAGAATATCTACATAGAAAAGTGTGGTTGCTTCGCTTAGAATACTGAATATTCATTATATTTTCCTATATAATTTATTATATGGTTTTTTCTTGAGTGCAATAGAGCCACAGATTTAATTAATGGACGCAAAATAAATTCACAGGAAATTCAAAAAATGCTAATTTTGCTATCCTCGAAACAACCAGTTTAACTAACTGCGAAAAATTGGTAACCACCTGAATTGATGAACCTACTGTCAACAGGACTGAAATATATCACATTCCTGCAGTTACCTTTATTTACAAAAAAGATTTGAATCTAAAAAAAAAAAACAGTAATTCAATCATCGATTATGTCACTAATTTGAAACTATTTTGCACTCTGCTAAATGTTTGTCAATTCTCCATGAAATCTAACATTCCTTTACAGTAAATCTATATATTGCAGATTTTGGTTGATGTGTATAATGTAGATATGAATTATGAAGTCCGGGATATGAAAATATGGATTGTTGTGGTCAGTGGTGCCGGTGGTATTGCATTCTTTCTAATTATCAGTTTATTTATGTTTAAGGTACGTAAATCTGTGTATATTAACAAACAACAAAATGGATAACAGGAAAGGTCAACGATAACATACCAATCAATCAAAGCAAACCCAACTGACAGAACGCCGGACAGAAATAACTCAAAAGAGTACAAAACACAAACATTAACACAACAGAGAGTCAGAATAGTCTGACTTGGTACAGATACTGAATATTGGTGGGGTTAAACCTGTTTTATGGGTACCCAAACCCCCTCTGATCTATCCTGACACATTGGTGTATAAAACACTATATCTATTTTTAGAATCGAACCCAATATGTACAATTCCAAATAAGGGCATTGGAATGATTGAAAAACTAATTTCTTGCAAACACCATGAACATCTTTTTCCATTTCGTTAATACGCATGTTATATTAAAATTTTGATTTATCAATACAAACTTTTACTATAACAACGGTTGTTATAGTAAAAGTTTGTATTGATAAATCAAAATTTTAATATAACACGGACGTACCACCTACTATATGTTCAGAGTATGAATGTATAAAGTAGAAGCCAAAATTATGAACCAGTACTGTTGGTACTCTTGCATCAATTCCAAAACAAGATAAAAAAAAACAAGAAACAGAATAAAAAAATTATCCCCTTGGATTTTGCTCCCAAGAAGACAATATTTACATTGATACCAGATTTACACAACAGCATTTCAAAACTGAATCATTAATGATGTGCATATGATATATACGACGACTTTCTCAGCATAGTGAAATTACTGTCACATAAACTATATTCATATTCAGTGCTTTTTTATGCTGTATTGTTCCCATTCTGTTTGGATTAGTATCTGTTTTTTTATTCATCTGTTAAGTACTCATGAAGTGCCTTGTCTTTGGATTTAGGTGTCACTGTCATTCTTAATGTAGACACTTATACTTACCATTTTTTCAGTCTGGATTCTTTAGAAGATTAGAAAACGAGGATTTGATGTTGAAAAAAGCCAACTGGAAACTGAAATTAGCTGATGCACGCCGATTACGAAATCAAAATACCACAACAAACAGACAGAGACATAATATCAATAACGCAGTGTTTGCAAGTGAATTAGATGACGACGAAACTCTCGTTTTAATACCGTTTTCAAACGGTTCCTCGACGATGTCGTTAGAAGAAGACGTTTCAAGTATATCTTCCGGTGAATCAGGGTATTTGGAACCAATAAAAACTCGTAAACAAAGAGTTTATCTCAAATGAAATCAATCAAATTAAAATTAGATCTACTAATTGCTCCTTTCAGTCACTACATGCAGCGACTGAAAGGAGCAATGAGGAACCAGAGTGAGTTATCTTTTCCTAACCAATGTAGGTAAGGGAGATAATTAGATTCCCTCTCTTTTGTCCTGAGGCTAAAAGGGAGACAAATTTATTATGTCCCTTACCTACATTGGTTTGGAAAATTTAACTCACTCTGGTTTCTCATTAGTAGATTTAATTTTAATTAGATTGAAATGAAATCAATTTAATTTGATACCACAAATATTTTATGTGTTCAAAATGACTATTACTCGATCACAGTATTATTGTACAGCCTTTTAATAAAATATAGTAAACAGATGTTGGTATTTTTTATACGAACGCAATTATTCATATCATACAGGCATTCACAATTGGTTGTAAAGTTCTCTTGACCCCAAGATCTAGCTCCGATTGATTTGAAGTCGACATGTTCCTTTGGTTGCCTTAATTATGGAATTCATGTTTTTCTTGCAATCGCGTACTGATTCTTTTGTGTTAGTGTAAGGTAAACTAGCAAATCAGTAAAGATTAATTTATTCAACGCAATATATCATTTTTAGGGTGTACTCTAAGATCGCTATCAGAAAAATCGCTTAAAAAAGAGGTCAATACACTTAATGTAGTTGCATTTTGGATGTTTGGTTCCCAAAAGTTGAATCATGTTAACTTTGAAAACCTACGTAAATCCGAGCCGGCATGAACATCTTCGACAATCACTTATTGTTCTACCTACATAATATGGTTTCATTGTTCCAGATGAAAAAGCTCATGCATGATAATATCGTTATTGTCTGAAAAAGGCACTGCATTGACTATCTGGTTAAGATAACAATCCAAAGATACTAATATTAGATACAGTAAATTTATACTATGCTATACTAAACCGAAACATTTGGAAGACCAAAAACCAAACTTATTTTAAACAAGAAGTACTCATAACCACAAAATACCGAAATAGGAAGCCAAATTCCAGCAATGTGCAATACAAGGAATGAACCCTTAGTATTTCTTTTATTTTTGAATTTTGCTAAATACTGGTAATTTCTGTAACAAATCAATGAATAATCATGTCAGACAAGTCTGACGACAGGGTTGGCGAATACCCTCGGGACTTAGTATCCACCACACAGAGGAGTTTCAAAATAACAATCCAAAGATACTAATATTAGATATAGTAAATTTATACTATGCTGCATACGACGCATTTCAAGGAGTTGCCTCTCATAAACTGAGGGTATTGATAGTTCACACTATCAGCGAGTAGTTAACTAATGAAGATTTATCGTGTTGAACATACTTTAAATAAAGCTAATACTAACAATGAACACTGCCCTTTCCTGGACCTTGATATCTATATCTCTAACGGGAAGCTTAATACTAAAATTTACGATAAGAGAGATGATTTTTAATTTCCTATTGTTAATTATCCGTTTTTAGATGGCGACGTTCCATTGGCACCATCATATGCTGTTTATATATCTCAGCTTGTTCGATTCGCTCGTGTAAGTAACAACGTATTTGATTTTAACGAAAGAAATCTCTGTTATTACTGAAAAATTATTACGCCAGGGATTTCGATATCACAAACTTGTCAAAACTTTTACTAAATTTTATCGGTAATTTGGGTCATTTTCCTTTGATCTCTACTGACCAGTAATCGTGAACTGTCTTGATACAAGAAATTAATGGGTCAGTTGGCAATTGACATGCGCGACGTAACGCATAAGAATCTACTTTCAGTGTTATCCAATCAAAAACGTTGGCGTCACCAAGCGAGTGCGTGCAATTTATGAATGAACATCACATTTGTCACGTCGCCCCAAGGTGAATTTCGCTCGTCGCTGTTTGTAAACAAAGCGTGTTTTTACATTCAAACGAGTTAAATAAGTCATATAAAAATTGTAAACGCGATCGAGACTAATTATCATATTTTTTATAGTCAATAAAACTGTTAGCCCACCTCCCGTAAATCCCCCCTTTTGCAACACGGCAACCCCCGTCATCTGCTTCCAAAAAAAATATTTGAAAAATGCGGAATGCATCATTTTTATGAAACATTCAGTGATGTACAATGAATTTACTTACATTTTTCACGACAAATATGATTTCTGTACAAGTTACAATGCATGTCAACGCTGAAAAGTTTCAGATCAACGTCCTTTCTCTCCCGCTTCAAATTTTGTAATGAAAACAAAATGGCGACCAAATTACACACGTTATTATATGCCGATGAAATAGTGCGTATTGTTTTTTATATTTTCATAATGATATATATATTTTTTAAATTACCGATAAAAATAATAATGTACGTTTTGTTTTTGATACTGACTTTATCACGTGGAATATCAAACTCGCCCTAACGGGCTCGTCTGATATTTCACGTGATAAAGTCAGTATCAAAAACAAAAAGTACATTATTCTATATTTATCATTGGTACAAGGATCCCATTCGTTAATATAAATCAACGTGCAAACATCTTATATGTTCAGGTATTTCACATCACCATCTTTTATGGTAATATTCTATACAAAGCACAAAAATGTCGTCATTTACCTGAAAAGCTAATCAAACCTTTAAACATACTAATCAACAAGGGATATAGTAACGATACTATTGTCAAGTCATTAAAGCCATGATGGCATTTTTTTGGAATTAATATTGATTCACTAATAGGGTCTTTGTATCGGAAATAAACACATTTATTCTAAAACCAGTTGTTGGCATGATACGGGTTATGTTCTTCTCGTATAATTTATGATGACATGATACTAAACCCCTAACGGGAGGGATTATGGCTGATTCTCTAAATGATATACATAATCTTTCGATCAGTTTAATTGAGGTCCAGTAACTGCTAGTAGTCCTTTGTTAATATATATTGATCATTGCCATTTTGCTTAGTTTCTTCTGTTAACTTTTTTAACATCCCAGCAAACACAAAACATTTTTCTGATATTTTTGAAATATCATATTAATATCTTGTATAAAATATTGTTATAAAACATCATATAAACATTGTGATAATGTTTATTTACATGTTATTGAAATGTTTCATGTCTAACATTGTTATTTAACAGTTTTGAAACATTTTTATAATGTTTTGCAAAAATATTTATTATTAACATTATTGAATATTTTAAACCAATGTTCGGTAGATGTTTTATTGATGTTTTTAAAAATAGTTACATACTTGCAATGTTTTACACTTTAAGAACATTTATTTTAAACATTTTTCAAATATCTAAATAACATTATTAAAAACATTTCTTGGGAAACGTTTTTGCAATATCAGTATTTAAGATTTAATTAATGTGAAAGTAAAACATTTTAAAGTTAACGTTTAAAAGATATTTTTAAAACATTAATTTAGAATGTTTTTTAATCACAAATTTAATATTCTTTTTGATATTTTTAAGCAAACGTTATTATGACATCAGAAAAACATTTTTTGGGCGCTGAACTTATATTGATTAATTTGGTTATGATAGAGTCACGGTAACAATCTGGCACTTGTTTATAAGAGAATACTCTTTCTGTGAACGGAAACAAAGGATGAGTCCGACATCGGATCCGATATTTTTCACTTTGACTGCAGGGAGCAGAAGGTCTGTAGTATTGACTTCGCCGGAAACCAGTTACCGGAAATTCGAAGTATTTCGCGCCTTTGAAAATTTACAGAACAAAGAGCTTCGATTTAAAATTTAACAGAGTCAAGTGCAACCAAGCGCTTCGATTATTGTTGTTTCTTACTGGTAAGAAAATTGGGAGTTTAAAACCCTGCAGATAATATATGTTACCAGTATTAAAACCCAACACCATACACCCTCCGCCTTTTTTACGCGCTGAAATCCTATCTTGCACTGCCACTGGCATAAATGTGCCATTTATACATATTCCTGTATGAATTACCGTAAGCTACAGAATTTATCTAGACGGCTCAGAACGATTTATTAACTTCTTGATAGCAATCGATGACAAAAATGCGTTGTATTGCTGAAAGAGAAAAGGGGGGGGGGGGGGGGGGGAGTGTCCCCACAAGCATAGTAAAAATTCCAGGATAAAGTGAAGAATATAATCCCAATTCTGGTACTACCAGAATTGTACAATGTTTCTGGTAATACTAGAACTTTGACAACAATTCTGGAAAAAAAAATTTTCTACCAGAATTGTACAATTCTGGTAGTACCAGAATATATTTGGGATCATATTCTTCATTTTATCCAAAATTCCATGTACACAAATCCTGGTGAAATGGTTAATAAAACTTTTATCTGTGTTGGCACCGACTTCTGCTGTAAGAGACTGCCATTTTGGGGTAGCAGTCTCCTGAGTTAATGAAAATCCTATGGTTTGGTTTGCCGATGGTAGCAATCAATTATTACATATTATAATTGGCAAGAGTTCCTTTTGGCACCCCACCCGGTATGCTTATTCCATCAACCATGGAGTGCTTATATGGAACTCTTTCCTTATAATCAACGAAATGGCTCCTTGTACAAATGCAAGAAAATTAACTAACGACATGATAATTAACTTCATGTCACCCATCTTAGAATCTCTCGAAATCTACCAACATTGGCAACAACACCGATGAGAGATAAATCCCAGGGACTTCTGAAAATAGCGAAAATTAAAATTTGGCGCCGACACAATTTTCTTCGGGAAATAACAAAAACCTCATGCATGCAATCTCAAATGACTGTCCAAAATGGGAGATAAACTTATTCCATTTCAGGAACTGGGATAAAGTTTCCAATATGAAATGCCATTTCAAATTACATTGCGGTTCCAATCCAATCACATTTCTCTGCAGTAATAAAAACATCACAATAATTTGCAAATTTACAGTATTCTTAATACTGTAATAACCAGTTTACCACTGTTTTTGGGTCTACAATTTTAAATCTGGTAATTTAATAAATCTACATGTAAATCATACAATATCCTGTCAAGTCTGAGAGTTCACTGTGTATCATCGTACAACGGATATCGCTTGGGTGTACCATGAATTGTAGCCGGTGTACCGATATTTGGTTGTTTGAAGCGAGGAACGAGTGATGAACTGTGATGTTTGGTAAGATTTTAGTTCAGTCTATTAGCTAGATCCTACGTAATATACATTAATACACTTTACAGTCTGAGATTAAAGAGCATACAGCTTTGACATACCTGAAAATTTATTTTCCTTCACGTGAATTGTTCCAATTATCAGTACACCGGCTACAATTCATGGTACACGCCAAACGATATCCGTTGTACGGTGATACACAGTGGAGTTATATATATACAAAAATTGGTGTCCCGAGGGTGTTCAGTTTAGTCAGGTTTCACTGTATTATATTGTAGTCAGCTAAAACTTTGGAAATGTCCATGAGAATGGTTTGAAATTTAGTATGCAGCTTTAGCATGAGTTTTTTTAATGTGTATTTCAGAAAGAAGTAATTCAGAGCCAAGAAGAAAACAGTTGTTAAATAATTCGCATACATTATCCTGTCTGTCACCCAGAGGTACTCTTTTCAATGATTTGGCATAAGAAAATTGCATTTATCATTTTAATATTTCTAATTGCTCACCTTTATTTCAGTTCAAATAGATTTAGGGAAAAGTGCTTGATATTAATTCCAATATTTCAGAATGCAAGGATAGTCATCCATTTGCATAATAAAACCACTTATGAGTCTAATATAAGTGTTAAAACATTTCATTTCAGCAGCCCATTAAACAATTTTAGGCTTGAAGATTTTTCATTATACCCCCGCTCCAAAGGAGTAGGGGTATACTGTTTTACTCTTGTCCGTCCGTCCGTCACACATTTTCGTAACATTTTTCTCGGCTACTATAAATCGTAGCTTGCTGATATTTAGCATCAAGCTTCATATCGGTATGTTGTATTGTGGGTTGCATTTTGAGATCCGTCCGACATCTACTTCTGTTTGCCGAGGAAAAAACTGGGTCAAAAATACCGAAAAATGGTACATTCTTTATCTTTGGTGTAGAGCGCTTATTTTTTATCAGATTTTGATGCCGTTTTTTTCTTTGGATTCCTTATAAAAATACCTTTCGGTATTATGCCAACGGATTCGATGTAACTCTTACCGTTTCCGAGATATAAGGGGTCGAAAAGGGCCAACGCCCAAAATCATAACTTTTTTATTTTAAGTCCGATTTTGACTTTTTTTTAAAATTTATTTTTGTACTGGTAGTTGGTGACTTGCAAGTATTCAGTTATTGGTGTTGTTTTTTTTTTTGGAGGGGGGAACGTTTTGTTTCGTGAAATTTGTTCTCAAGTTCTTCAGAAGCTATGCAGTTTTTAGTTCCTGCACACCTGAACTTTTTTGGAAATTTATAAGCACTTATTTCTGTTTTTTTCTTTCTTCAGTCTGTGTTGTTGTTAAATGAAAAGAATATAACACAGTTTAATAACCATGTAAAAGGCTAATGAAGGTCTATTTTATACAGGGTTAGGACAAAATAATAAGCTACTTCAGAAAGCAAAAAGAATGCACATAGAGACAGCAGAATTTCTGAAAAAACGAAGATGCGAGTCTTCACGATCTTTACCAAAAATAGGTGAAAGTGTAACCAAACATTATAAAGATGCAACATTAGGCATATCTGAAGAAGAACGAGACGAACTGACCAATTACTTGGGTACTTTCAAGGAAATTAACCTTTCCCATGAAGACATTCCGTCACTGGTGCATGATACCATTTCATTTATTCTTCATTTTAAGGAAGCAGGTACAGTGAAACCTGTCTTATGTGACCTTCCAAGCTAAAGCAAAATTATGGTCACATAAGACATGTGGACTTTATATACAGGTTCATTTTACATAAAAAGTACTACAAAGGGATTTTTTTTCTTCTTTGGATACATTATAAAATACCTTTCAAGGGTATGCCAACTGTTTCGAAATAGCTCTTACCATTTCCAAGATATATAAAGGGCCGAAAAGGGCCAACGCCCAAAATCTTAACTTTTTTATTTTAGGTCTGACTTTGACAATTTTTTTCTAATATACTCGTTTTAATGATTAAAAAAAAATTATATGTCAGTGGATTTTAGTGATTGGCGGTCATTTTGGAATAAAATGGGGTCAAAGAGGCCAAAAATGGTACTTTTATAGGATATGTCAGTTTTTTTTTTTTTATTGCGGGGCCCTTCCAACAACCCCAGTTTCGATTTGCTCTAGTTATGTGTTTTCAATATATTTTGAAATTAAATCAATTGTTATCTGATTTATTTCAGAGGCAAGGAACAAAGAGAAAACATAGCCTGCCAGATATGCCGCCTAGTGACAGTGAATAGTGACAGTAAAAAATAAAGAATTGGAAAAAAAATGTTCTTGTACTAATCATTTATGCCGGATATAAAGCAACAGATATATTTTTGTAATCTCAGCTTGAATACCAGTGTTGACTGCAATATTCTATTCCCCGTTCTTGATACAATATTTTGCAAGAATGACAGGCAAATTTACCTTTTTGAACATTTGGTTTCAGTAAACATTAGGTTTTGGTTTTCAATTTGGAGACATTCTCAGTAATGAATTTCTAAGGTCTGATCATTGACACTTTTGCTGGAATGGTTGTTGAACAGCAAAATATAATGACATAAAGACAACTAAACAGTCCTGATAACATTAGTTGATATTTTTAGTTCATATGAAATCAACATGTTGTAAAAACATACTTTTAGAACATCATGTTCATGACATTTTTTTGATATTTAGATAATGTTTTGTTCAAATGTCTTTCAATTGTGATATATTAATATTGCCCTAAAACATAATTATGACATTTTGGAGGTATTTATAGGAAATGTTTTTACAATATTTTGGGCTTATATGAAAAAAAGATATTTGAAAAACATTGTTATAACGTTAATGGCTGTTCCTGATATTATGCTGACATTTTTACAACATTTTTTAAAATGTGAAAAAAATGTTTTTTTCACTCCCATACAATGATATTGACCAACAACATTCAAATCATATTTTGCCGATGTTTACAGAAAATGTTTTTGAAAATATTTATACGATATAGTTTCCGCCATACATTTTGATATTTTTAAAAACGTTTTCTACAATATTTATATGACGTTTTGCAAAACATTTTGAAGATGTTTTTAAAACATCTTTGTGCTTGCTGGGATCGGACTCTGACAACTTTTGAACTGAGTTTTACTGTGTGTACCGCTGTGTATTTGTTTATTCCACATTGGATTGTGGTATAGGGGGAGGCTTGAGTTCTCACAAAACAGGTTTAACTCCGCCGCATTTTTGCGCCTGTCCCAAGTCAGGAACCTCTAGCCGTTATAAGCCTTGTGTGTTTTTCGAATTTTGGTTCATTTTTATGTTTCGGAGTTTAGTGTGACGTTTTTTGCTGAACTAGTATACATTATTGTTTAGGGGCCAGCTGAAGCCCGCCTCCGGGTGCGAGATTTTTTCGCTGCGTTGATGACCCATTGGTAGGCTTAAGCTGTTTTCTGCTCTTAGGTCGGGTTGTTGTCTCTTTAACACAATCCCTGTTTCCATTCTCTATTCTACAATGTATTAATTTTTTAAATATTTCATCAGAAATAATTTTTAAGATAAAAGAAAAATATTTGAAACATTTTGTTATTGAAATTTAAGAATACGTATTCGCTAGTCATTTTACATATGCGTTAAGGCATATCCACTTTTTCTAGAGGAAGTTCCCATGAAGATTTTAAAATATAATTCTATATAACAGTTTAATTTTATTTATATTTTCTAAAAAGACACTACAAAGTCAAAGTTATTTAATCGCTAAAAAAAAGAAAAAAAAAGAAAAGAAAAGTGGTAATTCAGACTTTCACAATTGCAAAAATCCATCACGTGTACCGAAGTAATAGGAACGTTCCAGACCTTCAGATATTCTTAACCTGTTATATTTGATTAATCGTACCATTCCATAGTGACAAATTTTATTTTTTATCATACTTACTTACGTATAGCATAATGATGTATGTATATATGCAAATTAGGATGACTTATTTTCAGTGAAATTCTCAGAGATTACTAAGTTCGACATACGTTACAATTAGGGAAAACTAAACTAAATAACTGCCAAAATAAACTTTATTGGTAGTTTGGTCAGAGCGACAAAATTTTTAAATATCACAAGTTAATTTATATTGCAAGCGGTACATGTATGGTTACTTATTTTTTTACACTGAAATAATTTAATTCAGTGTTTAAGATATAACCCTTCAATTTTAATGGCCTCATGATAAATACAAGGTAGGTAACAGCTGTTTGTTTAGTTACTAAATTTAGAAACATTACATCAGTACGATGTAGGTTGTAAACAAAACCACGTGACTAATTCTCTTTGTGTACAAATACAGTCTGACCGTTGGATTATTATCACAACGAAAATTACAACGAAAGTTAAACTACTCAGTTAAATTTTAACAATAATGTCGAACGTATTTATCGCCGAATATTGTGACGAATGTGATTTATACAGCATTGATCAGCATAAATTCATCCACGTTGGCCACAGTGGAAAAGGCAGAAGTAAACGGGAGGTCAGACAACACACAAATGGTTTTGATCCGAATGGACATACCAGAAAAAACGTACAGAAACTGATGAACAAAAAGCAAAAACACAATCAAGACCGATGATTTATCTAAAAGGTTTGCACTTACACATAATTTTCTTTCATATAATTATTTAAAATATCAAAAGGTTTTTTCAATTTTCATCGAGGTTTAAAATTATTGTTAAAATTCCATTTGAGTTTGTTTTCAGTCATTCAGTTTGTAACACAATGAGCCAGAGTTATATATTAAAGAGCGGTTGAAGATCAATATCTTAAAACTTTATTTTTGTGATTTTTGTGAAAGTCTATTGTTTATATATGACTGAACAGAACCGAAGACGCACTGTAATTTGTTTTCGGGGTCACCGTCTTAAATGCATATTCTCAGAACGTTCTTTTTCCTTTCTTCAGTAAACCAGTAAATCAAATTTTTATTCAATCAAATTTTTATTCAATAACTCAGTTTAAAAAACACACACTTTTAAATGTGTGAAGGAAACTATACACAAAATTGATTTTCACTGTCAGAAGAGTATCTGATGGACATTGTAAAATTTCTTTTCTTTTTTGAAAAGTTAAATACTTGTAAAAATGATAATTTTTTCAATATTTAAAACCTTTAACAAAATTTGTGCATTTTTTTTGACTTATTGAATTAAGGTATCACAATATCAAAATTACACAACTGATTGATTTTAGTTATTTGGGGGAAAGGGGTCATGTCTCCATAACATGGTCCTTATTGAACTACCTCATGGTACAGTAGGGGGGTTGTCTAGGAAAATGTATTCTTTACCTTTACTCAAACCAATTTTTTTTAATAACAACATCCTTTCATTTTTAGGGGATAGTGCGAGGACGACAGTTAAAAAGTGGTAAATAAAATTGAATATTACCTGAAATCTTATAAAAGTAAATTTTTAAAAACAGGAAAAGAAACTTTGCTCCTGGCTGTTTTAGAAAAAAGATCAGGATCTACGATCACGTCCTTATAAAAACCTCCCTATAAAATCAGTTGATTGCTCTATTAATGTCACAGTTATTTAAACGAGCTGTCGTTCTTACCTCTATAAATAGTTTATGATCCACAAATGTATTTCATTTTAGAGTGACAATGGTTTAACTGGAATCGGATAACGACTGAAGAACCATGGACGACGAGCTGAACACGGACAGGGACAGGGACACACATGAAAAGTACTTTTATTTAGAGTTCAATGTCTTAAAACATTTTGTGATTGTTTTTTAATGACTTCGATCGTGATGTACATTGTTGTAAGAGATAGAAGGAAGACATGTAATATGCGTAAATAAAGGCAGTTATACGTATTTGAAGTATTCGTTTATTGTGATTTGTGACTTCCACTGGATTTACTTGGTTGAACTTCACGACGAGTGCCATATACGGAGCAGGAAATGCTTACCCTTCCGGAGCTCCTGAGTTCACTCCTGGTTTTTATAGGAGTTCGTGTTGTTCATTGTTGTTTTTAGTTTTCAATGTTTATTTGTTGTGCTTGTGGTTGTTCATTTGTCTTCCCGGGTTTTGTCTGTCTAATGGATTGCGTTTTTTTTGGATTGCTACCTAGGTATATTTGTCCCCATTTAAAATACAAGTATGCGAAATCAATATAGCTAAAAACTCCAAATTTAATACAAGTCTAATTTTAAGGAGTCAGTCGTAGGAGAAACTGACATACGAAAGGAACAGAAGAACATTTTCAAATGGTAACAAGGTTTTCATGACAGAGTTGAAAATTGTATATGTACATTATGTGTTAATTGCTATACAGGTAATAGTCGATGGGTGCTTCAGATTTACTAAGGTAACACCTTGTCAATTGGTAATATTGCTATTTAAAAGTGGCAGAAAAGCCATACTTCTAAAAATAAAATTGTAAAACTGAATTGTATCAATATTTTCTATGATATTTTGATATCAAGCATCGCCTAAGGAAATACTATACAGTAATTGACATTTTCATTCACATGAGCTGAATTAGAGTGTGGGTTATCACTACATATTCGAATAATACGTAAAAAACTACGAATTTCTGTAAGTTCGAACCTTAAGTAAATGAATGCATGAAATATGGGTAGATTGCAAAAACATGGTTAAACAACAGAATGGATTAGGTCAACGATGACATACGAATCAATCAACACCACCCAACAGACAGAACCCCGGACAAAAAATAACACAAAAGAGCAGAAAACACAAGAGAGTCAGGATATTCTGAATTGGTACAGAAACTGAACAGTGGTGGGGTTAAACCAGTTCTATGGGTACAACCCTCCCCCTTCCTAGTCTATCCTGACACTCTAGCTGGTGTACAAAACATACTTTAAAAGCCAAAACCGTATGATTTCCAACAAGGTGACCGCTTGATATGACTGTAAAAAAATGGTTAGTTGGGACATAAATTAGATAAAGATCTTATCCTTCATTCGCATAAATCTCTGACATAAAATCTATCAATAGTGTAAGCAATATAATAGGCCAAATATTCCAAAATCAATAACATTAACAGATTGCAATGAGTCATGTATATATTTTGTACTTTTTGACATACGAAACAGTAACATTAATCAACAGGACGCGAGTAAACACTGCGTTACAACCTCTTAATAGCGCCTTATAAAAGAAATAAAAAAATATCCGAAAAGTAATCTAAAATACATTGAACATTAAAATAAAGCAGCCAAGTAACCTCAGACAAAGCCAATGTTCTATAACTTAACCTTACAGAGAGAGAGGAAAGTGATGTCATTTTCCATATAACTTAACCTTACAGAGAGAGGAAAGTGATGCCATTTTCTTCTATAACTTAACCTTACAGAGAGAGAGGAAAGTGATGCCATTTTCTCTATTACTTAACCTTACAGAGAGAGGAAAGTGATGCCATTTTCTCTATTACTTAACCTTACAGAGAGAGGAAAGTGATGTCATTTTCTCTATTACTTAACCTTACAGAGAGAGGAAAGTGATGCCATTTTCTCTATTACTTAACCTTACAGAGAGAGGAAAGTGATGTCATTTTCTCTATAACTTAACCTTACAGAGAGAGGAAAGTGATGTCATTTTCTCTATAACTTAACCTTACAGAGAGAGGAAAGTGATGTCATTTTCTCTATAACTTAACCTTACAGAGAGAGGAAAGTGATGCCATTTTCTCTATAACTTAACCTTACAGAGACAGGAAAGTGATGTCATTTTCTCTATAACTTAACCTTACAGAGCGAGGAAAGTGATGCCATTTTCTAGGTATAATTTAACCTTATAGAGAGAGGAAAGTGATGCGATTTTCTCTATAACTTAACCTTACAGAGAGAGAGGAAAGTGATGCCATTTTCTCTATAGCTTAACGTTACAGAGAGAGGAAAGTGATGCCATTTTCTCTGTAACTTAACCTTACAGAGAGAGGGAAGTGATGTCATTTTCTCTATAACTTAACCTTACAGAGAGAGGAAAGTGATGTCATTTTCTCTATAACTTAACCTTACAGAGAGAGGAAAGTGATGCCATTTTCTCTATAACTTAACCTTACAGAGAGAGGAAAGTGATGCCATTTTCTCTATAACTTAACCTTACAGAGAGAGGAAAGTGATGCCATTTTCTCTATAACTTAACCTTACAGAGAGAGGAAAGTGATGCCATTTTCTCTATAACTTAACCTTACAGAGAGAGGAAAGTGATGTCAATTTGTCTATAACTTAACCTTACAGAGAGAGGAAAGTGATGCCATTTTCTCTATAACTTAACATTACAGAGACAGGAAAGTGATGCCATTTTCTCTATAACTTAACCTTACAGAGAGAGGAAAGTGATGCCATTTTCTACTTATAATTTAACCTTACAGAGAGAGAGGAAAGTGATGCCATTTTCTCTATAACTTAACCTTACAGAGAGAGGAAAGTGATGCCATTTTCTCTATAACTTAACCTTTCAGAGAGAGGAAAGTGATGCCATTTTCTCTATAACTTAACCTTACAGAGAGAGGAAAGTGATGTCATTTTCTCTATAACTTAACCTTACAGAGAGAGAGGAAAGTGATGCCATTTTCTCTATAGCTTAACGTTACAGAGAGAGGAAAGTGATGCCATTTTCTCTATAACTTAACCTTACAGAGACAGGAAAGTGATGTCATTTTCTCTATAACTTAACCTTACAGAGAGAGGAAAGTGATGTCATTTTCTCTATAACTTAACCTTACAGAGAGAGGAAAGTGATGTCATTTTCTCTATAACTTAACCTTACAGAGAGAGGAAAGTGATGTCATTTTCTCTATAGCTTAACGTTACAGAGAGAGGAAAGTGATGCCATTTTCTCTTTAACTTAACCTTACAGAGAGAGGAAAGTGATGTCATTTTCTCTATAACTTAATCTTACAGAGAGAGGAAGGTGATGTCATTTTCTCTATAGCTTAACGTTACAGAGAGAGGAAAGTGATGCCATTTTCTCTTTAACTTAACCTTACAGAGAGAGGAAAGTGATGTCATTTTCTCTATAACTTAACCTTACAGAGAGAGGAAGGTGATGTCATTTTCTCTATAACTTAACCTTACAGAGAGAGGAAAGTGATGCCATTTTCTCTATAACGTATCCTTACAGAAAGAGGAAAGTGGTGCCATTTTCTCTATAGCTTAACGTTACAGAGTGAGGAAAGTGATGTCATTTTCTCTATAACTTAACCTTACAGAGAGAGAGGAAAGGGATGTCATTTTCGATTTTATGAAAGTTTCTTAGTATTATTATTTCAAATCCTGCTTTTAAGTGGTTTCTATCTTCTTACTTTTGTTGTCAACTGATTCACACTGCAGACTTTCAGTATCAGATCTCTGGTATTGAGATAAAAAATGTATAAAGGAATGTGCTTTGGACGAACCAGTTCAACTGTTTCTCAACAACGTGACAATGGTATAGGCCAATTTTATGTTGTATTATTATAATTATAGACCAAATCATCAAATAATTTGTTAAAATTCCTATGATACCAGGCGGTGTACTTTTTGGAGCCATGGGATATCACAGCACATGTCTGCTTCATATCTAGATTTGTACTTGTACAAAAATGATAATGGGCGGTTGAAATCAAAACTTTATGACAAAAGTGATGATTTTAACCGATTGTGAACTTCCCCTTTCATAGCAGTAACATACCAGCCTATGGTGTGTACATTTTATAGTTGATTCGTTACTACCATGCATTTGATATATACGACGACTCGAGATTGCTGTCACATAAATAGGGTTATGTTCAGTCTATGTTACTTTCATCACTACAAAGTTTTATGGTCGTCATCACGAATTGATTGGCCGATACGAAATTTCTATCTCCCGTATGAGACTAGATATCTTCAGTTAAGATTTTCACACTTTCTGGAATTGACACCTCACCGGACTTGACACTTCAATGTCAGTGTGACGGATGCCGTTAACGGAGCAGGACATGCTTACCCTTCCGGGAGCACCTGATTTCACTCCCGGTTTTTTATGAGAGTTCACAATGGTAGTGCATTAGTTTCTGTGCTGTCTTGTTCTAGTTTTGTTTAGATTATTATACGTTTTTTATTATTCTTTTAGTTATACATGTATCTGTTTTGACGCTTCGGTATTCTTTTGCTGATATATAAACTAGTAATTTCCCCCAAAAAGTTAAACATGTTTTTCAAATACCACATTTCGTTCGTTCTTCGAAATTTATACTAGAAAACATATTAAGTTTTATTTTCATAACCATTTGAATTAATATTTTATTCAATTAAAGATTTACTTTTTAGCCGTACAAATTGACAGCAGTCGTCAAATGCAAATCGTTGTGAAAACTAATAAAAACCTTAGCTAGTTTTACGGTTAAAACGACCTTGCCATATGATTATGTACCGTTCAACCAATATTAATATTTCTAGTTAGAAGTTACCTTGCTAATCATATTGTATTGGTTTAACTCTACCTTTTCTAAGCGTCTTGACAAAGTCAGACTATCCTGACCTAGTTGTTTGTATGGTGGTGTTTTGTGCTCTTTTATGTTTTTATCTGAAAGTCTCTTATTTGATGGTCTTAATTGATTGGTGTCAGTGTTGACCTTTCCTGATTCCTGTTACCAATTTTACAACATACAAATGCTATTTTAAAGAATTTTAAGGCGACTTGAAATCAGCTAGAACGCAGCTGGAAAAAGCATGTTCAATTTACATTAGTCTGATGATTGTAATGATTCTCCTGGTAATAGGTTTTATAGATAATAGTAATATTATACAGATTCCGATGGAAATTTTTCACTGGTACTTTGTCATAAAGCCTTTATCTTCACGGAGATCAGAGTTGATTGAAGACGGAAACCGGTTTGTTATATGACTTTCGTCACATATATTGATGAGAACCGCCATCTTGTTATCAACGAAATGACTCAAAAACTGGAGATATATGGCGACTTTAAGCTTTGTATACATCACAGACATTTTATCGCTGGTTTTGATATTGTAAACAGTGTAATAAACGCTATTCGTAAAAGCCAAAAAGTCATATTCATTATCATTGAAGAATTTTTAAAATCGGAATTGTGTCTCCACAAAGTACATAGTATTCAATATCACGTAAAGGGAAGAACATATAATGACTGTAATTTTTAAAGATCATATTCCGTATAACTCTCTCCCGAAATTAAAAAAAAATTATAACAGAAGAAAGTACCTAAGAATTTCCGTCCGATCCAGAAAACGAAATATTTTGTCACTGCTGTCCCCGAGGGCAATATCAGCCCAGTAGCCAGATTTTTTTGTCTTGGATTGATTCATTACTTAAATGCCTTTAAATTTTCCGTTCAAAATTTGACAAAAATTACCAGAAATTTCTAAGGCTCTTCCTTTTGATGCAGAGGCAACCCTTAGCTGAGTTTGGATTCCTGTTAGTTTAAAGTTGTTTTGGTCTTTGATGGTTGTGCTTATTAATTTATCATTATATCTTTAACCGGATTTCCAGCATTTTGATCACTACCACTACTGATGAGTTGTCAGTCAACGAAATGGCCATACAGTGCATCAAATTTATTTCGGTATTTTGTGATACATTTTATTTGAACTCAAATGTTAGACTCGCCAAGACTCTGAGGTCCAACGGGCTTTTTGAAAATAAGGTGGGGACACCAGTGCACACCCTTTAAAAAACACATATAATTTAAAAAACGTAAAAGATATTTTATATTGTATTATATTTTTTTTTAAATGTATCTTGCACCTAACAAATGTACAGAATCCGTGATCACTGACTTCCTTAGTCAGATCGTACATCTACAAATGCATTAAACAAATATTATTATACAATCAGTATATGTATATGTATGTATGTCTTTGTTGACCTTATCTGTTTGTTTTCAATGTTTCTTTTTTACTGACATGATAAACCATATCACAAAATATCGAAATAAGCTGATGCACAGTATGGCCATTTCGTTGACTGACAACTCATCAGTAATTTCCTGTTAAGTGTAAGATATCATCATAGGAGATGTATTTAATTGAACGTGTGGCGTGTAGAGTTTCCACTTTCTAATTATCAAACCAATATGTTTTGAAAGATGTTGGGAGATATGCATTCTAATATGACCTGCTTCAAAAGCTTTCAGTCTACATCTGTAGTAAAATATGGATATCACAGACATCTGACGGCATGTTTGCGAACGTCATAGTAAAGTTTCCAACAAGCTTCAACGACGTCATATTACAACTTGCATCGTGTAATGGCGTCTTGTTTCTGAATACATATGTTGCAGAGTTTCAGAATTTCGTAGAAATTGTTCTTTTAGAATAGAAATAATTCGTTGTGGCTTGAAAATACATGTATACGGATTTTACCATGAGTAGGCCCTTTATGCATATATTTAACACTCACTGTCGCTGGTGGCAAATATTTGAATACACATCACACAAGGGCCTACCGTGGAAAAATCAGGATATTTTGAAGCGCTACCGGGAATTATTTCTCAATTTTTTAAATTTTATTTTCATTGTTTTGGATGAATGTTTTGGTTTTCAACATTTTAGGCCTTCAACACAACTGATGAGTCGTAAATCGACGAAATGCGCACATCTTTCAGAATTGATATAATTAAATATATTATTACCACTGAGTCGGTACCTCTGCTGGAAAGACCCCAAATCCTCGAGAGTATCAACAGGTCAGTATTTCGATACTAGACCAAAATTGATAATTTGAATTACTTTTACAAAAATATTAAATTTTTTGAAAGCTAACTGAGTATCTGCCTCGTGCATAGCTCTCTTCTTGGTTGTGGTTTTACCCTTATGGGTAGTTTTACATTTTTAAAATTTACTTCAATGTTTGGATTGTTGTTTTGGTTTTCATTTTTTTAACCTTGAGCACAACTGATGAGTGCAAATCGACGACATGTGCACATCTTATGCATCACAGTTTGTATAGTAAAATTTATTGTAATCATCGGTCTTGAGAAATAAATCTAGCAATTATCTACCCCGTAATTATCCAATTACATATAAACAACTCATTGAAGAGAAAAAATATCGGTACTGAACTCTAAGGATTGAAAAAAGTGACTGAAGGTAACATAGAAAGTATAGAGGTTTATTTGTTTGTGGTTACTAGGTCAAATCCTGTTTTTATTGCTGGGAGGTTTATTTGTTTGTGGTTACTAGGTCAAATCCTGTTTTTATTGCTGTGAGGTTTATTTGTTTGCGGTTACTAGGTCAAATCCTGTTTTTATTGCTGTTTGTATTTCTTCTCTTTGTTATACCTTTGTTTTATTTGTGTTACTCTTCTTATGAATTAGCATTAGCATTGTCTTTGGATCTAGTTTTAATGCACTCCCTACAAAAAGCCAAAATTGAAGTTTGCTCTCAGAAGCTAACATTGAACTTATATAAAAACTATAACATCAGTAGAATATACAAATTGTTTACAAACAACAAACAACCGTGAAAAATTCATTATTTTGTACATCATGGATAATGGGTAATATTGTCTGGCTGGGTTTTCTTCACATCCAAACTACATGGAAACTAGCGTGATGACTGAAATCTGATTGTTTACACGAAATATTGTCACATGTTCAAATTAAATGTTTATTATTATTATCATCTTTAATAAAGATGAGTAACAAAAATCAAGTTATAAACATATAAAATTATGAATATACCAATATTTATGCACTTTATGTACCTAGTCAGGGATTTGAATTTTACCGCTGGTGTTCTTGAGGGCTTGGAGTCAACCAGCAAAGATAAACAGTCCTTAACAGGTGGCAAAATATATTTTCCTTTTATCTACAAGAAAAAGGGCAACCGGCTTGCTTAAACCACTTATAAAAAAAATAAAATTTCAGCACTTCAAGTTATTAAATTTTTTCTTCACCAAATGAACTTTATTTTTATATTCGAATTCAGATGATCAATTTTAGATTTTTTTTCAATTAATTTCCAAAATTTTGTAACAGTCCATTGCTATTACGTCCCTATTTCATGCAATAAAAAATTACCACCAGCTGAACTGATAATATCATGCAGCGAAGATGTCCACCAAGCTGTGGTAATAAATATTCTGTAATATCAATGCCAATGCACGGCGAAATTCGCATGCTCTGCTAGAGTGAAATCATTAGCTTTCAAATTTTAACATTAAATTGAGGTATCAATATCGAGCCATTGCCGAAAAAAACTGGTAAGTCAGCGTTCGCTTGAATCCTTCAACTTAATGATAGCAATAAACCGTCTGTGCAACATATTAGATGCATATTTGGATGGGTATTTTGAGAGACAATTGTAAAAGAATTAAGTTTTTATTTGAACAATGCATCAGAGTCAAAATGTGCCCGATAACTGTTTCCTTAAAAAATTCATGAACAAAACACACAACCGTTTTCAAAACAAAGGTTAAAACCAAACTGAGCAACAAACCAAAGTCATAATAAAATATTTTATTCATATCATGTATCATTGCGGTTTCCTTCCTTACATGCTGTTGTTTACTACAAAAGAAGGAAAATGGTTATAATTAAATAAAAATAAATAGATAAATAATAAAAAGACTACAGAAAAATTTTTGCTTCGATTTCTATATCCCATTAACACAATAACATTATATAAAATTATAAATGATTTAATTGATTTTAATTTCCTCAAAGATACATGTGTGACACTAACTTTACAGTTAACATATTTCCTTCCCAATTAGCTTTAGAATCTCCCCAAATACCTTGCAGATGGTTAACATTTTATATTTACACACATGTTTTGTTTCTATGCGAATTTTATAAATGTTCCTCTAAATCATAACCGGTTCTATATGTTCATACAAACGTACCAGTGTACACAGAATTGCTACACGGACCCCCACACATTCGTTTTTTATCTCCTGTGCAAGGCATATTACATCTCTCCTCGGGTAACCTCGGAAAGACCTTTGACTTAATTTCATTGCCACACCAACATTCCTTAGAAAACTGAAAAGATGAAATTCGTTTTACAGTCAAATGTTAAAAAGGCAGAGAATCATGATATAACTCATCATATTTAATAAATAATCTGGGATTTTATATCTGTGATTATAAATAAATAAATGATATTAAAATGCATCCAAAACTTCATTTTCTTTATACATCGTACGTCGAAAAAATACAAAATAGCGTTTTATCTGGTCCGCAATCGATGTTGTTTTTACATTTTGTTGTGCTGGATGATCTCACGGACTGGTTATGCTCACGATCCCCTATGTGAGATCCGACAGCCAAACCGGAAATCGGAAACGGAACTGGCAATTCTCACGGACGAAATCTAGTCACGCGACAACGTCAGTAACAATAAATGCATCTGTCAGGAGAATTCAATAAACTGATTATTAATCAAGTCATTTAATATCTTTTTTTACATTCCGAAGGCCCAATAGCAATATGATAATAATAATGATAATAATAATAACAATAATAATATTTCTATGATAGCATTTTGTATTTTAATTCCTATATTTCAGTGTATTTTAACTATAATTTCTCATATAAAACAGAAATAATCTTGTAGTGAATTAACACGGGGATATTCTTTTTTACATGTATAACAATGGGTAAATAAGAAGTTGTACATTTGTTATATATACCTGCAGTCCTAAATATTTGTAGCCTTTACATATATGTTTACATTTTTTCAAAGTGAGGTCGCCTATATTCGACACGTATCTGCTTTTGAGCATCCTACTTTTACAATCTTGAAAACATCCAATGTAACCTAAAAATAAACCTGTGATAACACATTAAAGAACACAAAAAAGGAGTACAAGTATTCCATTCAGTACTTTGTCCATAGATTTAAATATAAATCAAAATGTCACTATTTTTTTTCCGAAAACATAGTGACATTTTGATCCGAACTATATACATGTATTTCAGATATTCTTAAATCCATACCCTTTGGAAAAAAATAGTGACATTTTGGTTTATACTAAGTTAGAATGAGTCAACCAGTAGTTATATATATAACAACAACATGTATTTAAATAAGATATGAAGACCATAAATGAACGCATTACCGTCATATTCGTTGTCCGATGGCATTGCAGAGAATTTGACCTCCAACTTTTTCACCATATTCTTAACTTTTTCATTTTCAGTTGCTAAATCTTTGTATTGTCTACTCAGTCTACCGTTTTGTTTCGCCAGAACATCTACCTTCTCAGCTAACCCTCCCAGCTGTTGTTTATTTCCTTTTGGGTTTTGCCCGGGGGACGCTCCATTCTGCAGTTGATCGAGCACTTTCCCATTATGCAATAACTGTTGTAAAATAAACCATTGAACCGTATCCTCTGTTGCTTTTATTTTTGGATTTGTCAGATTTTTAATACTTAAAGCATCACTGGAATATAACAGGCTTAGAAAGAGCAGAATAATTTGCATCTTGTTTCTTCAACGGTTTTCCGTGAACATGCACTCAGGCGTTTGTGATTTCGTGACAATATCAGATACATGTATTGATTTTGCACATATTGTAGAATCTGATATATAACATATTGGAAAATTCTTAAAACATGAAATCAGAAACCGGTATTCTATTCAGGAAGTTAAATTATTGTTTCCACGAAAACTCAAAGTCGAGAAATAGCGAAAAAAAAACGAAAATAATTTCGGAATCTCTTTTTAGATTTATGAATTATCAAAGGCATCAAAGAAAAATTGCCGAATCCAACCACGATAACTGATTTTAACAAAATTTCAAAATTAATTTTGTTTTTTTTAACTTTAAGTTATTATTCTCTAGTACTCAGTCTAGTAGTATGGTGCGTCTAAATAGAGTCTGGTAGAGTATGCTAGCGTCTGGTGGCAAAATATCAGAATATATGGACTTGTTTGTAATGTTTTCTTTTTGTATAATTATGACGATGTCTTCACAGATAAGTTTTACTTCCGGTAATTGAGAGTCGGCCTCGATTGATTTAGTGGGAATTCACATTGGTTTATAAAAAACAATTCACATTGAGAAAATTAATTAGTGTCAATTTATCTACAAAGATGTTTAATCAACAAGCTAATCAATTTAATGATTTATTTGTCCCCTTGCTCTTGATGCGTACACAGTGAGGACTGTCAAAATCTTTCCAACATAGGCGTCTTTATATTTATAAATATAAAATGTTACACATTAATTATATAAGTATCCGAACATGGATAAATAAATTGAGATCTCGATAGTACATGTAGTACGTATAATCTATCGTTTTAACTCCAGCACCTACAGAGAATTAGTAAATTACTTCCCTTCGTAACTAGGAAAATTTGTCAGCCCCCCTTTAAGTCAAATCCCGGTTATCTAGATTTTTTTTCGCGGGTCCGACGGACTATATAGTATTTTTTTTTAAAATTTATTTTTCACTGACTCTTGTAACTGTCACTTGAGTGCTTTTAATTTCCTGTTAAGAGTAAGATATCATCAGAGCGTATTTAATTGAACGTGTGGCATATAGATTTTTCAGTTTCTAATTATCAAACCATATGTTTTGAAAGATGTTGGGAATTATGCATTCTAATATGACCTGTTTCAAACGCTTTCTAAATCCGTGGTAAAATATGGTTGTGTGATTCCAACGTCATAGACGTCAGACGACTTGTTTGGAAAAGTCATAGTAACAACAAGCTTATGGATGCTCGCTGGTCATGTTTTGGTCTTTTTGGTCAGATTTTTGGAATCCTCGGATTTTATCCATTTCTTAAACATTAAATTTTTTGCCCATGAACCCCCACTTTTTCTTTTATAATTCAATCATATAAACCTTTAAATGGTATTTGACAAAATGTTATGAAATCCTTTTTATTTTTGCATACATTTTTGAGAGACTGAAGTTGTCAATGCAAAGACAATGAAAAATCTAGAGAAAACCCATTTCCTGCAAATTTTCAAGGCCTTATATAGCTCTAAAATGAGCACATGAACCTATATTTTTTTTCTTGCTTATTTGTTTACTATTCATATGTTCTCTCAAACTAAAACACCTATTTCAAATCCTATTTATTTCCTATTAGACCAGCGATCATCCTTAAACGAAGTCATATTATAACTTGCGTTGTGTATTGCATATTCGTGTCCCAAATGCCTATTTTGCAGCGTTTCAAAATTTAGTAAAAACTGTCCTATTCGAATAGAAAAAATTTTCCATGGTAGGCCCTTTATGCCGATATTGTAACACTCGCTGTCACTCGTGGCAAAATATTTGACACAAAGGGCATACACGTTGATAAAATACTATATTTTGAAGCCACTTTGAATTGTTTCTCAATATTTTTCAGCATTTTGTATTGCTTTGGTTTTCAAAATTTTAGGCCTTCAGCACAACTGATGAGTCGTAAATCAACGAAATGTGCAAATTTTGTGTATTAAAATTGATATCTTAGACGTTATTATTACTACTCAGTCGGTTCCTCTTCTGGTAGACTCCAAATCCTCGAGAGTTGCCAGTATTTCGATACTAGCCCAAAATTGATACTTTTAACTATTTTTGAAAAAAAATTAAAATTTGTGAAAGCTAACTGAGTATCTATTTCGTGCATAACTCTTTCCTTGGTTGTGGCTTTACCTTATGGTTAATTTGACATTTTTTAAATTTACTTCAATGTTTTGGATTGCTATGTTGGTTCTCAATTTTTTTTTTTAGCCTTGAGCACAACTGATGAGTGCAAATCGACGAAACCTACACATGTTGTGCATCCAAATTTGTATAAAAGAATTTATTGTAATCATAGGTCTTGCGTTTTCAATTTTGAGAAATAAATCTAGCAATTATCTATTCCATTATCATCCAATTATAAATTACCAACTCATCGAACACTTTAGTAGGTCAAAGTCTGCTTGTTTTGCTGTGTGTATTTTCTCCTCTTTGTTATATCTTTGTAGTATTTCTGTAACTCTTCTTATGAATTAGCGTTGTCTTTTGGATCTAATTCTTCTGCTCTCCGTACAAAAAGCCAAAATTGAAGTTTGTTCTCAGAAGCTAACATCGAATTTGTATAACATCAGTAGAAAATACAAATTGATGACTGAAATCTGATTGTTTACACGAAATAATTGTCGCATGTTCAAATTGAATGTTTATTATTCAAAAATATAAAAGAGAAAATAGAATCTGCCCAAATTGTCATTTAAATATATTAGAAGATGAAGCTCACTTCTTCTATAAATGTCCAAAATATACTTCCATTAGAGAAGAATTTGAAAAACAAAATGTAAACATTTTTAAAATAGAAAATAATGAAAATGAATCTGAAAATCTTGCTACAATTTTGTCTCTATCGGTTCACTTGCAATATGTTGCTCCATTTATTAAAAAGTCACTTATACTGAGAAAAGTGGAAAAATAATTGCATGGTTCACCACAGACAATATATTGTCAGATTCACATATAGAGTCATATAGGTTTCATATTTTTTTTTCTTATTATGAATGTTGTATTGTACTCTATATGTTTGTACTTATATATGGTTTCAACCCTTAGGGGTACAATTATGCATTTCTAAATAAAGTTATTATTATTATTATCATCTTTTATTCCTTCAATTAAGAAAAGTAACTAAAATCAATTTATAAACATATAAAATTAGGAATATACCAATTTCAATACACTGTATGTATAAAGTCAGCAACTTTAAAATTCTCTTGAGGGCTTGGAGTCAACCAACAAATATAAAGGTGATTAAAATATATTTTCTTTTTATATACCAGTTTTATATATTGTATGTAATTATTCCATCAATATTATGTTTCGTCAACAGTACTGAATGCAGAAAGTATTTTCAAAAGCGTTTACATATAGATTCTCCTTTAGGTACGAGTGAGTTGTGGAATTTCTCCACCCGAGATGGTTAAATTTTCGATTTTCAACACGCGAGCGTGTTAAAATCTAAAATTTAACTATTGAGGGTGGAGAAATTCCATAACGCACGAGTAAATTGAAGGAAAATCCAACGAACCAGCTAATGAATTGAATAACAAGAAAGGCGAAGATCTAGCAGAGAAGGTGTTAATAGGCTTGTCGATTTTAATTAGAAATCACGTAACTTTTCACATTCCATTTTAGTTCTGATTTTTCCCGTGACTTCAGCATTCTGCATAACGTTTTGAACTGACTTAAGGTTTTATAAAACCTTTTCAAGTTGCGTTAAATTTTCTTCAAAATTTCGAAATAACTGCTATCTAATTACTCAATATTCAAATTAACGGCTGGAATTGTCAAATTTTAAAAACGTTATATATATATATATATATATATATATATATATATATATATATATATATATATATATATATATATATATTCTAGGTCGGATTTTATTTTAATTAATATTGTTTATTTACAAAATGTGACATATATTCTATGGCGGATTTTATTATATTAAATATTATTAAACTAACCCGCTTTGTTTTATTCTATATATGATAATGTAACTGACCTGATTTATTTTATTCTATATATGCTAATGTTACCGGCCTGATTTGTTTATCGAGTTGATTACAACACTGCCAAGATGTTCTGGTTAACCATCTCATCCTGTATTGATTTATGTAAGGGAAGAATTTCTTTGTACATAACATAATGATGTATTTTAAAAATATTATCATCATTGTCATGTGCTATTCAAATTGAGAAGGTCTCTGCTTTTTTCAATTTTGTTAATTCTAATTCAATCAAAGTGAAACTATTCGTTAAGAATAGAGGCTCGCAATAGGGGTTTTACCGAATAAACATATCATTTGGGAATTCTTTAATTCTTTTAAGCTGCTCATTTGTTATATGTAAGTCTTTTTTTACTACTTGAATTTTTATAATGATTGAATGATAAAATTTGCATACATATCTCTAAATAAGAACTAACAGGTTTGTTGTTCCACATTTTCCAACTAGTTTGAGACATTATCAATGATTGTATTACAGTGCAAACGAATGGTCGTGAATTAATTAAACAACATGATAAAAATTTAACATGATCCTGCACTCCGATTTTTCATTTATCTGACGGGTACAATGTTTATCAAAAGATAACGTACTATTTTTATATGGATGATAATTAGATGTTGAGTGAAAACTTGAAAAATGAAACGATATTATTGTAAAAAGAATGGACGCTATATAAAACTAGGGATTTTAGCTGTTTTATATGTTGCTGTTGTATTAGGTACCCTAGTATTTAGGGGAATAAGTGCTTTATCTTCATCAGAACAAATTCACAGCAGACATCGCAGGGATCTTACATCAGGTAGATATACATTAGTTACAGTCTTGTTAAGTTTTATACTTTCCGATTAGGTAATCCAGTATTTACCGGGTTTGAATGTATTTGAATAGGTTCACAACATATATTGAAGGGGTCGGACATCAGATAACGTTAGAATTTATTCTGTATCAAAGTTGTAACAGGTATTTCCTTTAAAAGAAAAAAATTAAGCTCTACTTCGGAAAAAGTTTTTATTTCAGTTTAAAAGTAAAATATTTTAATATTTTTATCAACCAGATGATCACGCATATACATACATGTAAAAATAATTAAAATCACTTAAAACAAGTCAAATTGTACATGATGCCCAAAATGTTGGGGAGCTTTGTGATTTATTTCCTCTTTGGTGAAGAAGATGACAGATGGTAAATCATAACTTAAAAATTCGAAATAAATATTTTATGTTGCATTCTTAATTTTTGTTATTTGCTGAAATGAAGCATGGGTATACTGACTTATTTTTAAGACTCATATCCCAAATAATATCCTCAAAATTTAATATCTTGCATGAATAAAATCAAAATTTTTGGGAAGGAAAAATAAAATTAATCACTTTTGGTCATTTTTAATAGAATAGAGAATGGAAACGGGGAATGTGTCAAAGAGACAACAACCCGACCAAAGAGCAGAAAACAGCTCAAGGCTACCAATGGGTCTTCAACGCAGCGAGTAAATCCCCCACCCGGAGGCGTCTACTAAATAAAATAAGTACCAATTACATGTATGACTAACAGAAATACGGATAGAATACTTTTTATTTTTGTTGTTTTGAAAGACCATTAAAATCTACTTCAATGCTAAAATTTAGTGCTTTGTAGGTCACTTCAGATTACCGCTACTTCAGTTGAACAGAGCAGGGCATGCCTAAATTTCCGCGGAGAACCTGATGTAATTCACATTTTTAAATGGGACTTAAATTTCTAGTGTTTCTAATTCTTGTACCGTCTTGTTCTTCCTTTGATTTTTACTTAAATACTTTCGTGTAAAGCAAGTTTAATATAAACCATAAAAAAAATTCTCAAAACTCAAAGATAAGTTATAATGATAATAAATGAATAAATAGAGATATTTAATGATTAATTTGATTGTAGACACGAACTTCAAATGTAAATAAAAATACTAGTAAGCATGAGACATATTGTGTATTGTCATAGTTTATGACAATAGAAATAACCAAAACTTTGTTTTAAACTTTTAAATTGTTAAGTTTTTTTTTCTTTTCTTTTTTTTTTTTTAACAATTATTCAACTTATTACATGAAAATCATGATTAGTATGGCTAATCATGATTTATATCTGGGATATTTTATTTTTAGCCTATCCATTCAAATATAAAGTTGATTTTCTTTGAAAATCGAGTGTTTATTATTTATTGCATTTAAATAGGAATAAATGTTAAAAATATATCGCGTAGGAACTGAGATGTATGACTTTAAAAATATATTCAAACAAAATTCTTTGATAGCAAATTTCAGTCCTAAAATGTGCACATTTCGTGCATTTACGGCTCATCAATTGTGCTCAAGGCCTTAAATGTTTAAAACCAAAACAACAATCCAAAAAGTTGAAGAGTTAATTCAAAAATACCAAAATGACCAAAAGGGGTACAGCCAAAACCATCTAAGGACAGAGTAAATGTGATAATCAATTAAACAATTTTTAAATTTAGATACATGAATATAAATGGTGATTGTATATAGATACGAACTTCCAATGTAAATAAATACACTAGTAAGCATGTGACAATGTGTGTATTTTCAAAGTTTATGACAATAAAAGTAACCTAAAGTTTCTGTTAAACTTTTAAACCTAAACTGTTAAAAAAAAAGGACAAATATACCTAAGGAGCAAGATTTGTTTTTTTTACTCTTTTTAAACAATTATTCAACTTATTACATGAAAATCATGTTTAGTATGGCTAATAATGATTTATATCAGTGATATTTTATTTTCAACTTAAATGTATCCTTTCAACTATCAAGTTATTTTTCTTTGAAAATCAAGTGTTAATTATTGTATTTTAATAGGAATACATGTTACAAATAGGTATATAAATATTAAAACTAAGTTGTCTGACTTTTAAAATATATTCAAACAAAATTCTTTGATACCAACTTTGAGGCATAAAATGTGCACATTTCGTCGATTTACGACTCATCAGTTTTGCTCAAGGTCTTAAATTTTTAAAACAGAAACAACAATCCAAAAAGTTGAAGATGAAATTAAACAACAAAATGACTAAAAGGGGTAAAGCAAAACCATCTAAGGACATGCACGAGGAAGATGGAATATTTAACCTTTTTGTAACTAGATTTTAAGGGGGTACCCAACACTTTGACTAAAATAGATTTGGCTCCTTTAATTTTCATACAATTTTGACAAAATATTTACTTTGACCTGTTGACAAAAATATAAAAAAATCAAGAACTTTGACCCACACAGTTTGCGGAAATTATTTCGTTGGATATATAGCAGCTTGACAACATTAAGTTTGATCACTGAGAAGCTTAATTTCTCTTTACAAATAATATGTGATTAAAACACTCAGGTGATTTTTAAAGAGTTAACTCCCTTAGGTGTTCTGTTACCCCTTAAGTATCAATTTCGGGCTAGTATCTGAGCTGGGAATTCCCTCGGGGAATTCAGTGGATTCCACCAGAAGCGGCATATCAATCACGACATAATAAACTGAAAACAACAACTATAGAAAGTTTAGATAAGTTTATCTGAAAATTTACCTGCAGTCTATTTTTAGACCTTTTGTCATTTGTTTAATTGCTGTGCGAGTTATTTGGTAAAATTTCTAATTCTCTATTTTTATTGATTATGTAATAAACAGACTTTCTGTGGATATTTTGTCAAAATATTGTAAAAAAGGAAAACGCGTTACGGAGTTATTTTGTTATAAGACTTTGTATGTAGATTCAATAACGTCAAGTGCTGAATTTAAATGATTTTTATTGGGATTTAAGCATACTAAACCCAATTTATGTAGGCTCTTAGCATATTATACTTGGACTTTATAATATACATATATTTATATACATAAATACATGTATATACAGTAACTCAAGATAGTTTATCGTGCAGCCATCCATTAGACGATGTAATTGTTTACAAATAAAACAATTTTTCATATTAGTTATTTATTATTATATATAAAGTTTACTTTTTATCATTTTATCAAGAAATTTATATATAAAGTTTAGATTTCATATTTCTGTTTTCCTATAGGCTGATTATCATTATTTCAAATTATAATTTTTAATCAAAATTTAAACATGCAGTGCGTTAATTAGGAGATGTGTCAAGTCTTAAAACATTACCTATTTCTTATAAGAACAGCTATTGAATATATTGTGTTGGTATTCCAAGAAAATATATTTGATAAAAGTTGGCATTCCAAGAACACACCATTTTGAGGTAAGTTTATATGTAAGGGTCTCATGTTGGATTAAGGAAAACTTATCACCGCCATTATTATTATTATTATTATTATTATTATTATTATTAATATTATTATTAGTGAAATAAGTGATAAATGTTTTTTTATGGGACAGCAGTTCATGTATATTAACAATAATGATATCTAGTATAATGGTAAATTATATGTTTTGTGTCAGAAAATTAAAGTTATTTTAATATCTATTTTTTTAGTGATGTATCATATCTATGGCAAGCCGTTTCACTATTTATTCTAACTTCAAGATATCTCATATAATAAATAAGATATCTCATATAATAAATAAGATATCTCATATAATATGTAAGATATCTTATAAACTTTATAAGATATCTTATAAACTTTATAAGATATCTTATATACTTTATAAGATATCTTCTAAAGTTTATAAGATATCTTATAAAGTATATAAGATATCTCATAAAGTGTATCAGATATCTCATAAAGTTTATAAGATATCTTATAAATATTTTTTATATACGATATCTTATATACTTTATAAGATATCCATATATTTTATAAGATATCTCGTATATTTTATAGGATATTTTATAAACTATATGAGATATCTTATAAAGTTTATTAAATATCTTGAGGTTAGAATAAATAGTAAAACGGCTTGCCATACATATCAGTTTTGAAATTCTTTATGGAATACTTTATAATAGCGCATTATCTTGATTACAGAACCGTTTTATAACTTCATTTAACACAACTTGAGAGTGTTCTACATTTCATTTTCAAATACATCACTAGGTATTGTTTGCAAGCTTTGGGATTATAATAGTACAAATTTCAAATAGAATATTTCGATGTGAAGAAAATATAATGAGATTTTTTTATCTTTTGATTATGCAGTCTATTAGGGGAATTGTCTACAAAAGTTATTTTTGTTTATTAAACAGAGCGATTTTGTATTTTAATTTCCAGTAACCTAAAACATTTAAAGGTTTGATTAATTCAAAGTTAACTTCTTTCGTGCAACAGGTGTCCTAAATATTTCTTATATTTCTTCACTGCGTTGTCTATGTGAGGAAAACCGGTTATGGAGTAAAGTTACAAAGAAAGCACAAAACAATAAGTATGTAACCAAACACACATCCAGAGCTTACAACACAGTCTTCAATTGTTAATGATTTCAAATTAAATAGTAATGGAGAAATTTTCTGTGAATTTTTGTCGTATGTAAATTGTTGTGTGTTAAATGGAAGAAATAGTTTGAAAAATGATTTCACATATGTACCGTGGTTTATCAATTGTCGATTATTGTGTATGAAAATTTAAATAGTTATAAAAATTTGGAAGTAATTAGAGCTAGTGAATTGGCCAACAAAAGTATTATTGCAGAGTCAATCGAGTCAAGATTCATCCCTGATCATTCTGTGTTAAAATGGGAAATGGAAATTGCTTTATGTGAAAAAAATTACATAGAAAATGTGCATAAAAATAAAAATGTTCAAAAGCGAGTGATTTATAATGTGAAAAATATACCAAATAATTGGTTACAATAATTGGTTACGACAAACGGGATGACGTTGACTTCCCATTTTTGAGCGGCAATATTCCAGAAGCGCCGGCGCATGGAGTATATATTTCACAACTCATACGTTATTCCAGAGCTTGTGACATATACATTGACTTCCTGGACAGAGCCCGGCTTCTGACAGAAAAGTTGCTCAGACAGGGGTACGTTGCTCCTAAGCTGAAGTCATCCTTATTAAAGTTTTATGCGCGTCATCATGACTTGGTTGACAGGTATGAAAAAACCGTTTCCCAAATGAAAACGGACCTGTTCCATTCATATTATCCCTTCCTCATATCTGATTTTACATGGACAGCATGGCGGGTGTCCTGCAGGAAGCAGAGACTGCTTACTCTTCCGGAGCACCTGAGTCTACCCCCGGTTTTTTGGTGGGGTCCATGTTGTTCATATGTTTTTAGTTTTTAATTGTAGTGCATGTATTGTTTTGGTCTTGTCTTCGTTGTTCTCCGGAGTTTGTCAGTTGTTACGATTTTTCTCTCCTTCGAATATCCCTTTGGTATTTCTTGACTTTACTTACAAGATGAAAATGTTATTAGTCAAATAAATTCATATATTGTAAATATTGAACATAGTAATGGTAATCAAATTGATATAGATAATGTTTATAACGAATTTATAAATATCATGCAAACTGAGATGAACTGCAAGCTAGAACAGAAAACAAAACTTTTAGACAGTTGTAACAATAAACGACGACGATTTAAGAAGCCATGGTGGTCAGATGAATTAGCTTTAAAATGGAACGAGATGTGCCGCGCAGAAAGCCAGTATTTGAGTTGTACTGTCGGTGGTAATAAAACTGTGTTACGAACTCTATTTTTGAATAAAAGAAAGGACTTTGATAAACTTGTACAACAGAGGAAACGTATCTACTGGCGTCAATGCCAAGATAATCTATTAAATATGAACAATAAGGACTCTAAACAATTTTGGAGAAAAATTGGTAATATTAGTATTGGTAATGAAAGACAGTCCTCCATTCCCTATGAAGTTGTATTGCCGGATGGTACTACTACAAACAATATGGACTCTGTATTAAATATATGGAAAAATTGTTTTTGTAATTTACTTCATCAAAATTCCAACAATGAATTAGCTACAAATGTAACTTTGAATGTTGAAAGTAATATAGTATGTGATTTTCTAGATAAAACAATTATTTTTGAAGAAGTTTTTAATGTTGTCATGAGTTCCAAAAATGGTAAAAGTGCTGGTATAGATTCAATTCAAGCTGAATTATGTAAAATTTATGCAGTTATTAACTTCTTAACAAAATTGTTTGATTTGTGTTTTAAAACTGGTAAAAACTGTCATATAGAGGTATTACTTTAGCACCGTGTGCATACAAACTTTATTGTAGTGTATTGAATAATAGATTGGTAAAATGGTTAGAAGAAAGGGAGATAATCAATGATGAAAAAAATGGTTTTATTAAAGGAAGGAGTACAATTGATCATGTGTCCACTTTAACATCAATTATTGAAACTAGAAAGAAATGTAAATTGTCAACTTTTGTTTCATTTATAGATTTCAAAAAGGCATATGATTCAATAGATAGATCATTATTGTTTAATAAATTAAATGATTTGGGTTTAAGTACTAAGTTTATGTTTGCCTTGAAAGCCATTTATTCAAATGTAGAGTTTTGTGTTCGTTGAATGGCAATACTACTGATGGGTTTAATGTAAAGACTGGTTTGATATGGGTTGGAAACCCTCATACGTTCGACAATTGGTTAACCTTTTTAGACACTGGTCTAGATGTAGTAAAATGGATGTAGATAGAATTAATTATAAAGTTTTTAAGTGGTCTATTAGAAAAGGCAGTTATAGAATTAAAAACTGGAGTTACCAAGTTATGGAAATGTTAAAATTTTTATAATATGGAACAATTTTGTAATATAGAAGTAAATATTCTTGATAAGAGTGCCATATTTCAATTAGAGGAAAAAATGTTTGATAAATATAAAACTGACTGGTGTAACAGAATGAGTCAATATGGCCAAGGTGATAAATTAAGAACATATAAATTGTTTAAATTTTCATATTTTACTGAACAATATTTGTTGCAAAATATACCTTTACGTTTTCGTAGTGCATTTGCAAAATTTAGATGTGGTGTAGCACCTTTAAAGATTGAAACTGGTCGTTATGAAAGGTTAGCATTAAACGAAAGATTATGTCTCAGTTGTAATGATATAGAGGATGAAAAACATGTATTATTAACATGCCCATTGTATGATGATCTAAGACAGTCACTATTTTTAGATATTATTAGTTATAATGAAAATTTTTTGTCATTGTCTGATGATGATAAATTTATATTTTTATTTAATAATGAAAATGTATGTAGCCTAGTTGCCAAAACCTGCCATAGTATTTTACTTGGAAGAAACCGTATTTTATATCATTAATCTATGATACTTTTTATAAATTGTACCTTTTTTTAACTGTATTTAAGATGTATATATTACTATGTTCTCAATAGTCTCTCATAATTCTTTTTAGAATGGCTCATGCATTTTAATTTGTATGTTTTATCTCTTATTGTTATCATGTTTTATATGAATGTATGTAACACGACCATACTTTCCTGACTTGGGACAACGCATAATATGATATGCCCTTTTCCAACGTCGAGTGTTATTTTGTTGACAGTACCTTACTTTGTTTACTCTGTTTTTATGTCGCTTTATTCTAAGTGTTTTACTGTAGTACGAACGCATTGAAGTAATTATTTATTGCCACTGATTTTAAATAAATATTGTTTGTAATATTTTTGTATCACTAAACGTGGATTTTGGATGAAGGATGTGTGGTGAAAAAGGTTATAAACGAGGACCCTGATTTACCTGCTCTCTTTTCGTTTTCTTTTTTTAAATGATGGGATTTGTACTATTTGCCGTTAAGTTTGTTGAATTTTGGACACAAGTCTCTCCGAGGGGCCATTTGGCTCTAACTATTCTGTCACTTTTTGTTGAAGATTAAACAACGACCCTTCTGGTGTAGGGCATCTTTTCCCTTGTTCTGCGATTTTTTTTCTTTTTTAGTGCCGCTAAAAATTAAATTTAGTTGACCTTCTTCATGAAAAGGAGTTGTTTATACCTTGTTTTATTATTTGATGTTCATTTTTTATGTACTTTACCAATTCTTCAATGTCTTCAATGTGATTCTTAAAAAAGGACCATTTATTACACACATTAAAATTAATTTGGTTAGTGTCAATTCTGAGAACCTTATAAAGGTATTACAAACTTTGTCACATAATCTGCAGGTTTTATTCATCAATAATAAATTCATATATAAAACAATTAAATCTTCAAAGAAAAACAGTGATTGATATATCGTACAAACCACATTTTTTTATGTTTCGTTAATTTGACCACAGTATTGATAATTTGCATAAATGATTGATCCTTTAAAAAAAAGAAATACCTGCACGCATCATGAATTTCATTTTCAGATATATATTGGAAACGTGTAAAAGGCGTCCAAACAAGAGTCAATATAAATAAAAAACAAAGTTGAAAATGCACTTCCGTCTTTATGAAAGAAATTCCAAATTGAATAAAACATAAAACACATAAAGGTTCTTCAAAATCCTACCGGTTTCACCCTTGTGGGGATATTCATGGATTATAAACGTTACTACTGGTTACGTTATAACGTGTTACGTTACTACGGGTTGCGCGATATAAAAATATATATTTGACCAGTTTACCTGGTAGAAAGTTATTACAGTGTTCATATACATCTTTCTGTACAGTATGAGCATTTGGCTTATAACGACTTCAAGATGAATAACAACAATGAAAGCGATGTTTATTACTGCACTGGTTAAATAAACAATAAAACGGATAAAAGGAAACATCAACAATGACACACCAATTAAGTTTCTCAAGTAAATTTGCCCAACCTCTGTTTTTTTCCTTTTTGAAAGTAATTTTATCTCAAAGCCGAACGTTTTTTAAGCAATAGACGCAATGTACAATGGCAGATTTTTGAAAGTAATTTTATCTCAAAGCCGAACGTTTTTTAAGCAATAGACGCAATGCACAATGGCAGAGGTATTAATAAATTCTAGACCGAAAAACAAAAATTAATGTAAACTAATAAATCATGTACTCTTATAAGGGACAAAATGAAAAACTGCTCCAAAATATGAAAGTGACATAAACTACCGATAATGAAAATCAATAAATTAACTTTATAATAATGCTGCTCCTTTTCTTTTCTCGTTCTAGATATACATCATTTCTTTACAGAAGACTTCAAACTTTCTTTTGTAGAAGACAACGATACTGACACAGATTGCATTCCAAGATCGGTAGACAATTTTCCCGGAAATTTCTTCACACTTGAGCAAACACAAGATGGCGGCGTGTTTCTCCACATTCTCTTAGCACTCTACCTATTTGGGGCACTTGCCATTATTTGTGATGACTACTTTGTAGCATCTTTAGAAGTTATTTGTGATGGTAAGAAACAAGGTCCCGGGAAGGGACAGGTATTAAGTTATTACCACAACCATTTGTTGTACTTTTACCATTCGCTCAGTTGCTAGTTTTTCGATAATAGCCGGTAACTGATACTTGAAATTTACTGTTTCAAATATGTTAAATTTTGTTAAAACTTAGGAGTTTCTCATGAATCTTCTGTTTTGGAGGTATTTTTTGCTCGCCTATATATCGAGTAAACTTAAACAGATATAAACATTAGTTTTGACATAATTACCTCATAAAATGTAGATCAATCGGAGTGAAATAAAAAGGAAATGTCATACTTGGTTTTTGTAATTTTCAATAGTATAGTTTTTGAAATCTTTCATTTTTGGCCTAGATATACGAATGTACATGTATTCAGAAATGTTTTCAACTAAGCGTAATGTCATCCATTGTAATTTTTCAATTTATCTCTTAAAATATAGGTTAGTCGAAGGTAAGAAAAAGGAATGTCATGCATGGATATTCTTAATAGTGTAGCATGCGTTGACCTAGATTCTTCAGACATGTTGCGACTGTTTGAAAACGGAAAATGGACTGTGCAGTGAAATATTTTTTAGTCTTTGAAAGTCTAAAAGTGCCTGAGTTTACATAATTATCTCATCAAGTTGGGACCAATTTAAGTTAAATAAAAAAGTGATGTCATATATACTCAGTTCCCACTGTATCGCGCTTCAAACGTTATTTCAACGTAATTTTGACGCCATCTTGGAAAAATAAGTACCGCGATACAGTGGGACCACAGTATACCTGCTCTTTTTAATTTTTAAATGAAATTGACCGAGATACTCTTAAGAGATTTTTAGGTGTGCTGAAAGGGTATGCTTTATAGAAAAAACCTTTTCTTAAAAATTCTATGGCACTTTATATATCCATATTTCATCAGTCATTGTCTCATCAAGATAAATATGAAATTATATTTCTTTTGAATAATATTTATTGTAGAAAATTATTAACACATTGTAACCGATGAAATAAATTATTTTTTTTCAGAATTGAATCTTAAAGAAGATGTTGCTGGGGCGACATTCATGGCGGCCGGCAGTTCAGCCCCGGAATTTTTTACAGCATTGATTGGTAATTTAGACTTAGGGCTTTATGTTTCATTTTCTCTGAAAATACACTGTGTAACATCCATAGTTTGATAAAATAGTTGATCATGGATGTTATTTTTAGACAAAGTATGTTACATGTACATAACTTTCCGGTAACATTTGGGTATTTATTTTATCACGTTCTTTGTCTAGGTACATTTCAATATATTAAAAATTGATTTAAACTTAACAAGTTATACAAATTTAAGCTAATCCCTCTCCACTTTTGGGATGTGTGACGTACTAACATCATTTAACAGGACCGTCACGTAAAATTGTTCCCTAAAATTTTCATCCCGAACAACCATCATGTCTTGTAGTCTGACACGCAAACCACTACACCATGGCGCTCTTATTTCATTATATTTTTGAGGCATGATTCGTTTTAAATTCACTCCTTGCACCATGTTCTCCATTTAAGACATAAAAATTAAACACTTATTCAGATGCCAGTTGTTGCTACTACTGATTTTGTATTATATAACAAATCGCATTATCTTTCCAAATGGGATATTATTTATAAAAATAAAGACTTATTACGACAAACAACTGTTTTGTACAAACCTAATTGGCATTAAGAGAAAAGAACTTAGCAGCTTTTCTGAATTTTACATTTATACAACCCAATCAATGGTAGTTTACTTTCATTACGCTGAACATTTTCTTTAATTAACATTTTACAAATACTATTTTAATACTTCTCTGATAAATAATTAACTACAAATTGCTATAAACCGGTTGGGTTACCATAAGAAAAGATAAAACAACCATCTTCTCCTCTGTTAGGTTTCTTTAAAATTCTGTTATCAGCTGATAAAATACATTTCTAGCTCCGCACAGAATCAACAGATCAATGTTGTAGACTTTAATTTCTACTTCAATTCTTCCGAGCAGATTATGGATCCATTAATAAACCATTTTAATTTATCTTAGACATTTTCCATTGATCTCGCCGAGAAAAAAAATAAGACGACAAACTAATACGCATGTCAGCTGCTAAACAGCCATAAAGACAGCCGCACCTATTTGACCTAAGTCCTTATTTCAAGTAACTACAGGTAGATAAATACATGTAGTCCCCACATTTTCATAATCATGTACCAATTATAATAAAATAAATATTATAGTGTTATTAAATATTATCTTATTTAACTTTATTATCTGATAAAAATAAACGGCATTAGTAACTTGTCATAATATACTGAGCATTAATATAATTTCCAGATATATAACGAACTAAAGTAAATTTAATTCTCATCAAGGCTATTAACTTATAATGACCAAATAAGTGGATTCTAAACGTAACCCGGGATAATATAACAAACGGGTGCGTTCGGCCAAATGTACATAGGCAGTATATGATGAATAGATTAATACATGACCTAATCCATATCGGACTGGGTATCATCCCTAGGTCAGATATTCTGATATGCTGATAAGAACTGGTAATACCATTCTCAGATTTTGCATTTTGTATTGTAACTGTACCAGACTTACACTAACCATATAGGTGTAAAATACTGTAATAAGTGTATTATTTGTTCTTATTGGAATCGTAATTTAATTCATAAAGGGAATATGACTGAATTCCTTTCCATTTTCCGAAGATTTGTTAGTACATTAGAGTTAGAAAATAGAAATATTAAATTAATAAGAACATGCTCTCCTAAATCGACGTTTTTAACATTTTCTTTCAATCTTGATATACTACAGAAACACAAAAAATAAAATCTGAAAGTAATACAGTATGCAGTAATTCAAAATTACCAATGTTATTGAATTATATTTTCTAATAACATCTAAATGATATTGTATTCAAATTTCCGAGATTTCAATATCAGGGTACAATGTCACTTGAATTCGAAATCGAATTTAAAGCGTACTTTTATGGACTTAGTTTTATCCGGTAATCTCGTGAACTAAACTTTACACGGTTGAAGTGGATTCTGATTTCCTGAAGTGTATGTACTTAGCAAACCGTTTGTTTGTTTGTTTAGTTGGGGTTTTACGCCGTTTTCAGCACATTTGGCTATTTCGCAGCAGCCAGTTTTTATTGGTGGAGGAAGCAGAAGTGCCCGGAGAGAACCACCGACCTTCGGTAGGAAAATTGGCAATCCTTGTCAATTAAGATCGGAGTCGAACACACCCCACCACAGGTGAGATTCGAACTCACAACCTCAGCGTTGACAGGCTAGTGATCATTAGTAGTCATGACGAAATACCTAGACCACTCGGCCACCGAGGCAAACCGTGTGATTTAGTTTTTGTGTTGCTTTGTTTAGTTTGCTATGTGTTTTTTATTCTTTGCCTATATATCTTTGTGGTATTTAATTGATTTGTTCCTGTTCTCCCATATTCGCCTAGTCTTTATTTAGTGATCTTATGCACTTTCCGCACCGTCTTGTGATGTTTTTCCGCCGATATTCATGGCGACACACAAACTACGGTAATAAAAATGGTAAACTACAGTGTTCAAAACAAAAGGAATGGGCAAACGTAAGACAATGAGTTAACCGAGGTACTTTAAAAGGGACAAGAAAAAAAAATGTTTAGGATGATCGCTGGTCTAATAGGAAATAAATAGGATTTGAAACTGGTGTTATAGTTTGAGAGAACATATGAACAGTAAAGAAATAATCAAGAAAAAAATATAGGTTCATGTGCTCATTTAAGAGCTATAAGGCCTTGAAAATTTGCAGAAAATGGGTTTTCTCTGGATTTTTCATGTTCTTCGCATTACAATTTTAGTCTCTCAAAAATGTATGAAAAAATAAAAAGGATTTCATAAAATTTTGTCAATTACCATTTTAAGGTATATATGAATGAATTATAAAAGAAAAAGTGGGGGTTCATGGGCAAAAAATTTCACGTTTAAGAAATGGATAAAACCCGAGGATTCCGAAAATCTGACAAAAAGACCAAAACATGACCAGCGAGCATCCTTAAACTGACAACTCGAGTAGCATTTCATATGAAATTGAAGATTTAGCTCCCTTTGGCCAAAATCTGGTCATAATGATTTTTTTCTAGTACATGTACATTAATTTACACTTATACCTTCCTAAAAGACGTACTATAAGTAATATTGATTCTAACCAATTTTAGAGGTTGTGTGTGATTCCTTTAAAGGTCACAAGGACTTTGGTCAGACTGGCTGGGGCTTTTGAAAGAAAACGGCAATAAGAAAAAGTTTATTTAATGACAGAGTAATTCCGGACTATTTCAAAACGCCCACTGTCTCTAAAGTACATTAAAGCGTAAATTGTAAAAGGTTCTATTGTATTATATATGTGTGGGTGAGGAGCACTTGAAAGTACAATGTACATGTACGTTAAGCTGAATTGGATCTTATATTACTTTCAAATCATTTGTTATTTAAACTTTTCATTACATACAATTACAATTACAATTCGTATCCAGTCATTATTTTCTAACCATACAATAACCTATTATGTTTTAGGTGTATTTATAGCCAAGAGTGACGTAGGAGTTGGGACAATCGTTGGATCAGCTGTATTTAACATATTGTTTATTATTGGTGTTTGTGCAATATTTGCAGGAATGGTAAGTTAATACGGCAATGAGAAATATTTATGTACCTTTCTTCCTGTACCAATTAACATATGTGAAGAATGTAGCCATCATACCTAACGCCAGGCGGAGCTGTTATTTAAAAATTGGGTTAAAAATATTCATTACCTATCTATAGATGATTTCAGTATCAGATCTAATGTTTACAATCGCTGTTTCCGCCCAGTGCTGCACCTAGCGTTAACGTGAATTGCTATAGAATGGGAAGATATTTCTTCATTTGCATATGAATACAATATTATATACAAAATAAGAATTATCTCTGTTCTCTTCGAAATAAAAGGCAAAGTGTTCAATGTTTTTTGCATTTTTAAAACAACTTCTAAAAATCAAAACAGATTCTTAGTAACGATTTTGTTTAATTTTCCTATTGAGATTTAGTAATTTATATATTTTGTCAGTAGTATGCAAGAAATAGTACGATTTCAAAAACTGAGTAAAGTTACCAAGGTCTTCTGATAGGAGGGCATCATACGAAACTTATACCTAATAATATAATAGCCAAAGAATAGGGAAAATCAATGATTGTAGAGGAAATAAAAAGACCACAAATCAACTTTACAAGACAAACGTGAAATATACATATAGAATAAGATACTACAAACAAAAATAATAAGTATGCACTGATCCATTACGTTGCGAGTCGGGAAACCTATTTCTCCTATTCTTGACGTGTTTAATCGGTGGGATAAAAAATACATAATACCTTAACCACTTCCCGGTGATTAAATTTCTACGTGGGAATTACCGCCCTTTTTTCTACAATTATCTGGACGATAAACTAGAGAAGTCCCGAAATGACGTCCATGTAAACAAACTACATAGCAACGACTGTTTTCTTGAGGTTTTTGTCGAAAATCATAGGAGAAACAGATTCTCCTTCAATTTACTCGTGAATTATGGAATTTCTCCACCCTCAATAGTTAAATTTTAGATTTTATCACGCTCGCTAAAGGCTCGCTTGTTGAAAATCGAAAATTTAACTATCTCTTGTGGAGAAATTCCATAACTCACTCGTGCCTAAAGGAGAATCTTTATTTAATCATCACCCTACTATAAGAAATTAAATGTAACAAATATCGATATTCCATACAAAACCGATATCAATATTCAGTACAAGTATGTTTCGTCGGCAGCGTTCAAAGATAACATAAAGAATAGATAATAATGATCAAGAGTTACAGCCACAAAAAACTTTGAACAAGTAAATCTAATCGTTATAACGAACTCCCAATAACGCAGAAATGAAGATTTGATTTTTTTTCGGTGTAGAGCCAGTAAAGTGCCCTTTCTCTAATTCTTTGGCTTTTGTCAGGGTATCCGATCTAAAATTTGAAATTCATGTGTGATTTGCTGTTCTCAATCACTGATTGGTCGATTAAATTCTACTTCGATTCTCTCTATGCGTTTATAAGTTTACGTAGCAAACTACCGGTTACGTCTGCAGTATTCCTTATAAAGTAAATACGTGTTTTACGCTAAAGTACAGCAGGGACTAAATGTCGGGGTCTTTATGGACAAACCGGGATAATCAAGGGGACCATCAGCAATTTGGTTCCCAAATCTGACGTATTTACATGTAGTCCTATGAACGAACACGGGGGTCTTGGCGAATTAAATGTTGTAACAGCTAACTTAAAAACTGTTAAAAGAAACGAATTTTAATCACCAAGCTCGAAATTTAAAGGTTTAACTATCTACATCGTAGAAATAAATAATCAACTGCCCTTGAAGTAAGGTTCTATTTTCAACGTGAGAACTGTCTCTATATTGTAGGTAGTACAACTAACATGGTGGCCTATGATGCGTGATTGTGTCTTTTACATCGTATCCGTAGCAACATTGGTAATAGTAATTCAAAATGGAGAGGTCGCGTGGTAGGTAGCATATGAAATATATTGCGGCTATTAATGAAATTTCTTGTTGAAAACAAAACATTGAAAGCTGAAACTAAATTTATTTCGGTATTGTGATATATTTTATTGCATTACCTTTTGATTTTGGAATTCAAGGGGTCATATATCAGGCTAAATCATATCATGTCCTTTGATACTCAATGATAGCTGAGAGTACGTTTTTCATTACTTTTTAATTTTTGAATTCAAGGGGTTGAAATATCAGGTTAAATCATACATGTCCCTTGAGTTGAACTTGATGATCTGCACATTGGCGATGTGTATTTGTATTTGATTTTATAATGTGCATACATTGGTTGCCTGAGAAAATAGTCTGTGTATGGCAAATTGTTTTCAACAATCGGAACAACCTCGGCTATTTTACAAGTGAAAGGAAATAGCTGAGTAGTCAGGATAGCAAATTTTTACAGCGCTGTCATGGCTGATGCCTATTTATGTCACCTTCTCAATAATAATTAATAATACCGTGTCAATGACATTATATACTAAATGTTCGTCTTTTCTACAAATTGTATTATGCTTTCAATGAAACTATAAAACCTAAAACCAAAGAAATAAAAATCCTTAGTATTCCTGTCGGATTAAGGTTTTCCTTAATTTGATTGTTTTTTGTAGGTATGAAGCAATGATTATGTTTCTTCTCTATATAGTATACATTTTCATTATGTATTGGAATAAAAATCTCGAGGATTATTTCGAAGGACTTTACCGACGAATACGAAAAATACCTGATGAACCACCGTCTCAAAATGAAACACAATCATTGACAGGCTCACAAAAATTCAGCAATGGCCTCTACGAGAGCTCAAAATCATCTGAAAAGGGTATTGAAGAAAGTAGAAATGAGGAACAAGCAGAAACATCATTTACTAAGTCTCGTGAAAGTATACTCCCCGAAGGTCACAAGGATTGTAAGTAAGATTTACGTAAAAGTTCTCTGAGACAATTTTTTAAGAATGTATATGCCTATATTGAAAAATCATCATGTGTAGTGCTAATGGATAGATTCTAGAAATAATATCCTAAATCAAATTTAAAATATTAAATGCCGAAATGGCCCCAAATCTGAATCAAAAAGATAACTTAATTATTTTAGAATATCTTTTAACACAAATGAGCCAAAGCAAAGTTTCGAAATGCACATATCAATGTAAATGTGCATCCTATAAATTTGTATTTATAAGAGATATCCTGCAGGAAGCAGAGACTGCTTACTCTTCCGGAGCACCTGAGTCTGCCCCCGGTTTTTTTGTGGGGTCCATGTTGTTCATATGTTTTTAGTTTTTAATTGTAGTTCATGTATTGTTTTGGTCTTGTCTTCTTTGTTCTCCGGAGTTTGTCAGTTGTTTCGATTTTCCACTCCTTCGAATGTCCCTTTGGTATTTCTTGACTTTACTTACTTTAGGAAAACTATTCTTACCATGACTAAGATTAGTTTATTGGTTTTTCATTAATTATTTCAAAGACAGTGAAGTAATAAAACTGAAATAAGGTAATATACCGAGTTTGCATCTAGAAGCAAAGTCTAATGATTTTTTTATGAACTCTAAGTAGATATTAACAGAAGACAGGTTGTCTCTATTGAGATCAATTTTTTGAAAATGACATTACTCATTTGAAGTTTTCTTTTATATCACAGATCTATCGTTGATTACACAAAAAAATAAAAAAATGCAGAAATGAATCCTAGTAATTTTATTTCTATGACAAAAGAGAAAATTTAATCTTACATGTAACCTTTCTTTAAAGATAGAAATTGAAATATAAGCATTTCAAACATCTTACCATTATTGCCATACAAATTAGTATATAATTTCGTGTGATGTACGCAATGTAATAATCAACCAACGATTTGCATTTTTGCCAAAAATTTGAGCCTCTTTCTTGTACTTTTAGGCAAAGATTATGAATCGCCTTGGATAATACCAGACAGTTTTCTCCTACGTATATTTTGGGTCACTATGTTGCCAGTAAAGGCTATTTTATACGTATCGGTACCAGATTGTAGGTACCCAGGGAAATGGCGGAAGACTTACCCTCTGACCTTTATTATGTCAGTTGCATGGATTGCAGGATTTTCTTATGTTATGGTTTGGATGATAACTATTGCAGGTAACATCTATGTAAATATTAGATATACCATTCCTGTTAAATTTGCACACCGAACATTGGTAAATAAAAAAAAAAATTTTCCTTTTTTTTTCAATATCATAATAGTTTAAAAAAAGGTATTTCTTATTTTTTAAACGAAACAAGAATAGGCTTCTGACTGACACACACATAAAATACATGTAATAACGTCGGTCACACCTTTTTCACCTTCTTGTTTATAACAGTGTGCTCTTTTATGTATATCTTTGAAATCCGTAAAACGTTTGAAGTTTATAATTTTTAATTTTTCGAACAGTTGTGTGGTCGTTATGTTACGTGGTACTACCCTCCAATCTATAATCTATTTCCTACTTTATGAATGCCCATTCCTCCCGATTTTCCTACCCTTCCTGAGCACCTGATATAACTCAAGTTTTTTTTTATGAAAGTTCACATTGATAGTGCTTTAGTTTCCGTGCTGTCTTGTTCAAGTTTTGTTTAGTTTATTATACGTTTTTTATTCTTTTAGTTATACATGTATCCTGCTGACTTTGTCTTTTCATTGGACTTCGAATTTGTGGACTTTTCTAGCTTTGTGGCTTTGGTTTTTTTGCCGATATCAAAGTTCACTTGGATAGTCCCGATATATATGTTTTTGTCTGGGAAATACTGGTTTTTAAAGGAACCCCTTACTAAATAGTTCTGTTGGTGTACTTCTGCCTATTTGAAAAAGCGATAATCATTTTCCGGTACTTGACAAGTAGTGCTCCTTAAAATGACGATAATGGTCGTTTTGATCTTCCGGTAAGGTGTGAATTTGGTATATTGTTGAAAACCTTAAAGGAATAGCAATAAAAAAACCATATATGTACATTCATAACTATAATATCTTCATAGCGGTATTTTTACGTTTTATATGTATAATGTAGTACTTAAACATTTAGTAATACGTTTTTTGGTTGGCGCTATCGGGGTAATCACAAAAATGTCCTCATTATTTATCTTCCTTGTCATTTGTGAGGTTTCGACGCAGGCGCATACTCTCCGAGAATAAGACTATTGTTCTTACACTGTGATGTTATTTTACATGTAGGTAAACAGCTGTATCTATCTAATACCAATAAAATATTTACATTTCAGGTGACTCTTTAGGTATTGCGGATACAGTAATGGGTTTAACTATACTAGCAGCAGGTACCAGTGTACCAGATTGTTTATCTAGTTTGTTTGTTGCTAGAGATGGTATGTAATTACTGTCAGAAAGTATCATGTGACAATGTAGAAGGTACCTTACTGGGCTATATTTCAGATTTTTATAAAATTTTGCATCTGATTATAAAAAAAATAATTGTTATTAATTTAATACTTCCCGGAAAATGCTGTATCGATTATCCCTAGGATTTTTTTGAAATTCATTTGAATCATTGAAATTTTTTTTTATTGATATATAAATTTTATTAGAGGTCACCAGATTCGTTTTTTAGTTATGTTAAATTAATATATATGTAGAGATACAAAAAGCCAAAATAAGCCTAACGCCGTCAAGTTTTTTTTACAGACAGGACATAAGGTTGAATGATTTCCACATCGAAAACGAAGCTGGTGACTATATTTATTTAGAATCGAAGTTGACAGCAATCGCGTATCGTTTAACAGAAAATTTTAGAGATTTTTTTTTATTGAAATGACTATTTAAAGTGAAATTGATGTTTTTTTCGGCAGTTCTTAGGCAAAATCTACAGTAAAAGACCTTTACTTTAAGGATTTTAAATCCAAATTATTTTTTGGCAGTTCTTAGACAAAATCTACAGTGAAAGACCTTTACTTAATTTTAATTCCAAATTATTGGCAAAATATAAAAGCTAAATATAAAATTATTTGGATAGCTAAATGTAGTTTTGAATATTCTAGCTGCATGTAAAATTCCATAAAAAACCGTAATTAAGCGGATTTAGGTACCTCCTACCCTACGTAAAAAACCAAACTAACACATGGTTCTTGTAAAAAAGAAACATATCCGTGCAGTACTGGAACATGATACAAAAATAAAATGACCAATTGTTTTGATGTTATTCATCTTGAAAGTAACTAAGGTCTTCAAAAATAATATAAAACTTAGAGATGGTATGTGATAACTGTACAGGTGGTAGGTATACTGCAGCAGATTGGTATGTAGTTAGTGGAATGAGATGGTAAAAGTATTCGAATGCCAAACAAAAACCAAATCAAAACGATGAAAAGTTACTTATTGTAATGCAGTAAAAGACAGTATCTAAACGTAAATGACATTTCTCCTTTGAGGGATAAGAAGATTTACACTAAGGGAAAGCATTGTTTATTATTTTCTCATCTTTCAACATACTTATATATATATATATATATATATATATGGGAATGTTTGAAATATTTCATTTGTCATACATACAGAGTATATAGAAAGCAGGATATGAATCTGGAAATACGTGACTGTATAATGCTATTTCATGGACGGAAACGTGGAAAACATTTTTTGAACGAGGCACTTATACCTATTGATAAACAATACATGTAGTTCAATGAAAATGGACTTGGACTTGAATCATCTGTTAAATCAAGTTTTTTAATTTCAAATTTTTAAATTCGACTCAGTTATAAAAATTACATAAATACTTCCCCGTTATGGCCGTTTTAAATTTGTGTATATTGAAACTTCATTGTAAGAAGCGATAAATGTAACAATGGTAAAATATAGTTGTCTCTTTTAAGACTGTATTTTATCCCAAGTTCAGTTGCTAGTATTTCGATAATAGCCCGAAATCGATGCTTTAAATTTACTGTTGCAACATTTTTTTAATTTGCAGAAACTATGTAGTATCTGCCTCATGCACAGCTCTGTCCTTAGATGGTTATGGCCTTTCCCCTTTTGGTCATTTTGGCACTTTTGAATTTGCTCTGTAACATTTTGGATTCTTGTTTTGGTTTTCAACATTTTAGGCATTGAGCACAACTGTTGAGTCGTAAATCTACGAAATTTGCACATTTTGTGCATCAAAATTGGTATCAAAAATAATTTTTAACATACTTGTTTTATGACAGATATTTCAATAGGAAAAAAGCAAGAAAAAACTTTCCCATACTTTTAGAATTCTGTTCCATTTACAATTAAAAGATGAACAAAAATAATGGAACAAAATAATAGCAAAAATCTGGTTAATGTCACTACAAATTCTGATCAATATGACTTTAAGTTGAAAAAAGCAGCAAAAGCACGGTTTCTTTGCGTAAACCTATGTCACGTGCATGTAGTCAAGTATTAATATCTCTTCTTTCTTATTATATAAACTCACTTTTTCGTATACCATACAGGTTTTGGAGACATGGCGGTTTCTAATTCCATTGGAAGCAACGTATTTGATATTTTGGTGTGTCTTGGTCTTCCCTGGCTAATCGAGACGGTCGCGGTAAACTCTGGAGACGTGGTGAAGATCAGCAGTGACGGCCTTACATACTCATCGATAACTTTATTATCCACTGTAGTGTTTTTATTACTCGCTATGTTTTTCACTAAATGGACTTTAAACAAAATCTTTGGATGTATTTGTCTGACGGCTTACGTTATAGTTATAACGTTTTCTGTTTTATATGAACTTAATGTATTCGGAACTTTTGTAGCAGATATTTGTCCAAGAGGCGAATAACTACTAAAAGATATAATTATTTATTTACATAATCATATGATATATAAAACATTTAAAGTGACAAGGAATTTAGAGTAATTTATGAATATTGTTTTTTTTTGCAATCAGTTGATTGTCGTAGATTTTAAAATTAAGAAAAATAATTGATGCTCAAAAGAGTAGATTAAAACAGTAAAAACGAAGGGGTAAATAGAGAACCGCAAACTAATAATACAAATTCAGAGTGCAAAATCCATAAGTTCAAAAGAAAAGACCAATTCATAAACATTTAAAATCACAAAAAAAATCTTAAGCAGTAACAATGTGAACTCGCACACACACAAAAACGGAATAATTTTGGTGTTCAATAAGGATAAGTATTCCTGCTCCGTGAAGAACACCCTCACAATGTAAAATAATAATCCAAAGATACTAATATTAGATATAGTAAATTTATACTAGGTTGTATACGAGGAGTTACCTCTCATCAGCAGCATTAAAACCGAAACACTTGGAAGACCAAAAACCAAACTTGTTTTGAAACAAGAAGTACTCATAACCACAAATACCGAAATAGGAAGCCAAATTTCAACTAAGGAGATCTACCATGTGCAATACAAGAAATAAACACTTCTATTATTTTTTAATTTTGCTAAATGCTGGTAATTTCTATAAGAAATCAATGAATAATCATTTCAGACAAGTCTGACGACTGGGTTGGCGAATACCCTCGGGGACCTAGGGTCCACCATGCAGAGGCATCGTCCCAGGCGTTTCAAAATAATAATCCAAAGATACTAATGTTAGATATAGTAAATTTATACTTTGCTGTATACGAAGCATTTCAAGGAGTTACCTCTCATCAGCAGCCTCATAATGTCAGATGGTCGCGTTTATGGGAGTGTTATTTCTGATAATTTTGTTTGATGGATCGACACTATCCGACTTACAGCTATGAGAGCCTTATCTAATGTTTACATTTTGACTCCTACTAAACTATTAACTGTCCAACTAATTTTAATATTTATAACCAGCTGTCACCTTTTTGGTGATCATAATATATTGACTTTTATAGTGTGCATCAGAGGGTCATGGTAGATAAGGGGGAGGTTTAACCCCATCACTACTCTGTATCAAGTCAGACTAATCCCACCTTCTGCTGTTTCTTTGTTTTTTATAAGGTTGTTTCTTGTCTAAAGGTCTGTCGATTGGGTGGTGTTCATTAATTAGAATATCATTGTTCCTGACATCCGTCTTATTATTTATTTACATGCTTTGGCAATGGTATCAAAAGGATATGCTCTTTAAAAAGTACAATACAAACTGGAACACTGCAATATTTCTAGCATTCATAAAAACCATATCAATTGTATTGTGATAAAACTCGCGATAATTAGTAAACAAAAAGCAACATGACACGGTGTTTCTTTAAATACATTATATTTATATTGTTAGTATTCCTATTATTTTTTTTTACATTTAGACATTTGACACGTCGGAGTCCAATTGCCATTTGTATTTCTGTGAAAAAGTGGGAATATAAGTTAACGCAATACATAATGTAAAACTTTAAACTACATTTTTATAATCTTAACTTCACAAAATCACCAAATAATGATTCAATCATTGAAATCCAGCTTATTAGCTATCATAATCTTTTACAATCATTGTGTCAATTGACTTTTGCTTGGTACTATACTCATCGTTTCGTGTTGTTCTGACAGCCAATAGTCACACTGTCATACTCGCTGACATACTTCTTCGGAAATTGGTTCCTGCACGTAAAATCTGCATGATTATAAATATTGTTCTCCAAATTAATGGCCTCCATTGCGTCATAATTACCTGTTTGCATTGGTTTTATAGGTGTAAAGTTTATTCCACTGTGACTACCTTCCTGCATATTTTCATCTGTTTGTATGACATCCTTTACAACGCTGTTGTATGCTGATATTTGCGGACGCCCACTTTTGTTTGGCATATTGTTTAAGGTTATTTCAGGTATCTCAGACTTTGAATTTCTTCGCTTAACACTAAATATCAATTGAAATGATATGGAATATACCTCGGTAAGAAAACATGTACTTTCAAAATAAATTCATACATTAAATTAGTTACAATAGACGTTTAACTTTTAATCGTGCTCAAAAATTTATAGGATAAAATGTTCATATGCATTATATTTCTTGTTTGAACTGATGAATCTGTCAAAAGTTTTTAATTACGATAAAAAAAAAATAACAATCCAAAGATAGTAATATTCTATATAGTAAATTTATACTATGCTGTATACGACGCATTTCAAGGAGTTACCTCTCATCAGCAGCATTAAAACCGAAAAATTTGGAAGACCAAAAACCAAACTTCTATTAAACAAGAAGTACTCAACCAAAAATACCAAAATAGGAAGCCAAATTTCAGCTAAGGAGATCTACCATGTGCAATACAAGGAATGAACCCTTAGTATTTCTATTATTTTTGAATTTTTAATCGTGCTGAAAAATATAATAAGATAAAATGTTCATATGCATTATATTTCTGGTTTGAACTGATGAATCTGTCAAAAGTTTTTAATTAGGATAAAACTACTTATTTTTGTACCACTATTAAAAACTCTTTTCCAGATATAATATGAAACCATTTTAAAGTGTAAAATTAATTTCTTGATGACACTGAATTTTGGTGAATACGTTTTTTGTATCTATCAAACAACATTGTATTTGTGGTATTGTCGTTGCGAATCGGGGTATGACGATCACAAATTCATATCGCTTCTCATTAAAACTGGTTAACAACATATCAACTACAAAATACCAATTATACAGTCAGAAGCTATAAATTAGTCTCCACGTGGAAGTTTTGGTATACATAACATAAAACCATAATTTGTCAAAATTTTGTCCTGAAAATTATTTTTTCTGAATTTAATGAAATTTTTATTGATGAGCAGAGAGATATCTATAAATTATTCTGATGATGTCACAATATCATAATATTTTATTGTTTTTTTAAATCTACAGTTTAAAAACAAGTATTAATTTTGAACAGCATTTCCCCAATTAAACATATGAAATTTTTACGCACATAAAATCTTATTTGTGTTTAATTAATGATTTCTCTTAACAACGGAATGACAGAAAATTCAGAATTATCTAAGGAAAACATATATATTTCTGAGATTGTTCGTATAAATTTTATAATTATGGGATAAGGAATAACATCTGGACAGTATTTTGAAATAAAGTAATTTTATATGAATTGTAATTCACAAGTGGGAACTTATTTATGGCACTGACTGTAGCCTATGAAAATTCACGTTACAAACGTGCATAAGAATTAAATCTTGAATAATGCGTTTTTTTTTGGAATTCACTTTGCTAGTTCTTAAGTCTGTTATGATTCTTTTTGGTACAAATGTATGTTATGTTTTTTATTCCATTATTTATATATTTATAGAATTTGTTGCCTATGTTACTGTTTTAAGTAATTCGTCTTGTTATTTTGATCTTAAAGACATCTCTACCCATCTTATTGCTTTGGTATTATTTTGCTGATATTTATAGAACACGGTTGGTAATTCACCAAATTTGTCTGATTGCATGTTATATTCCATTTTTGTAGTCTGTGTTGACTAAAGCTATACATTAGGTTTTAACGTACAGTATTACGATAAGTAAAGTAATTCCAATCATTACTAACACTCCAAAAATTATGCCTATAATCACACCTGTAATATATAATAATAATTAAGCTTCATATTCATATATATTTTAAATATAGACACATTGTGCAATTTCTAGTTAAAAAGATTGGAAATAGGACATGTATATATGGAAACTTGGCTTGGAATTCATTTACAGTTATTTCGATTATTGTTGTGTTTAGTCTTTTATCAAAATCACAAAAATATCATGGACATGCAATTATAAGTTGTATCCCAAATCACGAATCCATTTAGGTGATGTGGTTGTATAAATTTATGAAAACATACCATAATTAGTTTTGACAACATTATTTCTGTTTCTTTCAACTGTTTTAAAATATCTAGTCCCAGTAACAAGAGATTCCGAATACGCTTGTTTGAAAAATAAGAGATATTGTTACAGCCATTTCCAGAAACTCATTTCCAGTATCACGAGTCTGACTCAAAAATTATAGTTAGAAGCAAGTTATTTCCCTTGCTGGTTCACTGCAGTGCAAGTTTGATTACAAGTATGTTGGAAGCAAAAGGATCGTTACTAGCTCCCAAGTTTATTTAAACCAAACATTACGTGCAAATTAATAAGTTTTAAAAAACAGCTACTCCTTTACTTTTCATTGCAGCGATCCAGTTCTACGTCCCGGAACATCCGAGCAAGGGAAATAACTTGCTTCAAATTTTTCAAATTTTATCAAAATCGTAATATCGGAAATGAATTTCTGGAAAGGGCTATAGATTATCATCTTTGAGTAATCACAAGCATGAATTGTCGCTAAAAATGTTAAAGTTTTTAACATTCTCGAATATGTTTAGTGTTTCAGAAATACATTTATTATTGAAGGTTTTCCGCTATATTCTCTCTGTAATGATCACATGTTAAGTTAAGAAAAATCTATGAAAATATGTTAAACTATCTCTTCTATTACATTGAAAACATCAAATTGAGTGGGAGTTCCCATGTAGTTTTTGTCGGCGGCGGCGCTAACTAACTTCTTGAAAGCTTTATATTTAAGAAGCTGGAAGACCTGGATGCTTTATACTTTGCATATAGATGCCTTATGTTACGAGGTTTCCGTCTGTCATATGTACATTGTTTTTGACCTCATTTTCATGGTTAAGTGACTACTTGAAAAAAAAATTAAGATTTTTTGTAATGTTTATTTTTCTCTTATTATGAGAAATAGGTTAACTATATTTAGTATGTGCGTACCTTACAAGGTTCTCATCCCCATCAGACAGTTTTGAATTGACCTCGACCCCATTTCAATGATCAGTGAACAAGGTTAAGTTTTGGTGATCAAGTCCATATCTCAGATACTATAAGCAAAAGGTCTAGTATATTTGGTGTATGGAAGGATTGTAAGGTGTACATGTCCAATTGGCAGGTGTCATCTGACCTTGACCTCATTTTCATGGTTCAGTGGTTATAGTTAAGTTTTTGTGTTTTGGCCAGTTTGTTCGAATACTGTATGCAATAGGTCTACTATATTTGGTGTATGGAAGGATTGTAAGGTGTACATGTCCAACTGACAGGTGTCATCTGACCTTGACCTCATTTTCATGGTTCAGTGGTTATAGTTAAGTTTTTGTGTTTTGATCTGTTTTTCGAATACTGTATGCAATAGGTCTGCTATATTTTAGTGTATGGATTGATTTTAAGATGTCCAACTGACAGGTCTCATTAGACTTTGACATCATTTATAAGGTTCTGTGGTTAAAGTTTTAAAAATATATGTAATAGGTAAATTATATTTGGTGTATGGAAATATTTTACGATGAACATGTCAGTCAGGTTTTATTGGACCTTGACCTGATTTTCACAGTTCATTGCTCAATGTTAGGTTTTTGTGGTTTGGACTATATATTGTTGAAAAATACGCAATATGTCAACTATATTTGGTGTATTTACATGGCGTATTGCTCATTGTTCACTGCCATTTTTTGTTACAATAGTCAATATCAATGGTATATCACTATTAAAGTTATTTCACTCTTAACCACAGTTATCTAGCATATCTTCATATAGCGAATAATAACCTATATAATTAGTAGTATGAACACACTATTATAGTTGTCTTCAGTAGGCCTGGCAGCAGCTTTAGCGTTCATACAGGCATCAGCAGCATTGACATTATCTCATTATTTACAGCTTAAAATTTATAATGTATGTCTGATAGCATTTACTTTCATTAGAAATACACGACAGGCGAGACATTTTTGTGTGTCCACTCTTTTTTATTTATGCGCTCCCTTGTTTTAATTCTGTTTAGTTCATTGTATATTTTTATTTATCATTTTATTACTTTTTATTCCAGATAGCTGACAAACGCCAGGAGGATATACGTATAAAATGAAAAAACCCTACAATACTAGTAAACTAACTATAATTAGAACAAAACAGCATCATCCATTATAGTTAATGTAGAAATATTTTTTATGCAAAATTCAATTTTGCATTGAGACTGAATAGCGCTGGAAGATCATATCAATTCCTCCATTTATTTTTCAAATACATGTGTATATATACATACCAGAACTTTGTTCTTCTAAGTCTTCTTTGGTTTCCTTAGTTGTAACTTTCATTGTGTTGCTGTCATATGCCCAATAATACCCATCCCATGAATGTACCATTTGCATTGATTCAAGTGTCGTCTCGAACATTAAACTGGCATTTAAGCTTGTACATAAGTCTATAGCATCCCGACAAGTTTTTTTGTTTGGATTAGTACGAATACATTTACCTGAATAAATATTGTAAAATTTGCAAATAAAAGGTCTGTTATCTCGAGTAAAGCATTTGCATTCTTTGTAAAATTATATTTAAAAAGTTGTAATCAGGCTATTAAGCAATATAGAATGCAGTTATGTTTTTAACTGATATTTCCAGACATTTTGCACTTTGTTTATCCTTTGATACACACAAAGAGATACATACCTTCACGAATAAGTTTTTTTAAATCATTTGATACTGATTTGAGCAAAACACCCTTAGTTTCTCACATTACACGTTTTTCACATCGTCCTAATCATTTTTACGACAGAGATAACTTCACCATGTCGTTTGTAAAATATTTCCGAATACTTTTGTTCTCTCATAAATAATTGGTAGCAAGATCGATAAAACAATAGGAAATTATGCACATTTTGGCTAACTAAGGAATGGTCATGATCTTTTTTTATTTTTAGATACATATAGAATAAACATATCTACTGAATTTGTCTTTAAAATGTTTGTATAATAAGTTCAAAGTTATGGACTTCTGTTTGCAAAAGTAAAAAGCAGGGGTCCATGCGTTTTTTTTTTGTGAAAATATTAAAGAAAACCTTCAATTCTAAGGTATTTCAGGAGAGAAACTATGTGACATCACAATGTGTGTCTTTTGGTATTCTCATTACCCACCCCTCCTCAATGTTACTGTCTCGTATTCCCTTCATAAATGGAAAACGTTACTCGAATTGTGTTAAACTTCACTTTATGAAACAAGCACTGAAAACAACAAATAATAAAAATATTTTGTTTTTCGTTTAGAAAGTATGTTTACTCTTACTATGCAAAGAAATATCTAAATCATGTTTAAATGAAACTGAAAGACGGAGAAAACGCAAGCGATTTAAACCATTATTTATCCTTAAAGTGTTATTCAAGGGAAAAACAGGTAAAATCCAACTTAATGGACTAAAACCTAATGATCAATACGTCATCATGTAAATCGGTTGTTTTATTACATTCAAGAACATACTGGAGTGAGGAATGCCTCCATTTTCACAGAAGTTACATAGTGGTTGTGCCAGAGTTTCACTGCTTTGAATTGGATCGAAGCGAGTTACCCTTCCGTCTTTGATTTGTACAACTGAACATCCATTCATGTCTTTCTGTTTTTGGATCTGTAATAATACTAAACAAGAATGTTTGATGCATGTAGTCCATGTACTATTATTTTTAAAGCTGCTGTTTCTACTACTAAAATCTCGAGATGAAAACTGCAATTTTAAATTGAGGCCAGTTGGCACATGATTGTGAGTTCATTATATGGTTATAAGGCTGGATACTATTAACGGACAGTAGGTGGAATCGAAATCCGAAGACAAGGCATATACACACGAACAAACACACAAAGTAAAATTATATAATGATATAACGCACAGAATAAACAAAAAAAAAAAATCGAACCAAAGAGAATTCGAGCAAGCAAATAAAAAAAAAAAATTCAGACTAAAGCACCAAAAATGTGAATTTCCACGTGAATGGAATTAAGTGCTCATTTGGAAAGTTTTTTTTCCGAACTGAAGATATTATTGTAGAGTAGAAATTTTATCATATTAACAACATCATCCCTAGAGTACTTCTTGTGCAAATTAATGTGGATTTTGACAAATTAAGCATTTTCCCAACCTTATTAAATTACCTTGCAAATGAAAAACTCAACATAAACAGTCTTGAGAAGGGACCATTTTCCCAATTAACCAACTAGTTTCATAGAAGATTTAAAATAAATTAACCATTTGCTTAAACTCTTCTCGTTTAACGTTAATTCAAAAAATTCAATTGGAATTTGAAAGAAGAAGAAATATAGGTACAATGTAAATTATGATCCTTTAAACATCGATACCGGTGCTCCGGAAGGGTATGCTCGTCATGCTCCGTTAACGGCACCCGTCATATTGCCAGTGAATGAAATTCAATGAGTTGTCACGTCTGGTAAGGCATCAATTCCAGAAGGACATGCAATCAATGAAGATATATATCTAGTCTCATGCATAAGATAGAAACTTCGTATCAGCGAATCAATTCGTGCAGACGGCCGTTGAAATCTCAACAATATGTTTAATTTTATAGTCTTTTGGTGAAGGATATTGCTGGATCTAAGTTGCTTCGAAAATTCAACCGGTTTTGGGTTGACAACAATAACAGCAAGATTGTTTTTCTAATTTTATCTTAGTTGGAAATGGTAAGTCCAAATGGTTGTTGTATAAACACAATTAAAGAATTAAAATGATCATGCAAATTAAACTAGGTGGTGTATTACATGGTTGACCACTTACTTATTACTACTGACAAGAAGATAGATTAAACAAATGTATTGTCGGAAAGGTTGAAATGTGGAATTATTTTGTACTTTTATGATTTTTAATTTTATTTGTAATAAATATATCAAATGAAGAACGTGGAAATGTTTAATCCTACATAAGTATATAAAAGCCTTACCTCTTGTGTGATAAGAATGAACAAGACACAGTTTTATAACAACATACAGTATAAAATACAATATTCTCTCAATTAAAACCATCATCAAACAAATGTGAACACATTCATTAATACGACAGATTTTACAGACAACAGACAATATATATTGTTCCGCAATACTTCAGAGTATGATGAGTTATTGATTACATACTTGTGCACATACTTTTGGATACTTCGTTTTAAGTTCAATTAAAAACTGATCTATAGGAAAGTTTAAGAGTATTTAGTTTTATTTTAAGTAACATTTTAAACAACATATTGCAGTAATAATTATTGAATTAATTTCAGGATCATAGATGAAAATATATTGAATTTAGTGTCATATTTGGAATTAAAAAAATATTCAAGCTCCCAAATTTATTAAAAACAAATTAGGGATAAAGAGGTATGACAAAAACCACCTGAAATTAGATTTTTAAAGAGAAACACTTTTGAATCTTTAGATTAGTAGTGTATAGATCTTAAATTCAAAATATGTGATAAATAGATTATAGCATGGCATTTTACATATCGGCCCTTGTTTCATCCCTCGACCAGTATCGTACCTCGGGCACAGCCCTCGGTCCGATATTGGAGTCTCGGGATGGAAAATGCCATTTAATAATCTATAAACCTTTACAATTAAAATTGGTTTCCAGTCATTATTTCCTAATCATAACATAACCTATTAGGTTTTAGCTGTATTTATAGTGACGTAGGAGTTGGAACAATCGTTGGATCAGATAATTTAACATACTGTTTAATATTGGTGTGTGTGCAATATTTGCACGAATGGTAAGTTAATATACCACTGAGAAATATGTATGGGATTTTCATCCTGTACCAATTAACATATGTGAAGAATGGGAAGATAATTCTCATTTTCATATGAACACAATGTTTAGTACAAAATAAGAATGATCTCCCTTCCCTTCGACATAAAATGCTTCTTTTAAATAACTTCTAAAAATTAAAATATATTCTTAGTTACGATTTTATTTAATTTTTTTTGGTGAGATTTAGTAATTTATATATTTTTTTCAGTTGTATGCCAGAAATAGCACGAAATTCAAAAACAGAGTAAAGTTACCAAGGTCTTCTATTAGGAGGGCATCATACGATTCGAAATTAATACCTAATTATATGATAGCTTAAGAATAGAGAAACAAAAAGATTGTAGAAGAAATAAAATGAGCACGAATCAACTTTAGACGACAAACGTGAAATATAAATATAGTATCAAATACTACAAAAGGATAATAAGCATGGCCTGATACATTAGATTGTTAGTCGGGAAATTAAACAATGAGCCAAATCCGGTGAAATTGCAATGCCATTTAACCATCAACTTACTATGAAAAATCAAATGTATCGATATTCCATACAATAACCAATGTCAATACTCAATACAAGTATATTTCAACAAATTATGTTTTGTCGGTAGTGTTCAAAGATACAATAGGGTAGATGTTAAGCTAAACATGCTAAATCAGATCAAATCGATGATCCCAATTGTCAAATTTGTCCCGACCATGCGGTAACAAATTTTTGATGCGGCCTGTTAAGGACTTCTACCAGACCACTAATTGGACATAGCTAGACCAAATCATTAGACATTACTCATTTGGATTTTTTTTTATCACAGATCTATCGTTGATTATACAAAAAAATGCAGAAATGAATTCTAGTAATTATAAAATTTAATGTTGACCTTTGTTTGGGAAATTGCCTATATTACCATCCACACAAATTAGCATATAATTTCTTGTGATGTACACAATGTTATAATCAGCCAACGATTTGCATGTTTGCAAAATTTAGAGCCTCTTTCTTGTAATTCTACAAACGCAGCCGAATCGACCAACCGGATGAGATATATGTGATAGAAGTTCCTCGAATGTTCCCCAATGTTCTGAGCTTTGTTTTAAACCTGACATCATATTCTAAATTAAAGTTCACGTAATGGTATTACACAACAATGATTCTCTCTTTACAACCGATCGATAATTGTGAATAAACTGAAAAATACCCTACATGGTGGATAATGTTGTATATAAAATGGGCAAAATACATGTAGCTATACATGACTATTTTTTAACGTAGGTTTTAAATATACCTTTTGATCTTTAGGTTGAAAAAAGTACAATTCTAAGGGCAACGGTGATAAACCAACTTAAAAAAATCATAAGGAAAGGGGGCCAACATAGTCATATGACTATTTTGAGGGTGTTTCAAACATGCCGTTGGAATTTTGATTAGAAAAAAGTACACTTTTTTGCGGTATTAACAACTTAAACAAAAATAAAATGCAGAAATGAATTCTAGTAATTTTATTTCTATCACAAAAGAGAAAATTTAATGTTAACCTTTCTTTGAAGATTGAAATTGAAATATAAGAATTCAAACACCCGTGTTAAATAAATTACCATTATTGCCATACAAATAAATATATAATTTCGTGGGATGTATGCAATGTTATAACCAACCAACGATTTGCATTTTTGCAAAATTTAGTGCCAATTCTTGTACTTTTAGGCAAAGATTATGAATCACCTTGGATAATACCAGACAGTTTTCTCCTACGCATATTTTGGATCCCTATGTTGTCAGTGTAGGCTATTTTATACGTATCGGTACCAGATTGTAGGTACCCAGAAAAATGGCGGAAGACTTACCCTTTGACCTTTATTATGTCAGTTGCATAGATTGCAGGATTTTCTTATGTTATAGTTTGGATGATAACTATTGCAGGTAAAAGCTATTTAGATATTATATATATCATTCCGGTTTCACTACACATACTCAATTTGCACCCTAAACATTGGTAAATACAAAAATTATTTTTTTTTCATTTTTGTTTCAACATCATAATAGCATTAAAAAAAAAATTTTGTCTTATTTTTTAAACGAAAAAAACCAGGCATTTTCTGACTGACACACACATAAAAATACATGTAATTACGTCCGTAACACCCTTTTCACCTTCTTGTTTATAAGAATGTGCTCTTTTATGTTTTTAATCCGTAAAACGTTTAAAGTTTATAATCTTTAATTTTTCGAAAATTTGTGTGGTGGTACCGTAGTGGTCGTTATGTTTCATGGTACTGCCCTCCAGTCTTTATTCTAGAATTTATTACTTTGTGAATGCCAATTCCTCCAGATTTTCTTACCCTTCCGGAGAAGCTGATATCACGCCCGTTTTTTTGTATGGGAGTTCAGATTGCTAGTGCTTTAGTTTCTGTGCCGTCTTGTTCTAGTTTTATTCAGTTTATTATACGTTTTTTATTCTTTTAGTTATACCTTTATCCTTGTCACGTTTGTTTGTTGTATTCCATTCCCCTGACTTTGTCTATTCCTTGGACTTAGAATTTGTGAACTTTTCCCACTGTTATATCGCTTCGGTATTTTTTTTGTCGATATTTAATTATGACTTGGATAGTCCCCGTATATATATATATATATATATATATATATATATATCTTTTTGTCTGGAAAATGGATAACGCTTTTAAAGGAACGCTTTACTAATAGTTCTATTGGTGTACTTTGAAAAAGCGGAAATCATTTTTCAGTACTTGATAAGTAGTGCCCCTTAAAATGACGGTAGGCGTCGTCTTGATCTTCTGGTAAAGTGTGATATTGGTATATTGTTGAAAACCTTAAAAGGAATTTGAAGAACGGTTATAAAAAACCATATATGTACATTCAAACTATTATATCTTTATAATGTGTTTCTACGTTTTATACGTATAATGTAGTACTTAAACATTTACGTATTTCGGTTGGTGTTAGATGGGTAATCACAAAAATGTCCTCATATTATTTCTCTTCCTTGTCATTTGTGCGGTTTCAACGCAGGCGCATACTCTCCAAGAATAAGACTATTGCTTTTACACTGTGATGTTATTTTACATGTAGGTAAACAGCTGTATCTATCCAATACCGATAAAATATTTACGTTTCAGGTGACTCTTCTTCAGGTATTGTGGATACAGTAATGGGTACCAGTGTACCAGATTGTTTATCTAGTTTGTTTATTGCTAGAGATGGTATGTAAAATTACTGTCAGAAGGTATCATGTGACAATGTAGAAGATTACCTAATGGGGCTATATTTCAGATTTTTATAAAATTTTGCATCTGATTATAAAAAAATAATTGTTATTAATTTAATACTTCCCGAAAAATTCTGTATCAATTATCCCTAGGATTTTTTTGAAATTCATTTGAATCATTGAATTTTTTTTATTGATATATAAATTTTATTATAGGTCACCAGATTCGTTTTTTAGGTATGTTAAATTAATATATATGTAGATCGACAAAAAAAAGCGTGAAAAAAAGCCAAAATAAGCGTAACGTCGTCACGACGGCGAGTGTTTCTACAGACAGGACATGAGTTGAATGATTTCCACATCGAAAACGAAGCTGGTGACTATATTTACTTCGAATTTAAGTTGACAGCAATTGCATTTCGTTCAATAGAAAATTCTAGGGATTTTATTATTGAAATGACTATTTAAAGTGAAATTGTTGGTTTTTTCGGCAGTTCTTAGACAAAATCTACAGTAAAAGACCTTTACTCTAAGGATTTCAAATCCAAATTATTGACGAAATATAAATCTAAATATAAAATTATTTCGCTAGATAAATGTAGTTTTGAATATTCTAGCTGCATGTAAAATTTCATAAAAAATATGTAATTAAGCGGATTTAGGTACCTCCTACCCTACGTAAAAACACCAAACTAACACATGGTTCTTGTAAAAAAGAAACATATCCGTGCAGTACTGGAACATGATACAAAAATCAAATGACCAATTGTTTTGTTGTTCTTCATCTTGAAAGTAACTGTAAGGTCTTCAATAATAATATAAAACTTAGAGATGGTATGTGATAACTGTACAGGTGGTAGGTATACTGCAGCAGATTGGCATGAAGTTAGCGGAATGAGATGGTACAAAGTGTTCGAACGCCAAAAAAAAAAAAAAAAATAAGAACCCAAATCAAAACTATAAAAATTAAAAGTTACTTATTATAATGCACAATAAGACCGTATCTAAACGTACATGACATTTCTCCTTTGAGTGATAAGGAAATTTACATTAAGAGAAAGCATTGTTTATTATTTTCCCAGGTTTCATCTTTCAACATACTTATATATATATATGGAAATGTTTGAAAAATTTCATTTGTCATACATACAGAGGATATAGAAAGCAGGATATGAATCTGCAAATTCATGACGTGTAAAAATAATTTTTTGAACGAGGCACTTATACCTATTGATAAACAATACATGTATTTCAATAAAAATGGACTTGCAGTTGAATCACTTGTTAAATCAAGTTTTTTTTAAATTTCAAATTTTTATAAAAGTTACATAAATACTTCCCCGTTATGGCCGTTTTAAATTTGTGTATATTGAAACTTCGTTGTAAAAAGCGACAAATGTAACAATGTTAAAAATATAGTTGGCTCTTTTAAGACTGTATTTTATCCCAACAGTTGCTAGTATTTGATACTATAGCCAGAAATAGATACTTTTAAATTTACTGTTACAAAATTGTAAAATTTGCAGAAACTAAATAGTATCTCCCTTGTGCAAAGCTCTGCCCTTAGATGGTTTTGGCTTAACCATTTTGGTCATTTTGGCACTTTTGAATTTGAGCTTCAACATTTTGGATTGTTGTTTTGGTTTTCAACATTTTAGGCATTGAGCACAACTGTTCAGTCGTAAATCTACGAAATGTGCACATTTTTTTGCATCAAAATTGGTATCAAAAAATAATTTTTAACATACTTGTTTTATGACAAATGTTTCAATAGGAAACAAAAGCAAGAAAAAACTTTCCCATACTTTTAGAATTCTGTTCCATTTACAATTAAAAGACGAACAAAAATAAGGGAACAAAATATTAGCAAAAATCTGGTTAATGTCACTACAAATTCTGATCAATATGACTTTAAGTTGAAAAAAAACATCGAAATCACGGTTGCTTTGCGTAAACCTATGACACGTGAATATAGTCAAGTATTAATATCTCTTCTTTCTTATTATATAAACTCACTTTTTCGTATACCATACAGTTTTTGGAGACATGGCGGTTCTAATTCTATTGGAAGCAACGTATTTGATATTTTGGTGTGTCTTGGACTTCCCTGGCTAATAGAAACGGTCGCGGTAAACTCTGGGGACGTGGTGAAGATCGGCAGTGACGGCCTTACATACTCATCGATAACTTTATTATCCACTGTAGTGTTTTTATTACTTGCTACTAAATGGACTTTAAACGAGGTTTTTGGATGTATTCGTCTGACGGCTTACGTTATAGTTATATGAACTTAATGTATGATATATAAAACATTTAAAGTGACAAGGAATTTAGAGTAATTTATGAACATTGTTTTTTTTTGCAATCAGTTGATTGTCGTAGATTTTAAATTAAGAAAATATAATTGATGCTCAAAAGAGTAAAACCGAATGGGTTAATAGAGAACTGCAAAATAATAATACAGATTTAGAGTGCAAAATCCACAAATTCAAACAAAAAGACCAACTTACAAAGGTTTAGATGCCGTAAATCTTGGCAATATCCTTCACCACAAATCGGTCAAATTAACAGTTCCGCCTTATTTCAACGATCAGTCGGTTCCCATTATTTCTTATACCTATACTACACCCATTGCATCAAAAATATTCAATCACAAACGTGCACTGCAGGACCTCAAAATCGACGATCTCAAAGCTAAGCCACCGGATTGTTCATGCAACAGTTCTCCATTCAAATATAGTCCTGCTGGCCATGTCATCACAGGAGACTTAAATATCATAGGCAATGAGTCTCTTCGTGATGTCCTTGCAAAAGGTCCTAAGTATCGCGAACCCTCATCCATAAATTGGAAATTTCAAACTACTGATGGATGCCGTGGAGGACTATGCCAGAAAATGGACCAAACGTGAACAAGAGCACATGATTCACTTTCAGAGTGGATTAAAGCTGTGAGATCGTTGATACATGTCCGAATTGATAAACTTAGAAGGACTATGAATAAAAAAGGAACATCAGTCTTCAGCAACCCCGATGCTGCCAAGACATTGTCCGTAATTCATGACAAATATGATGTTGTTCCTGCAGACAAGGCCCCTTATAACATCGTTTTTGTATGCAAAAGCTACTATATTCAATGCTTGATTAATGAACTAGGGATTGCTAGGTCACTTGGCAACCCTACCTATAAAGCTACTACACTTTCAAAGGAAGAAATAACCGACAATCATAGATCAGTCTTGTCGTCATTTGGTATTTCCATCAAAGATGATGATCTTGATCTTCCTACCTTGTATTGGATACTAAAGTTACATAAATGTCATTACAAACAACGCTTTATAGCTGGATCTGCCAAGTGTTCCACCAAACCATTGTCTCAACTTTTAACTTCTATTTTAACAGCTGTCAAAACGGGCCTCCAAAGTTATTGTGAGACAAGCTATTCAAGAAGTGGCATCAATCAAATGTGGATATTAAAGAACTCCAAAGACAAAGAATATTTTACGATCTCGGTCCATTTCAGTCTGTAACAGCATAAAAACATTTGATTTCTCTACCCTCTATACCACCATTCCTCATTCACAACTGAAGGAGAAGCTGAAAGATCTAATCCATCGATGCTTTTAAATAAAAATGGCAACAACAGATACACATACCTTGTCATTGTAGAGATAAATCATACTTTGTTAATAACCATTCTAAATCTAACAAAAAATATATAGAGGACGAAATTGTCCTGATGATTGAATTTTTGATCGACAACATATTTGTTTAATTTGGTGGACGTGTTTTCCAACAGACAATTGGCATTCCTATGGGTACTAATTGTGCGCCACTACTGGCCGACTTGTTCATTTACTCATATGAGGCAGACTTCCTTGACGGTCGTCTTAATGAAAAACAGAAGAAATTAGCCCGTACCTTTAATTTCAGCTTCCGCTAAATAGATGATGTCTTATCACTCAACAATTCACGTTTTGGGAATTTCTTACTTCTCATCTATCCCAATGAGCTCGAAATTAAGGATACAATAGACACTGCCAAGTCTGCATCTTATCTTGACCTTCACCTCGAAATTGACACCAGAGGAAGGTTGAATACAAAACTTTACGACAAACGGGATGACTTTGACCTTCCAATCGTCAACTTCCCATTTTTGAGCGGAAATATTCCAGAAGCGCCGGCGTATGGAGTATATATTTAACAACTCATACGTTATTCCAGAGCTTGTAACATATACATTGACTTCCTGGACAGAGCCCGGCTTCTGACAAAAAAGTTGCTCAGACAGGGGCACGTTGCTCCTAAGCTGAAGTCATCCTTATTAAAGTTTTATGGGCGTCATCATGACTTGGTTGACAGGTATGAAGAAACCGTTTCCCAAATGAAAATGGACCTGTTCCATTGATATTATCCCTTCCGCATATCGGATTTGACATGGACAGCATGGCGGGTGTCCTGCAGGAAGCAGAGACTGCTTACTCTTCCGGAGCACCTGAGTCTACCCCCGGTTTTTTGATTGGGTCCATGTTGTTCATATTTTTTTTAGTTTTTAATTGTAGTGCATGTATTGTTTTGGTCTTGTCTTCGTTGTTCAGTTTGTCAGTTGTTACGATTTTTCTCCCCTTCGAATATCCCTTTGGTATTTCTTGACTTTACGTACAGCTATGAGAGCCATATTTAATGTTTACATTTTGACTCCTTCTAAATTATTAACTGTTCAACTAATTTTAATATTTATAACCAGCTGTCACCTTTTCGGTAATCATAATATATTGAATTTTATAGTGTGCATCAGAGGGTCATGGGCGAAAAGGGGGAGGTTTAACCCCATCACTACTCTGTATGAAGTCAGACTATTCCGACCCACTGCTGTTTCTTTGTTTGAATTTTGTTTTTTATTGTATGGTTGTTTCTTGTCTAAAGATCTGTCGATTGGGTGGTGTTCATTAATTGAAATATCATTGTTCCAGACATCCGTCTTATTATTTATTTACATGCTTTGGCTATGATATCAAAAGGATATGCTCTTTAAAATGTACAATACAAATTGGAAATCTGCAAGATTTGTAGCATGAATAAAAACCATATCAAATACACTGTAATAAAACTCGAGATAATTAACAAAAAAAGAAATATGACACAGTGTTGCTTTAAATACATTATATTTATATTTTTAGTATTCCTATTATTATTTTTTTTTTACCTTTAGACATTTGACAGTTTAGAGTCCAATTGTCATTTGTATTTCTGTGAAATAGTGGGAAATCAAAGTTAACGTAATACACAATGTAAAACTTTCTACTACATTTTTATAATCTTAACTTCACAAAATCACCATATAATGATTCAATCATTGAAATCCAGCTTATTAGCTATCATAATCTTTTACAATCATTATGTCAGTTGACTTTTTCTTGGCACTATACTCATCTTTTCATGTTGTTTTGATAGCCAATAGCCACATTGGCATAGTCACCGACATCCTGCTTCGGAAATGGGTTCATGCACGTGAGGTATGTATTATTATAAACATTGTTCTCCATATAAATGGCGTCCATGTTTTCATAATTACTCATTTGCACTGGTAAACTAGGTGTAAATTTTATTCCACTGTCACTGCCTTCGTGTATATTTTCATCTGTTTGTATCATATCCTTTACAGCGCTGTAGTATGCTGATATTTGCGGACGCCCACTATTGTTTGACATATTGTTTAGAGTAATTTCAGGTATTTCAGACTTTGTATTTCTTCGCTTCACACTAAATATCAATTGAAATTATATGGAATATACCTCAATAAGAAAACATGTACTTTTAAAAATAAAATTCATACATTCAATTTATTACAATGGACTTTTCTGCTAGAACTTTTCGTCCCACAAACACCCATGACCAAAAATATAATAACATGAATTGTTCATATGCAGTATGTTTCTTGTTTGAATTAATGAATCTGTCTCAAATATTGAAAGTTTTTCAGTAGACTAAAAACAACTTATTTTTGTACCACTATTGAAAACTCTTTTCCAGATATAATATGAAACCATTTTAAAGTGTAAAATTAATATCTTGATGACACTGAACTTTGGTGAATACATTATTTGCATCTATCAAACAGCATTGTATTTGTGGTATTGTCGTTGCGAATTGGGGTATGGGGATCACAAATTCATAGCGCATTCTCATTAAAACTGGTTAACAACATATCAACTAATTGTACAGTCAGAAGCCTTAAATTGGTCTCCACTTAGAAATTTTGCTATACATAACATAAAACCACAATTTTTCTAAATTTTGTCCTGAAGGTATTTCTTCTGATTTTAATAAAATCTGTATTGATGATCAGAGAAATATCTATAATATATTCTGATAATATCACAATATAATATTTTATTGTTTTTTAAATCTACAATTTAAGTACAAATATTAATTTTGAACAGCATTTTCCCTATTAAACATATGAAATTTTGACACACAAAATCTTATTTGTGTTTAATTAATGATTTCTCTTAAATACGAAATGACAAAAAAATTAAGAATTATCTAAAGAAAACATAAATATTTCTGAGATTGTTCGTATAAATTTCATAATTATGGAATAAACAATAACATCTGGACAGTATTTTTAAATAAAGTAATTGTATATGAATTTACACGGACATTTACAAGTTGGAACTTATTTATGGCCACTGACTGTACTCTATGGAAATACACGTTACAAACGTGGATAAGAATTACATTGTGAATAATGCGGGGTTTTTTGAATTCACTTTGGTAGTTGTTCAGTCTGTTATGATTCTCTTTGGTACAAATGTATGTTATGTTTTTTTTTTATTATTTATAGAATTTGTTGCCTATGTTACTGTTTTAAGTAATTCGTCTTGTTATTTTGATCGTAATGACATCTCTACCCATCTTGTTACTTTGGTATTATTTTGCTGATATTTATGGAACACAGTCGGAAATTCACCATGTCTGATTGCATGTTATATTCCATTTTTTGTAGTCTGTGTTGACTAAAGCTATACAATAGGTTTTAACTTACAGTATTACGAGGAGTACAATAATTCCTAGCATTATTAACACTCCAAAAATTATGCCTATAACCACAACTGTAATATATAATAATTAGTAAGCCTTAAATTCATATATAATTAAAAAATATAAAACCGGTTTAACCCCACCACTATTCAATGTTTGTACCAAGTCAGGCTATCATGACTCTCTGTTGTGTTCATGTTTGTGTTTTGTACTCTTTTATGTTATTTTTGCAAGGCATGTTGTCAGTTGGGTTGATGTGATTTATTGGTATGTTATTATTGACCTTTCCTGTTATCCATTTTGATGTTTATTCGAATATTGTTGTTTTATTCTTTTATCAGACAAACATCACGAACAATTTTTCCAAAACTTGTTGTTGAATCATACACAAAAACATACCATAATTAATTCTGACAAAATAATTTCCTTTACTCTCAACTGTTGTCAAATATCCAGTCCAAGTTACATGAGATCCCAAATACGCTGGTTTGAAAAAAATAAGAGCTATTGTTATACATATCAATCTTTGAGTAATTGCCGCTTAAAAATGAAACACGTCTTTAACATTTTTCGTATATATTTAGTGTTTCAGTGTGTAAGGATAAAAAGGCTCGAAAGATGTCAGAAGAGATTTGTTTTGATTTGTTTTCTGCATATATCCTATTCATTTCGATATTGTTAACAAATAAAGTATTTTTTCTCGTTGGATAACGTTTTTGTTGCTCTTTGGCAACACTGTTGATGTCGACAGGCCGTTTTAATTCCTAAGGGTACAATGATTAAATGTAATGATTGAACAGCCTTCCAAGAATATCAAAATATGTAAAAAGAAGAATGATTTCAATTTTTCCATTGTACATTATACATTATACATATCAGCCCGGTAGCCAGAATTTTTGTCATGGCATCATTCATTACTTAAATACCTTTATATTTTCCGTTCAAAATTTGATAAAAATTTACAACAAATTTCTAAGGCTCTTCCTATTGATGCAGAGGTAACCTTAGCTGAATTTGGATTTCTGTTTGTTTTAATTGTTTTGGGTTTTGATAGTTGTGCTTATTAATTCATCATTATATCTTTAACCGGATTTCCAACATTATGATCAATTCTAGACGGTATTGTGCATGGTTCGCTGGCGTTTTAAATTATTGGTGTTTGGTAATTGTTACTTACATCTTAAAACTAAGCGTGAGGTTTCCAGAAAGCACTTATTATTAAAGGCTTTTTTGTAAAATTCTGCATGTAATAATCGCTTATTAAAATACAGATATACATACCAGAACTTTGTTCATCAAAGTCTTCTTGAGTTTTCATGGTTGTAACTTTTATAGTGTTTTCAACTGTTGTTCCTATTTCAGTTTTATATAAATCAATATATATAGGAGAAAGAAAGACGGATCAATTAGAATTAAAATATAATGCCACCAAATTAGTTTATTTTTTTAATATCCAGTATCACAAGAGGTACATTTCGTAGGTCTATATGTAAATTGTCTCATTTTATTTTTATCTGTCTGTCCGTCCACCACAAAAAAGTTTGTAATTATAAAATCTCCACAGTTTACACCGGAAAGAAAAGAAAATTGACAGATTTAATTTGTAATTGTGCAATTTTACACTTTTTTCCATTAAACATTATATTTTTCCAGACGGTACTGTGCATGGGGCGCCGTCGTTTTAAAATATTGTTGTTTTGTAATTGTTACTTACATCTTAAAACTAAGCGTGAGGTTTCCAGAAAGACGCTTATTATTCAAGGTCTTTCTGTAATGATCGTATGTTAAGTTAAAAAAAAGCTTATAAAGATATGTTAGAATATCTATTCCATTACATTGAAAACATCAAATTAAGTAGGAGTTCCCATTTGTAGTGGTTTATTTCTGTACTGTCTTATTTCAATTCTATTTAGTTTATTAATATGTTATTATTATTATATTATTTATTCTTATTCAAAATGGCAGGCAAATCCCAGCAGGATTCATGTATAACTAAAAGAAAATAATAATGATAATAATATTAATAAACTAGAGGCTCTCAAGAGTCTGTATCGCTCACCTGGATTTTATCTTTTCACCTTGAGGAGGACTAAAAATGTAAGTGTTGCAGTCAATTTGGCTGTTTTTTTTATAGGGTTCTATGTTAAAAAAATTCAGCTGTGGTAGACAAATAAGTTCCCACTTGTAAATTCCCCTATACAATTTATATAAAAATACCTTATTTCAAAATACTGTCCAGATATTATTCTTTATTCCATAATTATAAAATGTATACGAACAATATTTGTTTTCTTTAGATAATTCTGAATATTTCTGCCATTTCGTATTAAAGAGAAATCATTAATTAAACATAAATAAGATTTTATGTGTCTCAAAATTTCATATGTTTACTAGTGAAAATGCTGTTCAAAACTAATATTTGTATTTAAAATTGTAGATTTAAAAAAACAATAAAATATTATGATATTGTAATATTATCAGAATAAATTATAGATATTTCTCGTTCATCAATACAAATTTCATTAAAATCATAAAAAATACCTTCAGGACTAAATTTTGAAAAATTGTAGTTTTATGTTGTGGATAGCAAAATTTCCAAGTGGAGACTAATGTATGGCTTCTGACTGTACAATTTGTATTTTGTAGTTGATATGTTGTTAACCAGTTTTAATGAGAATGCGCTATGAATTTGTGATCGTCATACCCCAATTCGCAACGACAATACCACAAATACAATGCTATTTGATAGATGCAAATAACGTATTCACCAAACTTCAGTGTCATCAAGAAATTAATTTTACACTTTAAAATGGTTTCATATTATATCTGGAAAAGATTCTTCAATAGTGGTACCAAAATAAGTTGTTTTTAGTCTACTAAAAAACTTTGAATATTTGAGACAGATTCGTCCAAACAAGAAACATATTGCATATGAACATTTTAGGTTATTATATTTTTGGTCAGGGGTGTATATGATGAAAAGTTCTAGCAGAAAAGTCCATTGTAACGAATTTAATGTATGAATTTATTTTGAAAGTACATGTTTTCTTATTGAGGTATATTCCATATCATTTCAATTGATATTTAGGGTGGAGCGAAGAATTTCAATTCTGAGATACCTGAAATAACCCTAAACAATATGCCAAACAATAGTGGACGTCCGCAAATATCAGCATACTACAGCGTTGTAAAGGATATCATACACACAGATGAAAATATACAGGAAGGCAGTGACAGTGGAATAAAATTTACACATAGAAAACCAATGCAAACAAGTAATTATGAAAACACGGAAGCCATTAATTTGGAGAACAATATTTATAATCATACAGACTTTACGGGCAGGAAGCTATTTCCGAAGCAGGATGTCAGCGACTATGACAGTGTGACTATTGGCTATCAGAACAACATGAAACGATGAGTATTGTACCAAGCAAAAGTCAATTAACATAATGATTGTAAAAGATTATGATAGCTAATAAGCAGGATTTCAATGATTGAATCATTACTGCGTGATTCTGTAAAGTTAAGATTATAAAAATGTAGTTCAAAGTTTTACATTGTGTATTACGTTAACTTTGATTTCCCACTTTTTCACAGAAATACAAATGACAATTCGACTCTGACCTGTCAAATGTCTAATGGTAGAAAAATAATAGGAATACTAGCAATATAAATATAATGTATTTAAAGAAACACTGTGACATATATATTTGTTTATTAATTATCGCGAGTTTTATCACACAGTTTGTATTGTACTTTTTAAAGAGCGTATCCTTTTGATATCATTCCCAAAGAATGTAAGTAAATAATAAGACGAATGTCAGGAAAGGTGAACAATGATATTCCAATTAATGAACACCACCCAATCGACATACCTTTAGACAAGAAACAACCATACCAAAAAAATGCAAACAGAAACATCAGATGTCGAAATAGTCTGATTGCAGAGTAGTGATTGGGTTAAAAGAAAGGACAAATATACCTAAGGAACAATAAAAAAAAAACGTAATCCATTGGAAAGACAGACCCGGGAAGACAAATGAACAGCAACAAGCACAACAAATAAACACAGAAAACTAAAAAACAATGAACAACACGATCTCCTATAAAAACCATGAGTGAACCCAGGTGCTCCGGAAGGGTAAGCAGTTGCTGCTCCGTATACGTCAATCCGGTGGAAGTCACAAATCGGTTGAGGCACATGAAAGGTTACGACAGTGGGAACAGGTCCAACATCATCTTAGGTATTGGAACACTGTAATGCTCAATCAATTCATGATGACGACCGTAAAATTTCTTAAGTGATGACATCAACTTATCCCTGATAAAACCCTGGTTAAGAAGCTTTTGTGACAGCAGTAATCATCTTTGTCGAAAGTCAGGGTAACTCACGCTGCCATTGAAAATCGGATAAACTGAGAAACGTAGACGCCATATGCAGGCGATGCTGGTATATTGCTATCCAAGAAGGGAAAATTAACAATAGGAAAGTTGAAGTCATCACGTTTGTCATAAAGTTTTGTCTTCAAACGTCCCTCATAGTCTATTTCAAGAAACAAATCCAAATATGAAGCGGACTTTGGTGTATCTGTAGTATCTTTAATTTCAAGCTCACTGGGGTAGATAAGATGTAGAAAGTCTTGGAATTTGTCGTTATTTAACGACAACACATCATCTATATAACGAAAAGTGAAATTAAAGGATTGGGCTAGTTTCTTTTGTTTTCACATAGTAACACTTGAATGAAGTCCGCTTCATATTAGTACAGAAACAGATCGGCGAGGAGAGGAGCACAGTTGGTTCCCATTGGAATGGCGATTGTTTGTTGGAAAATTAGACAACCAAATTCAACGAATATGTTGTCTATGCGAAAATCTAACATGTTTGTAATTTCATCTTCAGAATACTTTTTGTCAGAATCAGAGTGGTTCTTCACGAAATAAGACTTTTCTCTACCTAGTAGAAGAAATTTATACCTGCGTGTCCCATTTTTGTGAATGTAGCCAAAGATTTTGATTTTAGATATTGAAGTAAATTTTTGGAGTTTTTAAGAATCCACATCTGATTGACGCCAGTGGTGGAATATGATGTTTCACAGTAATTCTGAAGGCCCTCTTTAATACATGTCAATACGGATGTTAAAATCTTTGAAAGAGGTTTTGTAGAGCAATTAGCTGACCCAGCAATGTACCTTTGTTTAAACGGATTCTTATGTAGTTTAGGAATCCAATAGAGAGCAATAAACCTCCCCCTTATCTACCATGACCCACTGATGCACACTATGATTACCAATAAGGTGACAGCTGGTTATCAATATTAAAATTAGTTGGACAGTACATAATTTAGATGGAGTCAAAATGTGAACATTAGATTAGGCTCTCATAGCTGTTAGTCGGATAGTGTCGATCCATAAAACAAAATGGTCAGAAATGACACCGATAAACGGACGTAAAACTGGCATTCCGATTTGCACAGTAGTCTATAGAATCACTGCAAGTTTTGTTGCCTCTTTGGGTGATAAGACATTTAAATGTAACTGAATAAATATTGTAAAATTTGCATCTATTACATTGAAAACATTAAATTGAGTGTGAGTTCCCATGTAATATTTTATTTGTGTGCTGCCTTGAATCAATTCTTTTCAGTTCATTATATTTTTTTTATCATTTTATTACTTTTTATTCAAGATAACAGACAAACACCAGAATGATACACGTATAACTACAATGAAAACAAAAACCCCATAATACTAGTAAACTAGCTAGAATTAGAACAAAACAGTATAATCCATTATAGTAGAAATATTTTTTATGCACAATTCAAGTTTGCATCTGAGACTGAAGAGCGCTGGTACACGATATCAATTCCTCTATTTATTTTTCAAATACATGTACATATATACATACCAGAACTTTGTTCATCAAAGTCTTCTTTGATTTCCTTAGTTGTAACTTTCATTGTGTTTTTGCCATATGCCCAATAATATCCATCTCTTAAATTTACATGTTGCATCGATTGAAGTGTCCTCTCGGACGGCAAACCACTGGCATTCAAGCTTACACAGTAGTCTATAGCATCCAGGCAAGTTTTGTTGACTGATGATTGGGAACGAAGACATTCCAATGTACCTGAGTAAATATTGTACAATTTGCAAATAAAAGGTCGGTTATCTCGTATAAAGCATTTAAAATCTTTGTAAAATCATAATTAAAAAATGTAATCAGGCTATTTTGCCATATAAAATGTAGTAATGGTTTTATACTGATATTTAACACACATTTTGCTTTTTGTTTATTCTTTTGATTTACACAAATAAAAGCATATCTTCACGATTAAGTTTTTAAGTCATTTGACTGATTTCAGCCAAAATCCCTTACTTTCTAATATTCAACGACTTTCACATCAAATTGCCTAACTCTTTAACGAAAAAGATAACGTCACCATATTGTTTGTAAAATATTCCCTAACTCTTTTTTCTATCATTAGATATTGCTGGCAAGATCCATAAACCAATAAACATAACATATTCTGGCTAACTAAGGAATGTTGATTTTTTTTAATTTTCAGATACACATAGAAAAATCATATTTACTGAATTTATAATAATTTGATATTTGAGGATATTTGAATTTAATATTTGAGGAGAGAAACTATGTGACAGCACAATGTGTGTCTTGGTATTGTTATGATATTGTAATTATCATATTTATTTATCTTGGCCTAATTGTTTTGTGTGATCTTATAACATGAATACTTATAGTTGTTTACCAAATAATGTTATAACTGTGCTGTTTAGAAATCACCGGAACAATCATAAATACTGATACAATTATTAGAACTTTCTATTTGACTTACATAATAATTCTGGAATGATCATAATATACGATGTGTAATTCGAACTTCTACCATATTCTAGAAGTTTCTGTTCAACAGTTTTCTATGAGTTTCCCTTCTACAGTGATCTAGAGATTTCCGTGACGGATTAGACATTAGCATTCGTGTGTTCTCATATATTGTATTGACAGTTTTATTTACGTTAACTACATAATACTAGATTGTGATATATTGAACATAATATTCTGTTTGGATTCCCGCAACAATGAAGAATTCCGGATAAAGAAAGGACAAAAGGATCGGACATATATTTTAACAGTTAAGTTGACATTTCAATTTGTATAATATTTCTTGTAAACTTGTGTATAATAAATCTTGTCAAATTTTATTATTGATTTGTGTCTTTTGTTGGCTACAATTTAAAGGTGATTTTTGGCCGTAACAGTATTCTCATTACCCATCCCTCTCTCAGGTAACTGTATCGTAGGCCCTTCATGAAAAAGGTTACCCGATTACATGGGTTAAACTTCACTCTATAAAACAAGCACTGAAAACATTAAATAATAAAATTCAAATCTATGTTTTTCGTTTAAAAAGTATTTTCCTGTTACTATGCAAAGAAATATGTACGTCACATTTAACTGAAAATGAAAGAAAGGACAGAAACCTATTGATCAATACTTCATCATGTACATCTGTTGTTCCATTACATTCGAGAACTTATTGAAGTGAGGAATGTAATAAGTAAAAAATTAAAACTTCATTTACCTTTGCTTCCATGTTTACAGAAATTACAAAGTGGGTGTGCCTGAATTTCGCTGCTTTGTATTGGAACAATGCGAGTTACCCTTCTGTCTTTGATTTGTAAAACTGAACATCCATCTATGTCTTCGTGTTTTTGTATCTGTAATAATACTAAACAAGAATGTAATACAACATGCAGTCCATATACTTCTTCCATTACAGCTGTTGTTTCTATTACTAAATCTTTTAGATGGAAACTGTATTTTTTATTTTGAACCCAGTGGACACTTGTAAATTGATTTTATTATTATAAGGCTAGATATTACGACGGGAAAGTGCATGAATTCGAAATTCAGACAAGACAAAAATACAAAGCAAAATTAAATAAATGATATAACCCACCGAAAAATTAATGTACATGGCAAATCAAAGAGAATTAGAGCAACAAATAAAAATATTCAAATAAAAGCACTAACAATGTAAATTTCCAGAAAAAAGAACGTGAATGGCATCAAGTGCTCCTTTCGAAAGTTTTTTCGCCAAACTAAACACATATAATTTTGGAGAAATTCTGGAGAAAGGACCTTTTTACCAACTAACCAACCAGTTTGATAAAAGATTTTAAACAAATTAAACAATTTTCTGCCAAGCGCATCCCCAGGTGGCGGATAGGGAATGCTCTCTCGTTTGGGGTTGTCAGGTCCATAGTGGGTAAGGTGTTTGAATGCCACACTCCCTGCACGCTAAAGACCTTTTCTGTCTTTTCGAAAAAGAGTTGGCCAATGCCGCTTCAGAAGGCTAAAAATTATCCGACCCTAACTAACGACCCCTCTTTACAGTGGCAGTCAAAAATTGGTTCCCCTCTATATACCGCCCCATCCCTATTTGAAGTGTTTGATAAATCGAACTGGTTCTCGTCCTGAAGCGGCATGACATATTTGCTACTGGACATAAAGCAAACAACAATACAAAGAAACAATTTGATGAAACACTGCTCGTTTAATGGCAAAAGAATGCCAAAGCGACAAAACAGCGGAAAGATTCCGTAACATCGAGATTTAAAGCATGTCAAACTCATGAAAATGGAACATAAATATGTATGATACAAATATACATGCATAGCTAAAAAAACAACTTAGCACTATCAATATGAACCACCACTGAAAACCTTGGTGGGAAATCAGAAAGGTACGTATGTCCTGCTCCGTTATTGCCAGTGAATAAAATTCATTGAGGTATCAAGTCCAGTGAGGTGTCAATTCCAGAAGGACGTGACAGCAACCTGAATATATATAGTCTCTTATGAGATAGAAAATTCGGTCAATCAATTCGTGTTGACGACCTTAAAATTTTAAATATATTTAATTTTACAGTCTTATGGTGAAGGATATCGCTGAACCCAAGACGTTACTACGAAAATCCAACCGGTTTTTGGGTTGACATCAATAACAGCAAGATTGATTTTCTAATTTTATCTTAGTTGGAAATGGTAAGTCCAAATGGTTGCTGTATAAACATTATAAAAGAAATAAATTGACCATGCAGATTTGGTGGTGTATTACATGGTTGACCACACATTTATTGATGACAGGATGCGGAATTATGTTGGACTTATGATTTTTAAATTTAAAAAATAAATTATAAATAAATTTATCAAATGAAGAACATGGAAATGTTTAGTCGTACATAAGTGTATGATAGCCTTACCTCTTGTGTGATCAGAATGAACAAGATACAGATTTATAGCAAAATACAGTATAAAATACAATATTCTCCAAATTAAAACCATCATCAAACACACGTGACCACATTCATTAATACGGAAAGATTTTACAGTCAATATATATTGTTCCGCAATACTTTAGAGTGATGAATTATTGATTACACATACGTTTGGATACTTCCTTTTAAGTTCATTAAAAAAATAATCTATGGGAAGGTTTACGAGTATTAGTTTTAGTTTAAGCAACATTTTAAACAACATATTGCAGTAATAATTATTGACTTAATTTCAGGATCATAGATGAAAATGTATTGAATTTAGAGTCAAATTTGGAATTAAAAAGAATATTCAGGCGCCCAAATTTATTAAAAAAAATTAAGGGGGTATGACAAGAACCACCTGAAATTAGATTTTTAAAAAGAAACACTTTTGAATCTTTAGAGTAGTAGCGTATAGATCTTAAATTCAAAATATATGATAAAAAGATTATAACATGGCATTTTTAATATCACACTTTGTATCATCCCTCGACCAGTATCGTACCTCGGGCACAGCCCTCGGTCCGATATTGGAGTCCCGGGATGGAAAATGCCATTTAATAATCTATAAGCCTTTACAGTTAAAATTGGTTTCCAGTCATTGTTTCCTAATCATAACATAAGCGATTAGGTTTTAGCTGTGTTTATAGTGACGTAGGAGTTGGGACAATCGTTGGATCAGATGTATTTAACATACTGTTTAGTATTGATGTGTGTGCAATATTTTCAGGAATGGTAAGTTAACACACTACTGAGAAATATGTATGGGATTTTCATCCTGTACCCATTAACACAAGTGAAGATGATTCTCACTTGCATATGAATACAATATTTAATACAAACTAAGAATGATCTCCCTTCCTTTCGACATAAAATGCAAAGTGTTTAATGTTTTTTGCTAATTTTAAACAACTTCTTAAAATTAAAACATACTCTTAGTTACAATTTTATTTAATTTTCTTAGTGAGATTTAGTAATTTATATATTTTATCAGTAGTATGCCAGAAATAGGACGAAATTCAAAAACCGAGTAAAGTTACCAAGGTCTTCTGATAGAACGGCAACATACGATTCGAAATTAATACCTAATTATATGATAGCTTAAGAATGGAGAAACAAAAAAAAAATATAGAAGAAATAAAAAAAAACACAAATAAACTTTACAAGACAAAAGTGAAATATAAATATAGTATCAAATACTACAAAAGGATAATAAGCATGGCCTGATACATTAGATTGTAAGTCGGGGAATTAAACAATGAGCCAAATCCGGTGAAAGTGAAATGTCATTTAACCATCAACCTACTATAAGAAATCAAATGTATCGATATTCCATACAATAACCAATGGCAATACTCAATACAAGTATATTTCAACAAATTATGTTTCGTCGGTAGTGTTCAAAGATAAAATAGGGTAAATGTTAAGCTAAACATGCTAAATCAGATCAAATCGATGATCCCGATTGTCAAATTTGTCCCGACCACGCGCTACCAAATTTTTGATGCGGCCTGTTAAGGACTTCTACCAGACCCCTAATTGGACATCTCTTCAATTATACCGACCAATGCACGATCTTTAGTCGAATAGCTAGACCAAATCAACGTTTGCTCGATCCCAACCTGATCTCGACCAGACCAGATCGACCTCATCGTATAAGGGTCGGGTTTGGACAATAAGTTCATTCTGCCGATCAGATCAACTCGATCAAGACAGAGTAAGCGATCTGGAGACTGGTCTGACTCGCTCGACAAGAATGTTCGGGGTGGTCTACCATGCTCGACACCGCTCCACCTTTCTACCCGATAATTTGTTACATGCCAAAAATCTCGAGTAGGGATCGAGAAGACAGGCACCCGCGAAGAGATCGGGTATTCGTCGAGTATCGGTCGAATTAATTGGGTAAGGATCGTGTAGAGATCGAGTTTGGTCAGGATACAAATATATTACCCATGAGTACTCGATCATCTCGACCAATGCCTATCGCTTCCCGATCAATGTGTCTACTATTATATTTTGATTCACAGACCAACTATACCAATACCCGATCTCTGCTCGAACACTTCTCGATCTCTACTCAACCATACACGAGTATCAAGATACTATAAAAAGGTGTGCAGAGCTCTAACCACCTTGCGAACACTTGCAATTGTTCTATCTCCATGTAGATTTTTTTAGATATATGATTTTACTCAGATCTACTGTGATTCATTATTTATCAGATCAGCACAACCTTTTATAGCATTTTGTAGCGGTCGTATGCACTCGTGTATGGTCGATTAGAGATCGAGAAATGATCGAGTGTAGTAGAGAAGAGATCGAGAAATGATCGCGTGTGGTCGAGTAGACATTGGGTATTGGTCAAATTGGACTGGGAATCAAATATAATAGTAGTCGCAGTGATCGGAAAGCGATCGGGCATTGGTCGAATATAGGTCGAGATGATCGAGTACTGATCGATAATATATTTGTATCCCGACCAAACTCGATCTCTACACGATCCTTTCTCGATCAATTTGACCGATGCCCGATCTCTCCGCGGGTGCTTGTTTTCTCGATCCCTACTCGAAATTTTTGGCATGTAGAAAGTTGGGCTGTATGGAGCAAGGTAGACCACCCCGAACATTCTTGTCGAGCGAAGCAGATCATGAGTTCTTGGCTTCTAGATCCCCACTCGATTTTTTTTTATCATTTCGAACATTCTTGTCGAGGGAGTCAGACTAGTCTCCCGGTCGCTTAATCAAATGCCAGTAACTCAGAATTGCATAGTTACTTTGGGAAAAATACTCTTACCATGACTTAGATTAGTTAATTGGTTTTCCATTAAATATTTCAAAGACAGTCAAGTAATAAAACTGAAAATAGTTAATCTACCGAGATCACATCTAAAAGCCAAGTCTGCATGATATTTTTTTTTATGAACTCCAAGAAGATATTAACAGAAGACAGGTTGTCTTTATTGAGATCCTTTTTTGAAAATGACATTACTCATTTGGATTTTTTTATCACAGATCTATCGTTGATTACACAAAACAAATGTAGAAATGAATAGTCATTTTATTTCTATGACAAAAGAGAAAATTTAATGTTAACCTTTCTTTGGGAAATTGCCTATATTACCATCCATACAAATTAGTATATAATTTCGTGTGATGTACAAAATGTTATGATCAGCCAACGATCAGCACCTGATATCACCCACGTTTTTTTTGTATGGGAGTTCAGATGGCTAGTGATTTAGTTTCTGTGCTGTCTTGTTCTAGTTTTATTCAGTTTATTATAAGTTTTTTATTCTTTTAGTTATACATGTATCCTTGTCGCGTTTGTTTGTTGTGTTCCATTCTCCTGACTTTGTCTATTCCTTGGACTTAGAATTTGTGGACATTTCCCACTGTTTTGTCGCTTCGGTATTTTTTTTGCCGATATTTAATTATCACTTGGATAGTCCCCGTATATATGCCCATTGCTCCCGATTTTCTTACCCTTCTGGAGCACCTGATATCACGCACTTTTTTTTGTATCGGAGTTCACATTGCTAGTGATTTAGTTTCTGTGCTGTCTTGTTCTAGTTTTATTTAGTTTATTATATGTTTTTGTCTGGAAAATGGATAACGTTTTTAAAGGAATGCTTTACTAATAGTTCTATTGGTGTACTTCTGCATATTTGAAAAAGCGAAAATCGTTTTTCGGTACTTAATAAGTAGTGCTCCTTAAAATGACGATAGGGGTCGTCTTGATCTTCTGGTAAAGTGTGAGTTTGGTATATTGTTGAAAACCTTAAATGGAATTTGAAGAACGGTTATAAAAAACGATATATGTATATTTAAAACTATTTTATCTTTATAACAGTATTTCTACGTTTTATACGTATAATGTAGTACTTAAACATTTACGTATTTCGGTTGGTGTTAGATGGGTAATCACAAAAATGTCCTCATATTATTTCTCTTCCTTGTCATTTGTGCGGTTCGACGCAGGCGCATACTCTCCAAGAATAAGACTATTGTTTTTACACTGTGATGTTATTTTACATGTATGTAAAAAGCTGTATCTATCCAATACCAATAAAATATTTACGTTTCAGGTGACTCTTCAGGTATTGCGAATACAGTAATGGGTTTAACTATACTAGCAGCAGGTACCAGTGTACCAGATTATTTATCTAGTCTGTTTGTTGCTAGAGATGGTATGTAAAATTACTGTCAGAAGTATCATGTGACAATGTAGAAGATTACCTAATTGGGCTATATTTCAGATTTTTATAAAATTTTGCATCTGATTATAAATAAAATAATTGTTATTAATTTAATACTTCCCGGAAAATTCTGTATCAATTATCCCTAGGATTTTTTTGAAATTCATTTGAATCATTGAATTTTTTTTTATTGATATATAAATTTTATTAGAGGTCACCAGATTCGTTTTTTAGGTATGTTAAATTAATATATATGTAGATCGACAAAAAGCGTGAAAAAAAACCAAAATAAGCGTAACGTCGTCACGACGTCGATTTTTTCTACAGACAGGACATAAGGTTGAATGATTTCCACATCGAAAACGAAGCTGGTGACTATATTTATTTAGAATCGAAGTTGACAGCAATCGCGTATCGTTTTAATAGAAAATTATAGGGATTTTTTTAATTGAAATGACTTTTTAAAGTGAAATTGTTGGTTTTTCGGCAGTTCTTAGACAAAATCTACAGTAAAAGACCTTTACTATCCAGATTATTGACGAAATATGAAAGCTAAATATAAAATTATTTCGATAGCTAAATGTAGTTTTGGATATTCTAGCTGCATGTAAAATTTCATAAAAAAATCCGTAATTAAGCGGATTTAGGTACCTCCTAACCTACGTAAAAAACCAAACTTACACATGGTTCTTGTAAAAAAGAAACATATCCGTGCAGTACTGGAACATGATACAAAAATTCAATAAAAAATTGTTTTTTGTTATAGGTCTTCAACAATAATATAAAAATTAGATTGTTTTTTGTTTAGTTGGGGTTTTACGCCGTTTTCAGTACATTTGGCTATTTCGCAGCTCCAGTTTTTATTGGTGGAGGAAGCCGGAGTACCCGAAGAGAACCACTGACCTTCGGTAGGAAAATTGGAAATCCTTGTCAATTTAGATCGGAGTCGAACACACCCCGCCACAGGTGAGATTCGAACTCGTAACCTCAGTGTTGACAGTGTTGATCATTAATAGTCATGACGAACTACAAAGACCACTCGGCCACCGAGGCCCCTAAAACTTAGAGATGGTATGTGATAACTGTACAAGTGGTATGTATACAGCAGCAGATTGGTCTGTAGTTAGTTGAATGAGATGGTAAAAAGTGTTCGAAGGCCAAAAAAGACCAAATCAAAACGATGAAAAGTTACTTATTGTAATGCACAATAAGACAGTATCTAAAGGTACATTATATTTCTCCTTTGAGTGATAATAAGATTTACACTAAGGAAAAGCATTGTTTTTTATTCTCTCATCTTTCAACATAGACAATATATATATATATATATATATATATATATATATATATATATATATATATATATATATATATATATATATATATATGGGAATGTTTTAAAATTTCATTTGTCATACATACAGACTGTATAATGCTATTTCAAGACGGAAACGTGGAAAACATTTTTTGAACGAGGCACTTATACCTATTGATAACAATACATGTAGTTTAATGAAAATGGACTTGGACTTTAATCACCTGTTAAATCAAGCTGTTAAATTTCAAATTTTTAAATTCGAATCAGTTATAAAAATTGCATAAATACTTCCCCGTTTAAATTTGTGTATATTGAAACTTCATTGTAAGAGGCGACAAATGTAACAATGGTAAAAATATAGTTGGCTCTTTTAAGACGGTATTTTATCCCAAATTCAGTTGCTAGTACTTCGATACTAGCCCCAAAACCATGCTTTACATTTACTGTTACAAAATTTTTAAACTATGTAGTATCTTCCTCGTGCACAGCTCTGTCCTTAGATGGTTATAGCCTTTCCCCTTTTTGTCATTTTGGCACTTTTGAATTTGCTCTTTAACATTTTGGATTCTTGTTTTGTTTTAAACATATTAGGCATTGAGCACAACTGTTGAGACTTAAATCTACGAAATTTTCACATTTTCTGCATCAAAATTGGTATCAAAAAAATAATTTTTAACATACTTGTTTTATGACAGATGTTTCAATAGGAAATAAGCAAGAAAAAACTTTCCCATACTTTTAGAATTCTGTTCTATTTACAATTAAAAGACGAACAAAATAAGGGAACAAAATATTAGCAAAAATCTGGTTAATGTCACTAAAAATTGTGATCAATATGACTATAAGTTGAAAAAAGCAGCGAAAGCACCGTTGCTCTGCGTAAACCTATGTCACGTGCATGTAGTCAAGTATTAATATCTCTTCTTTCTTATTATATAAACTCACATATTCGTATACCATAGAGGTTTTGGAGACATGGCGGTTTCTAATTCTATTGGAAGCAACGTATTTGATATTTTGGTGTGTCTTGGTCTTCCCTGGATAATCGAGACGGTCGCGGTAAACTCTGGAGACGTGGTGAATATCAGCAGTGACGGCCTTACATACTCATCGATAACTTTATTATCCACTATAGTGTTTTTAGTACTCGCTATGTTTTTTACTAAATGGACTTTAAACAAAGTTTTTGGATGTATTTGTCTGACGGCTTACGTTATAGTAATAACTTTTTCTGTTTTATATAAACTTAATGTATTCGGCACTTTTGCAGATATTTGTCCAAGAGGCGAATAACTACTAAAATATGTAATTATTTATTTACATAATCATATGATATATAAAACATTTAAAGTGACAAGTAATTTATAGTAATTTATGAATATTGATTTTTTTGCAGTCAGTTGATTGTCGTAGATTTTAAAATTAAGAAAAATAAGTGATGCTCAAAAGAGTAAATTAAAACAGTAAAAACGAAGGGGTTTATAGAGAACCGCAAAATAATAATACAGATTCAGAGTGCAAAATCCATAAATTCAAAAGAAAAGACCAATTCATAAACATCACAAAAAAAAAATCTGAAGCAGTAACAATGTGAACTCACACACACAAAAAAACGAAGTGCTTTTTGGTGTTCAATAAGGATAAGTATTCCTGCTCCCTGTAGAACACCCTCACAATGTAAAATAACAATCCAAAGATAATAATATTAGATATAGTAAATTTATACTATGCTGTATACGACGCATTTCAAGGAGTTACCTCTCATCAGCAGCATAAAAACCGAAACACCAAAAACCAAACTTATTTTGAAACAAGAAGTACTCATAATCAAAAATACTAAAATAGGAAGCCAAATTTCAACTAAGGAGATCTACAATGTGCAATACAAGGAATGAACACTTAGTAATTCTATTAGTTTTGAATTTTGCTAAATACTGGTAATTTCTATAAGAAATCAATGAATAATCATCTCAGACAAGTCTGACGACTGGGTTGGCGAATACCGTCGGGGACCTAGGGTCCACCATGCAGAGGCATCGTCCCAGGCGTTTCAAAATAACAATCCAAAGATACTAATATTAGATATAGTAAATTTATACTATGCTGTATACTACGCATTTCAAGGAGTTACCTCTCATCAGCAGCGTCATAATGTCAAATGGTCGCAATTATACCGTTTATGGGAGTGTTATTTCTGATAATTTTGTTTGATGGATCGACACTGTCCGACTTACAGCTATGAGAGCCTTATCTAATGTTTACATTTTGACTCCTACTAAATTATTAACTGTCCAACTAATTTTAATATTTATAACCATCTGTCACCTTTTTGGTGATCATAATATATTGACTTTTATAGTATGCATCAGAGAGTCATGGTAGATAAGGGAGAGGTTTAACCCCATCACTACTCTGTATCAAGTCAGACTAATCCCACCTTCTGCTGTTACTTTGTTTGAATTTTGTTTTTTTTGTAAGGTTGTTTCTTGTCTAAAGGTCTGTCGATTGGGTGGTGTTCATTAATTAGAATATCATTGTTCCTGAAATCCGTCTTATTATTTATTTACATGCCTTGGCAATGATATCAAAAACTGAAACACTAATATTTCTAGCATCCATAAAAACCATATCAAATGTATTGTGATAAAACTCGCGATAATTAGTAAACAAAAAGCAACATGACACGGTGTTTCTTTAAATACATTGTATTTATATTCTTAGTATTCCTATTATTTTTTTTTAAATTTAGACATTTGACACGTCGGAGTCAAATTGTCATTTGTATTTCTGTGAAAAAATGGGAATATAAGTTAACGCAATACATAATGTAAAACTTTAAACTACATTTTTATAATCTTAACTTCACAAAATCACCAAAAAATGATTCAATCATTGAAATCCAGCTTATTAGCTATCATAATCTTTTACAATCATTGTGTTAATTGACTTTTGCTTGGTACTATATTCATTGTTTCGTGTTGTTCTGATTGCCAATAGTCACACTGTCATACTCGCTTACATCCTGCTTCGGAAATTGGTTCCTGCACGTAAAATCTGCATGATTATAAATATTGTTCTCCAAATTAATGGCCTCCATTGTGTCATAATTACTTGTTTGCATTGGTTTTGTAGGTGTAAATTTTATTCCATTGTGACTACCTTCCTGTATATTTTCCTCTGTTTGTATGACATCCTCTACAACACTGTTGTATGCTGATATTTGCGGACGCCCACTGTTGTTTGGCATATTGTTTAGGGTTATTTCAGGTATCTCAGACTTTGAATTTCTTCGCTTAACACTAAATATCAATTGAAATGATATGGAATATACCTCGGTAAGAAAACATGTACTTTCAAAATAAATTCATACATTAAATTAGTTACAATAGCTTTTTAACTTTTAATTGTGCTGAAAAATATAATAAGATAAAATGGTCATATGCATTATATTTCTTGTTTGAACTGATGAATCTGTCAAAAGTTTTTAATTAGGATAAAACTACTTATTTTTGTACCACTATTGAAAACTCTTTTCCAGATATAATATGAAACCATTTTCAAGTGTAAAATTAATTTCTTGATGACACTGAATTTTGGTGAATATGTTATTTGTATCTATCAAACAACATTGTATTTGTGGTATTGTCGTTGCGAATCGGGGTATGACGATCACAAATTCATATCGCTTCTCATTAAAAATGGTTAACAACATATCAACTACAAAATACAAATTATACAGTCAGAAGCTATAAATTAGTCTCCACGTGGAAGTTTTGGTATACATAACATAAAACCATAATTTGTCTAAATTTTGTCCTGAAATTATTTTTTCTGAATTAAATGAAATTTGTATTGATGAGCAGAGAAATATCTATAAATTATTCTGATGATATCACAATATCATAATATTTTATTGTTTTTTTTTAAATCTACAGTTTAAAAACAAGTATTTATTTTGAACAGCATTTCCCCAATTAAATATATGAAATTTTTACGCACATAAAATCTTATTTGTGTTTAATTAATGATTTCTCTTAACTACGGAATGACAGAAAATTCAGAATTATCTAAGGAAAACATATATATTTCTGAGATTGTTCGTATAAATTTTATAATTATGGGATAAGGAATAATATCTGGACAGTATTTTGAAATAAAGTAATTTTATATGAATTGTAGTTCACAAGTGGGAACTTATTTATGGCACTGACTGTAGCCGATGAAAATACACATTACAAACGTGCATAAGAATTACATTTTGAATAATGCGGTCTTTTTTAATCCACTTTGCTAGTTGTTCAGTCTGTTATGATTCTCTTTGGTACAAATGTATGTTATTTTTTTTATTCCATTATTTATATGTTTATAGAATTTGTTGCCTATGTTACTGTTTTAAGTAATTCGTCTTGTTATTTTGATCGTATAGACATCTCTACCCATCTTGTTACTTTGGTATTATTTTGCTGATATTTATTGAACACAATTAGAAATTCAGCAAATGTGTCTGATTGCATGTTATTTTCCATTTTTGTAGTCTGTGTTGACTAAAGGTATACATTAGGTTTTAACTTACAGTATTACGATGAGTAAAATAATTCCAAGCATTACTAACACTCAAAAATTATGCCTATAATCACACCTGTAATATATAATAATAATTAAGCTTCATATTCATATATATTTTAAATATAGACACATTGTGCAATTTCTAGTTAAAAAAATTGAAATAGGACATGTATATATGGAAACTTGGCTTGGAATTCGTTTACAGTTATTTCGATTATTGTTGTGTTTAGTCTTTATCAAAATCACAAAAACATCATGGACATGCAATTATAAGTTGTATCCCAAATCACGAAACCATTTAGGTGATGTGATTGTATAACTTTATGAATAGATGAAAACATACCATAATTAGTTTTGACAACATTATTTTTGTTTCTTTCAACTGTTGTTAAATATCCATTCCCAGTAACAAGAGATTCCGAATACGCTTGTTTGAAAAATAAGAGATATTGTTACAGCCATTTCCAGAAACTCATTTCCAGTATCGCGAATCTTACTCAAAAATTATAATTTGAAGCAAGTTATTTCCCTTGCTGGGACGTAGTACTGGTTCACTGCAGTGCAAGTTTGATTACAAGTATGTTGGAAGCTAAAAGATCGTAAGTAGTTCCCAAGTTTATATAAACTAAACATTCTGTGCAAATTAATAAGTTTTAAAAAACAGCTACTCCTTTACTTTTCATTGCAACGACCCAGTACTACGTCCCGGAACATCCCAGCAAGGGAAATAACTTGCTTCAAATGTTTCAAATTATATCAAAATGGTGATACCGGAAATGAATTTCTGGAAAGGGCTATAGATTATCAATCTTTGAGTAATCATCCGCATGAATTGTCGCTAAAAATCTTAAAAGTTTTTAACATTCTCGAATATGTTTAGTGTTTCAGAAATACATTTATTATTGAAGGTTTTTCGCTATATTCTCTCTGTAATGATCACATGTTAAGATAAGAAAAATCTATGAAAATATGTTCAACTATCTCTTCTATTACATTGAAAACATCAAATTGAGTGGGAGTTCCCATGTAGTTTTTTATTTCTGTGCTGCCTTGTTTTAATTCTGTTTAGTTCATTATATATATTTTTTTTATCATTTTATTACTTTTTATTCAAGATAGCTGACAAACGCCAGGAGGATATACGTATAAAATGAAAAAAAAACCCTTATAATACTAGTAAACTAACTACAATAAGAACAAAACAGCATTATCCATTATAGTTAATGTAGAAATATTTTTTATGCACAATTCAATTTTGCATTGAGACTGAACAGCGCTGGAAGATCATATCAATTCCTCCATTTATTTTTCAAATACATGATATATACATACCAGAACTGTGTTCATCAATGTTTTTTGGGTTTCCTTAGTTGTAACTTTCATTGTGTTGCTGTCATATGCCCAATAATACCCATCCAATTGATTTACCATTTGCAGTGATTCAAGTGTCGTCTCGAACATTAAACTGGCATTTAAGCTTGTACATAAGTCTATAGCATCCCGACAAGTTTTGTTGTCTGTATTTGTACGAATACATTTACCTGGATAAATATTGTAAAATTTGCAAATAAAAAGTCTTTCATCTCGTGTAAAGCATTTACATTGTTTGTAAAATTATATTTAAAAAGTTGTAATCAGGCTATTCAGCAATATAGAATGCAGTTATGTTTTTAACTGATATTTTCAGACATTTTGCATTTTGTTTATCCTTTGATACACACAAAGAGAAACATACCTTCACGATTGAGTTTTTTAAGTCATTTGATACTGATTTGAGCAAAACACCCTTAGTTTTTCACATTACACGTTTTTCACATGGTCCTAATCATTTTTACGACAGAGATAACTTCACCATGTCGTTTGTAAAATATTCCCGAATACTTTTGTTCTCTCAAGATCGATAAAACAATAGGAAATTATGCACATTTTGGCTAACTAAGGAATGGTCATGATCTTTTTTATTTTTAGATACATATAGAATAAACATATCTACTGAATTTGTCTTTAAAATGTTTGTATAATAATTTCAAAGTTATGGACTTCTGTTTGCAAAAGTAAAAAGCGTTTTTTGTGAAAATATTAAAAAAAGCTTTCAATTTTAAGGTATTTCAGGAGAGAAACTATGTGACATCACAATTTGTGTCTTTTGGTATTCTCATTACCCACTCCTCCCCCATGTCACTGTATCGTATTCCCTTCATAAATGTAAAACGTTACTCGATTTGTGTTAAACTTCACTTTATGAAACAAGCACTGAAAACAACAAATAATAAAAATATTTTGTTTTTTGTTGAGAAGGTATGTTCACTCTTACTATGCAAAGAAATATCTAAATCATGTTTAACTGAAACTGAAAGACGGAGAAAACGCAAGCGATTTAAACCATTATTTATCCTTAAAGTGTTATTCAAGGGACAAAAAGTTAAAATCCAACTTAATGGACTAAAAACTAATGACCAATACGTCATCATGTAAATCGGTTGTTTTATTACATTCAAGAACATACTGGAGTTAGGAATTGATATGTAAAAAAAAAACGTCATTTACTCATGATTCCATTTTTACAGAAGTTACATAGTGGTTGTGCCACCGTTTCACTGCTTTGAATTGGATCGAAGCGAGTTACCATTTTGTCTTTGATTTGTACAACTGAACATAAATCCATGTCTTCCTGTTTTTGGATCTGTAATAATACTAAACAAGAATGTTATACTGTATTTAGTCCATGTACTATTATTTTTGAAGCTGCTGTTTCTACTACTAAAATCTCGAGTTGAAAACTGCAATTTTAAATTGAAGCCATTTGGCACATGTGAATTCATTATATGGTTATAACGGACAGTAGATGGAATGGAAATCCGAAGACAAGGCATATACACACGAACAAACACACAAAGTACAATTATATAATGATATAACTCACAGAATAAACAAAATAAATATCGAACCAAAGAGAATTCGAGCAAGTAAATAAAAATAAATAATAATAAAAAAAAAAAAATCAGACTAAAGCACCAACAATGTGAATTTCCACGTGAATGGAATTAAGTGCTCCTTTGGAAAGTTTTTTTCCAAACTCAAGATATTATTGTGGAGTAGAAATTTTATCATATTAACAACATCATCCTTAGAGTACTTCTTGTGCAAAGTAATGTGGATTTTGACAAATTAAGCATTTTCCCAACCTTATTAAATTACCTTGCAAATGAAAAACTCGAACATAAACAGTCTTGAGAAGGGACCCTTTTCCCAATTAACCAACTAGTTTCATAGAAGATTTAAAATAAATTAACAATTTGCTTAAACTCTTCTCGTTTAACGTAAATTCAAAAAATTCAATTAATAGAGTAAAGAGTTTTAAAGGATTTATAATGTTTCGGTTTTAATGCTGCTGATGAGAGGTAACTCCTTGAAATGCGTCGTATACAGCATAGTATAAATTTACTATATCTAATATTAGTATCTTTGGATTGTTATTTTATAAGTTCATTAAAACAATAATCTATGGGAAAGTGTACGAATATTTAGTTGTAGTTAAATGCAAATATGTAGACAAATATTGCATTAATAAATGATTGAATAAATTTCAGGATCATATATTATGTAAATGTATGGATTTTAGTGTCATATATGGAATTTGAAAAAAATATTCAGGCTGCAAAATTTGGTAAAAAATATTAAGCCTAAAAGAGGTTACGTTTACCAGCCGAGAATAGTGGATTTTTAAAAAGAAACGCATTTGAATCTTTCGATACAAATTACACAAGTATCACTTCCTTTACTTCCAAAAAATCAATTTGTTGCAGTTTCCATGTGAAGATTTATTTATGAACTCTTCCAAACAAAATATACAAAGATAACAAAAATATGTAGTCGTTAATTATGAACATCAAGTAGTAGCACTTTAGTTGACCCCTGAAGACCTCTTGATCTAGAAGCTTACATCATTACTTTCAAAAATTAATAGAAATCTGAATTCTAGTTTAGAAGACCAGCAAAAAGCTTGAAAGGTTCTTTTTAGTATAAGGACAAGTGTGTGTCTTTGGGAAATATTTCTATAAATGTTTCAGTTAACCTTTTTGATAACCAAGACACAAATATAAACTGAGATTCAGGATACCCTGACTTGGAACAAGCACTGAATATTGGTGGGATACACCTGTTGTATTGGTACACAAGCTTGTCCCATATGTATCCTGACACTCCAGTGCAAAAAAATCCAGTCTGTTTGAGAGAGAGAGACGGTAAGAGATATATTCAATAGCTAGTAGCAGTAGAAGTTCATGACATTACTTAATTAAAACGGATAACAGGTAAGGGCAACAATGACACGCCAATCAATTAACAGGATCTAATTACAGCTCCCAGACAAAAAATAAATAAAGAACACAACACATAAACATAGAAACATCAGGGAATTAGAATAGTGTGACTTGATACAGACACTGAGAAGTTGTGGTTCTGGTTTTTCTGTTGCAAGAGATGGTAAATTATAATTATACCAGATTTAAGTGTACAGGTTTTAAAATCTTTTTAAGTTTGGAAAATGATAATTATACAAGGCGCAAGTACAAAACGTCAAATAAACACAAACAAAACTTCAGATTAAAATAGAGTACAGAATGTTTTTGTATATAGACATTTCTCCTGTTAGTGCCTAAAACAATGACATTCATGACAAATACGAATTATACAAGTCGTGTATTTTTATTTCAGGGAAGTAATGTCCATATTTTTTATGAAGGAAATATTTCCTTGATTTTTGTGTGGAGGCACTTTAATCAGACGTAGTGGTTCTTATATGGTATGTACTTTGTGTATATGTGCTTATCCGTTGCATTGAATTGTTCGATTTGTGCAATGTAGAAGTGAATCATCTAAAAAAGGTTGACATTAGCACATTTCAGAACAACTCCATAGTTTGCAACTCTATCCTTAGATGAGGTGCAGGCTTTATCATTTTGGCATTTGAATTTTCTCTTCAACATTTTGGATTATAGTTTGGCTTCTAACATTTTATGCTTTGAGTAAAACTGGTATTCGGAAACAAAATGGAGAGAGAGAGAGAGAGAGAGAGAGAGAGAGAGAGAGAGAGAGAGAATTATTGTCTGATAATAAATCAATCATCATATGAAAAAGTTAACATAAAAACTCTCCATTTATGCCCTAGAATACATATTAAAGTAAATGAAACAAATTAAAAAAAAAATAAAGGTAAAAAATAAAAGAATAAGAATAAGGACATCGGTTTCTAAATCCACGTATCATAGCATTTAATATTTAGTTGTGTATATAAAATTCATTGTCAAAACTGGGGAACATAAGCGGTGAATACCTTGGATATTCATAATTAACTTTAGCATGCATTTTATTGTATTACTAATTCCGAGAATCCACTAACGCCAAACGGGCTTTTTCTTAATTTGCTGGGACCCTAACAAAAAAGCCAAAGCGGTGACAATGCCAACTCAGGTGATCTGGAATGATAAGTATGTCCTGCTCTGTTCAAAACTAAAATAGGGGGTGTTCACATGTGGACACGTTTTAACGATAAACTATATGTCAAGTCAAGAAATACCAAAGGGATATTCGAAGGAGGGAAAAATCGAAACAACTGACAAACTCCCGAGAACAACGAAGACAAGACGAAAATAACAATCCAAAGATACTAATATAAGATATAGTAAATTTATACATGTGAAAAAGTCGTTAATCAAAATCAAGTTTATATTACGTATTTATGGTGAATAAAATAATCACTGACATTCTGCTTTGGAAATAGGACTACCTAATTTTTGAAGAGAATGACGTGTGATCGTTAGCTACTTCGTCTGGTTTGTTTATTTCATCTTCTCTTTCAGTGCTCTCCTTGTTAAATATCTCTACCAAATTTCATGCTCCCTGAAAACAAGACTTACATTTTTCCTGCAGTGTTGAATAGCTGTATCTACCAATAAATATTTTCGTTGCTGATCATCAGTGTAATAATTTGTGTGTCTAAAAGGATAAAAACGGATGCACGGTATGCTTAATGTAGTTGTGAAAGTCATACATAATATAAACAGAAATGCAACAGTTCTATGCTATATTCTTCATCTTGAATCTTCAGCAATAACCATAAAACTTACAGATGGTACTTGATAATTGTACCAGTGATAATTGGTACTATAGCAGATTTGTATGAACAATGTAGTTAGTTGAATTAGATGTTACTACTGAAGCAAATTGGTACATGCATGTAGTTAAATGAATGTTACATATTACTGGGTTATTATACAGTTTTCAGTACAATATGAAAACTTAAATTTTTCACTGTAAAGGAAATATAAATGCAACACAAACAATGTTACATGTACTAACACTATTTGATATATTTAAGTATAACCAAGTTTTGAAATATATTTATCTTTTTTTTTCAAACGAGCCTCAGTAAAATTAAATTTAAATATATGATTATCATCATTTGATATAGAAAAAAAGAAGAACGAGCTATTTCGGTAATGTACAATACCTGAATAATGTAACGTCCAGTTGTACAATATGGAAAGAACAGACTACGATAATTATGTAAAGATCTTAGAAAAAGAACAAATGATAATAAAAAACTCAAACGATGAAAATGAACATTTACTGATTCAAATATGGAGAATAAGGTCACGTCTGTACCAGCAGGACATTTCTACTTTGAGTGTCAAGAGGCTTTTAACTAAACGAAAACATTGTTTAATCATTTTTCCATGCATCATGTTCAACATACTTATATAATATTTGGCATTGCTATGCAACATATATGGAATTGTTAAAAAACTGAACTTTGACATACGCACAGAGAATATATAACGCAGGATATTGTGTATATTGGAACTTCATTGTACAAATGTAAAAATTGACATATGAGTTACAGATGTTAAATTAATTTTACAAGTGAATAAAACTTCTTATCATTATTTTGAATCGAGTCTTCAAAATGAACTTCCTCATACTTTTAGAGTGCTATTTTATTTACAGTTAAAACAATATATACAAAAATATAAAAAAAACAGGAAAACAATAGTACCAAAAGGTATTGTGACTCTCACTACAAAACCTTATCACTAAGAGTGCTTACTATGCTTTAACATTTGTCATTTGCATGTAGGCAAGAATTAATATCTATTCTTTTGTAATATATATCTTCAAGCGGATGCGTGAGTTACCCTGACTTTCGACAAAGAGGATAAATGCTGTCACAAAAGCTTCTTAACCAGGGTTTTATCAGGGATAAGTTGATGTAATCACTTAGGAAATGTTACGGTCGTATCACGAATTGATTGACCGTTACAGTGTTCCAATCTAAGATGATGTTGAACCCGTTCCCACTGTCGTAACATTTCATGTGCCTCCGCCGATTTGTGACTTCCACCGGATTGACTTAGTTGAACTTCACGACGGGTGTTGTATACGGAGCAGGAACTACTTACCCTTAGGGAGCACATAAGTTCACTCCTGGTTTTTATATGAGTTCCGTGTTGTTCATGGCTTTTTTAGTTTTCAGTGATTATTTGTTGTGCTTGTTCATTTGTCTTCCTGGGTTTGTCTGTCCGATGGATTACGTTTTTTTATTTGCTCTCTAGGCATATTTGTCCTTTTTACTTAAAAACACCTTTTGGTATGACACAAAGGTTTTGCAGACATGGCGGTTTCTAATTCTATTGGAAGCAACATATTTGATCTTTTGATTATGTCTTGGTCTTCCAAGGCCGCGGTAAACTCTGGGAATGTGGTAAAGATCAGCAGTTACTCATCGCTAGCTTTATTATCACTGTGGTGTTTTTATTACTCGCTATGTTTTTCACTCAACGGACTTTAAACAAAGTTTTTTGAAGTATTTGTCTGACGGCGTACGATATGGTCATAACGTTTTATACGAACTTAATGTATTTGGAACTTTTGTAGCAGATATTTGTCCAGGAGGCGAATATTTAGTAAAAGATTATTTATATAATCATTTGATATATGAAAAATTTAAAGTGACAAGGAATTTAGAGTGCACGTGATTCATGAATATTCTTTTTTTCTTGGCACAAGTTTGTATTTAGAAAAAATTGTTACAGTTATAACAAATTAAAATTGATTGTCGTAGATTTTAAAATTAAGATAAATAATTGATGCTTAAAAGAGTAAATTAAAATAGTAAGAAAATGAATGGGTTAATAGTGAAGAAAAAACAATAAAACATTCAGAGGGCAAAATCCATAAATTCAAAATTCAACGAAAATGCCAATTCGTGAGAATTTAAAAATCACGAAAATAAATCTTAGGCAGTAACAATGTGAAGCCGCATACACACACATACAAGTGGGTAACATTTATAAAAAATATCATGTGTATGACAGTAATGAATCTATGGTAGACTTCGGTAAAGTAAAATTAACCCCTTTGTACTTCGGCAACTGATTTCTTGATTAAAAAACTCAGTACTCCATTAATTTTCTGTACAAATAAAATATCAATAAGATATGCCTTAAGAGTCAAAATGGATCAGGCGATCGGAAACATAACTTGCATGTATTCTGCAACTTCACAATTTCTTGTGGTGACGTCATAGATGATATACAAATCAGGGAAATGCACACAAAAAATGGAAATCAGCTCTTGTAAAATATTTTGGACATTTCGGCAATGGAAAAGACTATAATTCACCACGACTATCGGAACAATAGGTAGTGTAATACTTTTTGCTTTCATTTTAAAGAAATGTTTGAGAAATTCCATGCAGATATCCACTTGCTATTTGAAAAAAAACCACACAGTTGATATTTACTAATATTCGGCCACCAGCTCCGATCCAATATTTACAATCAAGATGCCAACACCCCCCCCCCCCCAAAAAAAATGTATCTAACGTTGATTGAAATTGCAAAGTATTGAAAGGAAGCCAATTTTAAATTTGAGGGAGGATATTGAAATTATCAACTTAAATGAGAGTTTCCTTGAAACAGTCTCACAATGCCACAAATGGTCGCAATTAAACACTTTAATGGAGTGTTATTTCTGATAATTTCGTTTAATAGACCGACAGTATCTGACTACACTTAGCTAGTTGTGCACTGATAACAAGCATATTTTGACACTGGTACAATGTATCTAAATTTGTACTGTAAAATTTTAAATTTTTATGCTAGCATCCACCTTATTGCTAACGATAAAATATTAACTTTTATAGTGTGCATATAGGTTCACTATAGATAAGGGGGAGGTTTAAAGCATCAATACTCTGTACCGGGACGATTCTGTTTTTCTTGTATGATTATTGTTCGTCTAAATGTTAGACAATTGGATAGGGTTAATAGATCGGAATGTCATTTTTGATGTTTCCTGATATCGTACATATTATTTATTTAAGTGCTTTACAAATACAATCAAAAGGGTATGTACTACTTTCAAAATATAATAAAAACTGGAACAATGTAATATTTCTTGCATGCATGGAAACCATAGCAGATACACTATCTGTGACAAAAGTCGTGATATTTTAAAAACCAATCTAATATGACAAAGTGTTTTTAAATATAAATATTTATATGGTTCGTTCTCCCTTCAGTTTTTACCTTTAGACAGTTGACAGGTATCCTATTATTATTGTTTATCATTAAAAAAAATTGGAAACAAAATTTAAAGATACTGATATTAGATATAGTAAATTTATACTATGCTGTATACGACGCATTTCAAGGAGTTACCTCTCATCAGCAGCATTAAAACCGAAACATTTGGAAGACCAAAACCCAACATATATTAAAAAAGAAGTACTCAACCAAAAATACTGAAATAGGAAGCCAAATTTCAGCTAAGGAGATCTACCATGTGCAATACAAGGAATGAACCCTTAGTATTTCTATTCTTTTTGAATTTTGCTAAATACTGGTAATTTCTGTAACAAATCAATGAATAATCATGTCAGACAAGTCTGACGACTGGGTTGGCGAATACCCTCGGGGACCTAGGGTCCACCAGCAGAGGCATCATCCCAGGAGTTTCAAAATAACAATCCAAAGATATTTATATTAGATATAGTTAATTTATACTATGCTGTATACGACGCATTTCAAGGAGTTACCTCTCATCAGCAGCATTAAAACCGAAACATTTGGAAGACCAAAAAAAGTTGAATTACACCTTTATAGAACATTAAATGATTTGTTTCACAGGAATTACGAAATAAAGTTTTAATAATTTTAATCATGCCTATTAGACGTATGAAATCTATCACAATCCTCTACAATCACTTTATTCTCTTTTACTGGTTACTTTATTAATATTTTCATATTGTTCTGATAGCCAATAGTCACACTGTCATAGTCACTGACATCCTGCTTTGGGAATAGGTTTCATGCACGTAAAGCCTGTATGATTATAAATATTCTTCTCCAAATTATTTGGTTTCATTGTTTCTTAAACCACTGCTGTGACGTCAGCCTATTCATCTACCGTGGTTTCTTTTTCTAGAATCAACGCTTCTTTAATCCGTCACTGAAATGAAGTCATCAAATTATATTCAATTGGTCCCTTTGTGTACTTAATTTCATTAAGGTTGAATTGGCTAATTTACTGATTTCTGTTCACAGATGGTATTAGTTTAAAAACTTACCTTTGACTTTTGCAAATTTTTATTTGCCGTGACTGGGGTTCGAACTCCCTCCTTGAAGTAAATTACGTATCATAGTTCAGGAACACATCGACGAAACCTCTCGGTTATCAATCGGATGACATCTAAGTGTCGTTTTGACATATATCAATATGATACCGTACAATAATACATAAGGCTTTCGCCTTTATATATTTAAAAACGACGTTTGTATAGTGTAAGATGGTAGCCGCAAGGATAGGATGAGTTGAGAGTAACACTTGTAGACATAGTTCGATTCTCTGTTTCGGCGTTCCCTTTTTTCTGAATCTTTGTGTTATCATTGATATAATTTAGTAATAAGAAAAGATCATTATTCTTTTTATTTGATTATTATCGACAATTTCATATATTTCAATAAAAAATTAGAACATTGTTTTTTTTTATGTTTATGGCAGTTTTAACTGTTTCACTGCATATTTTGACATATTTTTAAAATATAAAAAGTGTAAATCGATTTAAACTATTTTTTCTTTCAGTAAAATTATGTTTTACTGGAAAATTATTTTCATTTACCATCAAAATCATCAACTTGACTATATATATATATCTAATTGAATAGTAGTATAGAGAATTGAGTTAATTTAAGCTCACACATAATAGGGTCTAATTAAGAAAGGAAAGGTAATTGGGAAAAGTCGTCACAACAATAGTTTAAGTAAGAGATACAATGGATAAGCGTTGATTCATGAAAAACAAACCATTCGCCCTCCGGGCTCATGGTTTCTTTTTCAAGAACCAAAGCTTATCCATTGTATCTATAATACATAATAACTTATTTGCATTGGTTTTCTAGGTGTAAATTTTATTCCACTGTCACTACCTTCCTGCACATTTTTATCTGTTTGTATAATATCCTGCACTTCGCAGTAGAATGCTAAAATTATTCGATGCCTAATATTGTTAGGTATATTGTTTAACGTTATTTGCACTAATTAAACAGCCTTGAATTTGTGGTATTGTCGTTGCGAATTGGCGTATGATGATTACAAATTCATAGCACATTCTCACTGAAACTGGTTAATAACATATCAACTACAAAATACAAATTGTCAAATGCCATAAATGAGTTCCCACTTGGAAATCTTCCTATACATAACATAAAATCCCAATTTTCAATTTTCCCAAGAAATATCTATAATGCATTCTGATAATATCAAAATATCATAACATTTTATTATGCCTAAAAATCAATAATTTACACCATTTCTCCTATTAAAGAAATGTTATTTTATTTGTGTTTGAAAAATAATTTCTCAAAATTACGGAATCAAAAAAAATTATCTAAAGAAAATATAAATATTTCTGGTATTGTTCGTACAATTTTTATAATTAAAGGATAAGAAATAATATCTTGACAGTATTTTGAAATAAATTAGTTTTTTTTATGAAAATTACACGTTGTAATTTAATTATGAATAATGCAGGTTTTTGTTGGAGTTCACTTTGCTAATTAAGTTGTCTTGCTCTGATTTTCTTTGGTATGTTATGTTTTTTTTAACCCATTTGTATAGAATTTGTAGCCTATGCTACTATTTTATGGTATTCGTCTTTAGATTTGATCGTATAGACATCTCTACCCATCGTATAGGGGTCGGGTTTGGACAATAAGTTCATTCTGCTGATCAGATTAACTCGATCAAGACAGAGTAAGCGATCGAGAGACTGGTCTGACTCGCTCGACAAGAATGTTAGGGGTAGTCTACCTTTCTCGACATCGCTCCAAGTTTCTACCCGACAATTTTTTACATGCCAAAAATTTCAAGTAGAGATCGAGAAGACAAGCACCCGCGGAGAGATCGGGTATTCGTCGTGTATCGGTCGAATTGATCGGGAAAGGATCGTGTAGAGATCGAGTTTGGTCTGGAAACAAATATATTACCGATCAATACTCGATCCTCTCGACCTTTACCCGACCAATACCTACCGCTTCCCGATCCCTGTGACTACTATTATATTGATTCACAGACCAACTATACCAATACCCGATCTCTGCTCGAACACTTCTCGATCTCTACTCGACCATACACGAGTATCCATGACCGCAACAAGATGCTATGAAAAGGTGTGCAAATCTGATAAACTCTGGAGCTCTAACCACTCTGCGAACACTTGCAATTGTTCTATCTCCATCTAGATTTTTTAGATATATTATTTTACTCAGGTCTACTGTGATTCCTTGTTTATCAGATCTGCACACCCTTTAATATCATTTTGTAGCGGTCGTATACACTCGTGTAAACATTGGTAAATACAAATTTTTTTTTTTTCATTTTTGTTTCAACATCATAATAGCATTTAAAAAAAACATTTTTTGTCTTATTTTTTAAAAGAAAAAAACAGGCATACATGTAATTACGTCCGTCACACCCTTTTCACCTTCTTCTTTATAAGAATATGCTCTTTTATGTTTTTAATCCGTAAAACGTTTGAAGTTTATAATCTTTAATTTTTCGAACATTTGTGTGGTGGTACCATATTGGTCGTTATATTTCATGGTACTACCCTCCAATCTTTATTCTACCATTTCTTACTTTGTGAATGCCCATTCCTCCCGATTTTCTTACCCTTCTAGAGCACCTGATATCACGCACTTTTTTTTTGTATCGGAGTTCACATTGCTAGTGATTTAGTTTCTGTGCTGTCTTGTTCTAGTTTTATTTAGTTTATTATATGTTTTTGTCTGGAAAATGGATAACGTTTTTAAAGGAATGCTTTACTAATAGTTCTATTGGTGTACTTCTGCATATTTGAAAAAGCGGAACTTGATAAGTAGTGCTCCTTAAAATGACGATAGGGGTCGTCTTGATCTTCTGGTATAGTGTGAGTTTGGTATATTGTTGAAAACCTTAAAAGGAATTTGAAGAACGGTTATAAAAAACATATATGTACATTCAAAACTATTATATCTTTATAACGGTATTTCTACGTTTTATACGTATAATGTAGTAATTAAACATTTACGTATTTCGGTTGGTGTTAGGTGGGTAATCACAAAAATGCCCATCACTAACAAGTCAGACTATTCCGACCCTCTGCTGTTTCTTTGTTTGAATTTTTTTTGGTATGGTTGTTTCTTGTCTAAAGGTCTGTCGATTGGGTGGTGTTCATTAATTGGAATATCATTGTCCCTGACATCCGTCTTATTATTTATTTACATGCTTTGGCAGTGATATCAAAAGGATATGCTCTTTAAAAAATACAATACAAACTGGAACACTGCAATATTTCTAATACACTGTGATAAAACTCGCGATAATTAATAAACAAAGTTTAAGTACATTATATTTATATTGTTAGTACATTGTATTCCTATTATTTTTTTTTACCTTTAGACATTTGACAGTTCAGAGTCCAATTGTCATTTGTATTTCTGTGACATAGTGGGAAATATAAGTTAACGTTATGCACAATGTAAAACTTTCAACTACATTCTTATAATCTTAACTTCACAAAAGCACCAAATAATGATTCAATGCAGCTTATTAGCTATCATAATATTTTACAATCATTATGTCAATTGACCTTTGCTTGGTACTATATTCACTATTTCATCGTTTCATGTTGTTTTGATAGTCAATAGCCACATTGTCATATTCACCGACATCCTGCTTCGGAAATTGGTTCCCGTACGTGAAGTCTGTATTATTATAAACATTGTTCTCCATATTAATGGCGTCTATGTTTTCATAATTACTTATTTCCATTGGTATTCTAGGTGTAAATTTTATTCCACTGTCACTACCCTCCTGTATATGTTCATCTGTTTGTATGACATCCTCTACAACGCTGTAGTATGCTGATATTTGCGGACGCCCACTTTTGTTTGACATATTGTTTAGAGTAATTTCAGGTATTTCAGACTTTGTATTTCTTCGCTTCACACTAAATATCAATTGAAATTATATGGAATATACCTCAGTAAGAAAACATGTACTTTCAAAATAAAATTCATGCATTCAATTAGTTACAATAGACTTTTCTGCTAGAACTTTTCGTCATACAAACCCAGATGACCAAAAATATAATAACATAAAATGTTCATATGCAATATGTTTCTTGTTTGAATTAATGAATCTGTCTCAAATATTCAAAGTTTTTCGGTAGACTATAAACTACTTATTATTGTACCACTATTGAAAACTCTTTTCCAGACATAATACGAAACCACTTTAAAGTGTAAACTTAATTTCCGGATGATACTGAATTATGGTGAATACGTTATTTGCATCTATCAAAAGCATTGTATTTGTGGTATTGTCGTTGCGAATCTGGGTATAATGATCACAAATTCATAGTGCATTCTCATTAAACCTGGTTAACAACATATCAACTACAACATACAAATCATACAGTCAGCCTTAAATTTGTCTCCACTTGGACAATTGGCTATACATAACATAAAACCACAAAAATTTGTCCTGAAGGTATTTTTTCTGATTTTAATGAAGTTTGTATTGATGAGCAGAGAAATATCTAAAATCTATTCTGATAATATCACAATATCATAATATTTTGTTGTTTTTTAAATCTACAATTTAAATACAGATACTAATTTTGAACAGTATTTTCCCTATAACACATATGAAATTTTTACACACATAAAATCTTATTTGTGTTTAATTAATGATTTATCTTAAATACGGAATGACAGAACAATTCAGAATTATCTAAGGAAAACGTAAATATTTCTGAGAGTGTTCGTATAAATTTTATAATAATGGGATAAGGAATAATATCTGGACAGTATTTTGAAATAAAGTAATTTTATATGAATTGTACACGGAAATTCACAAGTGGGAACTTATTTATGGCCACTGACTGTAGTCTGCAAATACACGTTACAAACGTTGATAAGAATTACATTTTGGATAATGCGGGTTTTTTTTGGAATTCACTTTGCTAGTTGTTCAGTCTGTTATGATTCTCTTTGGTACAAATGTATGTTACGTTTTTTATTCCATCATTTATATCTTTATAGAATTTGTTGCCTATGTTACTGTTTTAAGTAATTCGTCTTGTTATTGTGATCGTAAAGACATCTCTACCCATGTTATTGCTTTGGTATTATTTTGCTGATATTTATAGAACACAATTGGAAATTCAGCAAATGTGTCTGATTTCATGTTATTTTCCATTTTTGTAGTCTGTGTTGACTAAAGCTATACATTAGGTTTTAACTTACAGTATTACGATGAGTAAAATAATTCCAAGCATTACTAACACTCCAAAAATTATGCCTATAATCACACCTGTAATATATAATAATAATTAAGCTTCATATTCATATATATTTTAAATATAGACACATTGTGCAATTTCTAGTTAAAAAGATTTGAAATAGGAAATGTATATATGGAAACTTGGCTTGGAATTTATTTACAGTTATTTCGATTATTGTTGTGTTTAGTCTTTTATCAAAATCACAAAAACATCATGGACATGCAATTATAAGTTATATCCCAAATAGCGAAACCATTTAGGGGATGTGGTTGTATAAATTTATGAAAACATGAAAACATACCATAATTAGTTTTGACAAAATTATTTCTGTTTCTTTCAACTGTTGTAAAATATCCAGTCCCAGTAACAAGAGATTCCGAATACGCTTGTTTGAAAAATAAGAGATATTGTTGTAGCTTTTTCCAGAAACTCATTTCCAGTATCACAATTCTGACCCAAAAATTATAATTTGAAGCAAGTTATTTCCCTTGCTGGGACGTAGTACTGGTTCAGTTCACTGCAGTGCAAGTTTGATTACAAGTATGTTGGAAGCAAAAAGATCGTAAGTAGTTCCCAAGTTTATATAAACCAAACATTACGTTTTAAAAAACAGATACTACTTTACTTTTCATTGCAGCGATCCAGTACTACGTCCCGGAACATCCAAGAAAGGGAAATAACTTGCTTCAAATTTTTCAAATTATATCAAAATCGTGATACCGGAAATGAATTTCTGGAAAGGGTTATAGATTATCAATTTTTGAGTAATCATTAAAGTTTTTAACATTCTCGAATATGTTTAATGTTTCAGAAATACATTTATTATTGAAGGTTTTCCGCTATATTTTCTCTGTTATGATCACATGTTGAGTTAAGAAAAACCTATGAAAATATGTTAAACTATCTCTTCTATTACATTGAAAATATCAAATTGAGTGGGAGTTCCCATGTTGTATTTTATTTGTGTGCTGCCTTGTTTTTATTCTGTTTATTTCATTATATTTTTTTATCATTTTGTTACTTTTTCTGCAAGATAGCTGACAAACGCCAGGAGAATACACGTATAACTAAAATGAAAAAAACCTATAATACTAGTAAACTAACTATAATTAGAACAAAACAGCATTATTCATTATAATTAAACTTGAATTAAATATTTTTTATAGTTTGTATCCGAGACTTAAGAGCGCTGGTAGACCATATCAAGTCCTCCATTTATTTTTCAAATACATGTACATATATACATACCAGAACTGTGTTCATCAAAGTCGTCTTGGGTTTCCTTAGTTGTAACTTTCATTGTGTTGCTGTCATATGCCCAATAATACCCTTCCTTTACATTTACAAGTTGCATTGATTCGAGTGTCTTCTCGGACGTTAAACTGGCACTCCAATGTGCACAATCGTCTATGGCATCACGGCAAGTTTTGTTAAATGATACGGTACGAAGACATTCCAATATAACTGAATAAATATTGTAACAGTTACAAATAAAAGGTCTGTTATCTCGTGTAAAGCATTCCCTATTCTACATTCTTTATAAAATCATACTTAAGTTGTAATCAGGCTATTTAGCCATATAAAATGCAGTAATGTTTTTATACTGATATTTTGCAGACATTTTGCTTTTTGTTTATTCTTTTGATTTTTGCAAAGAAAAGCATACCTTCACGATTAAGATTTAAGTCATTTTATACTGATTTGAGCCATAATCCCTTACTTTCTCACATTGCACGACATTTACATCAAATTGCCAAACTTTTTAACGAAAAAGATAACTTCACCACGTCTTTTGTACTAATACTTTTGTTCTCTCATAAATAATTGGTGGCAAAGATCGATAAAACAATTAGGAAATTATGCACATTTTGGCTAACTAAGGAATGTTGATGATCTTTTTTTATTTTTACATACATATATCTACTGAATGTGTCTTTATAATGTTTGTATAATGATATTTAAGTAATAGACTTTGGAACAGAAAAAAGTAGGGGTCCATGCGCACTTTATGAACATATTTAAGAAAACCTCAAATTTTAGGGTGTTCCGGGAGAAACACCACAATGTGTCCCCTCCACAGGTTACTGTATCGTAGTCCCTTCATAAAAGTAAAAGGTTACCCGATTACATGGACTAAACTTCACTATATAAAACAAGCATTGTAAACAATAAATAATAAAAATCCAATCTTTGTTTTTCATTTAAAACATATTTTTCCTGTTACTATGCAAAGAAATATCTACGTCACGTTTAACTGAAAATGAAAGACGGGGAAAAAGCAAGCCATCTAAACCATTATATATCCTTGAAATGTTATTCAATGGAAAACAGTTCAAATCCAACTTAATGGACTAAAACCTAATGATCAATCCTTCATTATGTAAAAGTATCGTTTTATTACATTCACATATTGAAGTGAGGAATAAGTAAAAGATTAAATACTTTATTTACTTTTGCGTCCATTTTTACAGAAGTTACTCAGACATAGTGGTTTTGCCAGAGTTTCACTGCTGTCTGTTGGAGCAAAGCGAGTTACCCTTCTGTCTTTGATTTGTACAACTGAACATCCATCGGTATCATCCTTGTTTGGTATCTGTAATAATACTAAACAAGAATTTATACGACATGCAATGCATGTACTACTGCTATTACAGTTGCTGTTTCTATTACAAAATCGTTTAGAAAAAAAGGTAGTTTTTAATTTGAAACCAGTTGACATTTGTAAATTGGTTTTCATTGTTATAAGGCTAGGTATTGCGATGCTAAATCGAAATTCAGACCAGACGAAATCATGCGAGCAAATTACAAAGCAAAATTTAACAAATGTTATATCCCACAGAATAAATAAAGTACATAGTAAATGAAAGAGAATTAGAGCAAATAAATAAATAAAACCATTCAACTAAAACAATAACAATGCGAAATCCCAGAAAAAACACGAATGGCATCAAATGCTCCATTGGAAAGTTTGCTTTCCAAAGTCAAGAAATATAATTGTGGAGTAGAAATTTTATGATGTTAACAGCATCATCCTTAGAGTACTTCTTGTTTAAGGTAATATATATTTTGACAAATTAAGCATTTTCCCAACCTTATTAAATAACTTTGCAAATAAAAAACTCGGGCATAAACAGTTTTGAGAAGGGACCCTTTTCCCAACTAACCAACTAATTTCATAGTTTCATAGAAGAATAAATTACCAATCCGTGCACCGGAAGGGTAAGCATGTCCTGCTCCGTTAACGGCAACTGTGAAATGACGTGCAATCAATGAAGATATCCTGTTTGTTATCCCCGCACTTCGAATTAAGTTCGGGGATATTTGTAATCGGTCCGTCTGTCTCTCTGTCCGTCTGTCCGTCCGTTAGATGATCTTGTCTCCAGAACTCCTCGTTCATTTTTAACAGTATTATTACATAATGTATGTAGATGTGCAATAAGGTTTTCGAATTTTGATTTTTAAATATTGGGGTCCACATGGGTCGAATTTCAAAAATTGGAAGTTTAAACTTGTGACCTAAACTCCTCATACATTTTTCGTTTTATGCTTTAATTTCTTTACAGTATTGTCACATACTGTATGTAGATGTGCAATAAGGTTTTGGAATTTTGATTTTTTAAAAATTGGGGCCCACAGGGTCGAATTTCGAAAATTGGAATTTAAGCTTGTGACCTCAACCCCTCTTCATTTTTCAGGTCATGCATTTAGTTTCTATACCATATTGTCACATACTATATGTAGATGCGCAATAAGGTTTTAAAATTTTGATTTTCAAATATAGGGGTCCACAGGGGTCAATTTCGAAAACTGGAAATTTAAACTAAACTGCTTATTAATTTTTCATTTTATGCTTTTATTTTTTCTATACAATATTGTCACATACAGCATGTAGATGCGCAAGGAGGTTTTATAATTTTGATTTTGACAACCTTAGGCCAACAGGGATTGTATTTCGGAAATAGTGAATTTAAACTTATACCTTAAACTCCTCTTTCATTTTACATTTAGATTTAACGAATTTATTTGTATATATATAATACGGTCCTTTATTTTCTGTAGATATGCAAAAAAGGCTTTAAAATTTGAAAATATATTAAGGGATCAAAGTTAGGGACAGAAAATGTTGAAATTGCTAATTTTGCTTTGTCTCTGCAAATATTCATTCATTTTTTGTTTCAGTGGTTTCATTTGTGTATAATATTGTTCTTCGCTATGTGTAGATATGTAATAAGGTTTTCAATTTTGAAATTTGATTCAAGGTTCCAATTTTCAGACTGAAATTGTTAAATTGCTAATTTTTCACTGTTAAATTGTTTTTTGATTTGTGCAATGCGGGGATTGACATCCTTTCCGATGGCACCAAGTTCTAGTTTTAATTGTTTTGGTTTTTGATGGTTGTGCTTATTAATTCACCATTATATCTTTAACCGTTTTTCCAACATTTTGATCTAGAGCACTGCTGAGGAGTTGTCCGTCAACGAAATGGCCATACAGTGCATCAAATTTATTTCGGTATTTTGTGATATATTGTATTACCAGTGTCATATGTGAGATAGAGACTTCGTATCGGCGAATCAATTCGTGTCGACGACCGTAAAATTCTAAACAATATGTTTAATTTTACAGTATTTTGGTGAAGGATATTGCTGCATTTAAGAAGTTGCTTCGAAAATCCAACCGGTTTTGGGGTTGACAGCAAAATTTGTTTTCTATTTTTAACTTAGGTGGAAATGGTAAGTCCAAATGGTTGTTATTATACACAATCAAAGAAATAAATTGACCATACACCTTGAACTACATGGTGGACTAGATAGTCGATCACGAATATATCGATGACAAGAAGATACATTAAAATATTTGTTGTCGGAAAGGTCACATGTGGAATAATTTTGGAGTTTTATGATTTTTTGAAAAAAATAATTGAAAATTATATTTGTAATAAATATATCAAATGAAGAACGTGGAAATGTTTAATCCTACATAATCATATTAAAGCCTTACCTCTTGTCTGATCAGAATGAACAAGATGCAGATTTATAGCAACATACAGTATAAAATACAATATTGTCCCAATTAAAACCATCATCAAACAATGTGATCACATTCATTAATACGGACACATTTTACAGACAATATATATTGTTCCGCAATACTTTAGAGTATGATGAATTATTGATTACATAATTGTGCACATATTGTTTGATACTTCCTTTTAAGTTCATTAAAAAACTGATCTATAGGAAAGTTTACGAGTGTTTAGTTTATTTTAAGCAACACTTTAAACAACATATTGGATTAATAATTATTGAATAAATTCCAGATCTTAGATGAAAATGTATTGAATTAAGTGTCATATTTGGAATTAAAAAAAATATTCAGGCTCCCAATTGTAGTAAAAAAAATTAAGGATAAATGTGGTATTACATGAATCAGCTGAAATAAGTTAATAGAGGGTTTTTAAATAGAAACATTTTTGAATCTTTAGATAAAATTATCAGGCTCAAATATCACTTCCTTTACTCCCATAAAATCTATTGATTGCAGTTCCTTGTAAAGATGTATTTTGATAATGCAATCAAGCCATTTACTAATAACAGGGGTATAATAAAATGTTATATATGATTGCAGGATAAATATGATTGCAGGACAAAGACAATACAAAGTCACCGGTGTATTACATGAATGACCACGCATTTATTGATGAAAAAGAGATGGAATAAAAATACTTGTGGTCGCAAATTGAAACCATCTTTAAATAAATATGTGATCACATTCATTAAAAGAGTAACGAGTTTTAAAGGATTTATATGTTCATTAAAACACTAATCTATAAGAAAGTGTACGAATATTTAGTTGTAGTTAAAAGGCAACTTTGTAGACAAATATTGCAGTAATACATGATTGAATAAATTTCAGGATCATATATTATGTAAATGTATTGATTTTAGTGGCATATATGGAATTAAAAAAAAATATTCATGCTCCAAAATGTGGTAAAAAATATTAAGCCTAAAAGAGATTACGTTTACGAACCAACATCAGACAAAAGTAGATTTTTAATAAAGAAACGCATTTGGATTTATCGATAAAAATTTCACAAGTATCAGTTCCTTTACTCCCAAAAATCAATATGCAGTTTCCATGTAAAGATTTATATATAAACTCTTTCATACATTAATATACAAAAATAACAAAAATATGTAGTCATGATTTATGAACAGCAAGTAGTAGGACTTTAGTTGACTCCTGGAGTCCTCTCAAAAAGAAACTTGCATCATTGCTTTTAAAAATGCTCAAACAGGGGTATGCTGCTCCTAAGTTGGAGTCATCCTTATTAAAGTTTTATGGATGTCATCATGACAAGGTTAACAGGTATGAAAAAATCGTTTCCCAAATGAAAATGGACCTGTTCCATCGATGTTATCCCTTCCTCATACCGGATTTGACATGGACAGCATTGCAGGTGTCCTGCAGGAAACAGAGACGACTTACTTTTCCGGAGCACCTGAGTCTAACCCCGGTTTTTTGGTAGGGTCCATGTTGTTCATATGCTTTTAGTTTTTAATTGTAGTGCATCTATTGTTTTGGTGCTGTCTTCGTTGTTCTCCGAAGTTTGTCAGTTGTTTCGATTTTCCCCTCCATCGAATATCCCTTTGGCATTTCTTGACTTTACTAGTTTAGAAGACCAGACCTAGCAAAAAGCCAGAAAGGTACTTTTAGGAAAAAGTCTATGACTTTGGGAAATATTTCCATAAATTTATCAGTTAACCTTTTTCATAAATTATTAAAAAAAATATAAACTGAGAGTCAGGATACTCTGACTTAAGTCAGTTTTATTGGTACACAAGCCGGTCCCGTATGTAATCCAGTCTTTTTTTAGAGACAGACGGTAAGAAATATATTCAATAGCTAGTAGCAGTAGAAGTTCATGACATTACTTCATTTAACACGGATAACAGGTAAGGGCAACAATGACACCCCGATCAATTTACAGGATCTAATTTACATCAAATTTATTTCAATATTTTGTGATACGTTTTATTACAGACCCATGGCAAAAAATAAATAAAGAACACAACACACAAACATAGAAAGATCAGAGAATCAGAATAGTACAGACACTAAGAAGGTGTAGTTCTTGTTTTTTCTGTTTCAAGAAATGGTAAATTATAATTATACCAGGAACAGATGCAAGGGTAAAAGTTCTAAAATCTTTGTTAAGTTTGCAAAATGATAATTATACGAGACGCAAGTACAAAAAGTCAAGACAAAACTTCAGATTAAAATCCCTAGAGTACAGGATGTTTTTGTATACGGACATTTCCCCTGTTAGTGGCTAAAACAATGACATTAATGACAAATACGAAACATACAAGTCGTGTATTTTTATTTCAGGGAAGTAATGTTTATATTTTTGATGAAGGAAACATTTCCTTGATTTTTTGTGTGGAATGAGGCACTTTAATCACACGTAGTGGTTCTTATATAGTATGTTCTTTGTGTATATGTGCTCATTCGTTGCATGAATGGTTCGATTTGTGCAATTTAGAACCGAATCATCTAAAAAAGTTGACATTAGCACATTTGGAGCAAATCCAAAGTATACAACATGTACTTAGATGGAGTACAGGCTTTACCTTGTTGGTATTTGAATTGTCTCTTAAATATTTTGGATTAAAGTTTGGATTTTAGCATTTTATGATTTGAACACAACTGACATCCCATATAAGAACGAAATGTGGAGAGAGAGAGAGAGAGAGAGAGAATTGTCTGATAATAAATCAATCATCATATGAACAAGTTAACATAAAAACTCCCTTCATACGCAAGAACACATATCAAAGTAAATGAAACACTCATTTAAAACAAATTAATAAAGGTTTTAACGACATCGGGTTCTAAATCCACGTATCATAGCATTTGATATTTAGTTGTGTATATAAAATTCATTGCCAAATCTGGGGAACATATGCAGTGAAGACCTTATTACTAATTCCGAGATTTCGAGAACTCGGGTGATCCGGAAGATAAGTTTCTCCTGCTCTGTTCACAACTAGATAATTATATAAATTTTTACAGTCAAGATTGACCCTAAAAGAGAGACCGATGATTCCATCAAAAGGGAGGTTCCTGTGTTGTAGAAGTCATTTACAAAATGCATTGGCGTTAATTTAAATTTCAGTATCCCAACCATTCCTAGTTAACCATTCTCTACCTGAATTAAATTTCTATGAAAACAGCCGCACAATGCCACAATGCCACAAACTGTGAAATACTTATGCAATGACATCAGAGACTTAGTTCACCTGAACAACACTAAAAAATAGAAGAACAATAATAACAGAACACTGAAATATTTATAGCATACATGGAAACCAAATATACCGCCGCAAAAAATAAAACTAAAACACGAAAACGGAAAGGTACGCAATATTTTATTGTTATATTTGCACTGGACATTGACCTTTAGTCGATTTAACAGCTCCTTGTCCAATGTTATTTGTTTACATGTGAAAAAGTCATTAATCAAATTTAAGTTTATATTACGTATTTATGGTGAATAAAATAATCACTGACATCCTGCTTCGGAAATAGGACACCCTATTAGACTTGACACTTTTACTGAAAATGTGACAGCCGACGTTAACGGAGCAGGACATGCTTACCCTTCCGGGGCACCTCATGTCACTCCCGGTTTTTAGTTGGAGTTCACATTGCTAGTGATTTAGTTTCTGTGCTGTCTTGTTCTAATTTTGTTTTGTTTATTGTACCTTTTTTATTCCTTTTTAGTTAAACATGTATCCTAGTGGCGATTGTTTATTGTGTTCCATTCTCCATACATTGCTGGTATATAATATTATTTTTGTTCGGCGTTCTGTCAGTTTGGTTACTTTGATCGACCTTTCCTGTTATCCATTAAGACCATATAATTACATCCCTTGGTTGTTCTTTTTGAAATCCATATTTTGTATAGGAAGATATCAACCATGTGGTTCTGAAAAATGATGTTTTATAACCCAATACAATTCAAAATCTTGTTTAGCACGTGCTCTCATGGCGACGTTGGAGATGCTGCAATGTGGCATAGTAATAGTTCAAGACAATACGGAGAGTATTTAAAAATTGAAGTGATATTTTATATTTGTAAAATGCATATGTACTTATAAGAATTGAATACATTCCGCGCTTCCTACAAAATTATTTCGGTCAAGGCTTTAACACCCCGATAAAACTACAAAAATGAAGCATACCATTATTAAATAGGACTTATAAAGATCTTCTTAAATTAATTACAGCTTAGCATTTTAATACTCTCTAGTGCGAAGGTTTAAAGATTCAACCGAACAGTTTAGACTATTAGGCGTCTGGAATTCATAGTTTAAAAGACTATTCCGAGCAGCTCAGATCACTGATTCGAAAAGAAGTTTTAAGTTTATTTCATATGATCATATAGCGGATCTTTGTAATTGGATGCCGTATGCGTATTTGTTTGCTGATAAACTGATTCATCGGAAACTAATTCTTGAACGGTTTGTATGGTATGATATTTTGATCCATCGATTACATGAGACAAAGTTTTGGAAGAAAATGACGTTTGATCGTTAGCTACTTCGTCTGGTTCGTTTATTTCATCTTCTCTTTCTGTGTTAAGAAATATCTCTTCACGTTCAGTTTGCACCACTGCGTATTCCACTGGTTGCCCAAGACTTTCTGGATCGGGACTTTGGTAGTTTCTGAATATAAAGAAAAAAGTACGAGTCTTAATAGATTCTTTAAAGTTAACAACGATGATACAGTGGTGTGATATTTTGCATAGCTACAAAGAATCAAGATATAGGATTACGTTTTGTTTATCTCAGGATTTTAAAAATTTTGTTCTACACATTATAAATATTAACCTAGTTAAATTTAGGGAATAGCAGTGTTGTATTTGATGTGGTTACTGCGTTAAACGTAGATTTTACTGACGCAAATTGAGTTACGGGGCGACGTGTTGTAGCGATATCGTCTCAGTGGTTATGATTAATTCTTTGATACCAATTTCGATGCACAAAATATGCACATTTTTTTGGGAATGTTTGTCGCTATTTTTTTATACGTATAATTTAGTACATAAATAGTGATTTTGAAAGAATTTACGTATTTGTGGGGCAAGTAAAAATATTTGGTTATTTTATTTATTTATCATCTTTAGTAGCGTATATTTTACGGTTTCTACCACATTTCATGCTCCCTGAAAACAAGACTTGCATTTATCCTGCAGTGTTGAATATCTGTATCTACCAATGAATATTTTCGTTGCAGATGATCAGTGTAATAATTTGTGTGTCTAAAATATGGAACGCCACAGCTGCCTTATGATAACGATAATCATATCATTAAGGGTTGAGATATAACATGAAGCAAATTTTCTATACTATGACGACATTTGACTATACTACTCTGTCAATTTGCTATATCACTAAGATATATTTATATACTATAGGGACGTTTTGATATTATATGGAGTTACCTTTACATACTATTCTGTCATTTCACTTTGTCATGAAGATATTCTTTTATACTATGAAGACATCTTGATATAACATGGAGCTACCTTTTCATACTGATTTGTCACTTTACTATACTATTATGTGATATTGCTATATCATAAAGATACATTTTATACTATAAAGACATCTCAATATAACATTGAGCAACTTTTTTATAGTATTTTGTCACCTCACTATACTATTATATCATGTTACTATCTTATTGCGATAAATTTATATACTATACAATCATCTCGATATAACATGAAGCAACTTTTTCATACTATTCTGTCATATTACTATCTTATGAAGACATATTTCAATATCAAGCTACCAATGTGTTATACCAGTTGACTATTTGATTACACTATAAGACCATTTCATCGTACTATCATATTTAGACAATATTATGATGTTCTAATGTTTAAGAAACAAAAACAACACTAAATGTTTTTGGGTACGGGAGTTTGGGTTAGGAATGTTTTCTCAAGATAGACAAATGATATCCTTTTTTTTCTTTGTAACAACATTTATTCCTTTTTTAGCTCACTTGCATTGGCTCAAAGGGCCAAGTGAGCTTTTCTCATCACTTGGCGTCCGTCGTCCGTCGTCGTCGTCCGTTAACTTTTTCCAAAATCTTCTCCTCTGAAATTACTGGACAAAATTTAACCAAACTTGGCCACAATCATTATTGGGGTATCTAGTTTAAAAAATTTGTCCGATGACTCCGCCTGCCAACCAAGCTGGCCGACATGGCTAAAAATAGAACATAAGGGAAAAATGCAAGTTTTGTCTATTATTTTGAAAACCGTTATAAATGAGAAAATCTGACAAGGAAAAAAATGTTCAGAATGTTGAGCTCTACAAATTGTTCATGACATCATAACTGTCAGGCGACCTCTCATAGGAGTTATTGCCCTTAAGTGACAAATGTTAACATTTTTTTTCCATTTTTTGCTTATTATCTTGAAAACTATAACAGATAGAAAGAAACTTTAAGTTGTAAAAATGATCAGCAAGACAAGATCTACGAATAAGTTTTGCGTGCTAGAAATCGTCAGTCGACTCCTTATTGGAGTTATTGCCCTTTAATGACAAATTTTACCAATTTTTTGGCATTTTTACCTTTTATGATAAAAACTATAATAGAGAAATAGAAACTTTAAATAACAAAAATGATCAGCAAGGCAAGATATACAACAAGTCAAATTTTGCTGATATAGTTAGTAGACTGCCATTCTATTCTTGTCGACAATGTTGGAGAGAGTCCATCTATTGTTGAATATGAAAATAAACCTAGGTGAGTGACACAGGCTCTTTGGAGCCTCTAGTTTTATACGCGCGTTAAATTTTGATGAGACGTATTATGGTATACAAATGTCCGTCCATCCGTCTGTCCGTCATAAACATGTCACACCGTATCTTGAGAATGCCTTGCTTGATTAACTTCAAACATTACACAGTTGTTTGTTATGATAGTCTAACGGTCTGTATACTTTTTGGTGAAATTCTGATTTTTCCTTCCAGAGTTATGGACTTTTTTCATACAAAAAGGGGGAGGCAATTTTTCACATGTCACACTGTATCTTGAGAATGTCTTGCTTCATTAACTTCACACTTTACAAAGTTATTTGCTATGATAGTCTTATGGCTGTATACTTTTTGGTTAAATTTCGATTTTTTCTTCCAGAGTTATTGACTTTATTCACTTAAAAAGGGGGAGGCAATTTTCACATGTCACACTGTATCTTAAGAATGTCTTGCTTGATTTTAATTCCCAGATGCCGTTTACAAATATATTATTTTTATGCCCCGCCGTTATGTCCATTCGTCTGTACATACGTACATACATACGTCCCGAAATTGGTTTCCATGCTTTAACTTAAGTTTGGCTTGGCCAAATGATTTGAAACTTATACATGATGCTTATTACCACAATATACAGATCAAGTTCGAATTTGGGTTTTGCATCTTTTAAGGCTCAAGAGTTATGCCCTTGAAAACTTTAAAATTTTCAAATTTTGTGGTTTCTGTGCTCTAACTTTAGTTTGCCCTGGCCGATTATTTGAAACTTATACACAATGCTTATTACCACAATATACAGATCAAGTTCGAATTTGGGTTTTGTAACTGTTACCGTTCAAGAGTTATGCCCCTTTAGAACTTATGTGGAAGCGGGGGCATCTGTGTCCCATAGACACTTTCTTCATCTTTTTATTTTGTATTTTGGAGATTGTCTTTATTGTATAAAATGTATCTTTATGATATAGCAATATCACATAATAGTATAGTAAAATAAATGACAAATCAGTATGAAAAGGTAGCTCCATGTTATATCAAGATGTCTTCATAGTATAAAAGAATATCTTCATGACAAAGTAAAATGACAGAATAGTATGTACAGGTAACTCCATATTATATCAAAACGTCTTTATAGTATATAAATTTATCTTAGTGATATAGCAAATTGACAGAGTAGTATAGTCAAATGTCGTAATAGTATAGAAAATTTGCTTCATGTTATATCTCAACCCTTAATAGTATAAAAATGTTGCTCAATGTTATATTGAGATGTCTTTATAGTATAAAATGTATCTTTATGATATAGCAATATCACATAATAGTATATTAAAATGACAAATCAGTATGAAAAGGTAGCTCCATGTTATATCAAGATGTCTTCATAGTATAAAAGAATATCTTCATGACAAAGTGAAATGACAGAATAGTATGAAAAGGTAACTCCATATTATATCAAAACGTCTTTATAGTATAAAGATATAGCAAATTGACAGAGTAGTATAGTTAAATGTCGTCATAGTATAGAAAATTTGCTTCATGTTATATCTCAACCCTTAATGATATGATTATCGTTATCATAAGGCAGCTCTGGCGTTCCATACTAAAAGGATAAAAACGGATACACGGTATGCTTAATGTAGTTGAGAAACTCATACATAATATAAACAGAAATGCAACAGTACTATATTATATTCTTCATCTTGAATCTTCAACAATAACCATAAAACAGATGGTACTTGATAACTGTACCAGTGATAACTGGTACTATAGCAGATTTGTATGAACAATGTAGTTACTTGAATTAGATGGTACTACTGACCAATTGGTACAGCATAGAGTTAGATGAATGTTACATATTACTAGGTTATTATACAGTGTAGAGTACAATATGAAAACCTAGAAAATAAATTTTTTCGCTGTAAAGGAAATATAAATGCAACACAAAAAAATGTTACATGTACCAACACTGTTTGATATATTTAAGTACAACCAAGTTTTGAAATATATGTACCTTTTTTTCAAACGAGCATCAGAAAAATTATATTTAAATATATGATTATCTTCATTTCATATAGGTTCGCAAACGAAAAAAGAAGAACGAGCTATTTCGCTAATTTACAGTACCTGAAAAATGTAACGATAATTATGTTAAGATTATGTTAAGATCTTTGAAAAAGAACAAATGATAATAAAAGACTCAAACGATGAAAATGAACATTTACTGATTCAAATATGCACAATAAGGTCACGTCTGTACCAGTAGGACATTTCTCTTTTGCGTGTCAAGAGGATTTTAACTAAACGAAAGCATTGTTTAATCATTTTTCTATGCATCATGTTTCAACATACTTATATAATATTTGGCATTGCTATGCAACATATATGGAATTGTTAAAAAACTGAACTTTGACATACACACAGGGAATATATAACGCAGGATATGAATCAGCAAATACGTGTATTTATATTTCAAGGAAGCATTTTTTGAAGGAGCAACTGATGTCCATTGATTTGTATATACAGGGGCATGTAATTTAATGTAAACGGACTACGACTTCAATTAGATATTTGCTCAACTGTTAAATTTGTTTGGTTATCGCAATTTTGAATTGAGTCAGTTAAGGCCGGTCTTAATTTGTGTATATTAAAACATCATTGTACAAATGTAAGAATTGACATATGAGTTGTTAAATTGTTAAAAGATGTTAAATTAATATTACAAGTGAATGAAAGTTGTTATCATTATTTTGAATCGTGTCTACAAAATGAACTTCCTCATACTTTTAGAGTGCTATTCCATTTACAGTTAAAACAATATATATAAAAATATATAAAAAAAACAGGAAAACAATAGTACCAAAAGGTATTGTGATTCTCACTACAAAACCTTATCACTAAGAGTGCTTGCTGTGCTTAAACATTTGTCATGTGCATGTTGGCAAGAATTAATATCTTTTCTTTTGTAATATATATTTTTAAGGGCATGCGTGAGTTACCCTGACTTTCGACAAAGAGGATTAATGCTGTCACAAAAGCTTCTTAACAAGGGTTTTATCAGGGATAAGTTGATGTCATCACTTAGGAAATTTACGGTCGTCATCTAAGATGATGTTGAACCTGTTCCCACTGTCGTAACATTTCATGTGCCTCCACCGATTTGTGACTTCCGCCGGATTGACTTCACAACGGCTGTCGTGTACGGAGCAGGAACTACTTACCCTTCCAGAGCACCTGGGTTCACTCCTGATTTTTATAGGAGTTCCGTGTTGTTCATTGTTTTTTTTAGTTTTCATTGATTATTTGTTGTGCTTGTGGTTGTTCATTTGTCTTCCGGGTTTGTCTGTCCGGTGGATTACGTTTTTTGATTTGCTCTCTAGGTATATTTGGCCTTTTTATGTAAAAACAGTTTTTTGTATGACACAAAAGTTTTGCAGACATGGCGGTTTCTAATTCTATTGGAAGCTAATATATTTGATCTTTTGATTGTGTCTTGGTCTTCCATGGCAGCGGTAAACTCTGGGGATGTGGTGAAGATGATCATCGCTAGCTTTATTATCACTGTAGTGTTTTTATTACTCGCTATGTTTTTCACTAAATGGACTTTAAACAAAGTTTTTTGAAGTATTTTACGGCATACGTTATGGGTATAACGTTTTATAGGAACTTAATGTATTTGGGACTTTTGTAGCAGATATTTGTCCAGGAGGCGAATAGTAAGTAAAAGATTATTTATATGATCATGTGATATATAAAAAAAATTAAAGTGAGAAGGAATTTAGAGTGCATGTGATTAATGAATATTCTTTTTTCTTGGCAAAAGTTTGTATTTTGAATTTTTTTTTTTACAGTTATAACAAATTAAAGTTGATTGTCGTAGATTTTAAAATTATGATAGTAATTGATGCCCAAAAGAGTAAATTAAAATAGTAAGGAAATGAATGGGTTAATAGTGAACCACAAAACAATGAAACATTCTGAGGGCTAAAGCCATAAATTCAAAATTCAACGAAAATGCTAATTCATTTAAATTTAAAAATCACGTAAAGCAATCTTAAGCAGTAACAGTGTGAACCCGCATACACACACACACATACAAAAACTGAGTGAGGTCTAGTGTTCAAGAAGGATAAGTAAGTCCTGCCCCGTGAAGAACTCTGACACCCAAAATATGTAAGTGGGTAACATCTATGAAAAATATCATGTGTATGACAGTAATGAATCTATGGTAGACATCGGTAAAGTAAAACTAATCACGTTTGTACTTCGGCAACTGATTTCTTGATTAAAAAACTCAATACTCCATTAATTTTCTGTACAAATAAAATATCAATAAGATATGCTTTAAGAGTCAAAATGGATCTTAAACAAAACTTTTATGTATTCTGCAAGTTCACATTTGCTTGTTGTGACGTCATAGATGATATAAAAATCATAGAAATACACACAAAAATTGGAAATCAGCTCTTGTAAAATATTTTGGACATTTCAGCAATGGAAAAGACTATATTTCACTACGACTATCGACACAATAGGTAGTGTAATACGTTTTACCTTCATTTTAAAGAAATGTTTGAGAAATCCCACGCAGATATCCTCTTGCGATTTGAAAAAAAACCACACAGTAGATATTTACTACATTTCTAATATTCAGCCACCAGCTCTAATCCAATATTTACAATCAAGATGCCCCCAACGCCCTCATTAAAAAAACTGCATCTAACGTTGATTATTGAAGTTGCCAAGTATTTAAATGAAGCCAATTTTAAATTTGAGGAATATTGAAATTGTGTACTTAAATGATAGCTTCATTGAATCAGCCTCACGATACCACAATTGGTCGCAATTAAACCTTTAATGGAGTGTTATTTCTGATCATTTCGTTTAATGGGCCGACAGTATCTGACTAGACTTAGCTAGTTGTGCACTGATAACAAGCATAGTTTGACACTGGTACAATGTATCTAAATTTGTACTGTAAAATTTTAAATTTTTATGCTAGCATCCACCTTATTGGTAACGATAAAGTATTAACTTTTATAGTGTGCATATAGGTTCACTATAGATAAGGGGGAGGTTTAAATCATCAATACTCTGTACCAGGACTATTCCGATCCTTTTGTTTTTCTTGTATGATTATTGTTCGTCTAAATGTTAGACAATTGGATAGGGTTAACAGATCGGAATGTCATTTTTTATGTTTCCTGACATCGTAAATATTATTTGTTTACGTGCTTTGACAATCAAAAGGGTATGTACTACTTTCAAAATATAATAAAAACTGGAACAATGCAATATTTCTTGCATGCATGGAAACCATAGCAGATACACTATCTGTGACAAAAGTCGTGATATTTAAAAAACCCAATCTAATATGGCACAGTGTTTTTAGAAATAAATATTTGTATTGTTAGTATTCCTTTCAGTTTTTACCTTTAGATATTTGACAGGTGTCCTATTATTATTGTTTATCATTAAAAAAATTGGCAACAAAATTTAACTTAATAAATAAGGAGTTAAGTTAAATTACACCTTTATAGAAAATTAAATGATTTGTTTGACATGAATTACGAAGTTTTAATAATTTAAATCATGCCTATTAGACGTATGAAATCTATCACAATCCTCTAGAATCACTATGTTCTCTTTTACTGGGTACTTTATTAATATTTTCATATTGTTCTGATAGCCAATAGTCACACTGTCATAGTCACTGACATCCTGCTTTGGAAATAGGTTTCATGCACGTAAACTCTGTATGATTATAAATATTGTTCTCCAAATTAATTGGTTTCATTGTTTCATAAAAACTTGTTTGCATTAGTTTTCTAGGTGTAAATTTTATTCCACTGTCACTACCTTCCTGTACATTTTTATCTGTTTGTATGATATCCTGCACTTCGCAGTAGAATGCTAAAATTATTCGACGCCTAATATTGTTTGGTATATTGTTGAACGTTCTTTGTATCAATTAAACACCATTGCATTTGTGGTATTGTCGTTGCGAATTGGCGTATGATGATCACATGATGACTGTCAAGAAATAATATCTTGACAGTATTTTGAAATAAATTAGTTTTTTTTATGAAAACTACACTTTGTAATTCCATTTTGAATAATGCAAGTTTTTGTTGGAGTTCACTTTGCTAATTATTTTGCCTTTTTCTGATTTTCTTTAGTATGTCATGTTTTTTTTTTTATCCCGGGAGCTTTATTTTTATAGAATTTGTTGCCTATGTTACTGTTTTATGGAATTAGTCTTTAGATTTTCGATCGTAAAGACATCTCTACCCATCTTATTGCTTTGGTATTATTTTGCTGATATTTATAGAACACGGTTGGTAATTCACCAAATTTGTCTGATTGCATGTTATATTCCATTTTTGTAGTCTGTGTTGACTAAAGCTATACATTAGGTTTTAACGTACAGTATTACGACCAGTACTATAATTCCAAGTATTGCTATCACTCCAAATATTATGCCTATAACCACACCTATAATTTATAATAATTAGTAAGACATTCATGGTATTGGTGTCATCCTCATTAAAGTTTTATTGACGTCACCATGACTAGGTTGATAGGTATGACAAAAACGGTTTCCTAAATGAAAATGGACCTGTTCCTCTGATGTTATACCTTCCGCATACCGGATTTGAAATGAGCAGCATGGCGGATGTCTTTCAGGAAGAAGAGACAGCTTACTCTTCCGGAGCACCTAACTCTACCCCAGTTCTCCAGTGTTTGTCGGTTGTTTCAATTTTCACCTCCTTCGAATATCCCTTTGGTATTTCTTACTTTACTTATATGCATGTACATGTATATTTTAAATTAAGACACATTGTGCAATTTCTAATTTAAAAAATGGAAAATATGACATGTATATATAGAAACGTGGCTTGGTAGTTATTTCGATTATTGTTGGTTTTAGTATTTGTATCAAAATTTCCCAAATCCCGAAAACATTTAGGTGTTGTGTTTGTATAAATTTATACATAATAGTTACATGAAAACATACCATAATTACTTTTGCAAACATTATTTCCGTTACTTTCAACTGTTGTCAAATATACAGTACCAGTAACATGAGCTTCCGAATAAGCTTGTGTGAAAAATAAAGTATATTGTTATAGATATATCAATTTTTGAGTAGTCATCCTCATGAATTGGCGCTTAAAAATGTTAATGTCTTTAAGACTTCTCGAATAGGTTTAGTGTTTCAGAAGGATATTTATTAATAAGGGTTTTCCGCTATATTTCTCTTGAATGATCACATGTTAAGTAAAGAAAACGTATGAAGATATGTTAAACTATCTCTTCCATTACATTGAAAACAACAAATTGAGTGGAGTTCCCATGTAGTATTTTATTTGTGTGCTGCATTATTTTAATTTAGTTCATTATATTTTTTTTCGTCATCTTATTACTTTTTATTCAAGATAGCTGACAAACGCCAGGAGGATACACGTATAACTTAATTGAAAAAACCCTATAATACTAGTAAACTAATTATAATTAGAACAAAACAGCATTATCCATTATAGTTAATGTAGAAATATTTTTTATGCACAATTCAAGTTTGTATCTGAGACTGCAGAGCGCTGGTAGATCATATCAATTCCTCCATTTATTTTTCAAATACATGATATATACATACCGGAACTGTGTTCATCAATGTCTTTTTGGGTTTCCTTAGTTGTAACTTTCATTGTGTTGCTGTCATATGCCCAATAATACCCATCCAATTGATTTACCATTTGCAGTGATTCAAGTGTCGTCTCGAACATTAAACTGGCATTTAAGCTTGTACATAAGTCTATAGCATCCCGACAAGTTTTGTTGTCTGGACTGCTACGAATACATTTACCTGAATAAATATTGTAAAATTTGCAAATAAAAGGTCTGTTATCTAGAGTAAAGCATTTGCATTCTTTATAAAATTATATTTAAAAAGTTGTAATCAGGCTATTCAGCAATATAGAATGCAGTTATGTTTTTAACTGATATTTTCTGACATTTTGCATTTTGTTTATCCTTTGATACACATAAAGAGAAACATACCTTCACGAAAAGTTTGTTTTAAGTCATTTGATCAAAACACCCTTAGTTTCTCACATTACACGTTTTTCACATCGTCCTAATCATTTTTACGACAGAGATTACTTCACCATGCCGTTTGTAAAATATTCCAAATAATTGGTGGCAAAGATCGATAAAACAATAGGAAATTATGCACATTTTGGCAAACTAAGGAATGGTTATGATCTTTTTTATTTTTCGATACATATAGAATAAACATATCTACTGAATTTGTCTTTAAAATGTTTGTATAATAATTTCAAAGTTATGGACTTCTGTTTGCAAAAGTAAAAATGCGTTTTTTGTGAAAATATTAAAAAAACCTTCAATTTTAAGGTATTTCTGGAGAGAAACTATGTGACATCACAATGTGTGTCTTTTGGTACTCTAATTACCCACCCCCTCCCCCCATGTCACTGTATCGTATTCCCTTCATAAATGTAAAACGTTACTCGATTTGTGTTAAACTTCACTTTATGAAACAAGCAGTGAAAACAACAAATAATAAAAATATTTTGTTTTTCGTTTAGAAAGTATGTTTACTCTTACTATGCACAGAAATATCTAAATAATGTTTAACTGAAACTGAAAGACGGAGAAAACGCAAGCGATTTAAACCATTATTTATCCTTAAAGTGTTATTCAAGGGAAAAAAGTTAAAATCCAACTTAATGGACTAAAACCTAATGACCAATACATCATCATGTAAATCGGTTGTTTTATTACATTCAAGAACATACTGGAGTGAGGAATTGATATGCAAAAAAATATAAAAAACATCTTTTACTCATACTTCCATTTTTACAGAAGTTACATAGTGCTTTGAATTGGATCGAAGCGAGTTACCCTTCTGTCTTTGATTTGTACAACTGAACATCCATCCATGTCTTCCTGTTTTTGGATCTGTAATAATACTAAACAAAAATGTTTGATGCATGTAGTCCATGTACTATTATTTTTGAAGCTGCTGTTTCTACTACTAAAATCTCGAGATGAAAACTGCAATTTTAAATTGAAGCCAGTTGGCACATGATTGTGAGTTCATTATATGGTTATAAGGCTGGATACTATTAACGGACAGTAGATGGAATCGAAATCCGAAGACAAGGCATATATACACGAACATACACACAAAGTAAAATTATATAATGATATAACGCAAAGAATAAGCAAAATAAATATCGAACCAAAGAGAATTCGAGCAAGTAAATAAAAATAAATAAATAAAAAAAAATCAAACTAAAGCACCAACAATGTGAATTTCTACGTGAATGGAATTAGGTGCTCCTTTGGAAAGTTTTTTTCCAAACTCAAGATATTATTGTGGAGTAGAAATTTTATCATATTAACAACATCATCCTTAGAGTACTTCTTGTGCAAACTAATGTGGATTTTGACAAATTAAGCATTTTCCCAACCTTATTAAATTACCTTGCAAATGAAAAACTCGAACATAAACAGTCTTGAGAAGGGACCCTTTTCCCAATTAACCAACTAGTTTCATAGAAGATTTAAAATAAATTAACAATTTGCTTAAACTCTTCTCGTTTAACGTAAATTCAAAATAATCAATTGGAATTTGAAAGAAGAAGAAATATAGGTACAAAGTATATTATGATCCTTTAAACATCGATACCGGAAGGGTATGCACGTCCTGCTCCGTTAACGGCACCCTTCATATTGCCCGTGAATGAAATTCAATGAGTTGTCACGTCTGGTGATGCGTCAATTCCAGAAGGACGTGCAATCAATGAAGATATATATCTAGTCTAATACATAAGATAGAAACTTCGTATCGGCGAATCAATTCGTGTAGACGGCCGTTGAAATCTCAACAATATGTTTAATTTTATAGTCTTTTGGTGAAGGATATTGCTTCATCTAAGTTGATTCGAAAATTCAACCGGTTTTGGGTTGACAGCAATAACAACAAGATTTTTTTTCTATTTTTATCTTAGTTGGAAATGGTAAGTCGAAATGGTTGTTGTATAAACAAAATTAAAGAAATAAATTAATCATGCACATTAAACTAGGTGGTGTATTACATGGTTGACCACTTACTAATTGATGACAAGAAGATAGATTAAACATATGTGTTTTCGGAAAGGTTGAAATGTGGAATTATTTTGTACTTTTGTGATTTTTATTTTTTTTCTAATCTTTATTTGTAATAAATATATCAAATGAAGAACTTGAAATATTTAATCCTACACCAGTATATGAAAGCCTTACCTCTTGTGTGGTCAGAATGAATAAGATACAGATTTATAGAAAAATACAGCATAAAATGCAACAATCTCCCAATTAAAACCCTCGTCATACAAATGTGACCACATTCATTAATATGGATAAATTTTACAGACAATATATATTGTTCCGCAATACTTTAGAGTATGATGAATTATTGATGACATACTTGTGCACATACTTTTGGATACTTCCTTTTAAGTTCATTAAAAAACTTATCTATGGGAAAGTTTACCAGTATTTAGTTTTAGTTAAAGCAACATTTTAAACAACATATTGCAGTAATAATTATTGAATTAATTTCAGGATCATAGATGAAAATGTATTGAATTTAGTGTCATATTTGGAATTTAAAAAAATATTCAGGCTCCCAAATTTATTAAAAAAATTAAAGATAAAGGAGGTATGACAAGAACCACCTGAAATTAGATTTTTAAAAAGAAACACTTTTGAATCTTTAGAGTAGAAGTGTATAGATCTTAAATTAAAAAAATGTGATAGATTATAACATGGCATTTTACGTATCGGCCCTTGTTTCATCCCTCGACCAGTATCGTACCTCGGGCACAGCCCTCGGTCCGATATTGGAGTCTCGGGATGGAAAATACCATTTAATAATCTATAAGCCTTTACAATTGGTTTCCAGTCATTGTTTCTTAATTATAACATAACCTTTTAGGTTTTAGCTGTATTTATAGTGACGTAGGAGTTGGAACAATCGTTGGATCAGATTATTTAACATACTGTTTAATATTGGTGTGTGTGCAATATTTGCAGGAATGGTAAGTTGATATACCACTGAGAAATATGTATGGGATTTTCATCCTGTACCAATTAACATATGTGAAGAATGGGAAGATAATTCTCATTTTCATATGAACACAATGTTTAGTACAAAATAAGAATGATTTCCCTTCCCTTCGACATAAAATGCTTCTTTTAAATAACTTCTAAAAATTAAAACATATTCTTAGTTACGATTTTATTTAATTTTCTTAGTGAGATTTAGTAATTTATATATTTTTCAGTTGTATGCCAGAAATAGCACGAAATTCAAAAAACAGAATAAAGTTACCAAGGTCTTCTGATAGGAGGGCATCATACGATTCGAAATTAATACCTAATTATATGATAGCTTAAGAATAGGAAAACATAAAGATTGTAGAAGAAATACAAAGAACACAAATCAACTTTACAAGAGAAAAGTTAAATATAAATATAATATCAAATACTACCAAAGGATAATAAGCATGGCCTGATACATTAGATTGTGAGTCGGGGAATTAAACAATAAGCCAAATCCGGTGAAATTTCAATGCCATTTAACCATGAACGTACTATGAGAAATCAAATGTATCGATATTCCATACAATAACCAATGTCAATACTCAATACAAGTATATTTCAACAAATTATGTTTTGTCGGTAGTGTTCAAAGATAAAAATAACAATCCAAAGATACTTATATTAGATACAGTTAATTTATACTATGCTGTATACGACGCATTTCAAGGAGTTACCTCTCATCAGCAGCATTAAAACCGAAATATTTGGAAGACCAAAAACCAAATTTATATTAAGCAAGAAGTACTCAACCAAAAATACCGAAATAGGAAGCCAAATTTCAGCTAAGGAGATCTACCATGTGCAATACAAGGAATGAACCCTTAGTATTTCTATTATTTTTGAATTTTGTTAAATACAGGTAATTTCTATAACAAATCAATGAATAATCATGTCAGACAAGTCTGACGACTGGGTTTGCGAATACCCTCGGGGACCTAGGGTCCACCAGCAGAGGCATCATCCCAGGAGTTTCAAAATAACAATCCAAAGATACTTATATTAGATACAGTTAATTTATACTATGCTGTATACGACGCATTTCAAGGAGTTACCTCTCATCAGCAGCATTAAAACCGAAATATTTGGAAGACCAAAAACCAAATTTATATTAAGCAAGAAGTACTCAACCAAAAATACCGAAATAGGAAGCCAAATTTCAGCTAAGGAGATCTACCATGTGCAATACAAGGAATGAACCCTTAGTATTTCTATTATTTTTGAATTTTGTTAAATACAGGTAATTTCTATAACAAATCAATGAATAATCATGTCAGACAAGTCTGACGACTGGGTTTGCGAATACCCTCGGGGACCTAGGGTCCACCAGCAGAGGCATCATCCCAGGAGTTTCAAAATAACAATCCAAAGATACTTATATTAGATACAGTTAATTTATACTATGCTGTATACGACGCATTTCAAGGAGTTACCTCTCATCAGCAGCATTAAAACCGAAATATTTGGAAGACCAAAAACCAAATTTATATTAAGCAAGAAGTACTCAACCAAAAATACCGAAATAGGAAGCCAAATTTCAGCTAAGGAGATCTACCATGTGCAATACAAGGAATGAACCCTTAGTATTTCTATTATTTTTGAATTTTGTTAAATACAGGTAATTTCTATAACAAATCAATGAATAATCATGTCAGACAAGTCTGACGACTGGGTTTGCGAATACCCTCGGGGACCTAGGGTCCACCAGCAGAGGCATCATCCCAGGAGTTTCAAAATAACAATCCAAAGATACTTATATTAGATACAGTTAATTTATACTATGCTGTATACGACGCATTTCAAGGAGTTACCTCTCATCAGCAGCATTAAAACCGAAATATTTGGAAGACCAAAAACCAAATTTATATTAAGCAAGAAGTACTCAACCAAAAATACCGAAATAGGAAGCCAAATTTCAGCTAAGGAGATCTACCATGTGCAATACAAGGAATGAACCCTTAGTATTTCTATTATTTTTGAATTTTGTTAAATACAGGTAATTTCTATAACAAATCAATGAATAATCATGTCAGACAAGTCTGACGACTGGGTTTGCGAATACCCTCGGGGACCTAGGGTCCACCAGCAGAGGCATCATCCCAGGAGTTTCAAAATAACAATCCAAAGATACTTATATTAGATACAGTTAATTTATACTATGCTGTATACGACGCATTTCAAGGAGTTACCTCTCATCAGCAGCATTAAAACCGAAATATTTGGAAGACCAAAAACCAAATTTATATTAAGCAAGAAGTACTCAACCAAAAATACCGAAATAGGAAGCCAAATTTCAGCTAAGGAGATCTACCATGTGCAATACAAGGAATGAACCCTTAGTATTTCTATTATTTTTGAATTTTGTTAAATACAGGTAATTTCTATAACAAATCAATGAATAATCATGTCAGACAAGTCTGACGACTGGGTTTGCGAATACCCTCGGGGACCTAGGGTCCACCAGCAGAGGCATCATCCCAGGAGTTTCAAAATAACAATCCAAAGATACTTATATTAGATACAGTTAATTTATACTATGCTGTATACGACGCATTTCAAGGAGTTACCTCTCATCAGCAGCATTAAAACCGAAATATTTGGAAGACCAAAAACCAAATTTATATTAAGCAAGAAGTACTCAACCAAAAATACCGAAATAGGAAGCCAAATTTCAGCTAAGGAGATCTACCATGTGCAATACAAGGAATGAACCCTTAGTATTTCTATTATTTTTGAATTTTGTTAAATACAGGTAATTTCTATAACAAATCAATGAATAATCATGTCAGACAAGTCTGACGACTGGGTTTGCGAATACCCTCGGGGACCTAGGGTCCACCAGCAGAGGCATCATCCCAGGAGTTTCAAAATAACAATCCAAAGATACTTATATTAGATACAGTTAATTTATACTATGCTGTATACGACGCATTTCAAGGAGTTACCTCTCATCAGCAGCATTAAAACCGAAATATTTGGAAGACCAAAAACCAAATTTATATTAAGCAAGAAGTACTCAACCAAAAATACCGAAATAGGAAGCCAAATTTCAGCTAAGGAGATCTACCATGTGCAATACAAGGAATGAACCCTTAGTATTTCTATTATTTTTGAATTTTGTTAAATACAGGTAATTTCTATAACAAATCAATGAATAATCATGTCAGACAAGTCTGACGACTGGGTTTGCGAATACCCTCGGGGACCTAGGGTCCACCAGCAGAGGCATCATCCCAGGAGTTTCAAAATAACAATCCAAAGATACTTATATTAGATACAGTTAATTTATACTATGCTGTATACGACGCATTTCAAGGAGTTACCTCTCATCAGCAGCATTAAAACCGAAATATTTGGAAGACCAAAAACCAAATTTATATTAAGCAAGAAGTACTCAACCAAAAATACCGAAATAGGAAGCCAAATTTCAGCTAAGGAGATCTACCATGTGCAATACAAGGAATGAACCCTTAGTATTTCTATTATTTTTGAATTTTGTTAAATACAGGTAATTTCTATAACAAATCAATGAATAATCATGTCAGACAAGTCTGACGACTGGGTTTGCGAATACCCTCGGGGACCTAGGGTCCACCAGCAGAGGCATCATCCCAGGAGTTTCAAAATAACAATCCAAAGATACTTATATTAGATACAGTTAATTTATACTATGCTGTATACGACGCATTTCAAGGAGTTACCTCTCATCAGCAGCATTAAAACCGAAATATTTGGAAGACCAAAAACCAAATTTATATTAAGCAAGAAGTACTCAACCAAAAATACCGAAATAGGAAGCCAAATTTCAGCTAAGGAGATCTACCATGTGCAATACAAGGAATGAACCCTTAGTATTTCTATTATTTTTGAATTTTGTTAAATACAGGTAATTTCTATAACAAATCAATGAATAATCATGTCAGACAAGTCTGACGACTGGGTTTGCGAATACCCTCGGGGACCTAGGGTCCACCAGCAGAGGCATCATCCCAGGAGTTTCAAAATAACAATCCAAAGATACTTATATTAGATACAGTTAATTTATACTATGCTGTATACGACGCATTTCAAGGAGTTACCTCTCATCAGCAGCATTAAAACCGAAATATTTGGAAGACCAAAAACCAAATTTATATTAAGCAAGAAGTACTCAACCAAAAATACCGAAATAGGAAGCCAAATTTCAGCTAAGGAGATCTACCATGTGCAATACAAGGAATGAACCCTTAGTATTTCTATTATTTTTGAATTTTGTTAAATACAGGTAATTTCTATAACAAATCAATGAATAATCATGTCAGACAAGTCTGACGACTGGGTTTGCGAATACCCTCGGGGACCTAGGGTCCACCAGCAGAGGCATCATCCCAGGAGTTTCAAAATAACAATCCAAAGATACTTATATTAGATACAGTTAATTTATACTATGCTGTATACGACGCATTTCAAGGAGTTACCTCTCATCAGCAGCATTAAAACCGAAATATTTGGAAGACCAAAAACCAAATTTATATTAAGCAAGAAGTACTCAACCAAAAATACCGAAATAGGAAGCCAAATTTCAGCTAAGGAGATCTACCATGTGCAATACAAGGAATGAACCCTTAGTATTTCTATTATTTTTGAATTTTGTTAAATACAGGTAATTTCTATAACAAATCAATGAATAATCATGTCAGACAAGTCTGACGACTGGGTTTGCGAATACCCTCGGGGACCTAGGGTCCACCAGCAGAGGCATCATCCCAGGAGTTTCAAAATAACAATCCAAAGATACTTATATTAGATACAGTTAATTTATACTATGCTGTATACGACGCATTTCAAGGAGTTACCTCTCATCAGCAGCATTAAAACCGAAATATTTGGAAGACCAAAAACCAAATTTATATTAAGCAAGAAGTACTCAACCAAAAATACCGAAATAGGAAGCCAAATTTCAGCTAAGGAGATCTACCATGTGCAATACAAGGAATGAACCCTTAGTATTTCTATTATTTTTGAATTTTGTTAAATACAGGTAATTTCTATAACAAATCAATGAATAATCATGTCAGACAAGTCTGACGACTGGGTTTGCGAATACCCTCGGGGACCTAGGGTCCACCAGCAGAGGCATCATCCCAGGAGTTTCAAAATAACAATCCAAAGATACTTATATTAGATACAGTTAATTTATACTATGCTGTATACGACGCATTTCAAGGAGTTACCTCTCATCAGCAGCATTAAAACCGAAATATTTGGAAGACCAAAAACCAAATTTATATTAAGCAAGAAGTACTCAACCAAAAATACCGAAATAGGAAGCCAAATTTCAGCTAAGGAGATCTACCATGTGCAATACAAGGAATGAACCCTTAGTATTTCTATTATTTTTGAATTTTGTTAAATACAGGTAATTTCTATAACAAATCAATGAATAATCATGTCAGACAAGTCTGACGACTGGGTTTGCGAATACCCTCGGGGACCTAGGGTCCACCAGCAGAGGCATCATCCCAGGAGTTTCAAAATAACAATCCAAAGATACTTATATTAGATACAGTTAATTTATACTATGCTGTATACGACGCATTTCAAGGAGTTACCTCTCATCAGCAGCATTAAAACCGAAATATTTGGAAGACCAAAAACCAAATTTATATTAAGCAAGAAGTACTCAACCAAAAATACCGAAATAGGAAGCCAAATTTCAGCTAAGGAGATCTACCATGTGCAATACAAGGAATGAACCCTTAGTATTTCTATTATTTTTGAATTTTGTTAAATACAGGTAATTTCTATAACAAATCAATGAATAATCATGTCAGACAAGTCTGACGACTGGGTTTGCGAATACCCTCGGGGACCTAGGGTCCACCAGCAGAGGCATCATCCCAGGAGTTTCAAAATAACAATCCAAAGATACTTATATTAGATACAGTTAATTTATACTATGCTGTATACGACGCATTTCAAGGAGTTACCTCTCATCAGCAGCATTAAAACCGAAATATTTGGAAGACCAAAAACCAAATTTATATTAAGCAAGAAGTACTCAACCAAAAATACCGAAATAGGAAGCCAAATTTCAGCTAAGGAGATCTACCATGTGCAATACAAGGAATGAACCCTTAGTATTTCTATTATTTTTGAATTTTGTTAAATACAGGTAATTTCTATAACAAATCAATGAATAATCATGTCAGACAAGTCTGACGACTGGGTTTGCGAATACCCTCGGGGACCTAGGGTCCACCAGCAGAGGCATCATCCCAGGAGTTTCAAAATAACAATCCAAAGATACTTATATTAGATACAGTTAATTTATACTATGCTGTATACGACGCATTTCAAGGAGTTACCTCTCATCAGCAGCATTAAAACCGAAATATTTGGAAGACCAAAAACCAAATTTATATTAAGCAAGAAGTACTCAACCAAAAATACCGAAATAGGAAGCCAAATTTCAGCTAAGGAGATCTACCATGTGCAATACAAGGAATGAACCCTTAGTATTTCTATTATTTTTGAATTTTGTTAAATACAGGTAATTTCTATAACAAATCAATGAATAATCATGTCAGACAAGTCTGACGACTGGGTTTGCGAATACCCTCGGGGACCTAGGGTCCACCAGCAGAGGCATCATCCCAGGAGTTTCAAAATAACAATCCAAAGATACTTATATTAGATACAGTTAATTTATACTATGCTGTATACGACGCATTTCAAGGAGTTACCTCTCATCAGCAGCATTAAAACCGAAATATTTGGAAGACCAAAAACCAAATTTATATTAAGCAAGAAGTACTCAACCAAAAATACCGAAATAGGAAGCCAAATTTCAGCTAAGGAGATCTACCATGTGCAATACAAGGAATGAACCCTTAGTATTTCTATTATTTTTGAATTTTGTTAAATACAGGTAATTTCTATAACAAATCAATGAATAATCATGTCAGACAAGTCTGACGACTGGGTTTGCGAATACCCTCGGGGACCTAGGGTCCACCAGCAGAGGCATCATCCCAGGAGTTTCAAAATAACAATCCAAAGATACTTATATTAGATACAGTTAATTTATACTATGCTGTATACGACGCATTTCAAGGAGTTACCTCTCATCAGCAGCATTAAAACCGAAATATTTGGAAGACCAAAAACCAAATTTATATTAAGCAAGAAGTACTCAACCAAAAATACCGAAATAGGAAGCCAAATTTCAGCTAAGGAGATCTACCATGTGCAATACAAGGAATGAACCCTTAGTATTTCTATTATTTTTGAATTTTGTTAAATACAGGTAATTTCTATAACAAATCAATGAATAATCATGTCAGACAAGTCTGACGACTGGGTTTGCGAATACCCTCGGGGACCTAGGGTCCACCAGCAGAGGCATCATCCCAGGAGTTTCAAAATAACAATCCAAAGATACTTATATTAGATACAGTTAATTTATACTATGCTGTATACGACGCATTTCAAGGAGTTACCTCTCATCAGCAGCATTAAAACCGAAATATTTGGAAGACCAAAAACCAAATTTATATTAAGCAAGAAGTACTCAACCAAAAATACCGAAATAGGAAGCCAAATTTCAGCTAAGGAGATCTACCATGTGCAATACAAGGAATGAACCCTTAGTATTTCTATTATTTTTGAATTTTGTTAAATACAGGTAATTTCTATAACAAATCAATGAATAATCATGTCAGACAAGTCTGACGACTGGGTTTGCGAATACCCTCGGGGACCTAGGGTCCACCAGCAGAGGCATCATCCCAGGAGTTTCAAAATAACAATCCAAAGATTCTTATATTAGATACAGTTAATTTATACTATGCTGTATACGACGCATTTCAAGGAGTTACCTCTCATCAGCAGCATTAAAACCGAAATATTTGGAAGACCAAAAACCAAATTTATATTAAGCAAGAAGTACTCAACCAAAAATACCGAAATAGGAAGCCAAATTTCAGCTAAGGAGATCTACCATGTGCAATACAAGGAATGAACCCTTAGTATTTCTATTATTTTTGAATTTTGTTAAATACAGGTAATTTCTATAACAAATCAATGAATAATCATGTCAGACAAGTCTGACGACTGGGTTTGCGAATACCCTCGGGGACCTAGGGTCCACCAGCAGAGGCATCATCCCAGGAGTTTCAAAATAACAATCCAAAGATACTTATATTAGATACAGTTAATTTATACTATGCTGTATACGACGCATTTCAAGGAGTTACCTCTCATCAGCAGCATTAAAACCGAAATATTTGGAAGACCAAAAACCAAATTTATATTAAGCAAGAAGTACTCAACCAAAAATACCGAAATAGGAAGCCAAATTTCAGCTAAGGAGATCTACCATGTGCAATACAAGGAATGAACCCTTAGTATTTCTATTATTTTTGAATTTTGTTAAATACAGGTAATTTCTATAACAAATCAATGAATAATCATGTCAGACAAGTCTGACGACTGGGTTTGCGAATACCCTCGGGGACCTAGGGTCCACCAGCAGAGGCATCATCCCAGGAGTTTCAAAATAACAATCCAAAGATACTTATATTAGATACAGTTAATTTATACTATGCTGTATACGACGCATTTCAAGGAGTTACCTCTCATCAGCAGCATTAAAACCGAAATATTTGGAAGACCAAAAACCAAATTTATATTAAGCAAGAAGTACTCAACCAAAAATACCGAAATAGGAAGCCAAATTTCAGCTAAGGAGATCTACCATGTGCAATACAAGGAATGAACCCTTAGTATTTCTATTATTTTTGAATTTTGTTAAATACAGGTAATTTCTATAACAAATCAATGAATAATCATGTCAGACAAGTCTGACGACTGGGTTTGCGAATACCCTCGGGGACCTAGGGTCCACCAGCAGAGGCATCATCCCAGGAGTTTCAAAATAACAATCCAAAGATACTTATATTAGATACAGTTAATTTATACTATGCTGTATACGACGCATTTCAAGGAGTTACCTCTCATCAGCAGCATTAAAACCGAAATATTTGGAAGACCAAAAACCAAATTTATATTAAGCAAGAAGTACTCAACCAAAAATACCGAAATAGGAAGCCAAATTTCAGCTAAGGAGATCTACCATGTGCAATACAAGGAATGAACCCTTAGTATTTCTATTATTTTTGAATTTTGTTAAATACAGGTAATTTCTATAACAAATCAATGAATAATCATGTCAGACAAGTCTGACGACTGGGTTTGCGAATACCCTCGGGGACCTAGGGTCCACCAGCAGAGGCATCATCCCAGGAGTTTCAAAATAACAATCCAAAGATACTTATATTAGATACAGTTAATTTATACTATGCTGTATACGACGCATTTCAAGGAGTTACCTCTCATCAGCAGCATTAAAACCGAAATATTTGGAAGACCAAAAACCAAATTTATATTAAGCAAGAAGTACTCAACCAAAAATACCGAAATAGGAAGCCAAATTTCAGCTAAGGAGATCTACCATGTGCAATACAAGGAATGAACCCTTAGTATTTCTATTATTTTTGAATTTTGTTAAATACAGGTAATTTCTATAACAAATCAATGAATAATCATGTCAGACAAGTCTGACGACTGGGTTTGCGAATACCCTCGGGGACCTAGGGTCCACCAGCAGAGGCATCATCCCAGGAGTTTCAAAATAACAATCCAAAGATTCTTATATTAGATACAGTTAATTTATACTATGCTGTATACGACGCATTTCAAGGAGTTACCTCTCATCAGCAGCATTAAAACCGAAATATTTGGAAGACCAAAAACCAAATTTATATTAAGCAAGAAGTACTCAACCAAAAATACCGAAATAGGAAGCCAAATTTCAGCTAAGGAGATCTACCATGTGCAATACAAGGAATGAACCCTTAGTATTTCTATTATTTTTGAATTTTGTTAAATACAGGTAATTTCTATAACAAATCAATGAATAATCATGTCAGACAAGTCTGACGACTGGGTTTGCGAATACCCTCGGGGACCTAGGGTCCACCAGCAGAGGCATCATCCCAGGAGTTTCAAAATAACAATCCAAAGATACTTATATTAGATACAGTTAATTTATACTATGCTGTATACGACGCATTTCAAGGAGTTACCTCTCATCAGCAGCATTAAAACCGAAATATTTGGAAGACCAAAAACCAAATTTATATTAAGCAAGAAGTACTCAACCAAAAATACCGAAATAGGAAGCCAAATTTCAGCTAAGGAGATCTACCATGTGCAATACAAGGAATGAACCCTTAGTATTTCTATTATTTTTGAATTTTGTTAAATACAGGTAATTTCTATAACAAATCAATGAATAATCATGTCAGACAAGTCTGACGACTGGGTTTGCGAATACCCTCGGGGACCTAGGGTCCACCAGCAGAGGCATCATCCCAGGAGTTTCAAAATAACAATCCAAAGATACTTATATTAGATACAGTTAATTTATACTATGCTGTATACGACGCATTTCAAGGAGTTACCTCTCATCAGCAGCATTAAAACCGAAATATTTGGAAGACCAAAAACCAAATTTATATTAAGCAAGAAGTACTCAACCAAAAATACCGAAATAGGAAGCCAAATTTCAGCTAAGGAGATCTACCATGTGCAATACAAGGAATGAACCCTTAGTATTTCTATTATTTTTGAATTTTGTTAAATACAGGTAATTTCTATAACAAATCAATGAATAATCATGTCAGACAAGTCTGACGACTGGGTTTGCGAATACCCTCGGGGACCTAGGGTCCACCAGCAGAGGCATCATCCCAGGAGTTTCAAAATAACAATCCAAAGATACTTATATTAGATACAGTTAATTTATACTATGCTGTATACGACGCATTTCAAGGAGTTACCTCTCATCAGCAGCATTAAAACCGAAATATTTGGAAGACCAAAAACCAAATTTATATTAAGCAAGAAGTACTCAACCAAAAATACCGAAATAGGAAGCCAAATTTCAGCTAAGGAGATCTACCATGTGCAATACAAGGAATGAACCCTTAGTATTTCTATTATTTTTGAATTTTGTTAAATACAGGTAATTTCTATAACAAATCAATGAATAATCATGTCAGACAAGTCTGACGACTGGGTTTGCGAATACCCTCGGGGACCTAGGGTCCACCAGCAGAGGCATCATCCCAGGAGTTTCAAAATAACAATCCAAAGATACTTATATTAGATACAGTTAATTTATACTATGCTGTATACGACGCATTTCAAGGAGTTACCTCTCATCAGCAGCATTAAAACCGAAATATTTGGAAGACCAAAAACCAAATTTATATTAAGCAAGAAGTACTCAACCAAAAATACCGAAATAGGAAGCCAAATTTCAGCTAAGGAGATCTACCATGTGCAATACAAGGAATGAACCCTTAGTATTTCTATTATTTTTGAATTTTGTTAAATACAGGTAATTTCTATAACAAATCAATGAATAATCATGTCAGACAAGTCTGACGACTGGGTTTGCGAATACCCTCGGGGACCTAGGGTCCACCAGCAGAGGCATCATCCCAGGAGTTTCAAAATAACAATCCAAAGATACTTATATTAGATACAGTTAATTTATACTATGCTGTATACGACGCATTTCAAGGAGTTACCTCTCATCAGCAGCATTAAAACCGAAATATTTGGAAGACCAAAAACCAAATTTATATTAAGCAAGAAGTACTCAACCAAAAATACCGAAATAGGAAGCCAAATTTCAGCTAAGGAGATCTACCATGTGCAATACAAGGAATGAACCCTTAGTATTTCTATTATTTTTGAATTTTGTTAAATACAGGTAATTTCTATAACAAATCAATGAATAATCATGTCAGACAAGTCTGACGACTGGGTTTGCGAATACCCTCGGGGACCTAGGGTCCACCAGCAGAGGCATCATCCCAGGAGTTTCAAAATAACAATCCAAAGATACTTATATTAGATACAGTTAATTTATACTATGCTGTATACGACGCATTTCAAGGAGTTACCTCTCATCAGCAGCATTAAAACCGAAATATTTGGAAGACCAAAAACCAAATTTATATTAAGCAAGAAGTACTCAACCAAAAATACCGAAATAGGAAGCCAAATTTCAGCTAAGGAGATCTACCATGTGCAATACAAGGAATGAACCCTTAGTATTTCTATTATTTTTGAATTTTGTTAAATACAGGTAATTTCTATAACAAATCAATGAATAATCATGTCAGACAAGTCTGACGACTGGGTTTGCGAATACCCTCGGGGACCTAGGGTCCACCAGCAGAGGCATCATCCCAGGAGTTTCAAAATAACAATCCAAAGATACTTATATTAGATACAGTTAATTTATACTATGCTGTATACGACGCATTTCAAGGAGTTACCTCTCATCAGCAGCATTAAAACCGAAATATTTGGAAGACCAAAAACCAAATTTATATTAAGCAAGAAGTACTCAACCAAAAATACCGAAATAGGAAGCCAAATTTCAGCTAAGGAGATCTACCATGTGCAATACAAGGAATGAACCCTTAGTATTTCTATTATTTTTGAATTTTGTTAAATACAGGTAATTTCTATAACAAATCAATGAATAATCATGTCAGACAAGTCTGACGACTGGGTTTGCGAATACCCTCGGGGACCTAGGGTCCACCAGCAGAGGCATCATCCCAGGAGTTTCAAAATAACAATCCAAAGATACTTATATTAGATACAGTTAATTTATACTATGCTGTATACGACGCATTTCAAGGAGTTACCTCTCATCAGCAGCATTAAAACCGAAATATTTGGAAGACCAAAAACCAAATTTATATTAAGCAAGAAGTACTCAACCAAAAATACCGAAATAGGAAGCCAAATTTCAGCTAAGGAGATCTACCATGTGCAATACAAGGAATGAACCCTTAGTATTTCTATTATTTTTGAATTTTGTTAAATACAGGTAATTTCTATAACAAATCAATGAATAATCATGTCAGACAAGTCTGACGACTGGGTTTGCGAATACCCTCGGGGACCTAGGGTCCACCAGCAGAGGCATCATCCCAGGAGTTTCAAAATAACAATCCAAAGATACTTATATTAGATACAGTTAATTTATACTATGCTGTATACGACGCATTTCAAGGAGTTACCTCTCATCAGCAGCATTAAAACCGAAATATTTGGAAGACCAAAAACCAAATTTATATTAAGCAAGAAGTACTCAACCAAAAATACCGAAATAGGAAGCCAAATTTCAGCTAAGGAGATCTACCATGTGCAATACAAGGAATGAACCCTTAGTATTTCTATTATTTTTGAATTTTGTTAAATACAGGTAATTTCTATAACAAATCAATGAATAATCATGTCAGACAAGTCTGACGACTGGGTTTGCGAATACCCTCGGGGACCTAGGGTCCACCAGCAGAGGCATCATCCCAGGAGTTTCAAAATAACAATCCAAAGATACTTATATTAGATACAGTTAATTTATACTATGCTGTATACGACGCATTTCAAGGAGTTACCTCTCATCAGCAGCATTAAAACCGAAATATTTGGAAGACCAAAAACCAAATTTATATTAAGCAAGAAGTACTCAACCAAAAATACCGAAATAGGAAGCCAAATTTCAGCTAAGGAGATCTACCATGTGCAATACAAGGAATGAACCCTTAGTATTTCTATTATTTTTGAATTTTGTTAAATACAGGTAATTTCTATAACAAATCAATGAATAATCATGTCAGACAAGTCTGACGACTGGGTTTGCGAATACCCTCGGGGACCTAGGGTCCACCAGCAGAGGCATCATCCCAGGAGTTTCAAAATAACAATCCAAAGATTCTTATATTAGATACAGTTAATTTATACTATGCTGTATACGACGCATTTCAAGGAGTTACCTCTCATCAGCAGCATTAAAACCGAAATATTTGGAAGACCAAAAACCAAATTTATATTAAGCAAGAAGTACTCAACCAAAAATACCGAAATAGGAAGCCAAATTTCAGCTAAGGAGATCTACCATGTGCAATACAAGGAATGAACCCTTAGTATTTCTATTATTTTTGAATTTTGTTAAATACAGGTAATTTCTATAACAAATCAATGAATAATCATGTCAGACAAGTCTGACGACTGGGTTTGCGAATACCCTCGGGGACCTAGGGTCCACCAGCAGAGGCATCATCCCAGGAGTTTCAAAATAACAATCCAAAGATACTTATATTAGATACAGTTAATTTATACTATGCTGTATACGACGCATTTCAAGGAGTTACCTCTCATCAGCAGCATTAAAACCGAAATATTTGGAAGACCAAAAACCAAATTTATATTAAGCAAGAAGTACTCAACCAAAAATACCGAAATAGGAAGCCAAATTTCAGCTAAGGAGATCTACCATGTGCAATACAAGGAATGAACCCTTAGTATTTCTATTATTTTTGAATTTTGTTAAATACAGGTAATTTCTATAACAAATCAATGAATAATCATGTCAGACAAGTCTGACGACTGGGTTTGCGAATACCCTCGGGGACCTAGGGTCCACCAGCAGAGGCATCATCCCAGGAGTTTCAAAATAACAATCCAAAGATACTTATATTAGATACAGTTAATTTATACTATGCTGTATACGACGCATTTCAAGGAGTTACCTCTCATCAGCAGCATTAAAACCGAAATATTTGGAAGACCAAAAACCAAATTTATATTAAGCAAGAAGTACTCAACCAAAAATACCGAAATAGGAAGCCAAATTTCAGCTAAGGAGATCTACCATGTGCAATACAAGGAATGAACCCTTAGTATTTCTATTATTTTTGAATTTTGTTAAATACAGGTAATTTCTATAACAAATCAATGAATAATCATGTCAGACAAGTCTGACGACTGGGTTTGCGAATACCCTCGGGGACCTAGGGTCCACCAGCAGAGGCATCATCCCAGGAGTTTCAAAATAACAATCCAAAGATACTTATATTAGATACAGTTAATTTATACTATGCTGTATACGACGCATTTCAAGGAGTTACCTCTCATCAGCAGCATTAAAACCGAAATATTTGGAAGACCAAAAACCAAATTTATATTAAGCAAGAAGTACTCAACCAAAAATACCGAAATAGGAAGCCAAATTTCAGCTAAGGAGATCTACCATGTGCAATACAAGGAATGAACCCTTAGTATTTCTATTATTTTTGAATTTTGTTAAATACAGGTAATTTCTATAACAAATCAATGAATAATCATGTCAGACAAGTCTGACGACTGGGTTTAGGGTAGATGTTAAGCTAAACATGCTAAATCAGATCAAATCTGTGATCCCAATTGTCAAATTTGTCCCGACCACGCGCTACCAAATTTTTGATGCGGCCTGTTAAGGACTTCTACCAGACCACTAATTGTACATAGCTAGACCAAATCATTAGACATTACTCATTTGGATTTTTTTTTTATCACAGATCTATCGTTGATTATACAAAAAAAATGCAGAAATGAATTCTAGTAATTATAAAATTTAATTTTAACCTTTGTTTGGGAAATTGCCTATATTACCATCCACACAAATTAGTATATAATTTCTTGTGATGTACACAATGTTATAATCAGCCAACGATTTGCATGTTGGCAAAATTTAGAGTCTCTTTCTTGTAATTCTACAAACGGAGCCGAATCGACCAACATCTATATGTGATAGAAGTTCCTCGAATGTTCCCCAATGTTCTGAGCTTTATTTTAAACCTGACATCATATTCTAAATTTAAGTCCACGTAATGGTATTACACAACAATGATTCTCTCTTTACAACCGATCGATAATTGTGAATAAACTGAAAAATACTATAACATGGTGGATAATGTTGTATATGATGGGCAAAATACATGTAGCTATACATGGCTATTTTTGACGTAGGTTTTAAATATAACTTTTGATCTTTAGGTTGAAAAAAAGTACAATTCGAAGGGCAGCGGTGATAAACCAACTTTGGTAAAACAATAAAAACAAAATCACAAGGAAAGGGGACCAACATAGTTATATGACTATTTTGAGGGGGTTTCAAACATGCCGTTGGAATTTTGATTAGAAAAAAGTAGATTTTTTGCGGTATTAACTACTTAAACAAAAAAACATACAGAAATGAATTCTAGTAATTTTATTTCTATCACAAAAGAGAAAATTTAATGCTAACCTTTCTTTGAAGATAGAAATTGAAATAAAAGAATTCAAACATCTGTGTTAAATAAATTACCATTACTGCCATACAAATATGTATATAATTTCGTGGTATGTATGCAATGTTATAACCAACCAACGATTTGCATTTTTGCAAAATTTAGAGCCAATTCTTGTACTTTTAGGCAAAGATTATGAATCACCTTGGATAATACCAGACAGTTTTCTCCTACGCATATTTTGGATCCATATGTTGACAGTGTAGGCTATTTTATACGTATCGGTACCAGATTGTAGGTACCCAGAGAAATGGCTTACCCTTTGACCTTTATTATGTCAGTTGCATAGATTGCAGGATTTTCTTATGTTATAGTTTGGATGATAACTATTGCAGGTAAAAGCTATTTAAATATTATACACATAAAATTATTTCGATAGATAAATGTAGTTTTGAATATTCTAGCTGCAAGTAAAATTTCATAAAAATATGTAATTAAGGTACCTCCTACCCTACGTAAAAACACCAAACTAACACATGGTTCTTGTAAAAAAGAAACATATCCGTGCAGTACGGGAACATGATACAAAAATGAAATGACCAATTGTTTTGTTGTTCTTCATCTTGAAAGTAACTGTAAGGTCTTCAAAAATAATATAAAACTTAGAGATGGTATGTGATAACAGTACAGGTGGTAGGTATACTGCAGTAGATTGGTATGTAGTTAGTGGAATGAGATGGTACAAAGTGTTCGAAGGCCAAAAAAAAAGAACCCAAATCAAAACTATGAAAATTAAAAGTTACTTATTATAATATACAATCAGACATTTCTCCTTTGAGTGATAAGGAAATTTACATTAAGGGAAAGCATTGTTTATTATTTTCCCAGGTTTCATCTTTCAACATACTTATATATATATATGGGAATGTTTGAAAAATTTCATTTGTCATACATACAGAGGATATAGAACGCAGGATATGAATCTGCAAATTCATGACGTGTAAAAATAATGTTTTGAAAGAGGCACTTATACCTATTGATAAACAATACATGTAGTTCAATAAAAATGGACTTGCACTTGAATCACCTGTTAAATCAAGGTTTTTAAATTTCAAATTTTTAAATTCGAATCTGTTATAAAAGTTACATAAATACTTCCCCGTTATGGCCGTTTTAAATTTGTGTATATTGAAACTACATTATAAGAAGCGACAAATGTAACATGGTAAAAATATAGTTGTCTCTTTTAAGACTGTATTTTATCCTAAGTTCAGTTGCTGGTATTTCGATACTAGCCCGAAATCGATGCTTTAAATTAACTGTTACAAAATTGTAAAATTTGCAGAAACTAAGTAGTATCTCCCGCGTGCAAAGCTCAGTCTTTAGATGGTTATGGCCTTCCCCCTTTTGGTCATTTTGGGACTTTTTGAATTTGCTTTTTAACATTTTGGATTCTTGTTTTGGTTTTCAACATTTTAGGCATTGAGCACCACTGTTGAGTCGTAAATCTAATTCATTTTCTGCATCAAAATTGGTATAAAAAATAATTTTTAACATACTTGTTTTATGACAGATGTTTCAATAGGAAAAAAAGCAAGAAAAAACTTTCCTATACTTTTAGAATTCTGTTCCATTTACAATTAAAAGACGAACAAAAATAAAGGAACAAAATATTAGCAAACATCTGGTTAATGTCACTAAAAATTCTGACCACTATGACTTTCTTTAAGTTGAAAAAAGCAGCGAAAGCACGGTTGCTTTGCGTAAACCCATGTCACATGCATGTAGTCAAGTATTAATATCTCTTCTTTCTTATTATATAAACTCACTTTTTCGTATAAAATACAGGTTTTGGAGACATGGCGGTTTCTAATTCTATTGGAAGCAACGTATTTGATATTTTGGTGTGTCTTGGTCTTCCCTGGCTAATCGAGACGGTCGCGGTAAACTCTGGAGATGTGGTGAAGATCAGCAGTGACGGCCTTACATACTAATCGATAACTTTATTATCCCCTGTAGTGTTTTTATTACTCGCTATGTTTTTCACTAAATGGACTTTAAACAAAGTTTTTGGATGTATTTGTCTGACGGCTTACGTTATAGTTATAACGTTTTCTGTTTTATATGAACTTAATGTATTCGGAACTTTTGTAGCAGATATTTGTCCAACAGGCGAATAACTACTAAAAGATATAATTATTTATTTACATAATCATATGATATATAAAACATTTAAAGTGACAAGGAATTTAGAGTAATTTATGGATATTGTTTTTTTTGCAATCAGTTAATTGTCGTAGATTTTAAAATTAAGAAAAATAATTGATGCTCAAAAGAGTAAATTAAAACAGTAAAAACGAAGGGGTTAATAGAGAACCGCAAAATAATAATACAGATTCAGAGTGCAAAATCCATAAGTTCAAAAGAAAAGACCAATTCATAAACATTTAAAATCACAAAAAAATCTTAAGCAGTAACAATGTGAACTCGCACACACACAAAAACGGAGTGATTTTTGGTGTTCATTAAGGATAAGTATTCCTGCTCCGTGAAGAACACCCTAACAATGTAAAATAACATTCCAAAGATACTAATATTAGATATAGTAAATTTATACTATGCTGTATAAGACATATTTCAAGGAGTTACCTCTCATCAGCAGCATTACAACCGAAACACTTGGAAGACCAAACACCAAACTTATTTTGAAACAAGAAGTACTCATAACCAAAAATACCGAAATAGGAAGCCAAATTTCAACTAAGGAGATCTACCATGTGCAATACAAGGAATGGACACTTAGTAATTCTATTATTTTTGAATTTTGCTAAATACTGGTAATTTCTATAAGAAATCAAGGACTAATCATGTCAGACAAGTCTGACGACTGGGTTGGCGAATATCCTCAAGGACCTAGGGTCCACCATGCAGAAGCATCGTCCCAGGCGTTTCAAAATAACAATTCAAAGATACTAATATTAGATATAGTAAATTTATACTATGCTGTATACGACGCATTTCAAGGAGTTACCTCTCATTAGCAGCCTCATAATATCAAATGGTCGCAATTATACGCTTTATGGGAGTGTTATTTCTGATAATTTTTTTGGATGGATCGACACTATCCGACTTACAGCTATGAGAGCCTTATCTAATGTTTTCATTTTGACTCCTACTAAATTATTAACTGTCCAACTAATTTTAATATTTATAACCAGCTGTCACCTTTTTGGTGATCATAATATATTGACTTTTATAGTGTGCATCAGAGGGTCATGGTAGATAAGGGGGAGGTTTAACCCCATCACTACTCTGTATCAAGTCAGACTAATCTCCACCCTCTGCTGATTCTTTGTTTGAATTTTGTTTTTTTTTGTAAGGTTGTTTCTTGTCTAAAGGTCTGTCGATTGGGTGGTGTTCATTAATTAGAATATCATTGTTCCTGACATCCGTCTTATTATTTATTTACATGCCTTGACAATGATATCAAAAACTGGAACACTGTAATATTTCTAGCATCCATAAAAACCATATCAAATGTATTGTGATAAAACTCGCGATAATTAGTAAACAAAAAGCAACATGACACGGTGTTTCTTTAAATACATTATATTTATATTGTTAGTATTCCTATTATTTTTTTTTACATTTAGACATTTGACAGGTCGGAGTCCAATTGTCATTTGTATTTCTGTGAAAAAGTGGGAATATAAGTTAACGCAATACATAATGTAAAACTTTAAACTACATGTTCATAATCTTAACTTCACAAAATCACCAAATAATGATTCAATCATTGAAATCCAGCTTATTAGCTATCATAATCTTTTACAATCATTGTGTCAATTGACTTTTGCTTGGTACTATACTCATCGTTTCGTGTTGTTCTGATAGCCAATAGTCACACTGTCATACTCGCTGACATCCTGCTTCGGAAATTGGTTCCTGCACGTAAAGTCTGCATGATTATAAATATTGTTCTCCAAATTAATGGCTTCCATTGTGTCATAATTACTTGTTTGCATTGGTTTTGTAGGTGTAAATTTTATTCCACTGTGACTACCTTCCTGTCTATTTTCATCTGTTTGTATGACATCCTCTACAACGCTGTAGAATGCTGATATTTGTGGTCGCCCGCTATTGTTTGGCATATTGTTTAGGGTTATTTCAGGTATCTCAGACTTTGAATTTCTTCGCTTCACACTAAATATCAATTGAAATGATATGGAATATACCTCAATAAGAAAACATGTACTTTCAAAATAAATTCATACATTAAATTAGTTACAACAGACTTTTCTGCTAGAACTTTTAATCAGTGCACTCTTGCTCAAAAATATAATAAGATAAAATGTTCATATGCATTACATTTCTTGTTTGAACTGATGAATCTGTCAAACGTTTTTAATTAGGATAAAACTACTTATTTTTGTATTACTATTGAAACCTCTTTTCTAGATAAAATATGCAACCATTTTAAAGTGTAAAATTAATTTCTTGATGACAATGGAATTGTGGCGAATACGTTATTTGCATCTATCAAACATCATTGGATTGTGGTATTGTCGTTGCGAATTGGGATATGACGATCACAAATTCATAGCGTATGCTCATTAAAACTGGATAACAACATATCAACTACAAATTACAAATTGTACAGTCAGAAGCCATAAATTAGTCTCCACGTGGAAATTTTGGTATACATAACATAAAACCATAATTTGTCAAAATTTTGTCTTGAAATAATTTTTTCTGAATTTAATGAAATTTGTATTGATGAGCAGCGAAATATCTATAAATTATTCTGATAATATCACAATATCATAATATTTTATTGTTTTTTTTAAATCTACAGTTTAAAAACAAGTATTAATTTTGAACAGCATTTTCCCAATTAAACATATGAAATTTTTACACACATAAAATCTTATTTGTGTTTAATTAATGATTTCTCTTAAATACAGAATGACAGAAAATTCAGAATTATCTAAGGAAAACATATATATTTCTGAGAGTGTTCGTATAAATTTTATAATTATGGGATAAGGAATAATATCTGGACAGTATTTTGAAATAAAGTAATTTTATATGAATTGTAATTCACAAGTGGGAACTTATTTATGGCACTGACTGTAGCCTATGAAAATACACGTTACACACGTGCATAAGAATTAAATTTTGAATAATGCATTTTTTTTGGAATTCACTTTGCTAGTTGTTCAGTCTGTTATGATTCTCTTTGGTACAAATGCATGTTATGTTTTTTTTTATTCCATTATTTATATATTTATATGTCTATGTTACTGTTTTAAGTAATTCGTCTTGTTACTTTGATCGTAAAGACATCTCTACCCATCTTATTGCTTTGGTATTATTTTGCTGATATTTATAGAACACAATTGGAAATTCATCAAATCTGCAAATGTGTCTGATTGCATGTTATTTTCCATTTTTGTAGTCTGTGTTGACTAAAGCTATACACTAGGTTTTAACTTACAGTATTACGATGAGTAAAGTAATTCCAAGCATTACTAACACTCCAAAAATTATGCCTATAATCACACCTGTAATATATAATAATAATTAAGCTTCATATTCATATATATTTTAAATATAGACACATTGTGCAATTTCTAGTTAAAAAGATTGGAAATAGGACATGTATTTATGGAAACTTGGCTTGGTATTCATTTAAGGTTATTTCGATTATTGTTGTGTTCAGTCTTTTATCAAAATCACGAAAACATCATGGACATGCAATTATAAGTTGTATCCCAAATAGCGAAACGATTTAGGTGATGTGATTGTATAAATTTATGAAAACATGAAAACATACCATAATTAGTTTTGACAACATTATTTCTGTTTCTTTCAACTGTTGTAAAATATGCAGTCCCAGTAACAAGAGATTCCGAATACGCTTGTTTGAAAAATAAGAGATATTGTTGTAGCCATTTCCAGAAATTCATTTCCAGTATCACAATTCTGACCCAAAAATTATAATTTGAAGCAAGTTATTTCCCTTGCTGGGACGTAGTACTGGTTCACTGCAGTGGAAGTTTGATTACAAGTATGTTGGAAGCAAAAAGATCGTAAGTAGTTCCCAAGTTTATATAAACCAAACATTACGTGCAAATTAATAAGTTTTAATAAACAGATACTCCTTTACTTTTCATTGCAGCGATCCAGTACTACGTCCCGGAACATCCCAGAAAGGGAAATAACTTTTCAAATTATATCAAAATCGTGATACCGGAAATGAATTTCTGGAAAGGGCTATAGATTATCAATCTTTGAGTAATCATCCGCATGAATTGTCGCTAAAAATGTTAAAGTTTTTAACATTCTCGAATATTTTTAGTGTTTCAGAAATACATTTATCATTGAAGGTTTTCCGCTATATTTTCTCTGTAATGATCACATGTTAAGTTAAGAAAAACCAATGAAAATAAGTTAAACTATCTCTTCTACTACATTGAAAACATCAAATTGAGTGGGAGTTCCCATGTTGTATTTTATTTGTATGCTGTCTCGTTTTTATTCTGTTTAGTTCATTATATTTTTGATCATTTTGTTACTTTTTATTCAAGATAGCTGACAAACGCCAGGAGGATACACGTATAACTAAAATGAAAAAAAAACCTATAATACTAGTAAACTAACTATAATTAGAAAAAAACAGCATTATCCATTATAGTTAATGTAGAAATATTTTTATGCACAATTCAAGTTTGTATCTGAGACTGAAGAGCGCTGGTACACCATATGAATTCCCCCAGTTATTGTTCAAATACATGTGTATATATACATACCAGAACTTTGTTCTTCTATGTGTTCTTGGGTTTCCTTAGTTGTAACTTTTATTGTGTTGTTGTCATATGCCCAATAATACCCATCCTTTACATTTACAAACTGCACTGATTCAAGTGTCTTCTCGGACGTTAAACTGGCATTCCAATATGCACAGTCGTCTATGGCATCACGGCAAGTTTTGATAAATGATACGGTACGAAGACATTCCCATGTAACTGAATAAATATTGTAACATTTACAAATAAAAGGTCTGTTATCTCGTGTAAAGCATTCCCTATTCTACATTCTTTGTAAAATCATATTTAAAAAGAAGTAATCGGGTTTTTTAGCCATATAAAATGCATTAATGTTTTTATACTGATATTTTACTAACATTTTGCTTTTTGTTTATTCTTATGATATAGACAAATAAGAGCATACCTTCACGATTAAGTTTTTAAGTCATTTGACTGATTTGAGCCAAAACCCCTTACCTTCTAATATTTAACAACTTTGACATCAAATTTCCAAACTTTTTAACGAAAATGATATATTCACCATATCGTTTGTAAAATATTCCCTAAGTCTTTTGTTGTCTCATTAGAAATTACTGGCAAGATCCATAAACCAATAAACATAACATATTCTGGCTAACTAAGGAATGTTGATGATCTTTTTTATTTTCAGATACACATAGAAAAATTATATTTACTGAATTTGTCTTTAAAATATTTGTATAATAATCTTTAGGTAATGGATATTAGGGGTCCATGCGCTCTTTATTGAGAATTAAGATTTAAGAAAACGTCCAGTTTTATAGTATTCGAGGAGAAAAACTACGTGACAGGACAATGTGTGTCTCTTGGTATTGTTATGCTATTGTAATTATTATATTTATTTATCTTGGCCTATTTTGTTTTGTGTGACCTTATAACATGTATAATATGCTTACATAATACTTATAGTTGTTTACCAAATAATGTTATAACAGTGCAGTTTAGAAATCACTGGAACAATCATAGAAACTGATGGAATGATTAGAACTTTCTATTTGACTTACATAATAATTCTGAAATGATCATAATATACGATGTGTAATTCGAACTTCTACCATATTCTAGAAGTTTCCGTTCTACAGTTTTCTAGGAGTTTCCCTTCTACAGTGTTCTAGAGATTTCGTGACAGATTAGACATTAACACTCTTGTGTTCTCAGATATTGGATTGACACTTTTGTTAACGTTAACTACATAATACTAGATTGTGACTTATTGGACATAATATTCTGTTTAGATTCCCGCAACAGTGCAGAGAGAATCCCGGATAAAGAAAAGACAAACGGATCGGACATATATTTTTAACATTTAAGTTGACATTTCAATTTGTATAATATTTCTTGTAAACTTGTATATAATAAATCTTGTTAAACTTTATTATTGATTTGTGTCTTTTGTTGGCTCCTTTTTAAAGGTGATTTCTGGCCGTAACAGTATTCTCATTGCCCATCCCTCTCTCAGGTTGCCGTACCGTAGTCCCTTCATGAATATAAAAGGTTTCCCGAGTACATGGGTTAAACTTCACTCTATAAAACAAGCACTGAAAACTTCAAATAATAAAATTCAAATCTTTGTTTTTCGTTTAAAAAGTATTTTCCTGTTACTATGCAAAGAAATATCTACCTCATATTTAACTAAAAATGAAAGTAGGGACAGAAACCTAATGATCAATACTTCATCATGTACATCTGTTGTTTCATTACATTCGAGAACTTATTGAAGTGAGGAATGGAATAAGTAAAAAATTAAAAGTTCATTTACTTTTGCTTCCCTGTTTACAGAAATTACATAGTGGACGTGCCAGAGTTTCACTGCTTTGTATTGGAATAATGCGAGTTACCCTTCTGTCTTTGATTTGTACAACTGAACATCCAATCTATGTCTTCCTGTTTTGGTATCTGTAATAATACTAAACAAGAATTTAATACAACATGCAATCCATGTACTTCTACCATTACAGCTGTCGTTTCTATTACTCAGAATTTTAGATGGAAACTGTAGTTTTTAATTTGAAACCAGTGGACACTTGTGAATTGATTTTATTATTATAAGGCTGGATATTTCGACGGGAAATTGAGTGAATTTGAAATTCAGAAAAGACAAATTCATACGAGCAAAAATACAAACCAGATTTAAATAAATGATATAACCCGCAGAATAAATAATGTACATAGCGAAGAGAATTATAGCAATAAATAAAAACATTCAAAATAAAATCACTAACAATGTGAATTTCCAGAACAAAGAACGTGAGTGGCATAAAGTGCTCCTTTTGAAAGTTTTTCCCCCAAACTAAACAAATAAAATTTTGGAGAAATTCTTGAGAAGGGACATTTTTACAAACTAATCATCTAGTTTGATAGAAGATTTTAAACAAATTAAACAATTTTCTGCCCAGCGCATCCCCAGGTGGTTGATAGGGGAGGCCCTCTCGTTTGGGGTTGTCAGGTCATAATACGGAAAGCCTGACCGTGGACCATAGTGTTTGAATGCAACACTCAATGCACGCTAAAGACTTTTCTGAAGTTTTCGAAAAAGAGTAGGTCAATTCCGCTGTGGAAGGCTACAAATTATCCAACCCTAACTAACCACCCCCCTTTACAGTGACAGTTAAAAATTGGTTCCCCTCTATATCAAGCCCATCCCTATTTGAATTGTTTGATAAATCGATGAACTGGTTCTCGTCCTGAAGAGGCATGAAATATTTGCTACTTGACATTAAGCAAACAACAAAACAAACAAACAATTTGCTGAAACACTGCTCGTTTAATGTAAATTCAAAGTTGGTTGCAATTTGATTTGAAAGAAGACATATAGGTAAAATGTAGAATTAAAAACCTTTAAATCCCGGCAAAAGAATGCCAATGCGACAAAACAGTGGTAAAATGCCGTAACATCGAGATTTAAAGCATGTCAAACTCATGAAAATGGAATATAAATATATATGATACAACGATACATGCATAACAAAAAACAACTTAGCACTTGCAATATGAACTCCCTCTGAAAACTCGGTGTGAAATCAGTAAGGGTACGTATGTCCTGCTCCGTTATTGCCAGTGATAAAATTCATTGAGGTATTAAGTCCGGTAAGGTGTCAATTCCAAAAGAACGTGACAGCAATCTGAAGATATATAGTCTCTTATGTGAGATAGAAACTTCGGTCAATCAATTCGTGTTGACGACCGTAAAATTTTAAATATATTTAATTTTACAGTCTTATGGTGAAGGATATTGCTGAACCCAAGACGTTACTTCGTAAATCCAACCGGTTTTTTTGGGGTGACAGCAATAACAGGAAGATTGATTTTCTATTTTTATCTTAGTTGGAATTGGTAAGTCCAAATGGTTGTTGTATAAACACTAGAAAAGAAATAAATTGACAATGCACATTGATTAGGTGATGTATTACATGGTTGACCACGAATTTCTTGATGACAAGACGGATTTATTTGTGTTGTTATATGAAAGGTCAAATGCGGAATTATGTTGGACTTTTATGATTTTTAAAATTTAAAAATAAATTATAAATAAATATATCAAATGAAGAACATGGAAATGTTTAATCCTATATAAGTATATAGAAGCCTTACCTCTTGTGTGATCAGAATGAACAAGATACAGATTTATAGCAACATACAATATAAAATACAATATTCTCCCAATTAAAACCATCATCAAACAAATGTGACCACATTCATTAATACAGACAGATTTTACAGACAATTTATATTGTTCCGCAATACTTTAGAGTATGATGAATTATTGATTACATACTTGTGCACATACTTTTGGATACTTCCTTTTAAGTTCACTAAAAAAAAACTTATCTACGGGAAAGTTTACGAGTATTTAGTTTTAGTTTAAGCAACATTTTAAACAACATATTGCAGTTATAATTATTGAATTAATTTCAGGATCATAGATGAAAATGTATTGAATTTAGTGTCATATTTGGAATTAAAAAAAAATATTCAGGATCCCAAATTAATTTAAAAAAATTAAGGATAAAGGAGGTATTACAAGAACCACCTGAAATTAGATTTTTAAAAAGAAACACTTTTGAATCTTTAGAGTAGTAGTGTATAGATCTTAAATTCAAAATATGTGATAAATAGATTATAACATGGCATTTTACATATCGGCCCTTGTTTCATCCCTCGACCAGTATCGTACCTCGGGCACAGCCCTCGGTTCAATATTGGAGTCTCGGGATGGAAAATGCCATTTAATAATCTATAAGCCTTTACAATTAAAATTGGTTTCCAGTCATTGTTTCCTAATCATAACATTACCTATTAGGTTTTAGCTGTATTTAAAGTGAGGTAGGAGTTTGGATAATCGTTGGATCAGATTATTAAACATACTGTTTAATATTGGTGTGTGTGCAATATTTGCAGGAATGGTAAGTTAATATACCACTGAGAATTATGTATGGGATTTTCGTCCTTTACCAATTAACATATGTGAAGAATGGGAAGATAATTCTCATTTCATATGAACACAATATTTAGTACAAAATAAGAATGATCTCCCTTCCCTTCGACATAAAATGCTTCTTTTAAATAACTTCTAAAAATTAAAACAGATTCTTAGTTACGATTTTATTTAATTTTCTTTGTTAGATTTAGTAATTTATATATATTTTCAGTTGTATGCTAGAAATAGCACGAAATTCAAAAACAGAGTAATGTTACCAAGGTCTTCTGATAGGAGGGCATCATAAGATTCGAAATTAATACCTAATTATATGATAGCTTAAGAATAGAGAAACAAAAAAGATTGTAGAAGAAATAAAATGAGCAAGAATCAACTTTACAAGACAAACGTGAAATATAAATATAGTATCAAATACTACAAAAGGATAATAAGCATGTCCTGCTACATTAGATTGGGAGTCGGGGAATTAAACAATGAGCCAAATCCGGTGAAATTTCAATGCCATTTAACCTACTATGAAAAATCAAATGTATCGATATTCCATACAATAACCAATGTCAATACTCAATACAAGTATATTTCAACAAATTATGTTTCGCCGGTAGTGTTCAAAGATAAAATGAGTAAATGTTAAGCTAAACATGCTAAATCAGATCAGCCCGATCATCCCGATTGTCAAATTTGTCCCGACCACGCGCTACCAAATTCTTGACCGGGCCTGTTAACGACTTCTACCCGACCACTTATTGGACATCTATTCGATTATCCCGACCAAAGCACGATCTTTAGTCGAATAGCTAGACCAAATCAACGTTTGCTCGATCCCAACCTGATCTCGACCAGACCAGATCGACCTCATCGTATAGGGGTCGGGTTTGGACAATAAGTTCATTCTGCCGATCAGACCAACTCGATCAAGACAGAGTAAGCGATCGGGATACTGGTCTGACTCGCTCGACAAGAATGTTCGGGGTGGTCTACCTTGTTCGACACCGCCCCAACTTTCTACCCGACAATTTTTTACATGCCAAAAATTTCGAGCAGGGATCGAGAAGACAAGCACCCGCGGAGAGATCGGGTATTCGTCGAGTATCGGTCGAATTAATCGGGAAAGGATCGTGTAGAGATCGAGTTTGGTCAGGATACAAATATATTACCGATCAGTACTCGATAATCTCGACCTTTACTCGACCAATGTCTATCGCTTCTCGATCACTGTGACTACTATTGTATTAGATTCACAGACCAACTATACCAATACCCGATCTTTGCTCGAACACTTCTCGATCTCTACTCGACCATACACGAGTGTCAATGACCGCTACAAGATGCTATAAAAAGGTGTGCAGAGCTCTAACTACCTTGCGAACACTTGCAATTGTTCTATCTCCATGTAGATTTTTTTAGATATATGATTTTACTCAGATCTCTGTGATTCATTGTTTATCAGATCTGCACAACCTTTTGTAGCATTTTGTAGCGGTCGTATGCACTCGTGTATGGTCGATTAGAGATCGAGTAGACATTGGGTATTGGTCGAATTGGACTGGGAATCAAATATAATAGTAGTCGCAGTGATCGGAAAGCGATCGGGCATTGGTCGAATATAGGTCGAGATGATCGAGTACTGACCGTTAATATATTTGTATCCCGACCAAACTTGATCTCTACACGATCCCGCCTCGATCAATTCGACCGCTACACGACAAATACCCGATCTCTTCTCGAGTGCTTGGCTTCTCGATCCCCACTCGATTTTTTTTATCATTTCGAACATTCTTGTCGAGCGAGTCAGACCAGTCTCCCGGTCGCTTAATCAAAGGCCAGTAACTCAGAATTGCATAGTTACTTTGGGAAAAATACTCTTACCATGACATAGATTAGTTAATTGGTTTTCCATTAAATATTTCAAAGACAGTCAAGTAATAAAACTTTTTTTTTTGAAAATGACATTACTCATTCGGATTTTTTTTTATCACAGATCTATCGTTGATTACACAAAAAAAATGCAGAAATAAATTCTAGTAATTTTATTTCTATGACAAAAGAGAAAATTTAATGTTAGCCTTTCTTTGGGAAATGGCCTATATTACCATCCACACAAATTTGTATATAATTTCGTTTGATGTACACAATGTTATAATCAGCCAACGATTTGCATGTTTGCAAAATTTAGAGCCTCTTTCTTGTAATTCTACAAACGCAGCCGAATCGACCAACCGGATGAGATATATGTGATAGAAGTTCCTCTAATGTTCCCCAATGTTTTGAGCTTTATTTAGAACCTGAAATCACATTCTAAATTTAAGTCCACGTAATGGTATTACACAACAATAATTCTCTCCTTACAACCAATCGATAATTGTGAATGAACTGAAAAATACTATAACATGGTGGATAATGTTGTATATGATGGGGCAAAATACATGTAGCTATACATGGCTGTTTTTTTGATGTAGGTTTTAAATATACCCTTTGATCTTTAGGTTGAAGAAAAGTACAATTCTAAGGGCAGCGGTGATAAACCAACTGTGGTAAAAAAATAAAAAAAAAAATCACAAGGAAAGGGGGCCAAAATAGTCATATGACTATTTTGAGGGGGTTTCAAACGTGCCGTTGGAATTTTGATTAGAAAAAAGTACACTTTTTGCGGTATTAACTACTTAAACAAAAATAAATGCAGAAATAAATTCTAGTAATTTTATTTCTATCACAAAAGAGAAAATTTAATGTTAACCTTTCTTTGAAGATAGAAATTGAAATATAAGTATTTCAAACATCCGTGTTAAATAATTACCATTATTGCCATACAAATAAGTATATAATTTCGTGGTATGTATGCAATGTTATAACCAACCAACGATTTGCATTTTTGCAAAATTTAGAGCCAATTCTTGTACTTTTAGGCAAAGATTATGAATCACCTTGGATAATACCAGACAGTTTTCTCCTACGCATATTTTGGATCCATATGTTGCCAGTGTAGGCTATTTTATACGTATCGGTACCAGATTGTAGGTACCCAGAGAAACGGCGGAAGACTTACCCTTTGACCTTTATTATGTCAGTTGCATAGATTGCAGGATTTTCTTATGTCATGGTTTGGATGATAACTATTGCAGGTAAAATCTATTTAAATATCACATATATCATTCCGGTTTCACTACACATACTCAATGTGCACCCTAAACATTGGTAAATACAAAAATTATGTTTTTTTCATTTTTGTTTCAACATCATAATAGCATTAAAAAAAAAATTTTTGTCTTATTTTTTAAACGAAAAAAAACAGGCATTTACTGACTGACACACACATAAAAATACATGTAATTACGTCCGTCACACCCTTTTCACCTTCTTGTTTATAAGAATGTGCTCTTTTATGTTTTTAATCCGTAAAACGTTTGAAGTTTATAATCTTTAATTTTTCGAAAATTTGTGTGGTGGTACCGTAGTGGTCGTTATGTTTCATGGTACTGCCCTCCAATCTTTATTCTAGAATTTATTACTTTGTGAATGCCAATTCCTCCCGATTTTCTTACCCTTCCGGAGAAGCTGATATCACGCCCGTTTTTTTGTATGGGAGTTCAGATTGCTAGTGCTTTAGTTTCTGTGCTGTCTTGTTCTAGTTTTATTCAGTTTATTATACGTTTTTTATTCTTTTAGTTATACATTTATCCTTGTCGGGTTTGTTTGTTGTGTTCCATTCTCCTGACTTTGTCTATTCCTTGGACTTAGAATTTGTGGATTTTTCCCACTGTTTTGTCCCTTCGGTATTTTTTTTGCCGATATTAAATTATCACTTGGATAGTCCCCGTATATATATATAAGGGGCACTACTTATCAAGTACTGAAAAATGATTTCCGCTTTTTTCAAAGTGCACCAATAGAACTATTAGTAAAGCGTTCCTTTAAAAACGTTATCCATTTTCCAGACAAAGACATATATATAACCTGAAAAGGAATTTGAAGAACGATTATAAAAAACCATATATGTACATTCAAACTATTATATCTTTATAACGGTGTTTGTACGTTCTATACGTATAATGTAGTACTTAAACATTTACGTATTTCGGTTGGTGTTAGATGGGTAATCACAAAAATGTCCTCATATTATTTCTCTTCCTTGTCATTTGTGCGGTTTCAACGCAGGCGCACACTCTCCAAGAATAAGACTTGTTTTTACATTGTGATGTTATTTTACATGTGGGTAAACAGTTGTATCTATCCAATACCAATAAAATATTTACGTTTCAGGTGACTCTTCTTCAGGTATTGTGGATACAGTAATGGGTTTAACTATACTAGCAGGTACCAGTGTACCAGATTGTTTATCTAGTTTGTTTATTGCTAGAGAGGGTATGTAAAATTACTGTCAGAAGGTATCATGTGACAATGTACAAGATTACCTAATGGGGCTATATTTCAGATTTTTATAAAATTTTGCATCTGATTATAAAAAAAATAATTGTTATTAATTTAATACTTTCCGAAAAATTCTGTATCAATTATCCCTAGGATTTTTTGGAAATTCATTTGAATCATTGAATTTTTTTTATCGATATATAAATTTTATTAGAGGTCACCAGATTCGTTTTTTAGGTATGTTAAATTAATATATATGTAGATCGACAAAAAGCGCGAAAAAAGCCAAAATAAGCGTAACGTCGTCACGACATCGAGTGTTTCTACAGACAGGACATGAGTTGAATGATTTCCACATCGAAAACGAACCTGGTGACTATATTTATTTAGAATTTAAGTTGACAGCAATCGCATTTCGTTCAATAGAAAATTCTAGGGATTTTATTATTGAAATGACTATTTAAAGTGAAATTGTTGGTTTTTTCGGCAGTTCTTAGACAAAATCTACAGTAAAAGACCTTTACTTTAAGGATTTCAAATCCAAATTATTGACGAAATATAAATCTAAATATAAAATTATTTCGATAGATAAATGTAGTTTTGAATATTCTAGCTGCATGTAAAATTTCATAAAAAATATGTAATTAAGCGGATTCAGGTACCTCCTACCCTACGTAAAAACACCAAACTAACACATGGTTCTTGTAAAAAAGAAACATATCCGTGCAGTACTGGAACATGATACAAAAATAAAATGACCAATTGTTTTGTTGTTCTTCATCTTGAAAGTAACTGTAAGGTCTTCAACAATAATATAAAACTTAGAGATGGTATGTGATAACTGTACAGTGGTATGTATACTGCAGCAGATTGGTATGTAGTTAGTGGAATGAGATGGTACAAAGTGTTCGAACGCCAAAACAAAAAAAAACAAATCAAAGTTACTTATTGTAATGCACAAAAAGACAGTACCTAAACGTACATAACATTTCTCCTTTGAGTGATAAGAAGATTTACACTAAGGGAAAGCATTGTTTTTATTTTCTCATTTTTCAACATACTTATATATATATTGGAATGTTTGAAAAATATCGTTTGTCATACATACAGAGTATATAAAAAGCAGGATATGAATCTGGAAATACATGAGTGTATAATGTTATTTCATGGACGGACACGTGGAAAACATTTTTTGAACGAGGCACTTATACCTATTGATAACAATACATGTAGTTCAATGAAAATGGACTTGGACTTTAATCATCTGTTAAATCAAGTTTTTTAATTTCAAATTTTTAAATTCGACTCAGTTATAAAAATTACATAAATACTTCCCCGTTATGGCCGTTTTAAATTTGTGTATATTGAAACTTCATTGTAAGAAGCGACAAATGTAACAATGGTAAAATATAGTTGTCTCTTTTAAGACTGTATTTTATCCCAAGTTCAGTTCCATTTACAATTGTAAGACTAACAAAAATAAGGGAACAAAATATTAGCAAAAATCTGGTTAATGTCACTACAAATCACTGATCAACATGACTTTAAATTGAAAACAGCAGCGAAAGCACGGTTGCTTTGCGTAAACCTATGTCACATGCATGTAGTCAAGTATTAATATCTCTTCTTTCTTATTATATAAACTCACATTTTCGTATACCATACAGGTTTTGGAGACATGGCGGTTTCTAATTCTATTGGAAGCAACGTTTTTGATATTTTGGTATGTCTTGATCTTCCCTGGCTAATCGAGACGGTCGCAGTAAACTCTGGAGACGTGGTGAAGATCAGCAGTGACGGCCTTACATACTCATCGATAACTTTATTATCCACTGTAGTGTTTTTATTACTCGCTATGTTTTTCACTAAATGGACTTTAAACAAAGTTTTTGGATGTATTTGTCTGACGGCTTACGTTATAGTTATAACCTTTTCTGTTTTATATGAACTTAATGTATTCGGAACTTTTGTAGCAGATATTTGTCCAAGAGGCGAATAACTACTTAAATATATAATTATTTATTTACATAATCATATGATATATAAAACATTTAAGGTGACAAGGAATTTAGAGTAATTTATGGCTGTTGTTTTTTGCAATCAGTTTATTGTCGTAGATTTTAAATTTAAGAAAAATAATTGATGCTCAAAAGAGTAAATTAAAACAGTAAAAACGAATGGCTTAATAGAGAACCGCAAAATAATAATACAGATTCAGAGTGCAAAATCCATAAATTCAAAAGAAAAGACCAATTCATAAACATTTAAAATCACAAAAAAAATCTTAAGCAGTAACAATGTGAACTCGCACACACACAAAAACGGAGTGATTTTTGGTGTTCAATAAGGATAAGTATTCCTGCTCCGTGAAGAACACCCTAACAATGTAAAATAACAATCCAAAGATACTAATATTAGATATAGTAAATTTATACTATGCTGTATACAACGTATTTCAAAGAGTTACCTCTCATCAGCAGCATTACAACCGAAACACTTGGAAGACCAAACACCAAACTTATTTTGAAACAAGAAGTACTCATAACCAAAAATACCGAAATAGGAAGCCAAATTTCAACTAAGGAGATCTACCATGTGCAATACAAGGAATGAACACTTAGTAATTCTATTATTTTTGAATTTTGCTAAATACTGGTAATTTCTATAAGAAATCAAGGACTAATCATGTCAGACAAGTCTGACGACTGGGTTGGCGAATACCCTCGGGGACCTAGGATCCACCATGCAGAGGCATCGTCCCAGGCGTTTCAAAATAACAATCCAAAGATACTAATATTAGATATATTAAATTTATACTATGCTGTATACGACGCATTTCAAGGAGTTACCTCTCATCAGCAGCCTCATAATGTCAAATGGTCGCAATCATAGGGTTTATGGGAGTGTTATTTCTGATAATTTTTTTGGATGGATCGACACTATCCGACTTACAGCTATGAGAGCCTTATCTAATGTTTACATTTTGACTCCTACTAAATTATTAACTGTCCAACTAATTTTAATATTTATAACCATCTGTCACCTTTTTGGTGATCATAATATATTGACTTTTATAGTGTGCATCAGAGGGTCATGGTAGATAAGGGGGAGGTTTAACCCCATCACTCCTCTGTATCAAGTCAGACTAATCCCACCTTCTGCTGATTCTTTGTTTGAATTTTGTTTTTTTGTAAGGTTGTTTCTTGTCTAAAGGTCTGTCGATTGGGTGGTGTTCATTAATTAGAATATCATTGTTCCTGACATCCGTCTTATTATTTATTTACATGCCTTGACAATGATATCAAAAACTGGAACACTGTAATATTTCTAGCATCCATAAAAACCATATCAAATGTATTGTGATAAAACTCGCGATAATTAGTAAACAAAAAGCAACATGACACGGAGTTTCTTTAAATACATTATATTTATATTGTTAGTATTCCTATTTTTTTTTTTTTACATTTAGACATTTGACAGGTCGGAGTCCAATTGTCATTTGTATTTCTGTTAAAAAGTGGGAATATAAGTTAACGCAATACATAATGTAAAACTTTAAACTATATTTTTATAATCTTAACTTCACAAAATCACCAAATAATGATTCAATCATTGAAATCCAGCTTATTAGCTATCATAATCTTTTACAATCATTGTGTCAATTGACTTTTGCTTGGTACTATACTCATCGTTTCGTGTTGTTCTGATAGCCAATAGTCACACTGTCATACTCGCTGACATCCTTCTTCGGAAATTGGTTCCTGCACGTAAAGTCTGCATGATTATAAATATTGTTCTCCAAATTAATGGCTTCCATTGTGTCATAATTACTTGTTTGCATTGGTTTTGTATGTGTAAATTTTATTTCACTGTGACTACCTTCCTGTATATTTTCATCTGTTTGTATGACATCCTTTACAACGCTGTAGTATGCTGATATTTGCGGACGCCCACTATTGTTTGGCATATTGTTTAGGGTTATTTCAGGTATCTCAGACTTTGAATTTCTTCGCTTCACTCTAAATATCAATGAAATGATATGGAATATACCTCAATAAGAAAACATGTACTTTCAAAATAAATCCATACATTAAAGTAGTTACAACAGATTTTTCTGCTAGAACTTTTAATCAGTGCACTCTTACTCAAAAATATAATAAGATAAAATGTTCATATGCATTATATTTCTTGTTTGAACTGATGAATCTGTCAAAAGTTTTTAATTAGGATAAAACTACTTATTTTTGTATTACTATTGAAACCTCTTTTCTAGATAAAATATGCAACCATTTTAAAGTGTAAAATTAATTTCTTGATGACAATGAAATTGTGGCGAATACGTTATTTGCATCTATCAAACATCATTGAATTTGTGGTATTGTCGTTGGTAATTGGGATATGACGATCACAAATTCATAGCGTATGCTCATTAAAACTGGATAATAACATATCAACTACAAAATACAAATTGTACAGTCAGAAGCCATAAATTAGTCTCCTCGTGGAAATTTTGGTATACATAACATAAAACCATATTTTGTAAAAATTTCGTCATGAAATTATTTTTTCTGAATTTAATGAAATTTGTATTGATGAGCAGAGAAATATCTATAAATTATTCTGATAATATCACAATATCATAATATTTTATTGTTTTTTTAAATCTACAGTTTAAAAACAAGTATTAATTTTGAACAGCATTTTCCCAATTAAACATATGAAATTTTTACACACATAAAATCTTATTTGTGTTTAATTAATGATTTCTCTTAAATACGGAATGACAGAAAATTCAGAATTATCTAAGGAAATATATATATTTCTGAGAGTGTTCGTATAAATTTTATAATAATGGGATAAGGAATAATATCTGGACAGTATTTTGAAATAAAGTAATTTTATATGAATTGTAATTCACAAGTGGGAACTTATTTATGGCACTGACTGTAGCCTTTGAAAATACACGTTACAAACGTGCATGAGAATTACATTTTGAATAATGTGGGGTTTTTTGAATTCACTTTGGTAGTTGTTCAGTCTGTTATGATTCTCTTTGCTACAAATGTATGTTATGTTTTTTTTTATTATTTATAGAATTTGTTGCCTATGTTACTGTTTGAAGTAATTCGTCTTGTTATTGTGATCGTAAAGACATCTCTACCCATCTTGTTACTTTGGTATTATTTTGCTGATATTTATGGAACACAGTTGGAAATTCAGCAAATTTGTCTGATTGCATGTTATATTCCAGTTTTTTTGTAGTCTGTTGACTAAAGCTATACATTAGGTTTTAACTTACAGTATTACGATGAGTACAATAACTCCAAGCATTACTAACACTCCAAAAATTATGCCTATAATCACACCTGTAAAATATAATAATAATTAAGCTTTATATTCATATATATTTTAAATATAGATACATTGTGCAATTTCTAATTAAAAAGATGGGAAATATGACATGTATATATGGAAACTTAGCTTGGAATTCATTTACAGTTATGTCGATTATTGTTGTGTTTAGTCTTTTATCAAAATCACAAAAACATCATGAACATGCAATTATAAGTTTTATCCCAAATCACGAAACCATTTAGGTGATGTGATTGTATAAATTTATGAAAACATGAAAACATACCATAATTAGTTTTGACAACATTATTTCTGTTTCTTTCAACTGTTGTAAAATATCCAGTCTCAGTAACAAGAGTTTCCGAATACGCTTGTTTGAAAAATAAGAGATATTGTTGTAGCCATTTCCAGAAACTCATTTCCAGTATCACGAATCTGACTCAAAAATTATAATTTGAAGCGAGTTATTTCCCTTGCTGGGACGTAGTACTGGTTCGCTGCAGTGCAGAGCGACCAGTAGGAAGTAAATAGAAATTATTTATTACTTTGATATACAAATATTTCCAGCTTTATAATGAAGTTTGATTACAAGTATGTTGGAAGCAAAAAGATCGCAAGTAGTTCCCAAATTTATATAAACCAAACATCACGTGCAAATTAATAAGTTTTAATAAACAGCCACGCCTTTACTTTTCATTGGAGCGATCCAGTACTACGTCCCGGAACATCCCAGCAAGGAAAATAATTTGCTTCAAATTTTTCAAATTATATCAGAATCGTGATACCGGAAATGAATTTCTGGAAAGGGCTATTATCAATCTTTGAGTTATCACCCGCATGAATCATCGCTAAAAATGTTAAAGTTTTTAACATTCTCGAATATGTTTAGTGTTTCAGAAATACATTTAGTATTGAAGGTTTTCCGCTGTATTGTCGCTGTAATGATCACATGTTAAGTTAAGAAAAACCGATGAAAATATGTTAAACTTTCTCTTCTATTACATTGAAAACATCACATTGAGTGGGAGTTCCCATGTAGTATTTTATTTGTGTGCTGCCTTGTTTTTATTCTGTTTAGTTCATTATATATTTTTTTTATCATTTTATCACTTTTTATTCAAGATAGCTGACAAACGCCAGGAGGATACACGTATAACTAGAATGAAAAAAAACCCTTTAATACAAGTAAACTAACTATAATAAGAACAAAACAGCATTATCCATTATAGTCAATGTAGAAATACTTTTTATGCACAATTCAAGTTTGCATCTGAGACTGAAGAGCGCTGGTAGATCAAATCAATTCCTTCATTTATTTTTCAAATACATGTACATATATACATACCAGAACTTTGTTCATCAAAGTCTTCTTGGGTTTCCTTAGTTGGAACTTTCATTGTGTTGTTGTCATACACCCAATAATACCCATCCCTTACATTTACACACCCTGTAACGTAAAAGTTAACAACTCAAACGATGAACAAACGATGTACGGACGTTGTACGGACGATTCACGGACGCTGAATGAACGATGTATGGACGATATACGGACGATGAACGAACGATGTACGGACGATGTACGGACGCAGAACGAACGCTGAACGAACGCTGAACGAACGATGTACGGACGATGGCCTTATACCATAAACGATACCATGAACGCTCTTTTAGCGTATAACGTATGGTTTAGCGTTTCGTTTAGCGTGCATGGTATGGTTTATCGTACATCGTTTCGTTTAGCGTTGATCGTTTTGATTAGCTTATGGTATGGTTTATCGTGCATCGTTTCGTTTATCGTATATTGTATATTTTTGCGTTTTCCGTATAAGGCAATTTTTAGCGTTTGCCATATATGGTAATTTTAGCGTTTGCCATATATGGAAGTTGTTTGCGGGACAAGAATTTATTTCAATAGACTTTGAATTAATTAAAATAAATTATATTTTATTGGTTTTTTGTTTTTGTTTTGTTTTTGTTTAAAATAGATTATAAGCAATCGTTGTATCATCATGCTTAATACGAATTAAATAGATGTTGAAATAGTGTTAAATTATATGCATATCATGTTATACATGTATGTATAATTATATAACTATTCGGAATTGCGGTTTATGTGAGCTACCGTTCATTGTTAGCGGTTATTTTGATTTATTAGGTCCAAAAATTAAATACATTTTTTTTACAAAGATTTAATCTTATGCATTCATCTACAAAGTTTTGTGAATGTAGCACAATATACAATGTCCTGTAAAACAAGCAGGTGTGTATAATTCGGTGTATTGAAATAATAGTAGCGGTTCATATTGCATTATATGGAAATGCCTTTGGAAAAATTTATGTAACTAACAGTTGTTATTACACTGTCCACCTGGATAAAACTATCAGCAGACGTCCTACTATTATTATATCTGTAAAAGGTGTGAAATTAATTCATAGTCAGGAAGATTTACGAGCATGCACTTGCACAAAATTTTCAACTATCCAGATTAATGAGTTAAAATATTCCATGTATGAATGCATGATAATCAAATGAATAAATAAATAAATAAATAAATATTCGTATATTAAAAAAATTATTTCTTACCACATTTTAAAAATGCTGTAGCCTGGCATGCTAATTTTATCTTAAAAAAATATAAATAAATCACACCAGAATTGTTGAAATTTATTAAATTATTGGTTTTTCAGACAACAGAGTCTTTTATTGCTTTTTTATTATTGAAAAAAGTTCAAACAAATTATTTTAGCCCATTTTAAAACTTATATTACTCTACAAAAGAATTTGTAAAATTTTATATTTTCTTGTTATTGAACGTTTATTTCTATTTGATATTTATTGTATTGTAGAGTTCAAAATTAATTCAGAAGTGCTTCCTTAAACGTGTCATCTTGGTTGGTTATCGTACATTTTATTAATTATATACAACATCATTATCACATTTGTAGATTATGAAACACTGGGTGGTCCCTTGAACTTCCTTTTCAGGTATATCGGTATAAATTTTAATTAAATGCGGGTCATTTTATTGCATCCTTAAGTATATTATGGACAATTACTGCTACAATAGCCGCAGTCAGTTACCTACCTGTTATCTGATTATATCGAACGATAGCGACAGGGTAACTCGCAAATGACCAATTATGACATTTGGGTCCTCAAAAGCCATAAATTAAAGTACGAATATTTTGGACATTTTTGTTTATTTACATAGCAATGTCTTAGCATGGAAAGCAAAGAATAACCGATTTTCAAATAATCGAAGGGAGAAAAAAAACATTTTATTAGTAATATCTATGCTCCATGTTACTTTATGTAGATTCCTTATTGCGTTATTCTGTATGAAAATAAATATTCGATTGAGCTAGCCAAAGACAGCTCTGCTTTTTGCATTTTATCTAATTTAGTAGACAAGGTTAGTTTAAAAGACATTTTATTTTAAAAAGGGAGGACGTCTAAACACCGCATAGCTCGAGTTAGTGCACTTAGTCTTTTGAAAAGCAATTAGCTGTAATTTAAATGACTTTTGTCTGCAATTTTACACTTTTTAAAAATATACTTTTTAAATAAATAAATAAATATATATATATATATATATATATATATATATATACAAATAAAAACTATAAATCGTAATTCCGGACGTTTCAGCCGGTCGCCGGCTTTCCTCAGCGGAATTTATTATGAGAGTAACTCTTGGTAACATAGATGCGTACATGTAACAATAGATGACGTTTTGCGTAACAATAGAGAGAATGAATTACGTTACAGTTCTAGAATTTTAGAATGGAAAAAATTGCCCTAGAATAATAAATGTTTAAACTGTTCGTCTAGCAACGGGATTCACTCAAAAATGTTAAATATAAATGGATTACTAAATCTTGATACAAAAAGGAAAAGTTTCCGACTGTCCATGTCCTTTAAACGTCAATTTGAGAATTTAGTCCATTTGGACTATTTAGTTTTTTAATCTAAAACGATTCTCTTACTTTCCGATAAGTGTCACTACCGTATACTTTTTCAACGCCTTTAATCTTTAAATCCTCTGATGAATGGTTTGTGGAGTTGAAATGAACGGCGACAGGATCGGACTTTTTCGTTCGGATCATTGAAAAATTCAGAATCATAAATAGGCGACCGGCTGAAACGTCCGGAATTACGATTTATAGTTTTTATTTATATTAACACTGAATCGACATGGAATATATATATATATATATATATATATATATATATATATATATATATATATATATATATATATATATATATATATATATATATATAGAATAAGAAAAAAAAACAATAAATCCAAAGTAGTTTATAAATTTGTGTTTAAAATAGAATTAGCAGTTGAATGAAGTTTTACGAACTCTATCAGATTACCACCTGGAGTAATTAATTATCTGACTGATAAGAGATGTGTCACCTTTTATTATCACCTATTAAATGCCGATAAGAAAAAACGATACAAGAAAGAAAACAATTATACGTGTAAGTAATGTTTATTTAGAGTACATATATCAAGCTATTTATAACATATAACAAGTGAAGCTCTAGCAACTATTATTTGACATAGTGACTATTTTAGGACAATTTTAAAATTGTAAAAAAAAATGGAATTGATCATGAATAATTGTATTTCAGAAACATGTCGTTATTAAGGGACGAGATCAAATGTAGGATAAAAAACTTAATTCACATAGTTTTTTTCACTGACCCCCCCCCCCCCCCACTTAACTTAATTTGGGAAAAATTGATTGACCAATATGGTCATATGCTTTGAGAGTATACTTTTTGTATCATGGGTCCTGTTTTTCATCAACAATGTATGTTTTTTCTGTATATTGACTTGGATATCACTTGAATCCGTATTTTTCAATCCGAAAATCGATGTCGGATAACAAAACTTGCAGCGATTTTTACCCCCCCCCCCCACCCACCCACCCCCACCCCAAAATTATTTTAATTAAGTTTTTTATCCCACATTGAACTTTTGATCTTGCCCTAAATTGATTTATTGAAAAAAAATGTTATTCTGGACAAATACAACTGTCTAACGAAATATTTTTACTTTTTATTTATAGGTATATGTATATATATACAATACATAGTCATTGTCGGAAAATATAAAATTTATTTTGGCGAGCTTTAGAAACACGAGAAAATGCGAGCTTTAGAGAACATTTTCCCCATGTTTCGCAGCGAACCGACAATGACTTTGTATTGTCTTTATCCTGCAATCCCCTTTAGATGCGTAAAATACCTTAAAATTACGTTTGAAATTCAACTGCAGTGAAAACGCTCCTCGCGCTCTTCATATAAACAAGTACCAGTAGACTTTATTAGGTCATTGACCAAATACGACTAAAATTTATTCTACCCCTTTTATTAGATCGGAAATGGTTTGATTGCAGGCTAGGAAAAAAAAAACGTATATCATACGGGTCAGGAATTATTTGACTTTCAGATGTTGGAGAAAAAAGAAACCGTCGTACATTGTCCTTTGATGAATCGTTTTATCCTTCTATCGGTTTTTGGATTCCTTTTTGGTATTCTTATTTTTTCGAATATACACATATTTTTTATATTTTTTTAGAATCGTGGTTGATTTGCATAATTTCTGCTAATGAGAAAAGGGGGGGGGGGTTAGTCTTTTTTACCTGCATGGAAAGAAAGGGAAGGGGGTGATTAAAATGATGGGGGATATTTTTTTTTGTCTGTACCAGGTGCATTTCATTGAACGAATTGTTTTAAATTCCGTATATGTATATATGTGACTGATAAAATCATGTTAACAGATCACACACCAGGCCTCATGCAGGACCAAAAAGCTTAACAGTTACAAAGTCAAATGGTTCAGCTTCCTATTTCGGCTAAGTGCATTTTGAAGGGCTAAGTGCAATAAGCCCGGCTTATGCGGTTTTTAGCCGTACCGATGAAAAGAGTCTTTGTTTAAATTTTGTTAATATACATTGATAATATTAATATCTAGAAATAAAAAAAGAGTAAGTTTCTTATCGAAATAAAGTCAATTAGACGCTGTTCATTTTACTTCGTGTAAATTGTGATTAAACTGATATTTACATTTAACTTAGACAATGGCAAAATATTTATAGGTATATTGAGTAGATTGGCAGTAATTAAGTTTTTTTTTTAGCAATGCCTAAATACCTACAGTGGGGGAAGAATTAATACAAATACATGTATAGTGAAAATTAAAACTAAAATATACGTGCAAAGAAGAGAAGAATGACAGATGGCTTTTCACTTTTAATAATCCACCTCCCAAACACTATTGAAGAATACGCAACCATATAATAAAAGAATTCGTACCTTTAAGCAACAAATACTCTGTGATACCCATTTCTATGCACAAGATGCTTATTTTGATGACTTACTCGGACACAATCGTACATTTTTTTCATAAATAATGCAAAAAGTGTTTAAATCAATTTTTTTAAACTACAATCGAAAAATTCTTGTAATGAAATATAAAAGAAATATTTACAATTGTAAATATTATTGAAATTTAAAACCTTAAATGAAATGTATAATGAATTTAATTTGCAGAACATTAAGGTGAAGTAATTATTCGGAGGCCTATAATATTCATTTTTTGTTGACTTAATTTTTTAATTTTTTTATTTATTATTATTATTTATCTTTATTTTTAATTCTGTGACGTATACATTTCTGTATTATTTATGAAAATGGAGGGGCTAATTTTTTTTCAAATAGGAGAGGCGTGGTCTCCGTAAACGACCAATCACCGTAGGATACGCTGAACGAACGATGTACGCTGAAGCAAACGCTAAACGAAACGATGAACGATATACCATTTACCAAACGATGTACCATACGCTAAATAAAACGATAAACGGTACCATTTACCATACGATAAACGATATTATAAACCATACGCTAAACAAAACGCTAAACGCTGTTTTACACCAAACGCTGAGATTTACCATTAAGTCAAACGATAAACGAAACGATGCACGGACAATGTACGGATGCTGAACGAACGATGTACGGACGATGAACGGACGTTTTACGGACGATGTACGGACGTTGTACGGACGATGTACGGACGCTTCACAAACGATGTACGGACGCTTTACATACGATGTACGGACGCTAGAAGTGTTAACTTTTACGTTACAGGATGTGTACATCAGGTTGCATTGATTCAAGTTTCTTCTCGGACGTTAAACTGGCATTCCAATGTGCACAGTCGTCTATGGCATGACGGCAAGTTTTTTTAACCGATACGGTACGAAGACAATCCAATATAACTGAATAAATATTGTAACATTTACAAATAAAAGGTCTGTTATCTCGTGTAAATCATTCCCTATTCTACATTCTTTATAAAATCATATTTAAGTTGTAATCAGGCTATTTAGCCATATAAAATGCAGTAATGTTTTTATACTGCTATTTTGCAGACATTTTGCAAAGAAAAACATACCTTCATGATTAAGATTTAAGTCATTTGATACTGATTTGAGCCATAAACCCTTACTTTCTCACATTGCACGCATTTACATCAAATTGCCAAACTTTTTAACGAAAAAGATAACTTCACCACGTCTTTTGTACTAATACTTTGTTCTCTCATAAATAATTGGTGGCAAAGATCGATAAAACAATTAGGAAATTATGCACATTTTGGCTGACAAAGGAATGTTGATGATCTTTTTTATTTTTACATACATATATCTACTGAATGTGTCTTTATAATGTTTGTATAATAATATTTAAGTAATAGACTTTGGAACAGAAAAATGTAGGAGTCCATGCGCACTTTATGAACATATTTAAGAAAACCTCAAATTTTAGGGTGTTCCGGGAGAAACACCACAATGTGTCCCCACCACAGGTTACTGTATCGTAGTCCCTTCATAAAAGTAAAAGGTTACCCGATTACATGGACTAAAAAGGACAAATATACCTAAGGAGCAATCAAAAAAACGTAATCCATTGGACAGACAAACCCGGGAAGACAAACGAACAACCACAAGCACAACAAATAAACACAGAAAACTAAAAACAATGAACAACACGAACTAAACTTCACTATATAAAAAAAGCATTGTAAACAATAAATAATAAAAATCCAATCTTTGTTTTTCATTTAAAACATATTTTTCCTGTTACTATGCAAAGAAATATCTACGTCACGTTTAACTGAAAATGAAAGACGGGGAAAAAGCAAGCCATCTAAACCATTATATATACTTGAAATGTTATTCAATGGAAAACAGTTCAAATCCAACTTAATGGACTAAAACCTAATGATCAATCCTTCATTATGTAAAAGTATCGTTTTATTACATTCACATATTGAAGTGAGGAATAAGTAAAAGATTAAATACTTTATTTACTTTTGCGTCCATTTTTACAGAAATTACTCAGACATAGTGGTTTTGCAAGAGTTTCACTGCTGTCTGTTGGAGCAAAGCGAGTTACCCTTCTGTCTTTGATTTGTACAACTGAACATCCATCGGTATCATCCTTGTTTGGTATCTGTAATAATACTAAACAAGAATTTATACGACATGCAGTGCATGTACTACTGCTATTACAGTTGCTGTTTCTATTACAAAATCGTTTAGAAAAAAAGGTAGTTTTTAATTTGAAACCAGTTGACATTTGTAAATTGATTTTCATTGTTATAAGGCTAGGTATTGCGATGCTAAATCGAAATTCAGACCAGACGAAATCATGCGAGCAAATTACAAAGCAAAATTTAACAAATGTTATATCCCACAGAATAAATAAAGTACATAGTAAATGAAAGAGAATTAGAGCAAATAAATAAATAAAACCATTCAACTAAAACAATAACAATGCGAAATCCCAGAAAAAACACGAATGGCATCAAATGCTCCATTGGAAAGTTTGCTTTCCAAACTCAAGAAATATAATTGTGGAGTAGAAATTTTATGATGTTAACAGCATCATCCTTAGAGTAGTTCTTGTTTAAGGTAATATATATTTTGACAAATTAAGCATTTTCCCAACCTTATTAAATAACTTTGCAAATAAAAAACTCGGGCATAAACAGTTTTGAGAAGGGACCCTTTTCCCAACTAACCAACTAATTTCATAGTTTCATAGAAGAATAAATTACCAATCCGTGCGCCGGAAGGGTAAGCATGTCCTGCTCCGTTAACGGCAACTGTGAATGAAATTCAATGAGGTGTCAAGTCTGGTGAGGTGTCAATTCCAGAAGGACGTGCAATCAATGAAGATATCCTGTTTGTTATCCCCGCACTTCGAATTAAGTTCGGGGATATTTGTAATCGGTCCATCTGTCTCTCTGTCCGTCTGTCCGTTTGTCCGTCTGTCCGTCCGTTAGATGATCTTGTCTCCAGAACTCCTCGTTCATTTTTAACAGTATTATTACATACTGTATGTAGATGTGCAATAAGGTTTTTGAATTTTGATTTTTAAATATTGGGGTCCACATGGGTCGAATTTCAAAAATTGGAAGTTTAAACTTGTGACCTAAACTCCTCATACATTTTTCGTTTTATGCTTTAATTTCTTTACAGTATTGTCACATACTGTATGTAGATGTGCAATAAGGTTTTGGAATTTTGATTTTTTAAAAATTGGGGCCCACAGGGTCGAATTTCGAAAATTGGAATTTAAGCTTCTGACCTCAACCCCTCTTTCATTTTTCAGGTCATGCATTTAATTTCTATACCATATTGTCACATACTATATGTAGATGCGCAATAAGGTTTTAAAATTTTGATTTTCAAATATAGGCGTCCACAGGGGTCAATTTCGAAAACTAGAAATTTAAACTAAACTGCTTATTAATTTTTCATTTTATGCTTTTATTTTTTCTATACAATATTGTCACATACAGCATGTAGATGCGCAAGGAGGTTTTATAATTTTGATTTTGACAACCTTAGGCCAACAGGGGTTGTATTTCGGAAATAGTGAATTTAAACTTATACCTTAAACTCCTCTTTCATTTTTCATTTAGATTTAACGAATTTATTTGTATATATATAATACGGTCCTTTATTTTCTGTAGATATGGAAAAAAGGCTTTAAATTTTGAAAATCTTTTAAGGGATCAAAGTTAGGGACAGAAAATGTTGAAATTGCTAATTTTGCTTTGTCTCTGCAAATATTCATTCATTTTTTGTTTCAGTGGTTTCATTTGTGTATAATATTGTTCTTCGCTATGTGTAGATGTGTAATAAGGTTTTCAATTTTGAAATTTGATTCAAGGTTTCAATTTTTAGACTGAAATTGTTAAATTGCTAATTTTTCACTGTTAAATTGTTTTTTGATTTGTGCAATGCGGGGATTGACATCCTTTCTGATGGCACCAAGTTCTAGTTTTAATTGTTTTGGTTTTTGATGGTTGTGCTTATTAATTCATCATTATATCTTTAACCGTTTTTCCAATATTTTGATCTAGAGCACTGCTGAGGAGTTGTCCGTCAACGAAATGGCCATACAGTGCATCAAATTTATTTCGGTATTTTGTGATATATTGTATTACCAGTGTCATATGTGAGATAGAGACTTCATATCGGCGAATCAATTCGTGTCGAAGACCGTAAAATTCTAAACAATATGTTTAATTTTACAGTATTTTGGTGAAGGATATTGCAGCATTTAAGAAGTTGCTTCGAAAATCCAACCGGTTTTGGGGTTGACAGCAAAATTTGTTTTCTATTTTTAACTTAGGTGGAAATGGTAAGTACAAATGGTTGTTATATAAACACAATAAAAGAAATATATTGACCATACACATTGAACTACATGGTGGACTAGATAGTCGATCACGAATATATCGATGACAAGAAGATACATTAAAATATTTGTTGTCGGAAAGGTCACATGTGGAATAATTTTGGAGTTTTATGATTTTTTGAAAAAAATAATTGAAAATTATATTTGTAATAAATATATCAAATGAAGAACGTGGAAATGTTTAATCCTACATAATCATATTAAAGTCTTACCTCTTGTGTGATCAGAATGAACAAGATACAGATTTATAGCAACATACAGTATAAAATACAATATTCTCCCAATTAAAACCATCATCAAACAATGTGATCACATTCATTAATACGGACACATTTTACAGACAATATATATTGTTCCGCAATACTTTAGAGTATGATGAATTATTGATTACATAATTGTGCACATATTGTTTGATACTTCCTTTTAAGTTCATTAAAAAACTGATCTATAGGAAAGTTTACGAGTGTTTAGTTTATTTTAAGCAACACTTTAAACAATATATTGGATTAATAATTATTGAATAAATTCCAGATCTTAGATGAAAATGTATTGAATTAAGTGTCATATTTGGAATTAAAAAAAATATTCAGGCTCCCAATTGTAGTAAAAAAAATTAAGGATAAATGTGGTATTACATGAATCAGCTGAAATAAGTTAATAGAGGGTTTTTAAATAGAAACATTTTTGAATCTTTAGATAAAATTATCAGGCTCAAATATCACTTCCTTTACTCCCATAAAATCTATTGATTGCAGTTCCTTGTAAAGATGTATTTTGATAATGCAATCAAGCTATTTCCTAATAACAGGGGTATAATAAAATGTTATATATGATTGCAGGATAAATATGATTGCAGGACAAAGACAATACAAAGTCACCGGTGTATTACATGAATGACCACGCATTTATTGATGAAAAAGAGATGGAATAAAAATACTTGTGGTCGCAAATTGAAACCATCTTTAAATAAATATGTGATCACATTCATTAAAAGAGTAACGAGTTTTAAAGGATTTATATGTTCATTAAAACACTAATCTATAAGAAAGTGTACGAATATTTAGTTGTAGTTAAAAGGCAACTTTGTAGACAAATATTGCAGTAATACATGATTGAATAAATTTCAGGATCATATATTATGTAAATGTATTGATTTTAGTGGCATATATGGAATTAAAAAAAATATTCATGCTCCAAAATGTGGTAAAAAATATTAAGCCTAAAAGAGATTACGTTTACGAACCAACATCAGACAAAAGTAGATTTTTAATAAAGAAACGCATTTGGATTTATCGATAAAAATTTCACAAGTATCAGTTCCTTTACTCCCAAAAATCAATATGCAGTTTCCATGTAAAGATTTATATATAAACTCTTTCATACATTAATATACAAAAATAACAAAAATATGTAGTCATGATTTATGAACAGCAAGTAGTAGGGCTTTAGTTGACTCCTGGAGTCCTCTCAAAAAGAAACTTGCATCATTGCTTTTAAAAATGCTCAAACAGGGGTATGCTGCTCCTAAGTTGGAGTCATCCTTATTAAAGTTATATGGATGTCATCATGACATGGTTAACAGGTATGAAAAATTCGTTTCCCAAATGAAAATGGACCTGTTCCATCGATGTTATCCCTTCCTCATACCGGATTTGACATGGACAGCATTGCAGGTGTCCTGCAGGAAACAGAGACGACTTACTTTTCCGGAGCACCTGAGTCTAACCCCGGTTTTTTGGTAGGGTCCATGTTGTTCATATGCTTTTAGTTTTTAATTGTAGTGCATCTATTGTTTTGGTGCTGTCTTCGTTGTTCTCCGAAGTTTGTCAGTTGTTTCGATTTTCCCCTCCATCGAATATCCCTTTGGTATTTCTTGACTTTACTAGTTTAGAAGACCAGACCTAGCAAAAAGCCAGAAAGGTACTTTTAGGAAAAAGTCTATGACTTTGGGAAGTATTTCCATAAATTTATCAGTTAACCTTTTTCATAAATTATTAAAAAAAATATAAACTGAGAGTCAGGATACTCTGACTTAAGTCAGTTTTATTGGTACACAAGCCGGTCCCGTATGTAATCCAGTCTTTTTTTAGAGACAGACGGTAAGAAATATATTCAATAGCTAGTAGCAGTAGAAGTTCATGACATTACTTCATTTAACACGGATAACAGGTAAGGGCAACAATGACACCCCGATCAATTTACAGGATCTAATTTACATCAAATTTATTTCAATATTTTGTGATACGTTTTATTACAGACCCATGGCAAAAAATAAATAAAGAACACAACACACAAACATAAAAAGATCAGAGAATCAGAATAGTACAGACACTAAGAAGGTGTAGTTCTTGTTTTTTCTGTTTCAAGAAATGGTAAATTATAATTATACCAGGAACAGATGCAAGGGTAAAAGTTCTAAAATCTTTGTTAAGTTTGCAAAATGATAATTATACGAGACGCAAGTACAAAAAGTCAAGACAAAACTTCAGATTAAAATCCCTAGAGTACAGGATGTTTTTGTATACGGACATTTCCCCTGTTAGTGGCTAAAACAATGACATTAATGACAAATACGAAACATGTATTTTTATTTCAGGGAAGTAATGTTTATATTTTTGATGAAGGAAACATTTCCTTGATTTTTTGTGTGGAATGAGGCATTTTAATCACACGTAGTGGTTCTTATATAGTATGTTCTTTGTGTATATGTGCTCATTCGTTGCATGAATGGTTCGATTTGTGCAATTTAGAACCGAATCATCTAAAAAAGTTGACATTAGCATATTTGGAGCAAATCCAAAGTATACAACATGTACTTAGATGGAGTACAGGCTTTACCTTGTTGGTATTTGAATTGTCTCTTAAATATTTTGGATTAAAGTTTGGATTTTAGCATTTTATGATTTGAACACAACTGACATCCCATATAAGAACGAAATGTGGAGAGAGAGAGAGAGAATTGTCTGATAATAAATCAATCATTATATGAACAAGTTAACATAAAAACTCCCTTCATACGCAAGAACACATATCAAAGTAAATGAAACACTCATTTAAAACAAATTAATAAAGGTTTTAACGACATCGGGTTCTAAATCCACGTATCATAGCATTTGATATTTAGTTGTGTATATAAAATTCATTGCCAAATCTGGGGAACATATGCAGTGAAGACCTTATTACTAATTCCGAGATTTCGAGAACTCGGGTGATCCGGAAGATAAGTTTCTCCTGCTCTGTTCACAACTAGATAAACTATATAAATTTTTACAGTCAAGATTGACCCTAAAAGAGAGACCGATGATTCCATCAAAAGGGAGGTTCCTGTGTTGTAGAAGTCATTTACAAAATGCATTGGCGTTAATTTAAATTGCAGTATCCCAACCATTCCTAGTTAACCATTCTCTACCTGAATTAAATTTCTATGAAAACAGCCGCACAATGCCACAATGCCACAAACTGTGAAATACTTATGCAATGACATCAGAGACTTAGTTCACATGAACAACACTAAAAAATAGAAGAACAATAATAACAGAACACTGAAATATTTATAGCATACATGGAAACCAAATATACCGCCGCAAAAAATAAAACTAAAACACGAAAACGGAAAGGTACGCAATATTTTATTGTTATATTTGCACTGGACATTGACCTTTAGTCTATTTAACAGCTCCTTGTCCAATGTTATTTGTTTACATGTGAAAAAGTCATTAATCAAATTTAAGTTTATATTACGTATTTATGGTGAATAAAATAATCACTGACATCCTGCTTCGGAAATAGGACACCCTATTAGACTTGACACTTTTACTGAAAATGTGACAGCCGACGTTAACGGAGCAGGACATGCTTACCCTTCCGGGGCACCTCATGTCACTCCCGGTTTTTAGTTGGAGTTCACATTGCTAGTGATTTAGTTTCTGTGCTGTCTTGTTCTAATTTTGTTTTGTTTATTGTACCTTTTTTATTCCTTTTTAGTTAAACATGTATCCTAGTGGCGATTGTTTATTGTGTTCCATTCTCCATACATTGCTGGTATATAATATTATTTTTGTTCGGCGTTCTGTCAGTTTAGTTACTTTGATCGACCTTTCCTGTTATCCATTAAGACCATATAATTACATCCCTTGGTTGTTCTTTTTGAAATCCATATTTTGTATAGGAAGATATCAACCATGTGGTTCTGAAAAATGATGTTTTATAACCCAATACAATTCAAAATCTTGTTTAGCACGTGCTCTCATGGCGACGTTGGAGATGCTGCAATGTGGCATAGTAATAGTTCAAGACAATACGGAGAGTATTTAAAAATTGAAGTGATATTTTATATTTGTAAAATGCATATGTACTTATAAGAATTGAATGCATTCCGCGCTTCCTACAAAATTATTTCGGTCAAGGCTTTAACACCCCGATAAAACTACAAAAATGAAGCATACCATTATTAAATAGGACTTATAAAAATCTTCTTAAATTAATTACAGCTTAGCATTTTAATACTCTCTAGTGCGAAGGTTTAAAGATTCAACCGAACAGTTTAGACTATTAGGCGTCTGGAATTCATAGTTTAAAAGACTATTCCGAGCAGCTCAGATCACTGATTCGAAAAGAAGTTTTAAGTTTATTTCATATGATCATATAGCGGATCTTTGTAATTAAATGCCGTATGCGTATTTGTTTGCTGATAAACTGATTCATCGGAAACTAATTCTTGAACGGTTTGTATGGTATGATATTTTGATCCATCGATTACATGAGACAAAGTTTTGGAAGAAAATGACGTTTGATCGTTAGCTACTTCGTCTGGTTCGTTTATTTCATCTTCTCTTTCTGTGTTAAGAAATATCTCTTCACGTTCAGTTTGCACCACTGCGTATTCCACTGGTTGCCCAAGACTTTCTGGATCGGGACTTTGGTAGTTTCTGAATATAAAGAAAAAAGTACGAGTCTTAATAGATTCTTTAAAGTTAACAACGATGATACAGTGGTGTGATATTTTGCATAGCTACAAAGAATCAAGATATAGGATTACGTTTTGTTTATCTCAGGATTTTAAAAATTTTGTTCTACATATTATAAATATTAACCTAGTTAAATTTAGGGAATAGCAGTGTTGTATTTGATGTGGTTACTGCGTTAAACGTAGATTTTACTGACGAAAATTGAGTTACGGGGCGACGTGTTGTAGCGATATCGTCTCAGTGGTTATGATTAATTCTTTGATACCAATTTCGATGCACAAAATATGCACATTTTTTTGGGAATGTTTGTCGCTATTTTTTTTATACGTATAATTTAGTACATAAATAGTGATTTTGAAAGAATTTACGTATTTGTGGGGCAAGTAAAAATATTTGGTTATTTTATTTATTTATCATCTTTAGTAGCGTATATTTTACGGTTTCTACCACATTTCATGCTCCCTGAAAACAAGACTTGCATTTATCCTGCAGTGTTGAATATCTGTATCTACCAATGAATATTTTCGTTGCAGATGATCAGTGTAATAATTTGTGTGTCTAAAATATGGAACGCCACAGCTGCCTTATGATAACGATAATCATATCATTAAGGGTTGAGATATAACATGAAGCAAATTTTCTATACTATGACGACATTTGACTATACTACTCTGTCAATTTGCTATATCACTAAGATATATTTATATACTATAAGGACGTTTTGATATTATATGGAGTTACCTTTACATACTATTCTTTCATTTCACTTTGTCATGAAGATATTCTTTTATACTATGAAGACATCTTGATATAACATGGAGCTACCTTTTCATACTGATTTGTCACTTTACTATACTATTATGTGATATTGCTATATCATAAAGATACATTTTATACTATAAAGACATCTCAATATAACATTGAGCAACTTTTTTATAGTATTTTGTCACCTCACTATACTATTATATCATGTTACTATCTTATTGCGATAAATTTATATACTATACAATCATCTCGATATAACATGAAGCAACTTTTTCATACTATTCTGTCATATTACTATCTTATGAAGACATATTTCAATATCAAGCTACCAATGTGTTATACCAGTTGACTATTTGATTACACTATAAGACCATTTCATCGTACTATCATATTTAGACAATATTATGATGTTCTAATGTTTAAGAAACAAAAACAACACTAAATGTTTTTGGGTACGGGAGTTTGGGTTAGGAATGTTTTCTCAAGATAGACAAATGATATCCTTTTTTTTCTTTGTAACAACATTTATTCCTTTTTTAGCTCACTTGCATTGGCTCAAAGGGCCAAGTGAGCTTTTCTCATCACTTGGCGTCCGTCGTCCGTCGTCGTCGTCCGTTAACTTTTTCCAAAATCTTCTCCTCTGAAATTACTGGACAAAATTTAACCAAACTTGGCCACAATCATTATTGGGGTATCTAGTTTAAAAAATTTGTCCGATGACTCTGCCTGCCAACCAAGCTGGCCGACATGGTTAAAAATAGAACATAAGGGAAAAATGCAAGTTTTGTCTATTATTTTGAAAACCGTTATAAATGAGAAAATCTGACAAGGAAAAAAATGTTCAGAATGTTGAGCTCTACAAATTGTTCATGACATCATAACTGTCAGGCGACTTCTCATAGGAGTTATTGCCCTTAAATGACAAATGTTAACATTTTTTTCCATTTTTTGCTTATTATCTTGAAAACTATAACAGATAGAAAGAAACTTTAAGTTGTAAAAATGATCAGCAAGACAAGATCTACGAATAAGTTTTGCGTGCTAGAAATCGTCAGTCGATTCCTTATTGGAGTTATTGCCCTTTAATGACAAATTTTACCAATTTTTTGGCATTTTTACCTTTTATGATAAAAACTATAATAGATAAATAGAAACTTTAAATAACAAAAATGATCATCAAGGCAAGATCCACAAGAAGTCAAATTTTGCTGATATAGTTAGTAGACTGCCACTCTTCATGGAGTGATTGCCCTTAAATGAGGATTTTCCTAACCCTCTTTTGTGTTTTGAGTAAAAACTAAAGAAGATAGGGAGAAACTAAACAGACAAAATGATCAGCAATACAAGATCAACAAAAAAAAAGAAGATTTGTGTCATGAATTCTATTCTTGTCGACAATGTTGGAGAGAGTCCATCTATTGTTGAATATGAAAATAAACCTAGGTGAGTGACACAGGCTCTTTGGAGCCTCTAGTTTTATACGCGCGTTAAATTTTGATGAGACGTATTATGGTATACAAATGTCCGTCCATCCGTCTGTCCGTCATAAACATGTCACACCGTATCTTGAGAATGCCTTGCTTGATTACCTTCAAACATTACACAGTTGTTTGTTATAATAGTCTAACGGTCTGTATACTTTTTGGTGAAATTCTGATTTTTCCTTCCAGAGTTATGGACTTTTTTCATACAAAAAGGGGGAGGCAATTTTTCACATGTCACACTGTATCTTGAGAATGTCTTGCTTCATTAACTTCACACTTTACAAAGTTATTTGCTATGATAGTCTTATGGCTGTATACTTTTTGGTTAAATTTCGATTTTTTCTTCCAGAGTTATTGACTTTATTCACTTAAAAAGGGGGAGGCAATTTTCACATGTCACACTGTATCTTAAGAATGTCTTGCTTGATTTTAATTCCCAGATGCCGTTTACAAATATATTATTTTTATGCCCCGCCGTTATGTCCATTCGTCTGTACATACGTACATACATACGTCCCGAAATTGGTTTCCATGCTTTAACTTAAGTTTGGCTTGGCCAAATGATTTGAAACTTATACATGATGCTTATTACCACAATATACAGATCAAGTTCGAATTTGGGTTTTGCATCTTTTAAGGCTCAAGAGTTATGCCCTTGAAAACTTTAAAATTTTCAAATTTTGTGGTTTCTGTGCTCTAACTTTAGTTTGCCCTGGCCGATTATTTGAAACTTATACACAATGCTTATTACCACAATATACAGATCAAGTTCGAATTTGGGTTTTGTAACTGTTACCGTTCAAGAGTTATGCCCCTTTAGAACTTATGTGGAAGCGGGGGCATCTGTGTCCCATGGACACTTTCTTCATCTTTTTATTTTGTATTTTGGAGATTGTCTTTATTGTATAAAATGTATCTTTATGATATAGCAATATCACATAATAGTATAGTAAAATAAATGACAAATCAGTATGAAAAGGTAGCTCCATGTTATATCAAGATGTCTTCATAGTATAAAAGAATATCTCCATGACAAAGTAAAATGACAGAATAGTATGTACAGGTAACTCCATATTATATCAAAACGTCTTTATAGTATATAAATTTATCTTAGTGATATAGCAAATTGACAGAGTAGTATAGTCAAATGTCGTAATAGTATAGAAAATTTGCTTCATGTTATATCTCAACCCTTAATAGTATAAAAATGTTGCTCAATGTTATATTGAGATGTCTTTATAGTATAAAATGTATCTTTATGATATAGCAATATCACATAATAGTATATTAAAATGACAAATCAGTATGAAAAGGTAGCTCCATGTTATATCAAGATGTCTTCATAGTATAAAAGAATATCTTCATGACAAAGTGAAATGACAGAATAGTATGAAAAGGTAACTCCATATTATATCAAAACGTCTTTATAGTATAAAGATATAGCAAATTGACAGAGTAGTATAGTTAAATGTCGTCATAGTATAGAAAATTTGCTTCATGTTATATCTCAACCCTTAATGATATGATTATCGTTATCATAAGGCAGCTCTGGCGTTCCATACTAAAAGGATAAAAACGGATACACGGTATGCTTAATGTAGTTGAGAAACTCATACATAATATAAACAGAAATGCAACAGTACTATATTATATTCTTCATCTTGAATCTTCAACAATAACCATAAAACAGATGGTACTTGATAACTGTACCAGTGATAACTGGTACTATAGCAGATTTGTATGAACAATGTAGTTACTTGAATTAGATGGTACTACTGAAGTCAATTGGTACAGCATAGAGTTAGATGAATGTTACATATTATTAGGTTATTATACAGTGTAGAGTACAATATGAAAACCTAGAAAATAAATTTTTTCGCTGTAAAGGAAATATAAATGCAACACAAAAAAATGTTACATGTACCAACACTGTTTGATATATTTAAGTACAACCAAGTTTTGAAATATATGTACCTTTTTTTCAAAGGAGCATCAGAAAAATTATATTTAAATATATGATTATCTTCATTTCATATAGGTTCGCAAACGAAAAAAGAAGAACGAGCTATTTCGCTAATGTACAGTACCTGAAAAATGTAACGATAATTATGTTAAGATTATGTTAAGATCTTTGAAAAAGAACAAATGATAATAAAAGACTCAAACGATGAAAATGAACATTTACTGATTCAAATATGCACAATAAGGTCACGTCTGTACCAGCAGGACATTTCTCTTTTGCGTGTCAAGAGGATTTTAACTAAACGAAAGCATTGTTTAATCATTTTTCTATGCATCATGTTTCAACATACTTATATAATATTTGACATTGCTATGCAACATATATGGAATTGTTAAAAAACTGAACTTTGACATACACACAGGGAATATATAACGCAGGATATGAATCAGCAAATACGTGTATTTATATTTCAAGGAAGCATTTTTTGAAGGAGCAACTGATGTCCATTGATTTGTATATACAGGTGCATGTAATTTAATGTAAACGGACTACGACTTCAATTAGATATTTGCTCAACTGTTAAATTTGTTTGGTTATCGCAATTTTGAATTGAGTCAGTTAAGGCCGGTCTTAATTTGTGTATATTAAAACATCATTGTACAAATGTAAGAATTGACATATGAGTTGTTAAATTGTTAAAAGATGTTAAATTAATATTACAAGTGAATGAAAGTTGTTATCATTATTTTGAATCGTGTCTACAAAATGAACTTCCTCATACTTTTAGAGTGCTATTCCATTTACAGTTAAAACAATATATATAAAAATATATAAAAAAAACAGGAAAACAATAGTACCAAAAGGTATTGTGATTCTCACTACAAAACCTTATCACTAAGAGTGCTTGCTGTGCTTTAACATTTGTCATGTGCATGTTGGTAAGAATTAATATCTCTTCTTTTGTAATATATATTTTTAAGGGCATGCGTGAGTTACCCTGACTTTCGGCAAAGAGGATAAATGCTGTCACAAAAGCTTCTTAACCAGGGTTTTATCAGGGATAAGTTGATGTCATCACTTAGGAAATTTTACGGTCGTCATCTAAGATGATGTTGAACCTGTTCCCACTGTCGTAACATTTCATGTGCCTCCACCGATTTGTGACTTCCACCCGATTGACTTCACAACGGCTGTCGTATACGTAGCAGGAACTACTTACCCTTCCAGAGCACCTGGGTTCACTCCTGATTTTTATAGGAGTTCCGTGTTGTTCATTGTTTTTTTTAGTTTTCATTGATTATTTGTTGTGCTTGTGGTTGTTCATTTGTCTTCCGGGTTTGTCTGTCCGGTGGATTACGTTTTTTGATTTGCTCTCTAGGTATATTTGGCCTTTTTATGTAAAAACAGTTTTTTGTATGACACAAAAGTTTTGCAGACATGGCGGTTTCTAATTCTATTGGAAGCTAATATATTTGATCTTTTGATTGTGTCTTGGTCTTCCATGGCAGCGGTAAACTCTGGGGATGTGGTGAAGATGATCATCGCTAGCTTTATTATCACTGTAGTGTTTTTATTACTCGCTATGTTTTTCACTAAATGGACTTTAAACAAAGTTTTTTGAAGTATTTTACGGCATACGTTATGGGTATAACGTTTTATAGGAACTTAATGTATTTGGAACTTTTGTAGCAGATATTTGTCCAGGAGGCGAATAGTAAGTAAAAGATTATTTATATAATCATGTGATATATAAAAAAAAATTAAAGTGAGAAGGAATTTAGAGTGCATGTGATTAATGGATATTTTTTTTTCTTGGCAAAAGTTTGTATTTTGAAAATTTTTTTTTACAGTTATAACAAATTAAAGTTGATTGTCGTAGATTTAAAAAATAAGATAATAATTGATGCCCAAAAGAGTAAATTAAAATTGTAAGAAAACGAATGGGTTTATAGTGAACCACAAAACAATAAAACATTCAGAGTGCAAAATCCATAACTTCAAAAATCAAAGGCGTATGCGTGAGAATTTAAAAATCATGCAAATAAATCTTAAGCAGTAACAATGTGAACCCGCACACACACACACACAAAGACTGAGTGACGTCTAGTGTTCAAGAAGGATAAGTAAGTCCTGCTCTGTGAAGAACTCTCACACCCACACCATGTAAGTGGGTAACATCTATAAAAAATATCATGTGTATGACAGTATTGAATCTATGGTAGCCTTCGGTTAAGTAAAATTAATCACGTTAACTTTGTACTTCTGCAACTGATTTCTTGATTAAAAAAACTCAGTACTCCATTTATTTTCTGTACAAATAAAATATCAATAAGATATGCCTTAAGAGTCAAAATGGATCGGAAACAAAACTTGTATGTATTCTGCAACGTCACAATTGCTTGTGGTGACCTCATAGATGATATACAAATCAGAGAAATGCACACAAAAATTGGAAATCAGCTCTTGTAAAATATTTTGGACATTTCAGCAATGGAAAAGACTATATTTCACTACGACTATCGAAACAATAGGTAGTGTAATACTTCTTGCTTTCATTTTAAAGAAATGTTTGAGAAATTCCATGCAGATATCCGCTTGCAATTTGAAAAAAAAACCACACAGTTGATGTTTACTAATATTCGGCCACCAGCTCCGATCCAATATTTACAATCAAGATGCAGCCACCCCCCATAAAAATGCATCTAACGTTGATTGAAGTTGCCAAGTATTGAACGGAAGCCAATTTTAAATTTGAGGGGGGATATTAAAATTATCTACTTAAATGATAGTTTCCTTGAAACAGCCTCACAATGCCACAAGTGGTCGCAATTAAACCCTTTAATAGAGTGTTATGTCTAACCATTTCGTTTACAAGACCGACATTATCTGACTACACTTAGCTAGTTGTGCCCTGATAACAAGCATATTTTGACACGGGTATTGGAAAATTTTAACGTTTTATGCTAACGTCCACCTTATTGGTAACGATAATGTATTAACTTTTATAGTGTGCATCAGAGGTTCACTATAGATAAGGGGGACATTTAAATCATCAATACTCTGTACTAGGACTATTCCGATCCTTTTGTTTTTCTTGTATGATTATTGTTCGTTTAAATGTAAGACAATTGGATAGGGTAAATACATCGGAATGTCATTTTTGACGTTTCCTGATATCGTACATATTATTTATTTAGGTGCTTTACAATACAATCAAAAGGGTATGTAATTCTTTCAAAATATAATAAAAACTGGAACAATGCAATATTTCTTGCATGCATGGAAACCATAGCAGATACACTATCTGTGACAAAAGTCGTGATATTAAAAAAAACCAATCTAACATGGCACAGTGTTTTAAAAATAAATATTTGTATTGTTAGTTTTCCTTTCAGTTTTGTACCTTTAGACATTTGACAGGTGTCCTGTTATTATTGTTTGTCATTAAAAAAAGAAGTTAAGTTAAATAACATCTTTATGGAAAATTAAATGATTTGTTTCACATGAATTACGAAATACAGTTTTAATAATTTAAATCATGCCTATTGGACGTATGAAATCTATCATAATCCTCTACAATCTCTTTTACTGGGTACTTAATATGTTCATATTCTTCTGATATCCAATGGTCACAATGTCATAGCCACTGACATCCTGCTTCGAGAATAGGTTTCCTGCACGTAAAGTCTGTATGATTATAAATATTGTTCTCCAAATTAATTGCTTTCATTGTTTCATAATATCTTGTTTGCATTGGTTTTCTAGGTGTAAAGTTTATTCACTGTCACTACCTTCCTGTACATTTTTATCTGTTTGTATGATATCCTGCACTTCGCAATAGAATGCTAAAATCATTCGACGCCTAATATTGTTTGGTATATTGTTTAACGTTATTTGCATCAATTAAACAACATTGTATTTGTGGTATTGTCGTTGCGAATTGGGCGTATGATGATCACAAATTAAAAGCGCATTCTCATTAAAACTGGTTAATATCATATCAACTACAAAATACAAATTTTCAGATGCCATAAATGAGTTCCCACTTGGAAATTTCCCTATACATAACATTAAGCCCCAATTTTCAATTTTCCCCAGAAATATCTATAATGTATTCTGATAATATCAAAATATCATAACATTTTATTCTCCCTAAAAATCCATAATTTAAATACAAATATTAATATTGAACACCATTCCCCTATTAAGCAAATGTAATTTTATTTGTGTTTTAAAAAAAAATTCTCTAAATTACGGAATTACAGAAGAATTATCTAAAGAAAATATAAATATTTCTGGGATTTTTCGTACAATATTTATATTAATTTTTATGACAGTATTTTGGAAAAAGTAGTTTTTATGAAAACTACACGTTGTAATTACATTTTGAATAATGCAGGTCTTTGTTGGAGTTCACTTTGCTAATTATTTTGTCTTGTTCTGTTCTCTTTGGAATGTCATGTTTTTTTATCCCATTAGTTATATTTTTGCCTATGTTACTATTTTATGGAATTCGTCTTTAGATTGTGACCGTAAAGACATCTCTACCCATCTTATTGCTTTGGTATTATTTTGCTGATATTTATAGAACACGGTTGGTAATTCATCAAATTTGTCTGATTGCATGTTATATTCCATTTTTGTAGTCTGTGTTAACTAAAGCTATACATTAGGTTTTAACTTACAGTATTACGACCAGTACAATAAGTATTACTATCACTCCAAATATTATGCCTATAACCACACCTATAATTTATAATAATTAGTAAGACATTCATGGTATGTTGCTCCTAAGTTGGAGTCATCCTTATTAAAGTTTTATTGACGTCACCATGACTAGGTTGATAGGTATGACAAAAACGGTTTCCTAAATGAAAGTGGACATGTTCCAATGATGTTATACCTTCCTCATACCGGATTTGAAATGGGCAGCATGGCGGGTGTCTTGCAGGAAAAAGAGACAGCTTACTCTTCCGGAGCACCTAAGTCTACCCCGGTTTTTTGGTGGGGTCCATGTTGTTCATATTTTTTTAATTGTAGTACATGTATTGTTTTGGTCTTGTCTTCGTTGTTCTCCAGTGTTTGTCTGTTGTTTCAATTTTCACCTCCTTCGAATGTCCCTTTGGTATTTCTTTACTTTACTAATATGCATGTACATGTATATTTTAAATAAAGACACATTGTGCAATTTCTAATTAAAAAAATGGGAAATATGACATGTATATATAGAAACATGGCTTGGTAGTTATTTCGATTATCGTTGTTTTTAGTATTTTTATCAAAATTTCCCAAATCCCGAAAACATTTAGGTGTTGTGTTTGTACAAATTTATACATAATATTTACATGAAAACATACCATGATTACTTTTGCAAACATTATTTCCGTTACTTTCAACTGTTGTCAAATATACAGTCCCAGTAACATGAGCTTCTGAATACGCTTGTTTGAAAATTAAAATATATTGTTATAGAAATATTAATTTTTTAGTAGTCATCCGCATGAATTGGCGCTTAAAAATGTTAATGTCTTTACGATTTCTCGAATAGGTTTAGTGTTTCAGAAGAATATTTATTAATAAAGGTTTTCCGCTATATTTCTCTCTGTAATGATCACATGTTAAGTTAAGAAAACCTATGAAGATATGTTAAACTATCTCTTCCATTACATTGAAAAAATCAAATTGAGTGGGAGTTACCATGTAGTATTTTATTTGTGTGCTGCCTTATTTTAATTCTGTTTAGTTCATTATATTTTTTTCTTCATTTTATTACTTTTTATTCAAGATAGCTGACAAACGCCAGGAGGATACACGTATAACTTAATTGAAAAAACTCTATAATACTAGTAAACTAACTATAATTAGAACAAAACAGCATTATCCATTATAGTTAATGTAGAAATATTTTTTATGAACAATTCAATTTTGTATCTGAGACTGAAGAGCGCTGGTAGATCATATCAATTCCTCCATTTATTTTTCAAATACTTGCACATATAACATACCAGCACTTTGTTCATCAAAGTCTTCTTGGGTTTCCTTAGTTGTAACTTTCATTGTGTTGCTATCATATGCCCAATAATACCCATCCCTTACATAAACAAATTTCATTGATTCAAGTGTCGTCTCGGACGTTAAACTGGCATTCCTGCTTGTACAGGAGTCTATAGCATCCCGGCAAGTTTTGTTGCCTGATTGGGAACGAAAACATTCCAATGTATCTGAATAAATATTGTAACATTTACAAATAAAAGGTATGTTATCTCGTGTAAAGCATTTACATTCTTTGTAAAATCATATTTCAGTTGTAATCAGGCTATTTAGCCATATTAAATGCAGTAATGTTTTTATACTGATATTTTGCAGACATTTTGCTTTTTGTTAATTCTTTTGATTTTTGCAAAGAAAAGCATACTTTCACGATTAAGATTTTAAGTCAGTTGATAGTGATTTTAGCTAAAAACCTAACTTTCCTATTTTTCATGAAATTTGCCTAATCTTTTAACGAAATATTTAAGAAAACCTCAAATTTTATGATGTTTCTGGAGAGAAACTATGTGACATCACCATGTGTCTCTTGGTATTCTCATTTCCCATCCCCATTCCCAGGTTACTATATCTTAGTCCCTTCATAAATGTAAAAGTAATACAATTTTTGTTTTTCTTTAAAAAAGTATTTTCCATGTTACTATGCAAATAAATATCTACGTCACGTTTAACTGAAACTGAAAGAAGGGAAAAGGGAACAGATCAAAACCATAATATATCATTAAAGTGTTATTCAAGGGAAAAAAAGTTGAAAACCAACTTAATGGACTAAAACATGATGATCAATACGTCATCATGTAAATCGGTTCTTATATTACATTCAAGAACATACAGGAGTGAGGAATTGATAGGTAAAAAAATATAAAAAACATTTACTGATGCTTCCATTTTTACAGAAGTTACATAGTGGCTGTGCCAGAGTTTCACTGCTTTGAATTGGATCGAAGCGAGTTACCCTTCTGTCTTTGATTTGTACAACTGAACATCCATCTATATCTTCCTGTTTTTTGGATCTGTAATAATACTAAACAAGAATGTACTATTATTTTTTAAGCTGCTGTTTCTACTACTAAAATCTCGAGTTGAAAACTGCAATTTTAAATTGAAGCCAGTTGGCACATGTGAATTCATTATATGGTTATAAGGCTGGATACTATTAACGGACAATAGGTGGAATCGAAATCCGAAGACAAGGCATATACACACGAACAAACACACAAAAGTACAATTATATAATGATATAACGCACAGAATAAACAAAATAAATATCGAACCAAAGAGAATTCGAGCAAGTAAATAAAAATAAATTAAACAAAATTCGAACTAAAGCACCAACAATGTGAATTTCCACGTGAATGGAATTAAGTTCTCCTTTGGAAAGTTTTTTTCCAAACTCAAGATATTATTGTGGAGTAGAAATTTTATCATATTAACAACGTCATCCCTAGAGTACTTCTTGTGCAAAGTAATGTGGATTTTGACAAATTAAGCATTTTCCCAACCTTATTAAATTACCTTGCAAATGAAAAACTCAACATAAACAGTCTTGAGAAGGGACCCTTTTCCCAATTAACCAACTAGTTTCATAGAAGATTTAAAATAAATTAACAATTTGCTTTAACTCTTCTCGTTTAACGTAAATTCAAAAAATTCAATTGGAATTTGAAAGAAGAAGAAATATAGGTACAATGTAAATTATGATCCTTTAAACATCGATACCGGTGCTCCGGAAGGGTATGCACGTCATGCTCCGTTAACGGCACCCGTCATATTGCCAGTGAATGAAATTCAATGAGTTGTCACGTCTGGTAAGGCATCAATTCCAGAAGGACATGCAATCAATGAAGATATATATCTAGTCTCATGCATAAGATAGAAACTTCGTATCGGCGAATCAATTCGTGTAGACGGCCGTTGAAATCTCAACAATATGTTTAATTTTATAGTCTTTTGGTGAAGGATATTGCTGCATCTAAGTTGCTTCGAAAATTCAACCGGTTTTGGGTTGACAGCAATAACAGCAAGATTGTTTTTCTAGTTTTATCTTAGTTGGAAATGGTAAGTCCAAATGGTTGTTGTATAAACATAATTAAAGAAATAAATTGATCATGCAAATTAAACTAGGTGGTGTATAACATGGTTGACCACTTACTTATTACTACTGACAAGAAGATAGATTAAACAAATGTGTTGTCGGAAAGGTTGAAATGTGGAAATATTTTGTACTTTTATGATTTTTAATTTTATTTGTAATAAATATATCAAATGAAGAACGTGGAAATGTTTAATCCTACATAAGTATATAAAAGCCTTACCTCTTGTGTGATCAGAATGAACAAGATACAGATTTATAGCAACATACAGTATAAAATACAATATTCTCCCAATTAAAACCATCATCAAACAAATGTGACCACATTCATTAATACGGACAGATGTTACAGACAACAGACAATATATATTGTTCCGCAATACTTCAGAGTATGATGAATTATTGTTTACAAACTTGTGCACATACTTTTGGATACTTCCTTTTAAGTTCAATAAAAAAATGATCTATAGGAAAATTTACGAGCATTTAGTTTTATTTTAAGCAACATATTAAACAACATATTGCAGTAATAATTATTGAATTTATTTCAGGATCATAGATGAAAATATATTGAATTAAGTGCCATATTTGGAATTAAAAAAATATTCAGGCTCACAAATTTATGAAAAAAATTAAGGATAAAGGAGGTATTACAATGTACAAGAACGACCTGAAATTAGATTTTTAAAAAGAAACATTTTTGAATCTTGAGAGTAGTAGTGTATAGATCTTAAATTCAAAATATGTGATAAATAGATTATAACATGGCATTTTCCATATCGGCCCTTGACACCACTGAGAAATATGTATGAGATTTTTATCCTGTACCAATTAACATATGTGAAGAATAGGAAGATGATTCTCATTTGCATATGAATACAATATTTAATACCAAATAAGAATGATCTCCTAAAAATTAAAACAGATTCTTAGTTACGATTTTATTTAATTTTCTTAGTGAGATTTAGTAATTTATATATCTTCTGATAGGAGGGCATCATACTATTCGAAATTAATACCTAATTATATGATAGCTTAAGAATAGAGAAACAAAAAGGTTGTAGAAGAAAAAAAAACACAAATCAACTTTACAAGACAAACGTGAAATATACATATAGTATCAAATAATACAAAAGGATAATAAGCATGGCCTGCTACATTAGATTGTGAGTCGGAAAACTAAACAATGAGCCAAATCCGGTGAAATTTCAATGCCATTTAACCATCAACCTACTATGAGAAATCAAATGTATCGATATTCCATACAATAACCAATGTCAATACTCAATACAAGTATATTTCAACAAATTATGTTTCGTCGGAAGTGTTCAAAAATAAAATAGGATACATGCTAAATCAGATCAACTCGATGATCCCGATTGTCAAATTTGTCCCGAACACGCGCTACCAAATTCTTGATCGGGCCTGTTAACGACTTCTACCCGACGACTAATTGAACATCTCTTCGATTATCCCGACCAAAGCACGATCTTTAGTCGAATAGCTAGACCAAGTCAACGTTTGCTCGATCCCAACCTGATCTCGACCAGACCAGATCGTATATGGGTCGGGTTTGGACAATAAGTTCATTCTGCTGATCAGATCGACTCGATCAAGACAGAGTAAGCGATCGAGAGACTGGTCTGACTCGCTCGACAAGAATGTTTGGGGTGGTCTACCTTGCTCGACATCGCTCCAACTTTCTACCCGACAATTTTTTACATGCCAAAAATTTCGAGTACAGATCGAGAAGATAAGCACTCGCGGAGAGATCGGGTATTCGTCATGTATCGGTCAAATTGATCGGGAAATTATCGTGTAGAGATCGAGTTTGGTCAGGATACAAATATATTACCGATCAGTACTCGATCATCTCGACCTTTACTCGACTAATACCTACCGCTTCCCGATCACTGTGACTACTATTATATTTGATTCACACACCAACTATACCAATAACCGATCTCTGCTCGAACACTTCTCGGTCTCAACTCGACCATACACGAGTACCAATGACCGCTACAAGATGCTTTAAAAAGGTGTGCAGATCTGATAAACTCTGGATCTCTAAACACCCTATGAACACTTGCCATTGTTCTATCTCCATGTAGATTTTTTAGATATATTGTTTTACTCAGGTCTACTATGATTCATTGTTTATCAGAACTGCACACCCTTTTATAGCATTTTGTAGCGGTCGTATGCACTCGTGTATGGTCGAGTAGAGATCGAGAAATGGTCAAGGGGTGGTCGAGAAGAGATCGAGAAATGATCGCGTGTGGTCGAGTAGACATTGGGTATTGGTCGAATTGGACTGGGAATCAAATAAAATAGTACTCGCAGTGATCGGGAAGCGATCGGGCATGGGTAGAATATAGGTCGAGATGATCGAGTACTGATCGATAATATATTTGTATCCCGACCAAACTCGATCTCTACACGATCCTTTCTCGATCAATTCGACCGCTACACGACGAATACCCGATCTCTTCTCGAGTGCTTGGCTTCTCTATCCCCACTCGATTTCTTTTATTATTCCGAACATTCTTGTCGAGCGAGTCAGACCAGTCTCGCGATCGCTTAATCACAGGCCAGTAAAAAGGCCGTTGGAATTTTGATTAGAAAAAAGTACACTTTTTGCGGTATTAACTACTTAAACAAAAAAACATACAGAAATGAATTCTAGTAATTTTATTTCCATTACAAAAGAGAAAATTTAATGTTAACCCTTCTTTGAAGATAGAAATTTAAATATAAGTATTTCAAACATCCGTGTTAAATAACTTACCATTATTGCCATACAAATTAGTATATAATTTTGTGGGATGTATGCAATGTTATAACCAACCAACGATTTGCATTTTTGCAAAATTTAGAGCCAATTCTTGTACTTTTAGGTAAAGATTATGAATCACCTTGGATAATACCAGACAGTTTTCTCCTACGCATATTTTGGATCCCTATGTTGCCAGTGTAGGCTTTTTTTTACGTATCGGCACCAGATCGTAGGTACCCAGAGAAATGGCGGAAGACTTACCTTTTGACCTTTATTATGTCAGTTGCATAGATTGCAGGATTTTCTTATGTTATGGTTTGGATGATAACTATTGCAGGTAACATCTATGTAAATATTAGATATACCATTCCAGTTCAATTTGCACCCTGAACATTGATAAATACAAAAATAGTTTTTTTTTCATTTTTGTTTCAATATCATACTAGTTTAAAAAAGGTATTTCTTATTTTTTAAACGAAACAAGAAAAGGGTTCTGACTGACACAGTCAGAAAATACATGTAATAACGTCGGTCACACAATTTTCACCTTCTTGTTTATAAGAGTATGCTCTTTTATGTATATCTTTGAAATCCGTAAAACGTTTGAAGTTTCTCCTAGTACAAAACTTCATGAAACAGGAAACAAACAGTGCAATACATACTAAAAAGGGGGTAGGCAATAGTAAACAATACATAAGTGATTGGTCGCACGACAACGCCGACCATAATTTATTATACAATTTATCAACAACTCCAGATATATATATATCACAAATCTAAATTACGTCCAAAATATTAAAAAAATAGCATGTTCAGTGTGACGTCGTTCAGCTGAATGACAGAATCGGATCGAAACCCGGGAAATATCCTCAATGAACCGTGACGAACCCATAAGACGCCCTCTAGACTACATATGATTAAAACACCCAGGAGAAAATAATTTCATTCTTATTCACTACCCGTTCAAACAAATGAAATTACATTTATAATTTTAAATTTTTCGAACAGTTGTGTGGTGGTTATGTTTTGTGGTACTACCCTCCAATCTATAATCTAGTATTTCCTACTTTATGAATGCCCATTCCTCCCGATTTTCTTACCCTTTCGGAGCACCTGATAAAACTCACGTTTTTATGGGAGTTCACATTCATAGTGCTTTAGTTTCCGTGCTGTCTTGTTCTAGTTTTGTTTAGTTTATTATACGCTTTTCATTCTTAGTTATACATGTATCCTTCTGACTTTGTCTTTTCCTCGGACTTCGAATTTGTGGACTTTTCATGTTTTGTCGCTTTGGTTTGTTTTTTGCCGATATCAAAGTTCACTTGGATAGTCCCGATATAGTCTCGTTTTTGTCTGGGAAATACGGGTTTTTAAAGGAACGCTTTACTAATAGTTCTGTTGGTGTAATTATGCATATTTGAAAATTCGGAAATCATTTTTCGGTACTTGATAAGTAGTGCTCCTTAAAATGACTATAGGGGTCGTCTTGATCGTCCGGTAAGGTGTGAGTTTGGTATACTATTGAAAACCTTAAAAGGAATTTGAAGAACAGCAATAAAAACCCTATATGTACATACATAACTATTATATCTTTATAACGGTATTTTTACGTTTTATACGTATAATGTTAGCGAGGTAATCACAAAAATGTCCTCATATTATTTCTCGTCCTTGTCATTTGTGCGATTTCGACGCAGGCGCATACTCTCCGAGATTAAGGCTATTGTTCTTACACTGTGATGTTATTTTACATGTAGGGAAACAGCCGTATCTATCCAATACCAATTAAATATTTTGTTTCAGGTGACTCTTTAGGTATTGTGGATACAGCAATGGGTTTAACTATACTAGCAGCAGGTACCAGTGTACCAGATTGTTTATCTAGTTTGTTTGTTGGTAGAGATGGTATGTAATTACTGTTAGAAGGTATCGCGTGACAATGTAGAAGGTACCTAATGGGGCTATATTTCAGATTTTATAAAATTTTGCATCTGATTATAAAAAAATAATTGTTATTAATTTAATACTTCCCGGAAAATGCTGTATCGATTATCCCTGGGATTTTTTTGAAATTCATTTGAATCATTGAAATATTTTTTATTGATATATAAATTTTATTAGAGGTCACCAGATTCGTTTTTTAGGTATGTTAAATTAATATATATGTAGAGCGCCAAAAGGCGCCAAAAAGCCAAAATAAGCCTAACGTCGTCACAACGTCGAGTTTTCTACAGACAGGACATAAGTTTGAATGTTTTCCACATCGAAAACGAAGCTGGTGACTATATTTATCTAGAATCGAAGTTGACAGCAATGAGATGGTACAAAGTGTTCGAAGGCCAAAAAAAAAAGGACCCAAATCAAAACTATGAAAATTAAAAGTTACTTATTATAATGCACAATAAGACCGTATCTAAAACGTACATGACATTTCTCCTTTGAGTGATAAGGAAATTTACATTAAGGGAAAGCATCGTTCATTATTTTCCCAGGTTTCTTCTTTCAACATACTTATATATATATGGGAATGTTTGAAAAATTTCATTTGTCATACATACAGAGGATATAGAAAGCAGGATATGAATCTGCAAATTCATGACGTGTAAAAAAAAATTTTTGAACGAGGCACTTATACCTAGTGATAAACAATACATGTATTTCAATAAAAATGGACTTGCACTTGAATCACCTGTTAAATCAAGTTTTTTAAATTTCAAATTTTTAAATTCGAATCAGTTATAAAAGTTACATAAATACTTCCCCGTTATGGCCGTTTTAAATTTGTGTATATTGAAACATCATTGTAAGAAGCGACAAATGTAATAATGTTAAAAATATAGTTGTCTCTTTTAAGACTGTATTTTATCCCAAGTCCAGTTCCTAGTATTTCGATACTATAGCCCGAAATCGATGCTTTGAATTTACTGTAACAGTTAGAAAATTGTAAAATTTGCAGAAACTAAGTAGTATCTCCCTTGTGCAAAGCTCTGTCCTGAGATGGTTTTGGCTTAACCCTTTTGGTCATTTTGGCACTTTTGAATTTGCTCTTCAACATTTTGGATTGTTGTTTTGGTTTTCAACATTTTAGGCATTGAGCACAACTGTTCAGTCGTAAATCTACGAAATGTGCACATTTTGTGCATCAAAATTGGTATCAAAAAATATTTTTTAAAATACTTTTTTTATGTCAAATGTTTCAATAGGAAATAAAAGCAAGAAAAAACTTTCCCATACTTTTAGAATTCTGGTCCATTTACAATTAAAAGACGAACAAAATTCAGGGTACAATATATTAGCAAAAATCTGGTTAATGTCACTACAAATTCTGACCAATATGACTTTAAGTTGAAAAAAGCAGCGACAGCATGGTTGCTTTGCGTAAACCTATGACACGTGAATGTAGTCAAGTATTAATATCTCTTCTTTCTTATTATATAAACTCACTTTTTCGTATACCATACAGTTTTTGGAGACATGGCGGTTCTAATTCTATTGGAAGCAATATTTTGGTGTGTCTTGGTCTTCCCTGGCTAATAGAAACGGTCGCGGTAAACTCTGGGGACGTGGTGAAGATCAGCAGTGACGGCCTTACATACTCATCGATAACTTTATTATCCACTGTAGTGTTTTCATTACTCGCTTCTAAATGGACTTTAAACAAAGTTTTTGGATGTATTCGTCTGACGGCTTACGTTATAGTTATATGAACTTAATGTATTCGGAATTATTGTAGCAGATATTTGTCCAAAAGGCGAATAACTACTAAAAATATAATTATTTATTTACATAATCATATGATATATAAAACATTTAAAGTGACAATGAATTTAGAGTAATTTATGAACATTGTTTTTTTACAATCAGTTGATTGTCGTAGATTTTAAAATTAAGGAAAAATAATTGATGCTCAAAAGAGTAAAACCGAATGGGTTAATAGAGAACCGCAAAATAATAATACAGATTCAGAGTGCAAAATCCACAAATTCAAAAGAAAAGACCAACTTACAAAGGTTTAGATGCAGTAAATCTTGGCAATATTTTTCACCACAAATCGGTCAAATTAACAGTTCCGCCTTATTTCAACGATCACTCCGTTCCCATTATTTCTTATACCTATACTACACCCATTGCATCAAAAATATTCAATCACAAACGTGCACTGCAGGACCTCAAAATCGACGATCTCAAAGCTAAGCCACCGGATTTTTCATGCAACAGTTCTCCATTCAAATATAGTCCTGCTGGCCATGTCATCACAGGAGACTTAAATATCATAGACAAAGAGTCTCTTCGTGATGTCCTTGTAAAATGTCCTAAGTATCGCGAACCCTTATCCATAAATTGGAAATATAATTTCAAACTACTGATGGATGCTGTGGAGGACTATGCCAGAAAATGGACCAAACGTAAATAAGAGAACATGATTTACTTTCAGAGTGGATTAAAGCTGTGAGATCGTTGATACAAGTCCGAATTGATAAACTTAGAAGGTCTATGAATAAAAAAGGAACATCAATCTTCAGCAACCCCGATGCTGCCAAGACATTGTCCGGAATTCATGACAAATATGTTGTTGTACCTGCAGACAAGGCCCCTAATAACATCGTTTTTGTATGCAAAAGCTACTATATTCAATGCTTGATTAATGAACTAGGAATTTCTAGTTCACTTGGCAACCCTACCTATAAAGCTACTACACTTTCAAGGGAAGAAATAACCAACATAGATCAGTCTTGTCGTCATTTGGTATTTCCATCAAAGATGATGATCTTGATCTTCCTACCTTGTATTGGATACCCAAGTTACATAAATGTCCATACAAACAACGCTTTATAGCTGGATCTGCCAAGTGTTCCACCAAACCATTGTCTCAACTTTTAACTTCTATTTTAACAGCTGTCAAAACGGGCCTCCAAAGTTATTGTGAGACAAGCTATTCAAGAAGTGGTATCAATCAAATGTGGATATTAAAGAACTCCAAAGACTTAAAGGATATTTTACGATCTCGGTCCATTTCAGTCTGTAACAGCATAAAAACATTTAATTTCTCTACCCTCTTTACCACCATTCCTCATTCACAACTGAAGGAGAAGCTGAAAGATCTAATCCATCGATGCTTTCAAAATAAAAATGGAAACAACAGATACACATACCCTGTCATTGGTAGAGATAAATCATACTTTGTTAATAACTACTCTAAATCTAACAAAAAATATACAGAGGACGAAATTGTCCTGATGATTGAATTTTTGATCGACAACATATTTGTTTAATTTGGTGGACGTGTTTTCCAACAGACAATTGGCATTCCTATGGGTACTAATTTTGCGCCACTACTGGCCGACGTGTTCATTTACTCATATGAGGCAGACTTCCTTAACGGGCGTCTTAAGGAAAAACAGAAGAAATTAGCCCGTACCTTTAATTTCAGCTTCCGCTACATAGATGATGTCTTATCACTCAACAATTCACGTTTTGAGAATTCTTACATCTCATCTATCCCAATGAGCTCGAAATTAAGGATACAATAGAACTGCCAAGTCTGCATCTTATCTTGACCTTCACCTCGAAATTGACACCAGAGGAAGGTTGAATACAAAACTTTACGACAAACGGGATGACTTTGACCTTCCAATCGTCAACTTCCCATTTTTGAGCGGAAATATTGCAGAAGCGCCGGCGTATGGAGTATATATTTTACAACTCATACGTTATTCCAGAGCTTGTGACATATACATTGACTTCCTGGACAGAGCCCGGCTTCTGACAAAACAGTTGCTCAGACAGGGGTACGTTACTCCTAAGCTGAAGTCATCCTTATTAAAGCTTTATGGGCGTCATCATGACTTGGTTGACAGGTATGAAAAAAACGTTTCCCAAATGAAAATGTACCTTTTCCATTGATATTATCCCTTCCGCATATCGGATTTGACATGGACAGCATGGCGGGTGTCCTGCAGGAAGCAGAGACTGCTTACTCTTCCGGAGCACCTGAGTCTACCCCCGGTTTTTTGGTGGGGTCCATGTTGTTCATATGTTTTTAGTTTTTAATTGTAGTGCATGTATTGTTTTGGTCTTATCTTCGTTGTTCAGTTTGTCAGTTGTTACGATTTTTCTCTCCTTCGAATATCCCTTTGGTATTTCTTGACTTTACGTACAGCTATGAGAGCCATATCTAATGTTTACATTTTGACTCCTTCTAAATTATTAACTGTTCAACTAATTTTAATATTTATAACCAGCTGTCACCTTTTCGGTAATCATAATATATTGAATTTTATAGTGTGCATCAGAGGGTCATGGGAGAAAAGGGGAGGTTTAACCCCATCACTACTCTGTACCAATTCAGACTATTCCGACCCTCTGCTGTTTCTTTGTTTGAATTTTGTTTTTTTTGTATGGTTGTTTCTTGTCTAAAGATCTGTCGATTGGGTGGTGTTCATTAATTGGAATATCATTGTTCCAGACATCCGTCTTATTTATTTACATGCTTTGGCAATGATATCAAAAAGATATGCTCTTTAAAATGTACAATACAAACTGGAAATCTGCAAGATTTGTAGCATGAATAAAAACCATATCAAATACACTGTGATACAACTCGAGATAATTAACAAACAAAGAAATATGACACAGTGTTGCTTTAAATACATTATATTTATATTGTTAGTATTCCTATTATTATTTTTGTTTACCTTTAGACATTTGACAGTTTAGAGTCCAATTGTCATTTGTATTATTGTGAAATAGTGGGAAATCAAAGTTAACGTAACACACAATGTAACTTTCTACTACATTTCTATAATCTTAACTTCACAAAATCATCAAATAATGATTCAATCATTAACCTCCAGCTATATTAGCTATCATAATCTTTTACAATCATTATGTCAGTTGACATTTGCTTGGAACTATTCTCATCTTTTCATGTTGTTTTGATAGCCAATAGCCACATTGTCATAGTCACCGACATCCTGCTTCGGAAATGGGTTCATGCACGTGAAGTATGTATTATTATAAACATTGTTCTCCATATTAATGGCGTCCATGTTTTCATAATTACTCATTTGCACTGGTAAACTAGGTGTAAATTTTATTCCACTGTCACTACCTTCCTGTATATTTTCATCCGTTTGTATCATATCCTTTACAGCGCTGTAGTATGCTGATATTTGCGGACGCCCACTATTGTTTGACATATTGTTTAGAGTAATTTCAGGTATTTCAGACTTTGTATTTCTTCGCTTCACACTAAAAATCAATTGAAATTATATGGAATATACCTCAATAAGAAAACATGTACTTTAAAAATAAAATTCATACATTCAATTTATTACAATGGACTTTTCTGCTAGAACTTTTCGTCACACAAACACCCATGACCAAAAATATAATAACATGAATTGTTCATATGCAGTATGTTTCTTGTTTGAATTGATGAATCTCTCTCAAATATTCAAAGTTTTTCAGTAGACTAAAAACAACTTATTTTTGTACCACTATTGAAAACTCTTTTCCAGATATAATATGAAACCATTTTAAAGTGTACAATTAATATCTTGATGACACTGAACTTTGGTGAATACATTATTTGCATCTATCAAACAGCATTGTATTTGTGGTATTGTCGTTGGGAATTGGGGTATGGGGATCACAAATTCATAGCGCATTCTCATTAAAACTGGTTAACAACATATCAGCTACAAAATACAAATTGTAGTCAGAAGCCTTAAATTGGTCTCCACTTGGAAATTTTGCTATACATAACATAAAACCACAATTTTTCTAAATTTTGTCCTGAAGGTATTTCTTCTGATTTTAATAAAATCTGTATTGATGATCAGAGAAATATCTATAATATATTGTGATAATATCACAATATAATATTTTATTGTTTTTTAAATCTACAATTTAAGTACAAATATTAATTTTGAACAGCATTTTCCCTATTAAACATATGAAATTTTGACACACAAAATCTTATTTGTGTTTAATTAACGATTTCTCTTAAATACGGAATGACAAAAAAATTAAGAATTATCTAAAGAAAACATAAATATTTCTGAGATTGTTCGTATAAATTTCATAATTATGGAATAAACAATAACATCTGGACAGTATTTTGAAATAAAGTAATTGTATATGAATTTACACGGACATTTACAAGTTGGAACTTATTTATGGCCACTGACTGTACTCTATGCAAATACACTTTACAAACGTGGATAAGAATTACATTTTGAATAATGCGGGTTTTTTTTAATTCACTTTGCTAGTTGTTCAGTCTGTTATGATTCTCTTTGGTACAAATGTATGTTATTTTTTTTATTCCATTATTTATATGTTTATAGAATTTGTTGCCTATGTTACTGTTTGAAGTAATTCGTCTTGTTATTGTGATCGTAAAGACATCTCTACCCATCTTGTTACTTTGGTATTATTTTGCTGATATTTATGGAACACAGTTGGAAATTCACCAAATTTGTCTGATTGCATGTTATATTCCATTTTTTTGTAGTCTGTTGACTAAAGCTATACATTAGGTTTTAACTTACAGTATTACGATGAGTACAATAATTCCTAGCATTACTAACACTCCAAAAATTATGCCTATAACCATAACTGTAATATATAATAATTAGTAAACTTAAATGCATATATAATTAAAAAATAGACACATTGTGCAATTTATAATCTAAAAAATGCAAGTGTGACATGTATACATAGAAACTTGGCTTAGTTTACATTTACAATTAATTGGGTACCCATAAAACCCATTTAACCTCACCACTATTCAATGTCTGTACCAAGTCAGGCTATCATGACTCTCTGTTTGTTCATGGTTGTGTTTTGTACTCTTTTATGTTATTTTTTGCATGGCGTCTTGTCAGTTGGGTTGATGTGATTTATTGGTATGTTATTGTTGACCTTTCCTGTTATCCATTTTGAAATTTATTTGAATATTGTTGTTTTTAGTCCTTTATCCAAATCACACAAATATCACGAACAATGTTTCCCCAACTCACAACAATAATTAGGTGTTGTGGTAAGTAAATGAATATGTTGTTGAATAATACACGAAAACATACCATAATTAATTTTGACAAAATAATTTCCTTTACTCTCAACTGTTGTCAAATATCCAGTCCAAGTTACAAGAGATTCCGAAAACGCTGGTTAGAAAAATAAGAGCTATTGTTATACATATCAATCTTTGAGTAAAGGGCCGCTTAAAAATGAAACACGTCTTTAACATTTCTCGTATATATTTAGTGTTTCAGTGTGTAAGGATAAAAAGGGTCGAAAGAAGTCAGGAGACATTTGTTTGATTTGTTTCATGCATATTGGACGTTGCATTAATAATGTTTCATATCCTGTTAACTTCGATATTGTTAACAAATAAAGTAATTTTTCTCGTTGAATAACGTTTTCGTTGCTCTTTGGCAACACTGTTGATGTCGACAGGCCGTTTGAATTCCTAAGGGTACAATGATTTAATGTAATGTTTGAACAGCCTTCCAAGAATATCAAAATATGTAAAAAGAAGAATGATTTCAATTTTTCCATTGTACATTATACATTATACATATCAGCCCGGTAGCCAGAATTTTTGTCATGCCATGATTCATTACTTAAATACCTTTATATTTTCCGTTCAAAATTTGATAAAAATTTACAACAAATTTCTAAGGCTCTTCTTTTTGATGCAGAGGTAACTCTTATCTGAATTCGGATTTCTGTTTGTTTAAATTGTTTTGGGTTTTGATGGTTGTGCTTATTAATTCATCATTATATCTTTAACCGGATTTTCAACATTATGATCACGAGCACTGCTGATGAGTTTGTCAGTCAACGAAATGGCCATACAGTGCATCAAATGTATTCGGTATCTTGTGATACGTTTTATTACATATTTCTAGACGGTATTGTGCATGGTGCGCAGTCATATTAAATTATTGGTGTTTGGTAATTGTTACATCTTAAAACTAAGCGTGAGGTTTCCAGAAAGTACTTATTATTGAAGGTTTTTCGTAAAATTCTGCATGTAATGATCGCTTGTTAAAATACAGATATACATACCAGAACTTTGTTCATCAAAATCTTCTTGAGTTTTCATAGTTGTAACTTTTATAGTGTTTTCAACTGTTGTTCCTGTTTCAGTTTTATATAAGTCAATATATATAGGAGAAAGAAAGACGGATCAATTAGAATTAAAATATAATGCCACCAAATTAATTAATGTTTTTTAATATCCAGTATCACAAGAGGTACATTTCGTAGGTCTATATGTAAATTATCTCATTTTATTTTTATCTGTTTGTCTGTCCGTCCACCACAAAAAAAAGTTTGTAATTATAAAATCTCCACAGTTTACCCCGGAAAGAAAAGAAAATTGACAGATTTAATTTGTAATTGTGCAATTTTACACTTTTTTTTTCATTATACATTATATTTTTCTAGACGGTACTGTGCATGGGGTGCCGTCGTTTTAAAATATAGTTGTTTGGTTATTGTTACTAACATCTTAAAACTAAGCGTGAGGTTTCCAGAAAGACACTTATTATTCAAGGTTTTTCATAATAGTCTTTCTGTAATGATCGCATGTTAAGTTAAAAAAAGCCTATAAAGATATGTTAAATATCTATTCCATTACATTAAAAACATCAAATTTAGTAGAAGTTCCCATTTGTAGTGGTTTATTTCGCTACTGTCTTGTTTCAATTCTGTTTAGTTTATTAATATGTTTTTATTATTATATTATTTATTCTTATTCAAGATGGCAGACAAATCCCAGCATGATTCATGTATAACTAAAATAAAATAATAATGATAATAATATTAATAAACTAGAGGCTCTCAAGAGCCTGTATCGCTCACCTGGATTTAACTTTTCACCTTGAGCAGGACTAAAAATTTACGTGTTGCAGTCAATTTGGCTGGTTTTTTTTATAGGGTTCTATGTGTTCCCACTAGTAAATTCCCCTGTACAATTTATATAAAAATACCTTATTTCAAAATACTGTCCAGATATTATTCTTTATTCCATAATTATAAAATTTATACGAACAATCTCAGAAATATTTATGTTTTCTTTAGATAATTCTCAATTTTTCTGTCATTCCGTATTAAAGAGAAATCATTAATTAAACATAAATAAGATTTTATGTGTATCAAAATTTCATATGTTTAATAGGGAAAATGCTGTTCAAAATTAATATTTGTATTAAAAATTGTAGATTTAAAAAAAACAATAAAATATTGTGATATTGTAATATTATCAGAATAAATTATAGATATTTCTCGCTCATCAATACAAATTTAATTATAATCAGAAAAAATACCTTCAGGACAAAATTTTGAAAAATTGTGGTTTTATGTTGTGTTTAGCAAAATTTCCAAGTGGAGACTTATTTATGGCTTCTGACTGTACAATTTGTATTTTGTAGTTGATTTGTTGTTAACCAGTTTTAATGAGAATGCGCTATGAATTTGTGATCGTCATACCCCAATTCGCAACGACAATACCACAAATACAATGCTATTTGATAGATGCAAATAACGTCATGAACGTATTCACCAAACTTCAGTGTCATCAAGAAATTAATTTTACACTTTAAAATGGTTTCATATTATAACTGGAAAAGATTTTTCAATAGTGGTACAAAAATAAGTTGTTTTTAGTCTACTGAAAAACTTTCAATATTTGAGACAGATTCATTTATTCAAACAGAAAACATATTGCATATGAACATTTAAGAAGATTATATTTTTGTATATCAGGTGTGTATGTGATGAAAAGTTCTAGCAGAAAAGTCTATTGTAACGAATTTAATGCAGGAATTTATTTTGAAAGTACATGTTTTCTTATTGAGGTATATTCCATATCATTTCAATTTCGTGTGAATTGAAAAAATTCAAAGTCTGAGATATCTGAAATAACCCTAAACAATATGCCAAACAATAGTGGGCGTCCGCAAATATCAGCATACTACAGCGTTGTAAAGGATATCATACACACAGATGAAAATATACAGGAAGGCAGCGACAGTGGAATAAAATTTACACCTAGACAACCAATGCAAACAAGTAATTATGAAAACACGGAAGCCATTAATTTGGAGAACAATATTTATAATCATACAGCCTTTACGGGCAGGAAGCTATTTCCGAAGCAGGATGTCAGCGACTATGACAGTTTGACTATTGGCTATCAGAACAACATGAAACGATGAGTATAGTATAGTACCAAGGCAATTGAAATAATGATTGTAAAAGATTATGGTAGGTATAAGCTAGATGTCAATGACTGAATCATTACTTCGTGATTCTGTGAAGTTAAGATTATAAAAATGTAGTTTAAAGTTTTACATTATGTATTACGTTAACTTTTATTTCCCACTTTTTCACAGAAATACAAATGACAATTGGACTCCGACCTGTCAAATGTCTAAAGGTAAAAAAAATAATAGGAATACTAACAATATAAATATAATGTATTTAAAGAAACACTGTGTGATATATATTTGTTTATTAATTATCGCAAGTTTTATCACACAGTTTATATTGTACTTTTTAAAGAGCATATCCTTTTGAAATCATTCCCGAAGAATGTAAGTAAATAATAAGACGGATGTCTGGAACAATGATATTCCAATTAATGAACACCACCCAATCGACAGACCTTTAGACAAGAAACAACCATACAAAAAAATCATAATGAAACAGCAGAGGGTCGAAATAGTCTGACTTGGTGCAGAGTAGTGATTGGGTTTAACCTCCCCCTTATCTACCATGATCCACTGATGCACACTATGATTACCAATAACGTGACAGCTGGTTATCAATATTAAAATAAGTTGGACAGTACATAATTTAGATGGAATCAAAATGTGAACATTAGATTAGGCTTTCATAGTTGTTAGTCGGATAGTGTCCATCCATAAAACAAAATTGTCAGAAATGACACCCATAAGCGGACGTAAAACTGGCATTCCGATTTGCACAGTAGTCTATAGCATCACGGCAAGTTTTGTTGCCTTTTTGGGTGATAAGACATTTAAATGTAACTGAATAAATATTGCAAAATTTGCATCTATTACATTGAAAACATCAAATTGAGTGTGAGTTCCCATGTAGTATTTATTTGTGTGCTGCCTTGAATCAATTCTTTTCAGTTCATTATATTTTTTTATCATTTTATTACTTTTTATTCAAAATAACAGACAAACACCAGAATGATACACGTATAACTACAATGAAAAAAAAAAACCCATAATATTAGTAAACTAACTAGAATTAGAACAAAACAGTATAATCCATTATAGTAGAAATATTTTATATGCACAATTCAAGTTTGCATCTGAGACTGAAGAGCGCTGGTACACGATATCAATTCCTCCATTTATTTTTCAAATACATGTACATATATACATACCAGAACTTTGTTCATCAAAGTCTTCTTTGGTTTCCTTAGTTGTAACTTTCATTGTGTTTTTGTCATATGCCCAATAATACCCATCTCTTAAATTTACAAGTTGCATCGATTGAAGTGTCCTCTCGTACGGTAAACCATTAGAATTCAAGCTCACACAGTAATCTATAGCATCCAGGCAAGTGTTGTTGACTGATGATTGGGAACGAAGACATTTCAATGTACCTGAGTAAATATTGTACAATTTGCAAATGAAAGGTCGGTTATCTCGTATAAAGCATTTAAAATCTTTGTAAAATCATATTTAAAAAATGTAATCAGGCTATTTTGCCATATAAAATGCAGTAATGGTTTTATACTGATATTTAACTGACATTTTGCTTTTTGTTTATTCTTTTGATATACATAAATAAAAGCATATCTTCACGATTAAGTTTTTAAGTCATTTGACTGATTTAAGCCAAAATCCCTTACTTTCTAATATTCAACGACTTTCACATCAAATTGCTGGCAAGATCCATAAACCTATAAACATAACATATTCTGGCTAACTAAGGAATGTTGATTTTTTTATTTTCAGATACACAAAGAAAAAATCATATTTACTGAATTTATAATAATTTTTAGGTATGAAAGGATTAAAGAAAACTTCCAATTTTAAGGTATTTGAGGAGAAAAACTATGTGAAAGCACAATGTGTGTCTTGGTATTGTAATGATATTGTAATTATCATATTTATTTATCTTGGCCTAATTGTTTTGTGTGATCTTATAACATGAATACTTATAGTTGTTTACCAAATAATGGTATAACTGTGCTGTTTAGAAATCACTGGAACAATCATAGATACTGATGGAATGATTAGAACTTTCTATTTGGCTTACATAATAATTCTGGAATGATCATAATATACGATGTGTAATTCGAACTTCTACCATATTTTAGAAGTTTCCGTTCAACAGTTTTCTAGGAGTTTCCCTTCTACAGTGATCTAGAGATTTCCGTGACGGATTAGACATTAGCATTCTTGTGTTCTCATATATTGTATTGACAGTTTTATTTACGCTAACTACATAATACTAGATTGTGCTGTTTGGATTCCCGCAACAGTGAAGAGAAGAATTCCGGATAAAGAAAGGACAAAAGGATCGGACATATATTTTAACAGTTAAGTTGACATTTCAATTTGTATAATATTTCTTGTAAATTTGTTACTGTATCGTAGGCCCTTCATGAAAAAGGTTACCCGATTACATGGGTTAAACTTCACTCTATAAAACAAGCACTGAAAACATTAAATAATAAAATTCAAATCTATGTTTTTTGTTAAAAAGTATTTTCCTGTTACTATGCAAAGAAATATGTACGTCACATTTAACTGAAAATTAAAGAAGGGACAGAAACCTAATGATCAATACATCATTATGTACATCTGTTGTTTCATTACATTCGAGAACTTATTGAAGTGAGGAATGGAATAAGTCAAAAATTAAAACTTCATTTACTTTTGCTTCCATGTTTACAGAAATTACAAAGTGGGTGTGCCTGAGTTTCACTGCTTTGTATTGGAACAATTCGAGTTACCCTTCTGTCTTTGATTTGTACAACTGAACATCCGTCTATGTCTTCCTGTTTTGATATCTGTAATAATACTAAACAAGAATTTAATACAACATGCAGTCCATGTTCTTCTACCATTACAGCTGTTGTTTCTATTACTAAAAAATTTAGATGGAAACTGTAGTTTTTACTTTGAAACCTGTGGACACTTTCTGAATTGATTTTATTATTTTAAGGCTGGATATTACGACGGAAAAGTGAGTGAATTCGAAATTCAGAAAAGACAAATTCATACGAGCAAAAATACAAAGCAGATTTTAAATAAATGATATAACCCACAAAATAAATAAATAGTAAATCAAAGAGAATTAGAGCAATAAATAAAAACGTTCAAATAAAAGCAATAACAATGTGAATTTCCAGAAAAAAAAAAAAACGTGAATGGCATCAAGTGCTCCTTTTGAAAGATTTTTCGCCAAACTAAACACATATAATTGTGGAGAAATTCTGGAGAAAAGACATTGGTACCAACTAATCAACTAGTTTGATAGAAGATTTCAAACAAATTAAACAATGTCTGCCAAGCGCATCACCAGGTGGCGAATAGGGGAGGCCCTCTCGTTTGGGATTGTCAGATGATAATACGGAAAGCCTGACCGCAGACCATAGTGGGTATTGTGTTTGAATGCCACACTCCCTGCACGTTAAATATTTTTTCTGAAGTTTTCGAAAAAGAGTAGGTCAATGCCGCTACAGAAGGCTAAAAATTATCCGCCCCTAACTAACCACCCCCTTTACATTTGCAGTCAAAAATTGGTTCCCCTCTATATCCCGCCCCATCCCTATTTCAATTGTTTAATAAATCGATGAACTGGTTCTCGTCCTGAAGAGGCATGAAATATTTGCTACTGGACATCAAGAAAACAACAAAACAAACAAACAATTTGCTGAAACAATGCTCGTTTCATGTAAATTCAAACGTTGGTTTCAATTGGATTTGAAAGAAGAAATATTGGTACAATATAAAATTATCAACCTTTCAATACCTGCAAAGAATGCTGAAGCGACAAAACAGCGGTAGAATGCCGTAACATCAAGATTTAAAGCATGTCAAACCCATGAAAATGGAATCTAAATATATATGATACAAAGATACATGCATAACTAAAAAAAACAACTTAGCACTAGCAATATGAGCTCCCACTGAAAACTCGGTGTGAAATCAGTAAGGGTACGTATGTCCTGCTACGTTATTGCCAGTAAATAAAATTCATTGAGGTATCAAGTCCGGTGAGGTGTCAATTCCAGAAGGACGTGACAGCAACCTGAATATATATAGTCTCTTATGTGAGATAGAAACTTCGGTCAAACAATTCGTGTTGACGACGGTAAAATGTTCTTATGGTGAAGGATATTGCTGAATCCAAGACGTTACCTCGAAAATAAAACCGGTTTTGGGTTGACAGCAATAACAGCAAGATTGATTTTCTATTTTTATCTTAGTTGGAAATGGTGAGTACAAATGGTTGTATAAACACTATAAAAGAAATAAATTGACCATGCACATTAGGTGGTGTTTTATATGGTTGACCACGAGTTTATTGATGAGAAGATGGATTTATTTTTATTGTTGTCGGAGAGGTCAAATGCGGAATCATTTTGAACTTTTATGATTTTTAAATTGTAAAAATCAATTATATTTGTAATAAATATATTAAGAACATGGAAATGTTTAATCCTACATAAGTATATAAAAGCCTTACCTCTTGTGTGATCAGAATGAACAAGATACAGATTTATAGCAACAAAAAGTTTAAAATACAATATTCTCCCAATTAAAACCATCATCAAACAAATGTGACCACATTCATTAACATGGAAAAATTTTACAGTCAATATATATTGTTCCGTAATACTTTAAAGTATGATGGATTATTGATTACATACTTGTGCACATACTTTTGGATACTTCCTTTTAAGTTCACGAAAAACTAATCTATGGGAAAGTTTACGAGTATTAAGTTTTATTTTAAGCAACATTTTAAACAACAAATTGCATTAATAATTCTTGAATAAATTTCAGGATCATAGATTAAAATATAATGAATTTAGTGTCATATTTGGAATTAAAAAAATATTCAGGCTCCCGCATTTAGTAAAAAAAATTAAGGATAAATGAGATATTACAGGAACCAGCTGAAATAGGTTAATAGAGGATTTTTAAATAGAAAACTTTTTTAATATTTAGATAAAATTATCAGGCTCAATTATCACTTCCTTTACTCCCATAAAATCTATTGATTGCAGTTCCTCGTAAAGATGTATTTTTGTAATGCAATCAAGCCATTTCCTAATAACAGGGGTATAATAAAATGTTATATATGATTGCAGGATAAATATGATTGCAGGACAAAGACAATACAAAGTCATCGGTGTATAACATGAATGACCACGAATTTATTGATGAAAAAAAAGAGATGGATTAAAAATATTTGTTGTCGCAAATTAAAACCATCTTCAAACAAATATGACCACATTGAATAATAGAGTAAGGAATTTTAAAGGGTTTATAGGTTCATTAAAACAATAATCTATTGGAAAGTGTACGAATATTTAGTTGTAATTAAAGGCACTTTTTAGACAAATATTGCAGTAATAAATGATTAAATAAATTTCAGGATCATATATTATGTAAATGTATTGATTTTAGTGGCATATATGGAATGTAAAAATAAAATTCAGGCTCCAAAATGTGGTAAAAATAAAAGCCTAAAAGAGGTTACGTTAACCAGCCGAGAATAGTGGACTTTTAAAAAGAAACGCATTTGAATCTTTCGATAAAATTACACAAGTATCACTTCATTTACTTCCAAAAAATAAATTTGTTGCAGTTTCCATGTGAAGATTTATTTATGAAATCTTCCAAACAAAATATACAAAAATAACAAAAATATGTAGTCGTTATTTATGAACAGCAAGTAGTAGCACTTTAGTTGACCCCTGGAGTCCTCGTCATCTAGAAGCTTACATTATTACTGTGAAAAATTGGAATGGAAATCTGAATTCTAGTTTAGAAGACCCAGCAAAAAGCTAGAAAAGTTCTTTTTAGTATAAGAACAGTTTGACTTTTGGAAATATTTACATAAATGTATGAGTGAACATTTGTGATAAACTATTAAAACCAAAACATAAATATAAACTGAGAGTTAGGATACTGTGAATTGGGACAAACATTGAATATTGGTGGGGATAGACAAGTTTTATTTGAACACAAGCTTATCCCGTATGTATCCTAACACTCTGGTGCAAAATAAAATCCAGCCTTTTTGAGAGAGAGACGGTAAGAAATATATATTTAGTAGCTTGTTGCAGTAGAAGTTCATGACATTACATGAACGGATAACAGGTAAGGGCAACAATGACACCCCGATCAATTAACAGGATCTAACTGTCGTAACCTTTCATGTGCCTCCGCCGATTTGTGACTTCCACCGGATTGACTTTGTTGAACTTCACGACGTATGCCGTATACGGAGCAGGAACTGCTTACCCTTCCGGAGCACCTGGGTTCACTCCTGGTTTTTATAGGAGTTCGTGTTGTTCATTGTTTTTTGTTTTCTGTGTTTATTTGTTGTGCTTGTGGTTGTTCATTTGTCTTCCCGGGTTTGTCTGTCCAATGGATTACGTTTGTTTTGATTGCTCCTTAGGTATATTTGTCCTTTTTCTTTTTACAGACCAATGACAAAAAATAAATACAAAATACAACACACAAACATAGAATCAGAATAGCCTGACTTGGTACAGACACTGAGCAGTTGTGGTTCTGGTGTTTTTGTTGAAAGAGATGGTAAATTATAATTATACCAGTAACAGATGCAAGTGTTCAAGTTTTAAAATCTTTGTTAAGTTTGGAAAATGATAATTATACGAGGCGCAAGTACAAAAAGTCAAACAAACAAAAACAAAACTTCAGATTAAAATCACTAGAGTACAGGATGTTTTTGTATACGGACATTTCTCCTGTTAGTGCCTTAAACAATGATATTCATGACAAATACGAATTATACAAGCCGTGTATTTTTATTTCAGGGAAGTAATGTTTATATTTTTGATGAAGGAAAAATTTCCTTGATTTTTGTGTGGAATGAGGCACTTTAATCACACGTAGTGGTTCTTATATATGTATGTACTTTGTGTATATGTGCTCATCCGTTGCATCGAATTGTTCGATTTGTGCAATTTAGAACTGATTTTGGTATTTGAATTTTGTTTTCAATATTTTGAATTATAGTTTGGCTTTTAACATTTTATGCTTTCAGCACAACTAACATCCCGTCTAAGAACAAATGTGGAGAGAGAGAGAGAGAGAGAGAGAGAGAGAGAGAGAGAGACAGTGAAAATTATTGTCTGATAATAAATCAGTCATCATATGAACAAGTTAACGTAAAAACTCTCCCTTTATGCCCAAGAACACATATCAGACTAAATGAAACTCACATTTAAAAAGAAATAAATAAAGGTTTAAACATCGGTTTCTAATTCCACGTATCATAGCATTTGATATTTAGTTTATTATATAAAATTCATTGCCAAAACTGGGGAGCATAAGCAGTGAAGACCTTGGTTATTCATAATTAACTTTAGCATGTATTGTATTGTATTACTTAGTCCGAGAATCCACTGACGCTAAACGGTGTTTTTCTTAATTGGCTGGGACCCTTGTAAGTCACATAACAAAAAATCCAAAGCTGTTACAATGCCAACTCAGGTGCTCCGGATGATAACGATGTCATGCTCTGTTCACAACTAAGATAGGGGAAGTTCACATGTGGAAACGTTTTAACGATAAACTTTAAATTTATACAGTAAAAATGGACATTAAAAGAGAGACCGATGATTCCATGAAAAGGGAGGTTCCTGTGTAGTAGAATTCATTTACAAAATGCATTGGTATTAATTTAAATTGTATTATCTTAACCATTCCTAGTTACCCAAATGACCTACTAGTATTTATCAGGAAACTTTTTACTACTGGGTCAGTAAATATTTACCAATTGTTTAATATTCGGCTAAAAAATCAATTATTTACAAACAATACTTCCCTAAATACTACATCAAGCATTGCACGAAGTTCCAAATTTTCAAACAAAACATTTTTCTATATTCGCAGAATACTGATATACTCTACTTGAATTAAATTTCTATGAAAACAGCCGCACAATGCCACACATCGTCAAATACCTATTCGATGAAATCAGAGACTTAGTTCACCTGATCAGCACTAACAAATAGAATAATAATAATAAAAAACAGAACTATCATATATGAAAACCAAATATAACGGTGAAAAGGACAACTAAAACATGAAAATGGAACGATGCACAATGTTTTCTGTTATATTTGCACTGGACATTGACCTTTAGTCGATTCAACAGCTCCGTGTCCAATGTTAATTGTTTATTAGTGAAAAAGTCGTTAATCAAAATTAAATGAATAAAATAATCACTGACATCCTGCTTCGGAAATAGGACACCTCACTACACTTGACACTTGAAAATGTGACAGACGCCGTTAACGGAGCACGACATGCTTACCTTTCCGAAGCACCTCATGTCACTCCCGCATTTAGTGGGAGTTCACATTGCTAGTGATTTAGTTTCTGTGCTGTCTTGTTCTAGTTTTTTTTTTGTGTTTTATTATACGTTTTTTATTCTTTTAGTTATATATGTATCCTAGTGGCGATTGTTTGTTGTGTTCTATTCTCCTGACTTTCCTTGGACTTCTAATTTTTTCCAACTGTTTTGTCACTTCGATATTCTTTTGCCGATATATTATGTAATTTTTTGTTTGGCGTTCTGTTAGTTTGGTTGCTTGATCGACCTTTCCTATTATCCATTAAAGAACATATAATTACATCACTTGGGTGTTTCATTGAAACCCGTATTTTTTATTGGAGGATATCAACCATGTGGTTCCGAAAAATGATGTTTTATAACCCAATGCAAGTCAAAATCTTGTTTAGCACGTGCTCCCATGACGACGTTGAAGATGCTGCAATGTGAAATAGGAATATTATTTCAAAGCAATACGGAAAGTATTTAAAATTTGAAGTCATATTTCATATTTGTCAAATGCAAATGTATTCCGCGCTTCCTACAAAATTACTTCAGTCAGAGTTTTTACACCCAGATAATACTACAAAAATGAAGCATTCACTTATTTAATAGGATTATAAAAATCTTCTTCAATTAATAACAGGTCTTTTTTTTAAGATTTAAAACATGTTTATTGCACTAAAGCTGTTACATTCACTTTATCAATCACAGCTATCTTTGACAAAGTACCCTATAATGTTAATATCCATATGGTAGGGTTCCATACTGGATAATATATACATTTTCAAATTGTTAGTTTTACATAAATTGTACAATAAATCATCTATTGCATATATATACATGTAAATATTTATAAGGCATAGTGAAACAGGTTGTTTTGTTTAATTGAGAAACATCAGAAACTTTCTGATTATATTGAAGGATTTGCCATGTTAACAATTAATTACAATAAGATAAATTTTGAAAACAACAATCGAATCTAACAGACCGGTAAAAGTTCGATGGGTAAGATTAATATGGGCTATCAGTGTTTGCGGTACACGTGTTCTATAGATCTAGTTGTTGATCTATAGATTTATATTATGAAAAATTAAGGATTATTATTTCAAAGTTTTAACTTTAAATGTACCACTGAATATCACAGATAAATGGATAATTATATTTAGTAGCTTGATTTTATATTGCGTTTTGGAAGTTTCTTAGCCAGATTGTTTTGACGGGGTTAAAATTCAAATATTGGTTAAGTTCTCTTTGCAAAATGTTGTATACTGTTGTTGTCTTCCTTCTTTGTTCTGAGACATAGAATGATTTATAAATTCCTTGTTCTCGGTAGAGAAAAGTCTTATTTCGTGAAGAACCACTCTGATTCTGACAAAAAGTATTCTGAAGATGAAATTACAAACATGTTAGATTTTCTAATAGACAACATATTCGTTGAATTTGGCGGTCTAATTTTTCAACAAACAATCGGCATTCCAATGGGAACCAACTGTGCTCCTCTCCTCGCCGATCTGTTTCTGTACTCATATGAAGCGGACTTCATTCAAGGGCTACTACGTGAAAACAAAAAGAAACTAGCCCAATCCTTTAATTTCACTTTTGGTTATATAGATGATGTGTTGTCGTTAAATAACGACAAATTCCAAGACTTTCTACATCTTATCTACCCCAGTGAACTTGAAATTAAGGATACTACAGATACACCAAAGTCCGCTTCATATTTGGATTTGTTTCTTGAAATAGACTATGAGGGACGTTTGAAGACAAAACTTTATGACAAACGTGATGACTTCAACTTTCCTATTGTTAATTTTCCCTTCTTAAGTAGCAATATACCAGCATCGCCTGCATATGGCGTCTACGTTTCTCAGCTTATCCGATTTTCAAGGGCATGCGTGAGTTACCCTGACTTTCGACAAAGAGGATTACTGCTGTCACAAAAGCTTCTTAATCAGGGTTTTATCAGGGATAAGTTGATGTCATCACTTAAGAAATTTTACGGTCGTCATCATGAATTGATTGACCATTACAGTGTTCCAATATCTAAGATGATGTTGGACCTGTTCCCACTGTCGTAACCTTTCATGTGCCTCCTACGATTTGTGACTTCCACCGGATTGACTTTGTTGAACTTCACGACGGGTGCCGTATACGGAGCAGGAACTGCTTACCCTTCCGGAGCACCTGGGTTCACTCCTGGTTTTTATAGGAGTTCGTGTTGTTCATTGTTTTTAGTTTTCTGTGTTTGTTTGTTGTGCTTGTGGTTGTTCGTTTGTCTTCCCGGGTTTGTCTGTCCAATGGATTACGTTTTATTGATTGCTCCTTAGGTATATTTGTCCTTTTTATATATTTAAAATCCAATTATAGTGAATAGGATATTGAATTCCGAATATGCCGGTTCATTTACTTTATATCCTAATGCAATATCCTTCAGGGTTACTTTTCTGTCAAAGTGTATTTCTTTCAATTCTATTTGGATTATTTTCCAAAAAATTAATAACAGGCCAGCATTTTAATACTCTCTAGTTCGCAGTGTTTAGACTCTTAGGCGTCTGGAATTCATAGTTTCATAGACTATTCCGAACCGCTCAGATCACTGATTCGAAAAGAAGTTTTAAGATTATTTCATATGATAATAAAGCGGATCTTTGTAATTGGATGACGTATGCGTATTTGTATGCTGATAAAATGATTCATGGGAAACTAATTCTTGAACGGTTTGCATGGTCATGTATTTTGATCCATCGATTAAATGATTAAATGAGGCACAGTTTTGGAAGAGAATGTCATGTGATCGGAAGCAGCTTAGTCTGATGCGTTTATTTCATCTTCTCTTTATCTGTTCTCCTTGTTTTGAAATGTCTCTTCACGTTTCTTTTGCACCACTGCGTATACCTCTGGTTGCCTAAGGGTTTCTGGATCATTTCGTCTGTAATTTCTGAATATAAAAAAAAATTACGAGTCTTTATGGATTTTCAAATAACGATCATACAGAGGTGATTTTTTGCAGATTATAGAAGAATCAATCAATTGGATTGCTTTTTGATCGTTTAAGGATTTATTTTTTTAATATGTACACATTTTCAAGAACATAACCTAGTTAAATTTACGCCTTATAACCTTCAATGTAAAGGACAAGGGAAATTCAGTCAGGAGAACGGAAAACACAACAAACAAAGGCCACTAGGATACGTGTATAACTAAACGAATATATAATAAACTAAACAAAATAAGAAATTACGGAAACTAAAGCACTAGCAAGGTGAACTCCAATTAAAAACCTGGAGTGATATCAGGTGCTCCGGATGGTTCAGCATGTCCTGCCCTGTTGACGACACCGCCATATTGTCATTGAGTAAAAGCCAATGAAGTGTCTAGTCCGTTGAGATATCAATTCCAGAAGGAAATGAAATCTAACTGAAGATATATAGTCTTATACGCGAAATAGAAATTTCCTGTCGGTCAATCATTTCTTGATAGCGAACATAAAACCTTTGGAGCGATGGAATTAACAGAGGCGGAACATACCCCTGTTTTAGAAGTTTATGTTACAGCAATCTCGCCCTACCTAGAAAGTCCCCTTATAAATCACATGCGCGGCAGTAACGAATCAACTGTGAAATGTACACTCCATAGGCTGGAGACCATGGTATGTTATTGCGAAGGGGAAATTCACAATCGAGAAATTAAAATCATCACGTCTGTGATAAAGTTTTGATTTCAATCACCCATTATTATATATCTACAAGTACAAATCTGAAATGATCAGAAAATATGTTACAGCAAAAACATGTAAACAAAATTGTATTTCTAGATTAAACATTCGGCGTAATATTCTCTAATTTGTATCTGTAAGATTTACAAACAAATCTAGTACTAAGAATATACAAACCGTTTCTGTACTGCTACGAGTATTCCAACTAGTAAAAGGACGAGAAAACAGCCGACCACTAGTCCAATAATAATCAGTACATTAAATCCTGTATGAATGCAAAACAAACATTATGCCATATACTGAAAAAAGATTTTCAGGGGAGTCCATGTAGAACTACTGGAAGTTAATCTTGAAATACTTTTGTGCATAAAGACTCAGACATTTGGTGACACATTTATACGCTTTCATTTCAGTTGCACATATAAATGTTTTCATTTTTCTCAATTTTTTAAATTGTTATAAAATACATAAAAGAAGTAATTTCTTAGTTCAAGAGGGATAGCCCATATTTCAGTGCTGAATCAATTTAAATAGAAAATGTAAATAGGATTTTATTCTTTATTATGCCTTTTGAATTTTGAAATCTATACATACGAGATGCTTGGCCATTGTTGCCTTCTGTATGGCCGTTAGTTGTGTCTTTCATGGTACTCTCTGTCATCGGTGTAATGTCACCTTCAGAAAATATACAAAAAAGGAAAATAAAACTGAGATAATTTTTTCAATCTGAAGAGTCAAGCATGTGTATTACGAGCACCCAAAAGAAGATGCCAAAACAGAAGGCAAACTTTGTTCATGTAGAGGTCTTTTTCATATTACCTGTTAAAGACAATTTTCCGTTTTATTAAATATAACGTATTTGATGTCATCTGAAGTATACTTGTGGAAGAGGTTTCGCCCGTACTCAAAATGAAGTAAATATAAGATCTACGACCCTCACCCTGAAAAGATTTTTGTAAGCAGTAGAAGTTAATTTAAAAGAATTCTTGACCTATCTATCTACTCTTAAACGCAATCTTTGAGTTTTGCATCATTTTAGTTTTCGGGGGTTAATTGTTCTTTTTGTACATTTAACAAGAATGCTGTAGAGATGCTGATAACCAATCAAATATGGTGGTATAGACTAAACAATTCCTCCTGTGTACATGTATAATCTTTACATGTAATACACACATAAAGTCGAATACAATGTAGGTTACGCTTACCATTCCGAAACATACCCTTTTGGCAAGGGGATTACTTCCGACACTATTTTCATAAAGGGACATGAACACAATACAAAATAATCAATTGTTGATTTACTAGCGTTTACATTGGTAGTTAATCTTGGAGTTGATATGCATAATACACGTTCCATCTAATTAGCTGTTAGCCCTTGTAAATTTCCTACATTTATATTTAAACCCAATAGTTTGTTCGACAAAATCTTCTTGAGTTTCCTTAGTTGTAATTTTATAATGTTTTCAATTGGTGTTCTTATTAAACATTTACCTTTACTGTATATATATCACCATTAAATTAAATGTACGAAAAGGTTACATTTTTACGAAAATAAAAATTACTGATTTGCCTATTATTGTATTTAATTGTGGAAGACATCAGTTGGGTTTTAAGACAATTTTACAACATGAAGGACATTAAGAATTTGTTAAGCATAATACAAGTTTCCATCTAATTAGCTGTTAGCCCATGTAAACGTCCTACATTTATATTTAAATAAGTGTATACAAACCAGTAGTTTGTTCGTCATAATCTTCTTGGGATTCCTTAGTTGTAACTTTTGTAATGTCTTCAATTGTTGTTCCTATTTCATAAAAATGAATATACATGTATATACATGAGACAATGAAAACAAATCAAGTGGAACTAAACTATAATTATAACAAATACGTTTAATCATTGTTTGTCATTATTTAATTATTAGTTTACAATGGAATAAAATGAAAATTGAAGGAATGTATATAACATTGTACAAAAGACATATGTAATCCTAGTCGGTTTGATTTTTGGAGTATTCCATTTCAAATCTTAGACTTTATCTTTACTGTATATCAACACTAAATTCCCTAAAAGTTGCATTGGTACGAAAATAAACCTGACTGAGTTGCCTCCTATTGTGTGTAATTGTAGGAGACATCAATGTTTTCCCCAGGTTGATTTTTCGGGTTTCCCGTATGTACTTTGTCATTACTCTACATGCGAAAATTTGAGAATGTAAAATTTATATTGGAATGCAACAAAACTGTACATGTACGTTTTTTAAGCTGAAAATGTCCCATAAATTACAATGAAATGAAACGAAGCCTGGCAGAATTGCTTCAGACATGTGCAAGACAGAAATTCCCGGATTCACAGGGAAAATTGTTTCATTAACATGTTCAGGTCTTGAGAGGGATTTCAAGTCAACCCTTAACCACTAGTACTGTAAGTAAAATAGCAAGGAGTGTAAAGAGTTTAGAGGATTTTAAAGGATATATATATATATAGAGGGTGTAGACGTGCATATCCAGCGATATACCTCTGGTTGTATGGAACCGTATGAGGAGTATCCAGTAAGGAGGAGACATGTTTGCCACTTTCAGCAATGCCAAACGATTTTAGAATAGACATATGATCATTGATGATATCTGCCTATGTTTACAACGTAGTTCATGTGTAAGTATATTATCCTAGTAAATTGTCAACATCTTAATCACACAGGCTTTATAATGATTTCTGCGGACAAAATTAATGTAAAGTTGTTGTTCAAAGCAAATAGTGACTACTCAAAACTAAAGACCACAGGAGAAGCCAACTGTGACAACCAATGAACACCATACTCTAAAACTGGAAGTAAAAAGGCAGAAAAAAATACATATAACCTCCGTATTTTCGTCACAATGTAAATACAATGCATAATATATATTGCAAGTTTTTGTTTTCTTTCTATTAGAGGAAAATACCACTCACCTTCTCTTACAGGAGAATTTGAATTGGTGAGAATAGAAGAGTATCTAACGACTGTAGTTAAGCGATGCATTTCACTATTCCTTTTCATATATTCATTAGTTGTTGGACGATTGCTATTTTCAACAGTGGAAACATTGGTGCATATCGCATGATAACTTTCTCTGCAGTTATTCCAGATAATATCTATTCTGTGATTTGTTATATTTCCTAGACCACACTTCGTAACTACAAATATTATGAAAATAATAAATACAATAGTGATGAAAACTAATCAAAGATGTAGTTGGAAACTAAAACAATTCTTAATATACAGTGAAAGTCTGTAAAAAGGAAGTTGAAATCTCTTATTAGAATAGGGATTCCTTGTACACATCAATTGGGCTTTGTATAAAATACGTGTACTCTAAGCAATAAAGAGGACGAAATATCAGACTAATTTGGCATCTGTCAGTAAAAATATAAAACTGAAATATTGAAAATGTTCTTCTCTGAAACAACTTAGGCAACCGAGACCAAAAAAATGCATTAAAAAGTCCTTAGTTGTCTCCTCTCCAAAGTTTGTCCGGTGCCATGACCATTGAGAAATTTCGTCACTGTTATTAACAAAACACTAAAAGCACTGCAAATTTTTTAATTCCCTTTAATATGATGTTTACATGGTAAACTAAATCCAGGTGAAGGATAAAGTCTACTAACGGCTCAGATTTTATTTTTAATAGTTTTTAATTGTCATTTGTGTGTGTGTGGTGTTTAGTATTCGTTCATTTGCAGTTCTAGGTTTGTGTGTCACTATAATTTACGTCTATTGGACTGCAAACGTATGCTTGTTTAGTTTTCACCAACTAATCTGGAAATTTTAGGACGATTCATCTAGATTCATGATATAAATTGTTGTTCAATGATAACTACATTGATCTATTTCATTTTAATTGATAAACAAGTTTCATATATTGAATTGATTCGGTAAAGCTTATAATCATATAAAATGGAAATAAAATTGCAATACAAAAATAACACCATTTTTGCGTAAAATCCCTATATTAATATCGAAACGATTCTACAAACCTTTATTAACCAATTTTGTTGTGTTTATCCAGCCGTATCCAGAAGAATTCGTGACATTCACAAGTTTAATCTCATCAAAAGAAATCATTCTAAAATTCGCAGGACATGTAGAATTACTGTATATCGTATGTCTAGAAGTGAGAAATGTTTCAGCTGAAAAAAATAAGACAGTATGAACAGTTTAAAAATAAAACCGCTATCAGATTTTCGTTAACATTCTATGCAAAATGATCATCAAAATGAGCTGATGTATCCCTTTTCATACGACAGTGGACTGGTTTTGGTTCCGAAATTCCTTCTTGGCAACAATCCAAAAAGTGATAGAAAATTATTGGCAATTGACCAAAATCGCCTGTATAAAAATCATTTTCGTATAGAAAACTTATAAATGCTATTAGAGTGCTTTAATTGGTGCCATTTCAGTTTTGTTATCAAACTGGAAGACAAGTAATAACAGTTCAGCATATTTCACAACCGTAAGTAGTTACAATTATAAATAGCTCTTTCATTTTTCTCTTTATACATTTTATTTTATACAGTATTGTCATACACTGCATGAATATTCAAAGTGATCTGTTAGATTTTTTTTCAAGAACTATTTTTCATAGTGAAACATGTGATTGTTAAAGTGATGAAAAATTTAATACAATAGGGATGCATTATGTGGGAAATGCGAGGATAGCTGTCGTTTCCGACTGCATTAGAATAGAGAATGGAAACCGGAAATGTGTCAAAGACACAACAACCCGACCAAAGAGCAGAAAACAGCCCAAAGCTACCAATGGGTCTTCAACGCAGCGCGAAAATCCCGCACCCGTAGGCGGGCTTAAGTTGTCCCCTAAACAATAATGCATATTAGTTCAGCGAAATAGACTGCACGCTAAACCCCGAAACATAAAAATCAAGTAAAATTAAAAAACACACAAGCCTAACAAAGGCTAGAGGTTCTTGACCTGGGACAGCCGCAAAACTGCGGCGGGGTTAAACATGTTGTGTGATCTCAACCCTCCCACTATACCTCTAGCCAATGTGGAATAAACAAACATATCATATAAAAATCAGCCACACTCCCTCCCGTTAAGGGTTTAGTATCATGCCAGCATAATTTATACAAGAAGAACATAACCCGTATCATGCAAACAACTTGTTGTAGAATGAATGCGTTTATTCCGGTGCAAAGACCGTATGATTGAATCAATATTAATTCCAAAAATGCCATCTTTAATGACTTGACAAGAGTGCCGTAACTCTGTCCCTTGTTGATAAGTCTGTTTAAAGGTTTGGTTAGCTTTTCAGGTGAATGAATTGTTTGTGTTTTGTATAGATTATTGCCATACAAGATAGGATGTGAAACACCTGAAGGTATAACATGTTTGCAGGTTGATTTATATTTACGAATGAGGTTCTTGTACCCTTGATAAAATTTAGTAAATGTTTTGACAAGTTTGTGATATCGAAATCCCTGGTGTAATAATTTTTCAGTAATACAGAGATTTCTTTCGTTAAATTCAAATACGTCGTTACATAGCACGAGCGAATCGAACAAGTTGAGATATATAAACACCATACGATGGTACCAAGGGAACGTCGCCATCTAATATGGATATTTAACAATAGGAAATGAAAAATCATCTCTCTTGTTTAATATTTTATTAACTTATTGAAAAACTGTTTGCGTAAACTAAATTTTCAGGCTAAAATTACAGACTAACAACAAATATTTTCCCTTCCAGAGCACATTTTTTGTTGGTGACTAATTTAGATGGCTAATGTTTCGCTGCAATGTGATAAGTTTCCTGTTCAGTTCTCTTTAGTTAAGTTTTTTAAATCCCTTGGTTGTGTCTTTGTTGTCTCTGTTTGCTGTTAATACTTTGACCAATTAGTCAAATTTGTTATTTTTTTTCCGAAATTTAATTTAGTTATATCTTTAATGTATTTTTCCTCTGTCTTTTTGTTTTGAAAAATTCAATTTTTCTTTGATGTTTTATCTTTTGATCTTTCTCCTTTATTGTGTTTCGCGAAAATTTCTTGGAAATCAACAATACTACAGTTATCTTACCTGATGCATTACTTATTAACACAGTAACTATCAAGCCGAGCAACATATTTCTCATGAATTTCTAAAATAAATGTTAACTGGGTTCGTATAAAATACCACACAGAAGAAGGAAAATACTTATGAAAAGTACTTATATTTTAGACTGACAGATGCATTGTTCATATCTGAAGTTGTTCAAGTAGTGTAATCAAGTTACAGTGAATATAATACCATTTTTGTATGTCTTAATGTTGGAAAATACCCAGATATCCATATAAAACCACATGTTTACGAGAAAAAAAATGGGAAAGAAAATAGAAATTGGAGAGAATTGCAATTAAGTGAAACAAAATAACACTTACACAAAAAAACCCAGTTTGGTTAATACTTAAGCCTTCAGTACACGATGTTCATACCAAGATGTCAGGTTTCAAATAATTTAAAAATCAGATAACATATATTTAATGTCTTATAATCTGGAGAGTTGATGGAAATATATTTAAATATTTAAAAGGGATGTGATAATGCACATGAGAAACCAATGTGTGAAGTGAAAATCTAACAGTAAATCTCATTATGAAGAACAGCAACAAATCTCTGTATACATGTTTTTTCAAACCAGTATTGCATAGGGCCCTTTCTCATGTTCATTATCCTCAGTATTTTTGTAAATGTTCTAAAATGATTTGTATGCAGTCTACCAATTATTGCATGCTTATGTTTCTGTGCAATATTTATATATGAGGTCCTTCAATTATCTTAAAGGACTCTTTGATTCTACAGATATCTGCTGCATATTTTTCATCGGCGATGGATGATAATTTTTGCCTGCCTCATATCTATTTCCTTTTAACAAGCCTATGCCGTTCAATAAGTAAATGTCCTTTTAAACATGATGAAGTAATAAATCCAAAATCGGACGTCATGGGTTGTTTAAAAATGTGTCCTGTAAAGTTTCTTAACTTTTCAAGATCACTCCTTCATCCTAATTTATTTGCTGAAATCTGAATCTTGATATAAAAATTTTTTAATAGTTAAGCATTCAGTACAATACATTTGAAAAGTCGCGACAGACTGAATATTTTTCTGACCTTGTTTTGTCGTCTCCAAATTACTTCAGTAGCATGTGAATGTTCAGTCATCATCGATAAGATCTTCATTTGTGAATACTCCAGATGGCTGTTACAGAGTCACATACTACTGAAGTAGTTGTATTTGGAGAAGACACTGATTTACTTGTTTTTCTTTGTCATCACCCCATTCAAAATCAAAATACAATATATTTTACATCAGTTAAACAAGCTGTCATAGAAGCATACAAAATATGGGATATATCCAAAACAAGATTAGTAATTGGAGAAGATCTGTGTAAGCAGCTCCCATTTATACATGCTATTACTGGGTGTGATAGTAGGTTGTTTGGAATAACCAAGACTCATAAATATCTCCAGGCGCAAGCCAAAGTTTTTAGGACTGACAACGTCTCGAAAGATATAATTATTAAAGCTGGAGAAGAAGCAATTGTCACATTGTATGGTGGAATTTTATTAGAGGCCTTGATCTGTAGCGTTGGAGAAAATTCACTGCAAAAACAATGTCTGCAAGTCGTGTGGTTAGAGTGCAAGTTTAGTCGTTTCCAAAAAGGCTTGTGTTGCAATTAGTTGCATGTATAACACAAGATTGACTAGCCTATATTCTCTAAGTGAGGTGACCTGAAGATTTCTGTTTCGTTGGGTTCTAAAATTTGTACATTGATCTGTCCACGAAATCAGAGAAAATTGGTATACCACAAGAAATAAGTAATCGATAGTATTTCATAGATATTTCGTAGATGTAAATTTTGTAATGTAATTGAAAATGAAAGCCCTTTCTATAAGATAATTACTTGAAGGATAATCTATTTTATTTTCTAAGTTGTGACTGAACACGTCGCATTGTTTAATAAGAAATATAACAAATAAAATTATTTGAATCCTACGACTGTTGAACATATTAATTTCATTGGCTACTTTTTAAAGCAGTCATCAGAGCCGAAGCTTAACTTGAAACTTTGATATGCTTGTGTAATTATCATATGTTTGTTTCTGAGTGTTTTATTGTTATAAGTAAAGTCAAGAAATACCAAAGGGATATTCGAAGGAGAGAAAAATCGTAACAACTGACAAACTCCGGAGAACAACGAAGAAAAGACCAAAACAATACATGCACTACAATTAAAAACTAAAAACATATGAACAACATCGACCCCACAAACACAAACAATCAAATGTTTAATGTCAAATACAACTATATCTGTTTACTGAAAAATAAAATCATGTTATATTAATCAATTTCGCGATGTGTTTGACCTTTACCATTTAGAAAGTTCACCAGTTCATACTTTCCGATTCCACAATACCTATACATGTATTTGTCAAACATTGATCCTGATTGATATGAAACTTCTGGTGATCTTTTATCAGGGAACACATACTGAAAATAGGAGCCGAGTGATCTACGTAGTTCTGAATACTTATAAATAACAACATAGATAACAGGAAAGGTCGATCAAAGTAACCAAACTGACAGAACGCCGAACAAAAATAACATAAAATATCGGCAAAAGAATACCAAAGCAGCAAACTAGAGGGGGAAGTCAACAAATTTGAAGTCCAAGGAATAGACAAAGTCAGGAGAATGGAACACAACAAAAACGCCATAAGAATACATGTATAACTAAAAGAATATAAACGTATAATAAACTAAATAAAACTAGAACAAGACAGCACAATAACTAAAGCACTATCAATGTGAACTCCCATAAAAAAAACGGGAGTGACATCAGGTGCTCTGGAAGGATAAGAGTACAAAACATAAACTTGAACAAAACAGTGACTAGTAGCCTGTCAATCTACTTCAAGAGTTCGAATCCTGCTCATTTTCTTGTCTGGTTATCTCCGGTTCCTTTACTAATAAAACCTGGCAAGTCCCATAAAGCCAAATTACTGACAATCTAAAATGCATCTTATTTAACCAATGGTGACCATACAGCATATCAAATTTTGTCTTGCAGTTCAGTTATGACATGCTGACAAAGTCAGAATAGATAAGGGGTTAGTTAATGTACTCATTAGTCCAGTTTAACACTACACTTGTTAGTGTTTATACCAAGTCATCTTGATTTTTATCTTTTTGTGGCGTGTTCATTTTATCGATTGTGTCCATACTGTTATCGCCTTTTATCTTCTAATAACAATACATTGAAAATAGGCCGCTTAATTCCTTCTTGGGATTAATATAAATCGAATATCGACAAATAAATACCAAAACTATAAGACAGTAGGTAAATTCAGCTATACGAAAACCCAATTACAATATGAAATACATTATTTACATATCAATCACATACTACAGGAACACAGCCAAAAAAGTAAAACGAACGAAACAGAATCAGAGAAAGACAACACTTGCAATATGCGCTCCCACAAAAAAACCTGGAATAATATCGGGTGGGGAAAGAAGAGCATGTCCTTCTCCGTTATTTTGTATAGGAATATGAAATAAATTGCTGGTAATTACCAATAAATTAAGTTCAATAACTTGCTTAGGCCCAAGATGTTACACACTTAATATCAATGGCTTCGACAAGTATTCGCTAAATTGGAATAGCCTTTTTCACAGTCGCCGTGCAAACACAACTTAGTATATTTTAACTTTGGAGAGATATATCAATAGAATTCATGATTTAAAGAGGATTACTGCTGTCACAAAGCTTCTAAACCAGGGTTTATCAGAGATAAGTTATTTCATCACTTATGAAATTTTACGGTCCTCATCACGAATTGACTGACCGTTATCTAAGATGATGTTGGACCGGTTCTTGCTGTCGTAGCATTTCATGTACCTCCACCGACTTGTCCGGATTGACTTTGTTGAACTTTACGACGGGTGCCGTATACAGAGGAGGAACTGCTTACTCTTCCGGAGCACCTGAGTTCACTCATGATTTTTATAGTTCGTGTTGTTGATTGTTTTTTAGTTTTCAGTGTCTATTTCTTGTGCTTGTGGTTGTTCATTTGTCTTCCCGGGGTTTTTTCTGTCTAATTGATTGCGTTTTATATTTGTCCTCTTTTTTTAAACTTTTTATTCATTTTATTTTCCATCATAAATAGATACGGTGTATCGTAAAAATCGCAAGTTCCGTAAAAAATGCAAGCACGCATGTGCAAATATTTAAAGCACTTCCTGTGTAAAAATTGGAAGTTTCACTTTCACAAACCGTTTCCGTTATATTAACAATTGATAGGAAAATATACTTTTAACCAACATTTGAGCAAATAACTCAAGATAAATTCCCGAATGTTTAATAACTTGAGGACAAAATTTTGAAAAATTGTGGTTTTATATGTAATTTATAGGAAATTTCTAAGCGGGAACTCATTTATGTCAGGGATCATATAATACTATCCTGTTTATTTGTACTGACTGTATAGATGTAATTTAAAAGAATTGTAGATTATCTGGGCTTTTATAAACATGAATAAAATATTGTTGATAGCGATGTTTTATAGTGGTCAAAATAGAATTTAATATGTTAATTGATTGTACTGTAGTTGTTTACTTGGCCAAAACAGAGACAGATATATGTTATATATGTCTCTGGCCAAAATAAGGCAAGTACAGCTATGATTTCACACATAAATTGATTAATGGTAATTAAATTATCAGACACAGAAATAAAAATATATTAAGTGATATCAATAATAGGATAAACTTAAAAAACATTTTTTCCTTTCCCCATCTCTGCCTGTACCCAAGAAAGGATCATGTACACTATGTGACAAGTATCCAGTTGAATGTAGTACATGTGTACTCTTCACAATTAAGAAATTGTATATAAAACATTTCTGCCATCACAATTTGCTTAAAGTCATCTTGTTAGCCACCTAGCATGCTGTTTTTGGCTTCTTTTGCATTTTGGGCATTGCATACATTTTCTTGAACTTCAAGAGCCATGTAAAATGTAGTTTTTGACTTTAATACAGATTTCGTCACTTTTAAATATATCTCCATCAAACTGTAGTTAGGGACCGGGCAAAATTTATCAGGGGATTGACACCGGTTCAAAAGGCCATGGGGACAAACACTTTTTTGGTTACTCTATTTCATTGGACATTTTAATTTTTCTCATTCTCATAACACAGAGGACACCAACATTTTTTATTACCATATTTTTATAAATTTACACAAGAAAATTGCTTTAAAGCACACATTGTACCTTACAGTCTATGAAACATTAACACTATTGGAATTACTGTATTTTTGTCGTATATTAAAAGTTTTTTTCTTACATTTGCAATGATTCAATTAACTTGGCAACTTGTATGGTATAAGTACATAATATAAGCAAGGTTTTTTTCAATTTATATCAAAAACCATAGAACTTTCAAGATTTAAGAACAGTTTTAATACTTGACAGACTTCATGCATGAAATGCCTTAAATTGCTCAGTTTTGGCAAAACAAGAAGGATAATTATTTTCAATTCTTTTATCCAAACTGTAGGACATATTGTATATCCTAAATACAATACAATTCCAAATTTTTTACCAAATTTTATCAAATTTGCTTATAAATTGTTTTCTTTATGGCAACAAGTATACCTTACTGTCTATGAAACATTAACATTTCAATGGTATAAGGACATAATATAGCAAGGTTTTCAACAAATTATATGAGTAACCATAGAAATTTCTAAATATTAGAACAAATTTAATACTTGACAGATTACATATCTTATCCCGACAAAATTGCAAGTCTCCTCTTGAGTCACTAAATTTCTAGGTGTATGGACATGAAATGCTTCAGAAATTAATTATAATACCTCACTATGTATTAAAAAGGGGAAGTAGTATACTTCTCAACATATTTTGGTCATTTATTGTTCAAAAATACTCCAAATCCCATCCGAGTTACAAATCTTAGGCCGTAAAAATTGCAAGTCTCTCCTTGGGTCTTAAAATACTTGGATGTATGGACATAAAAAGCATCAGAAATTAATTATTACACCTCACTATATATTAATAAAGGGAAATAATATACTTCTCAACATATTTTGGTCATTTATTTCCAAAAATATTCCAAATCCCATCAGAGTTCCAAATCTTAGGCCGTAAAAATTGCAAGTCTCCTCTTGGGTCACTAAATTTCTAGGTGTATAGACATGAAATGCTTCAGAAATAAATTATTATAGGTCACTATATATTAATAAAGGGAAATAATATACTTCTCAACATATTTTGGTCATTTATTCTTAAAAAATATTCCAAATCCCATCCGAGTTAAAAATCTTAGCCGTAAAAATTGCAAGTCTCTCCATGGGTCTCAAAATACCTAGATGTATGGACTTAAAAAGCTTCAGAAATTAATTATTATACCTCACTATGTATTAATAAAGGAAAGTAGTATACTTCTCAACATATTTTGGTCATTTATTGTTCAAAAATACTCCAAATCCCATCTGAGTTACAAATCTTAGGCTGTAAAAATTGCAAGTCTTTCCTTGGGTCTCAAAATACTTACATGTATGGACATAAAAAACATCAGAAATTAATTATTATAGGTCACTATATATTAATAAAGGGAAATAATATACTTCTCAACATATTTTGGTCATTTATTGTCCAAAAATATTCCAAATCCCATCAGAGTTCCAAATCTTAGGCCGTAAAAATTGCAAGTCTCCTCTTGAGTCACTAAATTTCTAGGTGTATGGACATGAAATGCTTCAGAAATAAATTATTATAGGTAACTATATATTAGTAAAGGGAAATAATATACTTCTACACATATTTTGGTCATTTATTGTTCAAAAATATTCCAAATCCCACCCGAGTTAAAAATCTTAGGCCGTAAAAATTGCAAGTCTCTCCTTGGGTCTCAAAATACCTAAATGTATGGACTTAAAAAGCTTCAGAAATTAATTATTATACCTCACTATGTTTTAATAAAGGGAAATAATATACTTCTCAACATATTTTGGTCATTTATTGTTCAAAAATACTCCAAATCCCATCTGAGTTACAAATCTTAGGCCGTAAAAATTGCAAGTCTCTCCATGGGTCTCAAAATACCTAGATGTAAGGACTTAAAAAGCTTCAGAAATTAATTATTATACCTCACTATGTATTAATAAAGGAAAGTAGTATACTTCTCAACATATTTTGGTCATTCATTGTTCAAAAATACTCCAAATCCCATCTGAGTTCCAAATCTTAGGCCGTAAAAATTGGAAGTCTCCTCTTGAGTCACTAAATGTCTAGGTGTATGGACATGAAATGCTTCAGAAATAAATTAGTATAGGTTAATATATATTAATAAAGGGAAATAATATACTTCTCAACATATTTTGGTCATTTATTGTTCAAAAATATTCCAAATCCCATCAGAGTTCCAAATCTTAGGTGGTAAAAATTGCAAGTCTCGTCTTGAGTCACTAAGTTTCTAGGTGTATGCACGTGAAATGCTTCAGAAATTAATTATTATACCTCACATATGTATTAATAAAGGGAAATAATATACTTCTCAACATATTTTGGTCATTTATTGTTAAAAAAATATTCCAAATCCCATCCAAGTTAAAAATCTTAGGCCGTAAAAATTGCAAGTCTCTTCTTTGGTATATATTTGGATGATAAATGACCAAAATATGTTGAGAAGTATATGAATTACCTTTATTAATACATAGTCAGGTATAATGATGAATTTCTGAACATTTCATGTCCAAACATGTTGATATTTTGAAAATATGTTTAGAAGTATATAAATTCCCTTTATTAATACATAGCTGGGTTTAATGATGAATTTCTGAAACATGTCATCTCCAAACATGTTGATATTTTGAAAATCAAAAGGAGACTTGCATTTTTTATGGCCTAAGAATTTTGATTCTGGTGGAATTTGGTATATATTTGGATGATAAATGACCAAAATATGTTGAGAAGTATATGAATTCCCCTTTTTAATACATAGTTGTGTATAATAATGAATTTCTGAAACATTTCATGTCCAAACATGTTGATATTTTGAAACCCAGGAGGAGACTTGCATTTTTTACGGCCTAAGAATTGTAACTCTGGTGGAATTTGGTATAATTTTGAATGATAATTGACCAAAATATGTTTAGAAGTATATAAATTCCCTTTATTAATACATAGCTGGGTTTAATGATGAATTTCTGAAACATGTCATCTCCAAACATGTTGATATTTTGAAAACCAAAGGGAGACTTGCATTTTTTATGGCCTAAGAATTTTGATTCTGGTGGAATTTGGTATATATCTGGATGATAATTGACCAAAATATGTTGAGAAGTATATGAATTCCCTTTATTAATACATAATCAGGTCTAATGATGAATATCTGAAACATTTCATGTCCAAACATGTTGATATTTTGAAACTGAAAGGGAGACTCGCATTTTTTACGGCCTAAAAATTTTGATTCTAATGGAATTTGGTATATATTTGGATGATAAATGACCAAAATATGTTGAGGAGTATATAAATTCCCTTATTAATACAGAGTCGGGTATAATGATGAATTTCTGAAACCTTTCATCTCCAAACATGTTGATATTTTGAAAATCAAGGGGAGACTTGCATTTTTTACAACCTAAGAATTTTGATTCTGGTGGAATTTGGTATATATTTGGATGATATTAATAATCAAAATATGTTGAGAAGTATATAAATTCCCTTATTAATACCTAGTTTGGTTTAATGATGAATTTCTGAAACATTTCATCTCTAAACATGTTAATATTTTGAAAATCAAGGGGAGACTTGCATTTTTTATGGCCTAAGAATTTTGATTCTGGTCGAATTTGGTATATATCTGGATGATAATTGACCAAAATATGTTGAGAAGTATGTAATTTCCCTTTATTAATACAGAGTCGGGTTTAATAATGAATTGCTGAAACATTTCATATCCAAACATCTTGATATTTTGAAACACAAGAGGAAAGTTGCATTTATTATGGCCTCATTTGACTCTGATGGGATTATGGTATATTTTTGGATGATGCTTGACCAAAACATATTGAGAAGTATATTAATGTCCTTTATAAATACCGGTACATAGTGTGGTATAATAATTAATTTCTGATGCATTTCATGTCTATACACATATATATTTTGAAACCCAGGGAGAGACTTGGAATTTTTACTGTTTAAGATAAGTAAATCTGATGGAATTTGGTATATTTTTGGACAATATTTGACCAAAGTTTGTCAAGAATTATATAAATTTCTTTAATTAATACCAAATTTGGTATAATAATGAATTTCTGAAGCATTAAATGGTCATACACATTGATATTTTGAAAGCCATAAGGAGAGCAATAGGGAGACTTGCAATTTTTAAGGGCCAAGATTTGTGACTCTAATGGAATTTGGTATATTCTTGGACAATAAATGACCAAAATATGTCGAGAAGTATTTTATTTCCCTTTATTAATAGATAGTGTGGTATAATAATTACTTTTGTAGTATTTCATGCCTTTTAGGCCTTTTACTGTATGTTGCTGAGCAATTCAGTATTGCATTTTCATTGTGGCTTTGAGCAAGTTATTATTTTTCTTCTTCTAGATTTATTCACGACTTTTCATAGAATGTTATAAATCTAGACCTATTTTAATTCTACCATATTCCATACACCTGTTAATTTACGACTTGGCTTATCTTTAATTTTGGAGATCCCTCGGACAGCGCCAACAGTCCCCCTCCCCCAAAACAAAACAAAAATCCCAAAAAATCTTGGAATTTGAGCTGTTTATCACAAATTTGTAGGCTTCTTACTTCCAATGTTATATCGAAAACGGATTGTGACAGCTTTAAAAAAAACCAACAAAACAACGCCGCGATCCTGAGCGCCGATGTTTTTTGTTTTTCAAAGCTGCCACAAGCATATTTATAATTTATTTCATTCATTCATAAGTTAAGTAAGTACTCATTCATTCAATATTGTGTAAACGGTTTGTAGTCCTTTGTATATATGTTAACATTAACAGAATAGTTTGTGTTTCTAACTAGCTTGTGAATTTTACGACGACTTGCGAAATTTACAGTAAACAGCGTAAAATTTATAAGACAAACCGGAAACCGGAAACGGAACTACCATTTTTTACGGACTTGTAAATTTTACGCTACAACGGTCATTATTTATATACCTTAAAATCTACCCTGTGCAAAAATTCAAGAACATATAATTACATTACTTGTTTGTTTCATTGAAATCCGTATTTTTTATTGGAGGATATCAATCACGTGATTCTTAAAAGTGATGTTTTATAATCCAATAAAAGTACAAATCTTGTTTAGCACGTGCTTCCATGACGACGCTGGAGATGATGCAATGGAGTGGAGTATTTTTTAAAGACAATGCGGAGAGTATTAAAACATTGAAGTCATAATTCATATTTGGCAAATGTAAAATGTAATTATAAGAATTGAATGTATCTCTTTGTAGTTTTATCGGGATGTAAAAATCTTGACCGAAGTACATTTTGTATGAAGCGCGGAAGCATTCAATTATTAAATAGGGCTTATAAAAATATTCTAAATTAATTACAGGTTAGCATTTTAAGAATCTAGTTCGCAGTTTCAAAGTTTAGACTCTTACGCGTCTGGAATGCATAGTTTTAAAGACTATTCCGAGCAGCTCAGATCACTGATTCGAAAAGAAGTTTTAAGTTTATTTCATATGATCATATAGCGGATCTTTGTAATTGGATGCCGTATGCGTATTTGTATGCTGATAAACTGATTCATCGGAAACTAATTCATGAACGGTTTGCATGGTATGATATTCTGATCCATCGATTACATGAGGCAAAGTTTTGGACGAGAATGACGTGTGATCGTAAGCAGCTTCGTCTGATGCGTTTATTTCATCTTCTCTTTCTCTGCTATCCTTGGTTTGAAATGTCTCTTCACCTTTCTTTTGGACCACTGCGTATACCACTGGTTGTCCAAGGGTTTCTGGATAATTTCTTCTGTACTTTCTGAATATAAAGAAAATAATTACGAGTCTTTAAGGATTTTCAAACAACGATGATACAGAGGTGAGATTTTGCAAATTTATAAAAGATTCAATAAATTTGATTGCTTTTTGATCATTTAATGATTTATTTTTTAATATGTACACATTTTAAAGTTTTTAACCTAGTTAAATTTACGCTAATAAACTATCAACAAAATATCGTATCATGGTCATAGATGATTGTAAATTGAATATTTAAAAAACCCAAAATAACTTTAGTCAAACGTTTAAAGGGATTTATTTGTTTATATAGGTCGTCAGGAAAATAAATTAGAAATATATTTCGGTTCAGAAGTTTTCCAATAATCACCAGATTTACTGGTGTTCATTTTCTCGTAATTCCTAATGTCAAGTGTTTCTTCTGTTACCGTATGTGTGCAGTGTAAATGTACAATATCGGCAAAAGAATACCTAAACGACAAAGCGGTGTGAAAACAAACGCCACTAGGATATGTGTATAACTAAAAGAATAAAAAACGTATAATAAACTAAACAAAACAAGAAATCAAGGAAACTAAAGCACTAGCAAGGTGAACTCCAATTAAAAACCGGGAGTGATATCAGGTGCTACGGAAGGGTAAGCATGTCCTGCACTGTTAACGGCACCCCACATTGTCTAGTTCGTTGAGGTATCAATTCCAGAAGGACGTGCCTTTTAACTCAAGATATCTAGTCTCATACGCGAGACAGATACTTTCTATCGGTCAATCATTTCGTGATAGCAAACATAAAAACTTTGGAGTGATGGAATTAACAGAGGATGAACATACCCCTGTTTTAAAAGTTTATGTGACAGCAGTCTCGCCCTACCTAGAAAGTCCCTTATAAATCACATGCACGGCAGGAATCAAGTGTAAAATGTACACTCCATAGGCTGGAGACATTGGTATGTTATTGCTAAGGGGAAGTTCACATAGTATTGATTTCAATCACCCATTAAAATATACTACAACTACAAATCTAAATTTGAGCACAAAATAGGTTACAGCAAAAACATGTAAACAAAATTGTATTTCTAGATTAAAAATTCGGCGTAATATTCTCTACTTTGTATCTGTAAGATTTACAAACAAATCTAGTACTAAGAATATACAAACCGTTTCTGTACTGCTACGAGTATTCCAACCAGTAATAGGACGAGAAAACAGCCGACCACTAGTCCAATAATAATCAGTACATTAAATCCTGTATGAATGCAAAACAAACATTATGCCATATGCTGAAATAAAGATTTTCAGGGAGTCCATTTAGAACTACTGGAAGTTAATCTAGAAATACTTTTGTGCATAAATACGCAGACATTTGGTGACACATTTATACGATTTTATTTCAGGTGCACACGTAATGTTTTCATTTTTCTCAATTTTTTAAATTGTTATAAAATACATAAAAGAAGTAAATTTCTTGGTTCAGGAGGGATAACCCATATTTCAGTACTGAATTAATTTAAATAGAAAATGTATATAGGATTTTATTCTTTATTATGCCTTTTGAATTTTCAAATCTATACATACGAGATGCTTGGCCATTGTTGCCTTCTGTATGGTCATTAGTTGTGTCTTTCATGGTACTCTCTGTTATCGGTGTAATGTCACCTTCAGAAAATATACAAAAACAGGAAAATAAAACTTACATCATTTGTTCAATCTTAAGAGTCAAACATGTGTATAACTAGCACCCAAGAGACGATTCCAAAACAAGAAGGGAAACTTTGTTCATGACGAGGTTATTTTCATATTACCAGTTAAAGACAATTTTTTGTTTTATTATATATAACTTATTTGATGTCATCTGAAGTATACTTGTGGAAGAGGTTTCGCCCGTACTCAAAATGAAGTAAATATAAGGTCTACGACCCTCACTCTGAAAAAGTTTTTGTAAGCAGTAGACGTTAATTTAAAAGAATCCTTGACTTATCTATCTACTCGTAAATGCAATCCCACAATGAATATCTTTGAGTTTTGCATCATTTTTTGGGGGTTAATTGATCTTTGTGTACATTTAACAAGAATGCTTTAGAGATGCTGATAACCAATCAAATATGGTAGTATAGACTAAAAAATTCCTCCTGTGTACATGTATAATCTTTAAATGTAATACACACGTAAAGTCGAATACAATGTAGGTTACGCTTACCATTCCGAAACATACCGTTTTGGCAAGGGGATTATTTCCGACACTATTTTCATAAAGGGACATGAACACAATACAAAATAATCAATTGTTGATTTACGAGCGTTACATTGGTAGTTAATCTTGGATTTGATATGCATAATACACGTTCCATCTAATTAGCTGCTTGCCCATGTAAACTTCCAACATTTATATTTAAAACCAGTTTTGTTCGACAAAATCTTCTTGGGTTTCCTTAGTTGTAAATTTTATAATGATTTCAATTGTTGTTCTTATTTAATACTTACCTTTACTGTATATATATCAACACTAAATTAAATATACCTAAAAGTTTCATTTTTACGAAAATAAACATTACTGATTTGCCGATTAATGTATTTAATTGTAGAAGACATCAGTTGGGTTTTAAGACAGTTGTACAACATGAAGGACATTTAAGAATTTGTTATGCATGATACAAGTTTCCATCTAATCAGTTGTTAGCCCATGTAAACTTCCTACATTTATATTTAAAATAATTGTATACAAACCAGTAGTTTGTTCGTCAAAATCTTCTTGAGGTTCTTTAGTTGTAACTTTGCTAATGTTTTCAATTGTTGTTCCTATTTTATTAAAAGTAAATATATATGTATATACATGAGAAAAGGAAAACAGATCAAGTGGAACTAAACTATAATTCTAACAATTACATTTAAAAAATTGTTTGTCATTATTTTTATGATTAGTTTACAACGAAAAGAAAGAAAATTGAAGGAATTTATATGTAATTGTAGAAAAGACATAGGTAATCCTAATAGGATTGATTATTGGGCTATCCCATTTCAAATCATGGACTTTACCTTTACTGTATACATTTGTGTTTTATCAACACTAAATTCCATACAATTTACATTGGTAATACACTTGACAGAGTTACCGCCTATTGTGTGTCATTGTGGAAGACATCAAGGTGTCCCGACCAGATTGATTTTTAGGGTTTCCCATTGGAAACCATGTAAAATGTATTTTAACATTACTATATATGCGAAAATTAGCGAATGTAAAATTCATATTGGAATGAATCAAAACTGTAGATGTACGTTTGTAAGCTGAAAATGTGCCATAAATTACAATGAAATGAAACGAAGCCTGGTAGATAGCTACAAACATGTGTAGTAGTGCAAGACAGGAATTCCCGGATTCACAGAGAAAATTGTTTTTCATTATCATGTTCAGGCCTCGAGGAGGATTTCGAGTCAATCCTAAACCACTAGTACTGTAAGTAAAGTAGCAAGGAGTTTAAAGGGCTTAGAGGGTTTAGCGGTGCATATCCAGCAATATACCTCTGATTGTATGGATCCGTGTGAAGAGTATCCAGTAAGGATAATGCCAGTTTTTATTTTCTTTCTATTAGAAGAAAATACCACTCACCCTCTCTGATGGGAACTACTGTTTCTTTAGAATTTGAATTGGTGAGAGTGGAAGAGTATCTAACGACTGTAGTTAAGCGATGCATTTCACTATTCGTTTTCCTATATTCATTAGTTGTTGGACGATTGCTATAACCAGCAGTGGAAACATTGGTGCATATCGCATAATGAGTTTCTCTGCAACTATTCCAGTACAAATCTATTCTGTGATTTGTTATATTTCCTAGACCACACAACTTAACTACAAATATTGTGAAAATAATAAATACAATAGTGAAGAAACTAATCAAACATGTAGATTGAAGCTATAAACAATTCTAAATGTACAGTAAAAGTCTGTAAACCGAACAGTTATCGGACCGTAGAATTTGGGCGGTTTGCGGGTTTTGAGAAGTTCCGTATTTGTACTGAAATCGGACAAGAAGTAAAAAATTGAAATATCAAAAGGCATTGTTTTTTTCTCACTGTAACCAAATCTTAGTCTTTTAGCTTTGTCGTTATGTTTGGTATAAAAGGAAGTTGAAATCTCTTATTAGAATAAAGTTTTCCTAATACAAATCAGTTGTGCTTTGTATAAAATAAATGTACTCTACGCAATGAAGAGGACGATATTTCCGACTAATATGGCCGCTGTCACTAAAAATAGAAAAATGAAATATTGAAAATGTTCTTCTCTGAAACAAATTAAGCAACCGAGACCAAAATTGAATTAAATAGTCCTTAGTTGTCCCCTCTCCAAATTTTGTCCGGTGTCAGGACCATTGAGAAATTTCGTCACTGTCATTAACAAAACACTTAAAGCACTGCAATATTTTATTTCCCTAAATGATATGATATTTAAATGGTAAACTAAATCCAGGAGAAGGATAAAGTCTACTAAGGGCTCAGATTTTATTTTTAATAGTTTTAATTGTCATTTGTGTGTGTGTGTGTGTGGTGTTTAGTATTCGTTCATTTGCAGTCCTAGGTTTGTGTGTCATTATAATTTACGTGTTTTTGACTGCAGACTTATTCTTGTTTAGTTTTCACCAACTAATCTGGAAATTATAAGACGATTCATATAGATTCATGACATAAATTGTTGTTCAATGATAACTACCTTGATCTATTTCATTTTTATTGATAAACAAGTTTCATATATTGAATTGATTCGGTAAAGCTTATATTCAAATAAAATGGAAATACAATTGCAATACAAAAATAACACCATTTTTGCGTTAATTCTCTCTATTACCGAAACAATTCTACAAACCTTTATTAACCAATTTTGTTTCGTTTATCCAGCCTTGCCCAGCAGAAGTCATGACATTCACAAGTTTAATCTCATCAAAAGAAATCATTCTGGAATTCGCAGGACATGTAGAATTACTGTGTATCGTATAATTAGGAGAAAGAAATGTTTCAGCTGGAAAAAATAAGACAGTATGAAGAGTTTAAGAAATAAAACCGCTGATAGATTTTCGTTAAAATTCTATGCAAAATGATCAAAGAAGTGAGCTTATGCGTCCCTTTTCATACGACACTATACTGGTTTTGCTTCCGAAATTCCCTCTTGGCAACAATCCAAAAAGTGATACAAAATTTGCGGCAATTAACCAAAATGGCCTGTATACAAAACATTTTTGGGTAGAAAACTTGAACATGTTAATGCTATTAGAGTGCTTTGATTGGTGCCATGTCAGTTTTTTTTTTATAAAACTGGAAGACAAATAATAACAGTTCCTCATATGTCACAACAGAAAGTAGACCTCTTTCATTTTTCATTTTATGCATTATATGTCTATACAGTATTGTCATACACTGCATGAGGATTTAGATTTTTTTCAAACGTGTGATTGTTAAACGTGAACAAGAGCCACTAGATTCGCTTTCAGAGTAGGTTAAAGCTGTGAGATCGCTGATTCAAGTCCGAATTGATAAACTTAGAAGGTCTATAAGTAAAAAAGGAGCACCAGTCTTCACAACCCGATGTAACCAAGACATTGTCCGCCATTAATGACAAATATGTTGTTGTTCTCACAGACAAGGCCCCTAATAACAACGTTTTTGTATGCGACAGCTACTATATTCAATGCTTCATTAATGAACCAGGGATTGCTATTTCAGTTGAAAATCCTACCTATAAAGCTATTACACTTTCAAAGGAAGAAATAACCGACAACCATAGATCGGTCTTATCGTCATTTGGTTTCAAAGATGATGATTGAGGTCTTCATACCTTGTATCACGCATGGAGCGAATTACATTGCAATGTAATGCATTTCATTACAATTACTTTGACAAACCAGCATTATATTACAATTACAATTAGATGTATTTTTGAAAGTAATGCATTACATTACAATTAATTTACCAAATTAATGCATTATATTACACATTATATTTTATATATTTTATTATCAAAAGAAACATATATACAACATTTTATACTAAAATCTTGGTAACCATTAAATAGGGTTTTAAAAGTCTACTTACTTTTAAACCATAAATTCCATTCTCAAAAGAAAAGAATTGATTGTTATACAAATGGTATTTCTTAACTTTACTTAAAGGGTTGCATTATGTGGGAAGTGTGAGGATAGCTGTCGTTTCCAACTGCATTAGTACATTTGTGAAATTGCCGATGAACGGGTACTTTGTTGGATTTCCTGTTTTTAATAATCGACGATTTAGGCACCTAAGGTCGGCTTTCAAAGTAAATAAAATAGTTTAATATTTTGTTAAATTATGGATAAACTGTTTTCTACAAATTACAGAATAGCCAGAAATGTTTCCCTTCCCTTAAGTTAATAGAGAGTTGCTTATCCCTGAAGTTTAAACCTTGGGGCTTTAAAACTATTTTATTTTCTCACAAGTGATCAACGTTAAATGGAAAGTAAAATTTTCGTATGTTCATAAAATAGATCTGTTTAAATTATAAGTATAAATGCTTAATTAAGATGAAGAAAATCAACAGTTCAAAGTTACACTTTTTGTTAATCATTTAACCAGACATTGATTTGTTTTTAATTTTCCTATTTATTTTTAGGAAAGAATAAAACAGTGGGTACTTATTATCCCTGAAATTTTTAACAATATATAGCACTTAGCAGACAAAACTAAAGCAATGCAATGCAATGTAATGCATAAATTACATGCATTTTTTGTAAATGTAATGCATTACATTACAATTACATGTAATGCCAAAATTGGGGCATTACCCATTACATGTATTACTTGGCAAAATGTAATGTATTACTGGGCATTACAATTACAAATTAGCAAAACCCCGTGCCTGCCTTGTACTGGATACCCAAGTTACATAAGTGTCTATGCAAACAACGCTTTATAGCTAGATCTGCCAGGTGTTCCACCAAACAATTGTCTCAATTTCTAACCTCTATTTCAACAGCTGTCAAAACGGGCCTTCAAAGTTATTGTGAGACAAGCTATTCAAATTTGGATATCAAAGAACTCCAAAGACTTTAAGCATATTTAACAACCTCGATTAATTTCAGTCTGTAACAGCATAAACACATTTGATTTCTCTACCCTCTATACCACATTCACAACTGAAGGAGAAGTTGAAAGATCTAATCCATCGATGCTTTCAAAATAAAAATGGCAACAGCAGATACACACACCTTGTCATTGGTAGAGATAAATCATACTTTGTTGAAAACAACTCTTAATCTAACAAAAAACATACAGAGGACGAAACTGTCCTGATGATTCAAAATTTGATCGACAACATATTTGTTCAATTTGGAAGTCAATGTATATATCACAAGCTCTGGAATAACGTATGGGTTGTGAAATATATACTCCATACGCCGGCGCTTCTGGAATATTTCCGCTCAAAAATGTTAAGTTTACGATTGGAAAGTCAAAGTCATCAATAAATCAACAATACTACAGTATCTTACCTGAGGCATTACTTATTAACACAGTAAATATCAAGCCGAGTAACATATTTCTCATGAATTACCTAAATAAATGTTAACTGTGCTCGTGTGAAATGCTACACGGAAGAAGGAAATACTTATGAAAGTACTTATATTTAGAGCTGAAGTAGGTTTCCAATCTTAATTTGTTGAAATAGTTTAATCATGTTACAGCGAATATAATACCATTTTTGTATGTCTTTATGTTGGAATATATTCAAATATCCATATAAAACCACATGTTTATGAGAAAAAAAATGGAAAAGAAAATAGAAATTGGAGGGAATGGCAATTAAGTTAAACAAAATAACACTTAGACAAAAAAAACCCAGTTTGTTTAATAGTTAAGCATTAAGTACACGATGTTCATACCAAGATGTCAGGTTTCAAATAATTTAAAAATCAGATAACATATATTAAATGTCTTATAATCTGGAGAGTTGATGGAAATATATTTAAATATTTAAAAGGGATGTGATAATGCACATGAGAAACCAATGTGTGAAGTGAAAATCTAACAGTAAATATCATTATAAAGAACAGCAACAAATCTCTGTATACATGTTTTTTCAAACCAGTATTGCATAGGGCTCTTTCTCATGTTCATTATCCTCAGTATTTTTGTAAAGGTTCTAAAATGATTTGTATGCAGTCTACCAATTATTGTATGCTTATGTTTCTGTGCAATATTTATATATGAGGTCCTTCAATTATCTTAAAGGACTCTTTGATTCTACAGATATCTGCTGCATATTTTTCATCAGCGATGGATGATAATTTTTGCCTGCCTCATATCTATTTCCTTTTAACAAGCCTATGCCGTTCAATAAGTAAATGTCCTTTTAAACATGATGAAGTAATAAATCCAAAATCGGACGTCATGGGTTGTTTAAAAATGTGTCCTGTAAAGTTTCTTAACTTTTCAAGATCACTCCTACATCCTAATTTATTTGCTGAAATCTGAATCTTGATATAAAAACCACACAACAGAAAATAGGTGGTAAAAGTATGAAATATCGGAGGTGCGTCTACACAGTATCCATGTTCTGGTTTACATGCATCACCCTTCAGCGATCAAGACCAGAAACAAAACAAACTGTATTGAAAACGAAACGACGAAAAAGTACTCGCACAACAAATGTATAACGTGATGCTATTTACAGGAAGCAACAAAATGGATAACGGGAAAGGTCAACAATGACATACCAATCAATCAAAGCATCCGATATGACAGATTTCCGGACAAAAAATAACATAAAAGAGTACAAAAAAAAAAACAAACACAAGAGAGTCAGAATAGTCTGACGTGGTATAGACAAGTATGTTGAAATTAATATTAATTCACTCTGTAATTTTTTAATGTTTTATTTTTTCAATTAACTCATAATCACTGTCTCTCGAAGTCGTTGATAGATTTGTATTGAAATTGGTGAGATGGTATTCTGACCCCGGTTCTGTAAAATCGGATGAATGTTGATAATCTGAATTATGAACGTTCAGTTCAGTTACCATATCAGAATCTTGTGTATAGGTAGATGTGTGATCATACGCATTTCCTATGTTAGTCACGTCACGCAGATCTGACATAGTGTCATAATCACTGACATGCTTATAACTGGCAGTAGACTGTATAGTAAAGTTAGTATGGTTATAATCATTATCTGTGTCGTTAAGTGTTCTCTCGATAATTTGGCTTTCACGAATATCACTATACAAGACAGTGTCCGAAGATGGTTGTCTGTTTGTTTTCAAATTTGTTTTACAATTAACACAGTATCTGGTAGCATATCTAGAACACATGTGAATTGTTAATGATAGAGAGAAAAAATATAAATTTAAATACATGTGTTTTTTTACAGGCTCATTAATGATATCCTTTGACTGATAAATGCACAGAACATTGTGTAGTTTATTCAGATAGCTCTGTTTTTGTATTATATTCCAGAATAGCAAGTATAACATTTAATTTTCAGTCGGTTAATAATATACGGAACAATGTCTTGTCTTCAATTTTGAGCAAGAGACCATAGAAAATTACAAGGATTAAATATCCAAAGTAAGTTTGATTAAAACAATTGCCTGTCAAACTGGAATTTTGGTAAATATCAAATGGTTCACTATCTATAGTATTTTATACGAACCGTCATTTGTCGCATTGGTAAATATCAAATAGTTCACTATCTATAGTATTTTATACGAACCGTCATTTGTCGCATTGGTAAATATCAAATGGTTCACTATCTATAGTATGAACCGTCATAGTATCTTAAAGTAAACTTCCGGTTAAAACATTACATCTACGTCAAGTGTTATAATGCAGCTTATAAATTAATTAATTTTGAATATATGTGATTTGTATGAGTTTTGGATGTATTTCATCAGGTTTCACATTTGTTCAAAATCAGTGGGAAATCAGACATCTATTCAAGTTCGATGTCTTTGAATTTCATTGCAAACTAATTTACTTAGTAATACTACCTATATTGTAAATACGTATAATGCATTATTTCATGGGTTGTGAATTTTCGCTTATTTTAGTTCTCGATTAAAATCCGCCAAAATTTACCAGGCAAAGGCTATTTGGATTCACAAGTTCCTTACACAGTCCTGCAGGAAGCAGAGACTGCCTACTCTCCCGGAGCACCTGAGTCTTCCCCCGCCTTTGTGGCGGGGTCCATGTTGTTCATATGGTTTTAGTTTTTAATTGTAGTGCTTGTATTGTTTTGGTTTTGGTTTTGTCTTCGTTGTTCTCCGGAGTTTGTTCGTTGTTTCGATTTTCTCCTCCTTCGAATATCACTTTGGTATTTCATGACTTTACTTATTCCTAACATAACTAATGAATATGCAAAATCAAAAAAAAATATTTGGCATAATTTATAGATGTGCACATTTTTATTAAGGAATTTGACAGCAAAATAACCCTGCACTTACCGCCTGACAACTAAAGCTCCAACAATAAGTAAGACTAAAACGGAAATGCCGATACAAATGTATATAACTGGAATTAGATAAATAATGAAATTAATGAGTGCAAAATATACACTCAGTCGTATTATTCAGCTCTTCTATATATATAAGCTTTATCAATTTTTCCGATTGGTCCTATGAAAAGATTCTGAATTTGTGTTAGTTGTCCGTGTCTACGGTTTGAAACTAGCATGGAGATTTATTATTCCTGCATGGTTTAATATTTTGTCAGCAAACAATTTAATTGTATGAGTTTGTATGTTTTTTATAGCCCACCTGACCCAAAGGGCGATGAGAGCTTATGCCATCACTTGGCGTCCGTCGTCCATAGTCGTAAACTTTAAAAAATCTTCTCCTCTAAAAATACGGGCCAAATACTCCAAACTGGATGTTTCTTATGGTATCAAGTTTAAAAAGTGTATCCGGGGATTTGATCCATCAACAAACATGGCTGCCGTTGCTAAAAATAGAACATAGGTGTGAATTGCAGGTTTTGGCTTATATCTCAAAAACTAAAGCACTGAGAGCAAAACTGACTAGGTAAAAATGTTCATCAGGTCAAGATCTACCTGCCATGAAATTTGCAGAAGAATCGGTCAACCCTTCGTCGGGTTATTGTCCCTGAATTGTTAATTTTAAGGCATTTTGCAGTTTTAGGTTATTATCTTTGATATTGTCATAGATAGAGAGACAGTGTAAATGGTACAAATGTTCAACAAAGTAAGATCTACAAATAAGTCTATTGACCAAAATGGTCAATTGACTCCTTAAAGAGTCATTGCCCTTGAAAGATACATTTTTCATTATTTTCTTGTTAAAGTCATTTACTTTTTTCAAAAATCTTCTCTGAAACTAAAGGACCAATTTCCACTGAACTTTACCCGAATGTTCCTTAGGGTATGTAGTTTAAAACTTGTATCCGGGGATTTGATCCATCATGGATCCAACAAACATGGCCGCCCTTGCTGAAAATAGAACATAGTGTTGAAATACAGTTTTTGGCTCCGATCATATCTCAAAAACTAAAGCAGTTAGAGCAAAACTGACAGGAAGTAAAAATTTGTATGTACCTGCCATGAAATTTTCAAACGAATGAGTCAACCCACTTTCGGGTTATTGCCCCTGAATTAATTTGAAGGAAATTTTGCAGTGTTAGGCTATTTACTTGAATATTATTATTGATAAAGACAAAAATGTTCATCAAAGTAAGATCTACAAATAAGTCATCATGACCAAAATTGTCAATTGAACCCTTATAGTAGTTTATGCCTTTGAAATATTATTTAAATGTAATCAATAATCATAAGTAAAAATAAAAATGGGCTGACATATTATGTTTACAGCATAACTTGAAATAAATTGAAAGGTAGCTATACAAGTAAAATGGAGGGTCAATGGTCAAGGTCATTGAAAATATCCATAGCAAACGATGAAAAAGTCCATAGCAACCATATATATTTGGCCTCAGGACCCTACAATTTACCTGTTAATGTCAAAATGGAAGGTCAATAGTCAAAAAATTATCATTGATGAAAGATCTACACAAAAATCTACAGGTGAGCGATTTAGGCTCTTTGGAGCCTATTGTTCTATATATTAATACCATAGCTGTTTAGTTTCAGTATATGAAATCAATTGATCAGTACATTCTCGTTCAAGTTCATTACCCATTACCCTGGATATAATAATAAAAACTGGCGGCAATAGTACTTTAAATGAATATACATTTAGTTCCACTTTATCATGAGTATATAAGATATAGGCACATTACAAATTATGACTGTTTTATCCTGATGAAACTTATGCTAAGCAGTCTTTGCTATTTAATTAAAGGAGAGAAACTACATTTCTTTAAATGGCATTCAAATCAAACCTTTGTTAAAATCTTCTCCGGTAACTATTGTTTTGATGACACTGGTATTTATATTTGACAGCTCCACAATACAAATCGTGTAGTGTTTGTCTTCGCATGACCGGAGTTGAGGATATATTGTGTCATTGTCCAATTCCCCGCTGACACATTCTGTTCCTTCCATTTTCGTCTGCTCGCCCTTTTCTATTAACAAATAAATAGCGACATCAGTCACTTTTGGTCTGATTAAACACTGAATAAAAAATAACGAACCAAACACATACAGGTTAGAGAGTCAATATGTGCCCCCCCCCAGAAAAAAAGCCGCAAAAGGGACATCACAGTATGTTTGTCTTGCTCCCGGAAGTACACCAGTCATACTGTAGGAGATCATTAGCATATTTCAGTGAAATGTCAAGTCCCATAAGGTGTCTCATTTGTAAGATATAGATTTCTTTTCGGCCAATAATATCGTAATATCGAACATAAATTTTTGATGTGATGATATCTTTAAAAGCTGAATATAAAAGTTACATATGTTATTTTCATCAATTTTGGTGACAGTTCATTTGGTAACCCTCCCCCCCCCCCACACACACGCAATATAATACAAGTGCTTATTGACTGAACACTGATTTTAACAAGAAGACTGTGTTATACCATCGTAAATGTTTAAAGGTACAATTCTTGCAGATATTTGGTGTTATCGGAAAAAAATTAAAAAATCACCTTTTGCTTTAAAAATGATATTTGAAAAAGTAGATAACCAATAGATCGATGAAGTGACGTCTTCTTTTAACCATTCCATTATATTCATGTCTGGTACTGTGGCATTCTTATTTCTACATTGCTGGTTTGCTTCATACCAATTTACTTGATCAGGTAGATAAATTTTATTTTTTAGACCATTTTTCTCTTCTGAAGTTAAGTAATAATAATAATAATAATAAAAATAGAAATGAACAAGAAAGTTGTCAATGGACGGCCTAGGTTTTAGTTAAGAACTAAATAAACTGACTTAGGGCATTCGCTAGAACTAAACTGTAATATAGCAACTATTCATTTTGAAAAAAAGAACAAAGAAAATGGAAATCTGTCATTTATGAAGAGTAATTGTTGCAGATGTCATAGCATATTTGATAAAACAATTTTAAAATATTTTAACAACTACATGTGTAATTAATAAAAACTGAAGAACTCTTTTGATGTATTAAGTATTGTGGGTGGATTTAATTTATTTTAGTTGCAATCGTTCGATAAGCTACATATCCCCGATTCTCTTATAACCCCGTCTTACAATTAAGGTTCTTGTAAAGTATCTACTTACTGTCCTTATGTTGAACACAAAGGCCGTGAAGTTTGGTACTGCAGTCCACAGTAATGGGGCCTGATGTCTGTCTTCTAACTTTAAATGCACGGCATCGCATCTGCTTTCGATTTTTTTGAATGTAAACTAAAATGTAAACAATATAGTAAAGTAGAACTAATGAAGGATGACTAAATTTAATATTCTTATGACATTATGTGTCTATTTTATAATATAGAGGATATATGTTTATTTTAAGACAACATAGGTATTATGTTTCTTAATTTATATAAATACTTTGCGAAATGAACCAAGTACCTTTTCAACATTTTGCATAAACCTGCAAACGACAACGAAGTTCGAAGTTAATATCACGATAACAGTCAATACGTAATATTGCAATTTTTAAATGTTGAATTATTAATCGATCATTACATGGAGAATGATTATAACCGTTGATCAGTCTGTTCAAATGGGTTTTTCCATCCTATCTCAAGTCAGGAACCTCTAGCCTTTATTAGTCTTGTGTGTGTTTTTTAATTTTGGTTTATTTGTATCTTTCCGAGTTTGGTGTGGCGTCTATTTCGCTGAACTAGTATGCATTACATTTAGGGGCCAGCTGAAGCTCGCATCCAGCTGCGGGGTTTTATCGCTGCGTTGACGACCCATTGGTAACCTTAGACTGTTTTCTGCCCTTTGGTCGAGTTGTTGTCTCTCTGACACATTCCCCGTTTCCATTCTTTATTCTGTATAAAAATATCAACCTTCAAACGGCATCCACAGAGTATAGTGAAAACTGGCATTTATCCATACAGCTCCTTTCCAAGGAAGATGAAGTGATTTTATTTTAACAACATCAGCAAAGGAAATCATTCTACTTCCCCTAGGACACTGCGTACTTGAATAATCAAGGTACTCTTCACTGACAGTAAAGTTGACAGTGGATCCATCTGAAAGTCATATAAATGTTTGAGTGCCTATATTTTGAAAACTAATTGTTTACTTTTTTAATGGACAAATTTTAAAGCAAAATCATACCGCTGGGTGCTCTTTCTCTGCACAGATATAATAAATAATTAACTGTGGATTTCAATCTATGAATTAAATATCATTCTACTTTGATACTTTATAGTCTTCAATTTCTCATGGTCAATATGTAAGTTTGCTTTAGTTTAATATAAGATATGATTGTAACCTTCCTTTTAAAGAATTGCCTGGATTACATTGCTGAATCTTCCATCAATTTTGTTAAGGATATTTTCAAAATTTAACAATTGTTGTAAACTTAAAATATTATAAATAGAACTGTCCTTTGTTGTTTTCCTCGTTTGGTCATTTCAAGTTCGTGAAGGACCCTAGCAACGGTTTGACTAGGATTTTTTGCTAAATTTCAATTAGTTCATATATGTGCTGTTAAATAACGCAGCCGCAACATCTTTTACTTATAGCCTTCATCTTAAATTCACATTCAAAGAAAAGAAACATTTAGATTACGTCACATCTGTCCCTTGACATGCACGTTAAATCAACAAATAACACACAGGACAAGACATGTCATTAATACTGTCCTAGTTTGACTGAAGACATCACAATGCAAGTGAAAAAAAAAACAAAACACTATGATGATCGAGTTTATTGTTATTGTGTCTTTCTTACACCCACTGTTATAATTTGCCCGATAATCTCACAATGCAAGTAAAAACAGGACACAAATAAACAATCCCCAATAAAAAAAGATATATGTTAGATAACCAAAAAGAGATATTAGTTTGATTTGGGCATATAAAACGAATTTGTAGATAATAACTAAAGAATAAATACTTCTTCGCCCCCCTCCCCCCAAAAATCATTTGAAATCAGGCAATTCTAAAAAGTGTATACTGTACATAGGGTTTTCTGTCAAAAATAGTATGTCAATGTTAACGTTTCTGTTTTATTTTTAAATAGCGAAATAAATTTTGTATTTAACCTTGCGTACAAAGCCTTTTGTTGAGAACTGATTTTTTGCACTTTTTCAAAGATTCATTAAAAACAATGAACACATTACCTTTTCTCACATAAGTAGATATTTTTCCGGAAGCGAGCCAAAAACATAGAGTAATTATTAAAATATACGCCATGTTAGTTCTTTGAATGAAGACCATTATTAATTTTAAAAACGAGGAAATAATTTTTACTTTATAATCGGAAATACCACTTTACATATATGATGTCAACAACTAATAAAAATTAAATTATCTAGATATTTAGACTGGCCTCGGGAGGGTAGTTATTGACGGAAACATCACATGAAAATTGATGTCGGGTAATCTATAAATAATTGTAGGAAGACCGTTATTAGATAACAATCCTGGTGAGAATATTTCAAAATGATCCACACAGGATAAAAAGAATCTAGAAGTACTACAAGTACAAAATGTTTAGGAAAGGAACAGTTCGTGTTCTTAATCCTAAAGTAACAACGCTTTTGTTGCTGTTCTGTTAAGTAAGTGCAAGTACAGTCAACAAACGACATGTAGATAAAAAACAAAGTATGTTGCAAAACAACTCATAGCACAACAGAAAATAAGGAAAATAAATGGAAATTGTGAGCTGTCAAACGGTGCATAAAATTACACATGTATAAGATACAAAAGTTAAGCAAAACCAAATACAAAATCGTAAGAAAAAAACATCCAAACTAAAAAGTTAAAAATTACTCAATGTTTCGACCAATATGGTCTTGATCACGAGGATGTGAAAAATAAAAATAAAAATGTATCTTTTAAACCCTGAGCAAGTCCGTACATAAAATGTAAACAAAAAGAAAATTATTTTGACGTGGCAACGTACAGTAAGCATACTTTATATAAAATACATGGACGGCAAGATAGATAGTAAAAATAAGTAAAGTAAATATGTTTGACGTTGTGATGTATAGAAAACGTATACGATATATATACTATAAAATGTTAGTAGTGTGCATACTTAGGAGTGTCCCCAGGCTAAAAATTATTTTCTGCTCAAGGCGTTGTCTGTATTGTCTCCCTGTCCTTAATGTCCTTAAATCAGTTACGCTGACGTCTGACGAACTTTGATCAGGCAGCGAAAGTCATTGCCAACTGGACAATCAGTTCCATTGTTTATCGAACGTGTTTCGCAAAGCGGTCACCAAGGTAACGACATGTCTCTGCGATATATACCTTATCACAAATTGTACAGACGATTGCGTAAACCAAATTCTGATCAGTACGGATATACCCATTTCGAATGATGTATTTGTTGTCAGGGCCCAAGATCTCATTTGTATCCATGGTGTAGGGACATGTCAAACATCTGGACCTTTTACATGGCCTGGTTCCCCAGTAGTCAGTTTTTTCTGAGGAAATGTTCGACTTGATCGAGCTACTGACTAGGTGGTATTTTAGACATTACGGTAAGCAGTGATGGGAACAGTCTAAAAAAAAATTGCACATCAACGGATCTTTGATTACTATGTTTTGAAAAATGGTCATAAGGGTTTTACGGATGGCGACATTATGGGGATGATAAGTAGGATCAGGGATATTACGGATGGCGACATTATGGGGATGATAAGTAGGATCAGTGGAACATATACAATACAGCTGAAATCTAACAAATACTGTCATAGCTTGACAGACATCTCGCAACTTATTTCTAAAAAAACAAATGTTAGACATATAAATGTTGAAACTGCACATAAGATACATGGATTCATACTAGAGTATACAACCCTCAGAAACACAGACACTTTAAAGATAAAATGGAGAATAGAAACGGGGAAGGTGTCAAAGAGAGCAACCCGACCGAAGAGCAGAAAACAGCTCAAGGCTACCAATGGGTCTTCAAAGCAGCGAGGAAATCCCGCAACCAGAGGCAGTCCTCAGCTGGCCCCTAAACAATAATGTATACTAGTTCAGCAAAATGGACGGCACACTAAACTCCGAAACATAAAAATGAACCAAAATACAACAAACACACAAGACTAACAAAGGCTAGAGGCTCCTGACTTGGGACAGGAGCAAAAATGCGGCGGGTTAAACATGATTTGTGAGATGTAAACCCTCTCACTATACCTTTAGCCAATGTGGAATAAACAAACACACAGCGATACACACAGTAAAACTCAGTTCAAAAGATGCCCGAAAAAAAGTAACAGAAGAAACTAAGCAAAATGAGAATGATCAATATATATTGACAGAGGACATCTAGCATTTACTGACATGCCAGCCCCGGGCCTCAATTAAACTGATTGAAAGAGTATATCTTTATCGTATAGAAAATCAGCCACAATCCCTCTCGTTAGGGGTTTAGTATCATGCCATCAAAAATTATACGAGAAGAACATAACCCGTATCATGCCAACAACTGGTTTTAGAATAGATGTGTTTATTTCCGATGCAATGACCATATGAGTGAATCGATATTAATTCCAAAAATGCCATCTTTAATGACTTATATAACGTAACTATATCCCTTGCTGATAAGTCTATTTAAAGGTTTGATTAGCTTTTCAGGTGAATGACGACATTTTTGTGTTTTGTATAGAATATTACCATAAAAGATGGTATGTTTAATACATGAACAAATAAGATGTTTGCACGATGATTTATATACTAGCAAATAACACGTACTAGTTTTTAAATCATTCAGGTTTAGTAAAAGGTTTATTCTGAGTATTTTTTTTTCTTTTTTTAACCTATAATATATTTCGATATGATAAAAGTTGATTTTAAAATTATGACAACAAATTATTTATTTTATTTCTTAAAAGTTTGAAGTTCAAAATTCATGAACTATTTCCAGGGTCATAAATCGTTCTAGGTTAGAACCGTCCAGAATGGTTCTAGGGTAGAACTGTCATAATTGGTTCTAAGATAGGACCGTCATAAATGGTTCTAGGGTAAAACTGTCATAAATGGTTCTAGGGTAGAACTATCCAGAATGGATCTAGTGTAGAACTGTCATAAATGGTTCTAGGGTGGAACCGTATATAATGGTTCTAGGGTAAAACTGTTATAATGTTTCTAGGGTAGAACCATTCAGCATGGTTCTATGATAGAACTGTCATAAATGGTTCTAGGGTAGAACCGTCCATTTTCATGTCTGATAACTCTGTATTGATTATGGCACGTACTCCTCGTCTTCGCCTTTTCCAAACTTTTAAAAATGCTTTTTTTGGAAATATTTAGTAACAGTTCACATCGATTATAAATTCAATATATGAAATTATAACAATAATTAATAATATTAAATTTATTACCAATTTATACAAAACAGCAAAAGAACATACATGTAATAAAGAGCTACATGTGTATGCTGCAAGTTTTTTTTCAAACGAATAATTTTTTTTGTTAAAATTTGTATGATTTTTATCTGAAGTTAATTTACAGGTAAAGAAAAAGTTTTCTACGTAACATGTTGTGTGTTTCAGGTAATTATAACCAATTAACGTTTTGACATGTATATTGTATCTTGACTATCCGGATGTTTATTGTTTCAACAGATACATGTGTATGTACAAGTAAATCGTTTTGCTGACAAAATCAGCGGGGTTTCAAATTTTTATAATGCTACAGTTCAAAATAATTAATGCAGCACTTGAATAAAGAGGTGTATAAGGTGGCCCCAAATTTCAATGGAGAGATTTTAAATGTGTCAGATAAGGAACATTTAATTTATTTTAAATTAATAATTTATTTTTTTACCATTTATATATGGTAAAAATTTGATATATTATATAATTAATTCCCTTTGATCGTATGAACGATATTTATTTCGTTATGACAAGGTAAGAGATGACTGGGGTGAGAACCGTCCAGAATAGTTCAAGGGTAGAACTGTCATAAATTGTTCTAAGTCAGGAAACATTCTGTCATAAACGGTTCTGAAGATGTCAGGATGACAGTTCTAGAATTGTTCTAGAACAGTTCCTCTGACAGCTGAGGACAGTTCTGAAGAGAGGTTAGAACTGAGCTCAACTGTGCTTTGTGAACAAACAAACGGATTCTAACAAAAAGTACTCAGAGACTGATGCTGTTAACATCTTTCTTGAGTTTGGAGGACATATTTTTTCAGCAAATGACCGGCATCCGAAATGGAGACAAACTGTGCAACTTTTTTTGCCAATCTGTTTTTGTATTCGTATGAAGCTAAATGTTTACAATGGCCAATGAATCGGAATGAAAAGAAATACTTTAATTTCAGTTTCCGCTATAAAGATGATGTTTTGTCACTTAATAATCCTTACTTTAAGGATTACCTACATCTCATCTATCCCAGCGAACTTTAAATTAAAGAGACCACAGACACACCAACTTCTACTTCATATCTATATTTGTACCTGTACATAGATAATAATGGGCGGTTGAAATCCAAACTTTATGACAAACGTCATGATTTTAATTTTCCGATTGTGAACTTCTCCTTCTTAGCAGTAACATAATAAGGTCTCCCGCCTATAGTGTGGACATATCACAGTTGATTCGTTACTTCCGCGCGTGGGGTTTATACGGCGACTTTCTCGGCTAGATTTCTGTCACATAACTTCTAACGGGACGACAATTTAATTATGAGGGGTCTGCCAAATTTGATGAGGTCAGAATGTTTATTTCCAACTTAAAGGTAGCCAGAATATTTATTTTCTGCTCATCCAAAAGGGACACAAAAAACTGCCAGCCCCCCCCCCCCACCTCAAATCAAATGGTCGTCTACTAAAGTAATTTATCTTTTATAATACAGATAAAATTTTTGGTAGGATACAAATACATCTTCAAACAAAAAGAGCAGTCAAAATGAGGTCTAAAATGTTTAATTCTATTGAAAACAAGGTCAAGATAAGATGCAGACTTGGCAGTGTCTGTGGTATCGTTAATTTTGAGCTCATTGGGATAGACGAGATGTAAGAAATTCCCAAAACGTGAGCATCATCTATGTATCGGAAGCTGAAATTAAAGGTACGGGCTAACTTCTGTTTTTTCCTTAAGGCCGTCAAGGAATTGTGCCTCATAAGAGTAAAGAAACAAGTCTGCCAGGAGTGGCGCACAATTAGTACCCATAGGAATGCCAATTGTCTGTTGGAAAACACGTCCACCTAATTGAACAAATATGTTGTCGACCAAAAATCCAATCATCATGACAATTTCATCCTCTGTATATTTTTTGTTAGATTTAGAGTGGTATTTCTGCAGCGCTGCTGCAGCGAAGATTAGCTTATCTAGCTGACGCTCCGCGTAAGATTGTTAGCACGCTGGCAATGACTTTGTACTGAGCCATCTAACCACTTTCTATGGATGCTTCCGCAATTTTTAATTGTTTGCGTATTGATACAATGTTTAGTCCCAATACGGGGATATTTCAAAAATGCATTTGAAATCTTTAGAAATCTAAAACTGTCTTATATAATGTTCCTCAAATATCCCTGTGTATCTCTGAAACACTCTTATATACTGGTCCTAAAATTTCCCCGTGTATCTCGAATAACACTGTCTTGTATTCTGTTCCTCAAATTTCCCCGTGTATCTCTGAAACACTGTCTTATATATACTGTTCATCACATTTCACTGTTTAACTCTTTAACGCTGTATGTCCGTCTTTTATTTCGTTATTTTCTCCATATTGGATTACAATTTATTATGAAATAAATGCCATCAATTGAGATTTTTTTTTGTTTGGTCTGTAGTACCTTTTTTTCCTTAATGAATATGTGTCCGAGTGGGGTGATATGTCTTGCTGCGGACAGTTACCTCGTGAGCTAGCACATTAAAAATCCGGCTCAGCGTGTCGGTCTAGTAAAAAGCAGGGTCATATTCATTATCATATCAACATGTTCTCGTCCTGATATGCCCCTGGCTGCCACTGGACGTTAAACAATAATTCATTCATCCATCCATCTTAATGCATATGGTCAAATTGCCCGTAGTTGGTTCTTAAAAATGTTATCATTTGAAAAAATGTAATGATAACATTTTATATGCTTCCTATACTAATACATTTTGTACATACGGAATAAATGTCATTGATTAACCTTTATTTTTTTTGGCTTCTATCTCAAAAACTAAACTAGAGCAAAACTGAAGGGGTAAAAATGTTCAAGAGGTCAAGATCTACCAGCCAAGAAATTTTCAGATGAATCGGACAACTCTTTGTTGGGTTATTGCTCTTGAATTGTTAATTTTAAGGAAATGTTGCAGTTTTAGGTTGTTATCTTGAATATTATTATAGATAAAGACAAACTGTAAACAAAAATGTTCAGCAAAGTAATATCTACAAATACGTCCAGATGACCAAAATGTTCAATAGACCCCTTATAGGAGTTTTTGCCCTTTAAAGACAATTTTTCACATTTTTTTTGGTCATCTTTGTAAACTTTTAAAAATCTTCTCCTCTGAAACTGCAGAATCAATTTCAGCCAAACTTAGGCTGATAGATCTTTAGGGTATCTTGTATAAATTCTTTGTTTTATTTTCTTATCAATCGAGAAACATGGCTGTCCTGGCTAAAAATAGAACGTAGGTGAAAATACACGTTTTGGCTCATATCTCGAAAACTAAAGCAGTTAGGGCAAAACTGACAAGTAGTAAAAATGTTTATGAGGTCAACATCTACCTGTCATAAAATTTTCAGACGAATCGATCAACCCATTTTTGGGTTATTGCCCCTGAATTGTTAATTTTTTAAGGCAATTTTGCAGTTTTAGGTTATTAGCTTGAATATTATTATAGATAAAGACAAACTGTATACAGAAATAAAAGTTCAGCAAAGTAAGATCTAAAAATAAGTCAACATGACCAAAATCGTCAATTGACCCCTTATAGGAGTGTTTGCCCTTGAAAGATCATTTACATGTAAACAGAAAATAATGGTCTGACAATTGTCACAGATGTTTAGGGCGTTACTTAAAATACATTAAATGGTAGCTGTACAAGTAAAATGGAGCGTCAAGGGTCAAGGTCATTGAAAAATTCCAAAGCAACCGATGAAAAAGTCTCTAGCAACCATATATATTTGGGTTAAGGGCGTTATAATTTACCTGTACAAGTCAAAAAGAAAGGTCAAGGGTGAAGGTCATTGAAGAAGTCCATAGCAACCGATGAAAAAGTCCCTAGCAACCATATATATATTTGGATTCAGGACCCTACAATTTACCTGTTCAAGTCAAAATTGAAGGTCAAGAGTCTCTAATATAAATTCTTATACACCAATGTACGAGGTTTGGAATTTTATTCAAAAAATTAAAGGAAAAAGCAGGAAAACTTATCTTCACCATCTCAAAGATGGACAAACTCTTTTGACATCTCAAAACGACATCGCTCAAAAAGTTGGTGAAACCTTTTCTAAAAATTCGTCTTCTTAAAATTATTGTCAGGAATTTCAACATTAAAAACTGAACAGAAATAACTAAACTCAACTTTCGATAAAAAGAATTCCGAAAACTACAATTGCCCTTTCTCTTTGGATGAAATCAAAAACTCTCTGGCAAAAGCACGTGACAAAGCATGTGGTCCGGACGATATTCACTATAAACGTTTGAAATATCTTCCTGATAATTCTTTAAAATCTCTTTTGGATCTGCTCAATAATGTCTGGGAATATGGTGACTTGCCTTACATCTCGAAGCTAGCCACGGTTATCCCTTTCCAAAACCTGGGAAGGACCATTTTGAACCGACGAATTATCGGCCAATTGCCCTCACAAGTAAGACAATGGAACGGATGATCAACTACCGCCTTGTCTGGTTCCTTGAGACGAATGGTATCCTGACCAGTATACAGTGCGGCAAGGCAGAAGCACGTTGGATCATCTTGTTCGCTTCGAATCATGTATTCGTAACGGGTTTCCTAAAGGTGAACATGTGATGTCTGTCTTTTTCGATCTGGAAAAGGCATACTACATCTCTTGGAAATATGGTATTTTAAAGGATTTAAACGATATGGGGTTGAAAGGTAGGTTACCCACATTTATCGATAACTTTTTATCTGACAGGGAGTTCAAAGTCAGGGAAGTACGGAGCCCCGCAGGGGACACGACAAGAAAAAAAATTATATCGTTATCTCGATTTATAATATCGTTATCACGATTTATGATATCGTTATCTCGATTTATAATATCGTTATCACGATTTATTATATCGTTATCTCAATTGATTATATCGTTTTCTCGATTTATTATATCGTTATATCGATTTATTATATAGTTATATCAATTTGTTATATCGTTATCTCGATTTATGATATCGTTATTTCGATGCAATATTGTTAGTTAAATACGTGTCCACTACCAATCCAAATACATACCCAATTAAGTTCACGATTAACAGATAATTTCTGAGTCAATTACCATTTGTATAATTTATGATTTATAATGCCAATACATATAGTCGAGAAAATCATCTCTTAGTTTTCCAGTGTTTCGGGTTAGGTTTTAAGAACCAAGGCATATCCTCACCAGGCACAATTAGCCTTTTATTCATTAAGAAGACATGGAAATGTGTTGCCGCCAATCACATATAACTATTAAATAGATGAGGTATGGGGTACGACACCGGTCGTCTCTTTCCATGAAAGTGTCTTGCATTTATTTCGTTTAAACGAATGTTTCAATATGATACGAAAAATAAATCCAAGATTCACATCCCACTAGTATTTACAACAAGATATAACCCGACTCTTCGGCAATTAGGAAGGGCTATTAAGAAGCATTGGTATTACATCCATAATGATGAACAGAACAACAGAATCCTCAATAGACCGCCCGTGTGTCTAAAATATGCAAAATACATTTATACAAAAGAGCTACATTTTAAATTATTCCAATATATCAACTTACACGGCAGCCATTTTGATAATAGTGGCCATCTTTGATATTTGAAATGATTGTCTATAGAATTTTCGATGAAGCTGAACATTTCTACGCTAAAATTGAATCTGTCAAGAATTGTTTTCTATTTTTTAAGATTTTTAAAAATTTGATAGCGGCCGTTTTAAAAATGGCGGCCATCTTGGACTTTTTAGTATGACGAGGCATTACGTCAGATGGTTTCATATTTTTGTTCCAAGTTTGGTTCAATAGATTGAGCCGTTTTCGAGAACATTCTGCAAAAAAAAACAGCTACTGAAGAAAGAAGAATAATAATAACTAGTCATAATGAGTCCTCGACTACGCCCACGACCGTCGCATTGCAAAAGAACAAACCATAATATGCATCATCAACGTCATTCCTCTGTTAACCTTAAAGATCTACAGAAAATATTAAAAAATAATAGGCGACATGGTTTATTCATCATATTTTGTTCTATTCCTATTTCTCATTTACATAAGATTTATCAGAAATGTGCTTTTGCTTCATTCTATAATCCATCTTATAAATGTTCAAAAATTATTTCTTCGTTTTTGGCAATACTGTGCATCGACAGGTCATTGGGATTCCTATGGGTACAAACTCTTATTGCCGACTTATTTTTATATTGTTATGAACCGTCTTTCATGAAAACACTCCTTAAGTGTAAAATACAAAATCATGATAAATTAATTGACATGAGAACAATTTGTTCTGAAGCAGAATGTGCAGAGAAAACTTCTAAAAATCAACCATTTTCAAGATATTTGGTCAATGAAGCCTGTGAAAAATAAAGTCTGAGGTTGTTACGGATGTCCGCTGCTCAGTTTCAAAATAGAAAGCTTTTCATATTACTGGTAAATATTGATAGTGGATTAATTGCAGGTATCTTGATGATGTACTTACTGTTGATAACCCCGAGTTTACTAAATATGCAAAAGACATTCATCCAAAAGAGCTACATTTGAACAAAACTAATAAGAATAGCAAATGCTGTTCTTTTTTAGATCTTACTATAAATATCGAAAATTGAGAGATACGTACTAAAATTTATAACAAAAGGGACGATTTTAATTTTCCAATTACAAGTTTCCACCTTCTTGATGGAGACCTGCCTTTCGTACCATCGTATAGAGTGTATACGTACATATCACAGCTTGGACGTTTTGGACGAATATGCCCTCGGCTAGAAGATTAACGAACGAAACCATACGATTACTAAAAAAAATATTTGCTGCCTAATGCTTTTAAAAGGTTTTATAATAGATATCAACATCTTCCAGAAAAAAAAATTATTATGAACGGATTTTCCCACCCTAGTTTCTATTGCAATATTCTGCATAAATGCAGTCTCGCTTGTAACCCACAGAAACTTAGGGAGTTACCTAAGATTTTTCACAGTAAGGGTTACAAATATGAAATTATGTGTAATTCTGTAAAAATTTCAATTTCTCCCAATGGCTTGAAGACTCTAAATTCATAATGGCCTCTCATGAATACTGCCGATTTCTATTGAACTCTATGACTAGATACCATTAAACCCTTGATGGAAGTGTTATTTCAGATTTTTTGTTCAGTAGATGGAAGTATCCGACCTGCAGCTATGAGAGCCTTAGCTAGTTCCAATGTTAAACCCTCCATTCTAATTTTCATTTCTAGTAAGCGGTCACCTTATTGGTAATCATACTGTATTGGTTTTTATAGTGTATTTTATACACCACACTGTCATAATAGAAAAAGCGGGAGATTTGGGTACCCATTAAACTGGTTTAACCCCGCCACTATTCAGTATCTGTACCAAGTTAATCTATCCTGACTCTCTGTTGTGTTCATGTTTGTGTTTTGTACACTTTTATTTTTTGTCCGGCGTTTTGTCAGTTGGGTTGCTTCGGTTGATTGGTATGTTATTGTTGACTTTTCCTGTTTTCCATTTTGTTGTTTGTTTATAAAAATATAAAAGATTATCTCACCGAATACGCTTAAATAATTTATCTATATAAAATTCTTTTAAACGAAATAATTGCAAGACACTTTCATGACTTTTTTATTGAAAGAGAGCATCACTGTCGTACCCCATTCCTTTTATATTAAAATATAAGTTATGTTATTGGCGGAAACACATTTTTCATGTCTTCTTTATAGATGAGGATATGCCTTGGTTCTTAAAACCTAAACCGAACCCTTAACAACTATGACTCGACTAGTACTATTTCAATTATAAATTATAAATGAAACAAATGGTAATTAACTTTGCTAATAATGAACCTAATTGGGTATTTGTTTGGATTGTTAGTGGACATGTATTTAACTAACAATATTTCATCGAAATAACAATATAACTAGAGGCTCCCATATTGACTGGCAGCATGAAAAATTGCTGTCAAGTTCCAATTGGCTCACTGGTTTTTAAACAAGAAGATCATTCAGTGAACTTTCCCATCAGGTCCTATGTTAAACTAAGTTCATTTCTGGCAGCAATCTTGGATGGTGGACAGGAACATCGGATATACTCCTGAAAGAGGACCAACTAAGGACCATTGCTGCCGAGTTTTGTTCCAATTGGCCAAGTGGTTTCACAAAGTGTCCTATGTTAAATTATGTTCGACTCTGGCGGCTATCCTGAATGTCGGTCGAGTCATCGGATATAATTCTGAAAGAGAACAATCTAAGGACCATTGCTGCCCAGTTTTGTTCCAATTGGCCAAGTGGTTTCGGACAAGCAGATCTTTAAGTAAATTTCCCGTAAGATCATTTGTAAAACTATGTTCAGCTCTGGCGGTCGTCTTGGATAATGGAAGGAGTCATCAAATATACGTTTGAAAGAGGACCACCTTGCTGCCTATTTTTGTTTCATTGGTCAAGTGCTTGCAGACAAAAATATCTTTATGTAAATTTCCCATAGGGTCCAATGTTAAACTAAGTTCGGCTCTGGTGGCCATCTTGCATGACAGGCGCGGTCATCGGATATAATTCTGAAAGAGGACCGCCTAAGGACCATTGCAGCCAACGTTTGTTCCAATTGGTCCAATGGTTTCAGAGAAGATCTTTAAAGGGACGTTTACGACGACGACGACGGGCCAGGTGAGCTAATAAACCGAGATAAGGATATAATAAATCGAGATAACGATATAATTAATTGAGATAACGATATAATAAATCAATATAACGATATAATAAATTGAGATAACGATATAAATCGATATAACGATATAATAAATCGAGATAACGATATAATAAATCGTGATAACGATATCATAAATCGAGATAACGATATCATAAATCGAGATAACGTTATAATTTTTTTTCTTGTCGTGTCCCCTGCGGGGCTCCGTAGGGAAGCATTCTGTCTGCTACTCTTTTAGTATCAAAATTAACAGTCGTGCAAAAACCTTGCAAAACAATGTCGAAGGCTCTCTTTATATTGATGACTTTTTGATTTGTTGCAGAGCTGAAAATATGAACAGAATAGAACGTCAATTGCAGTTATCCCTTAATAAAATTGAAGAATGGGCAACAGAAAATGGATTTAAATTTTCCGGATCAAAAACTCTTTGCATCCATTTCTGTAATAAAAGAAAATTACATCCAGATCCTGAACTCAAACTTTACAATGTACCTATTAAAGTAGTTAAAGAAACGAAATTCCTTGCGTTACTTTTTGACAGTAAACTAACCTTTCTACCCCATATCAAAATGCTTTTAAAAGTTGTTTCTAGCATTGACTGAGGTGCCGATGAAAACATTTTGTTAAATTTATACCGATCACTTGTACGATCAAAATTTGATTATGGTTCTATTATATACGGATCTGCTCGCAAATCCTATATAAAAATTTTATGTACTGTTCACCACCAAGGCCTACGTTTGACCTTGGGGGCGTTCAGAACTTCTCCTGTGGAGAGTTTATGTGTAGAGGCGAACGAGCCGTCTCTTTATAACCGTAGAATAAAACTTGGTCTACAATATTTAACCAAGCTGAAAGCCTATCCGTCAAATACTGCCTACGACAGTGTTTTCAACCCTCTCTATGAGGATATATTTGAACAACATGAAAACAAAATCCCTCCTTTTGGTATTCGGATGAAACCACATATTTCTGGTTCTGATATCAACCTTGATGAAATAGCCCCTATAAAGATCCTTCAATCGCCACCTTGGCTTGTACCCAAACCTAAATTTATTTTTGACCTCAGAAAATATAAAATATCTGAAACAAACCCAATTATAATTCCACAACATTTTGCTGAAATAAAATCAAATTTTACATTCCATTTATACGGATGGATCGAAGGACGGAGACAAAGTAGCTCCTGCAGCAGTCCACGCACAACAGGCAGCAACTCTCCGTCGTCCATCTTCCAGTTCAACATTTACTGCTGAAGCTAGAGCCATTATTCTGGCTTTAAAGTTTGTCAGAACATCTGATAAACCCAAATTCCTTATTTGATCAGATTCTCTTTCCTGTTTATTGGCTATCGAAGGTCAGAAATATAAAAACCCTTTAATTGCCCATATTATTTAATTTTATAAAAGACTTGTCCAAATGGGCAAAGAAATCATTTTCCTCTGGGTACAAAGTCATATTATTTTTAAGGTAAACACAGCCGTAGATAGAATAGCGAAGGATGCTTTAGATGACCCCATAACTAATGTCAGTGCCTTATTCTGACTTTAAACCTTTAATATACAAATATGTTTTACGTCTGTTGCAGTCCCAGTGGGATCTGCTTACAGACAATAAATTACATTGACAACAATTGTTGGCAAGAATGTTTGTTTCTTCGGCAAACTAGATGTCGCATTGGCCACACCAGGACGACTCATTCTTTTATTTAGGACATTTATCGACATAGTATTAAACACCTTAGATAAATCCGACATTATTTGTCGGTACTACACAGTCAACAATATGAAAGGTGTATCTACAAAGGTTGCTGGGAACCGTATTTTACAATATTTGAAAGACGTTGGACTGTATTCAAGAATATAGTCTGGCTGCATTCTTAAACAGAGTCCATTAAGTTTAAATTTGTTCATATGTTTTGCATGTTGTTATTTTATTTAATAGCGTATCGGTGAAGTTATTTTGCAAAGTTCGTCTGTGATATTATTTTACATATTGAAAGTTTGTCTTGTATTTGTTTTATTGTTTTTATTTCCTCCTTATTATTTGTAAATATTATTTGTAAATAGTTCTTTCGTTTTAGATGGTATTTGTTTTAATCAAACTTAATATAATTAGTTCTCGCCGTGATATGGCTTAAATGTCGCCCACACGACGTAAAACAATATTTAATCAATCAATCAATCATCCAAGATGGGTGCCAGAGCCGAACATCGTTTTACATAGGACCCTATGAAAAATTTACTTAAAGATCCAGTCTGAAACCACTCGGCCAATTGGAACAAAACTTAGCAGCAATGGTCCTTAGGTAGTCCTTTTTAAGAATTATAGCCGATGACCATATCCACCATCCAAGATGACCACCAAAGCCAAACATAGTTGTTACTTTGTTAATCTTTTTTCGTCTTTAAAGTAAATCATTTATAATCAAGATTATATTAATCTATTATTAATGGATAAAATATCGAATTTATCTGGCATCTTAATCAAAAGAAAGGATATGGAGGTTAAAATTCTTCAAAAAAAGTTCTTACATGCATATGACAAAGAAGCTTGATGGTTGTTGCTGGTCACAGTGACCCCTACATCGTACTCCTTCGTCAGATAGAAAAAAATTGCATAGAACTAGTGAAAATTATTAAAACTCGAGACGGAGTAAGACAGTATTTGTATTACCCACGCTTTGATTTCGATCTATGTCGCTTCCTAAAGAGACTTCGTACGAATCCTGATTCGTTTTATACTACACTTTAACTATGATTAAATACCTAAGAATTCAACTTTATCGGAAAGCCCTTTAATATTTTGTTTTATTGTAACCGCCTACGTACACTTATACAAACCTAACTGTCCAATCAATCCACAGCAACTTTTACGAAACATGTTACAAATTATATGTAGAACATATCAGTCATAAAAATATGTTTAGTGTCGACAACTGTATTATTTTACCTTAACATTTTTATGAGTTATTTTCTCTCTCAGTTTTGCATTAAAAAAATTAAATTATGTGAATATAAGAATACATTTGTAGTAGAATAAATATTGGATTAGATCTTACATGGGGTTAAAAACAGGTAAGATAGGCTTAAAATATACAACGATTATTTTTTAATCATAATTATTGCTTTTAAATATTTTATTTAGTTTCCTTCTATCATTGTCTATAAGGAAATCTTCGATAAATATTGTTTTTCAACAAATAAAGATTTTCGGAATACATGTAATAATCCATGTTCTTATCAACTGAATTGAAATCCGTAACAACAGATTATTCTTATTCGAAATATCAATTCTATGCAATCGTAAAAATGGGTTCATTCTCTCGAACTATGTTTTACCGATCATAACATCTGTTGTCTAAAATAATTTGTAAAGTTGTTACTTTTTAAAATTTTTTCCGTCTTTAAACTAAATTATTTGTATTCAAGATTATATTAATCTATTATTAATGGATGGTGATTGAAAATATTGAGTATGTGCCCATCTGGTCTCTTTAGTTCTTTATTTTATTTTAATGCTCAAAATATATTCAAATGTTTTGTATAGGATCAATCATGATATAAAATATCGAATTCATCTGGCATCTTAATCAAAAGAAAGTATATGGAGGTTAAAATTCTTTAAATAAAGTTCTTACATATATATGACAAAGAAGCTTGATGGTAGTTGCTCGTCACAGTGAGGCCTACATCGTACTCCTTCGTCAGATAGAAAACAATTGCATAGAACTAGTGAAAATTGTTAAAACTCGAGACGGAGTAGGACAGTATTTGTATTACCCACGCTTTGATTTGGATCTATGTCGCTTCCTAAAGAGACTTCGTACGAATCCTGATTCGTTTTATACTACACTTTAACTATGATTAAATACCTAAGAATTCAACTTTATCGGAAAGCCCTTTAATATTTTGGTTTATTGTAACCGCCTACATACACTTATACAAACCCAACTGTCCAATCAATCCACAGCAACTTTTACGAAACATGTTACAAATTATATGTAGAACATATCAGTCATAAAAATATGTTTAGTGTTGATAACTGTATTATTTTACCTTAACATTTTTATGAGTTATTTTCTCTCTCCGTTTTGCCTTAAATAAAAATTAAATTATGTGAATATTAGAATTGTAGAATAAATATTGGATTAGATCTGACATGGGGTTAAAAACAGGTAAGATAGGTTTAACATATGCAATGATTATTCAGATTTGAATCATAATTATTGCTTTCAAATATTTTATTTAATTTCCTTCTATCATTGTCTATAAGGAAATCTTCGATTAATATTGTTTTCAACAAATAAAGGTTTTCGGAATACTTGCTAATAATCCATGTTCTTATCAACTGAATTGAAATCCGTAACAACAGATTATTCTTATTCGAAATATCAATTCTATGCAATCGTAAAAAATTAGTTCATTCGAACTATGTTTTACCGATCATAACATCTGTTGTCTAAAATAATTTGTAAAATTGTTACTTTTTTCAATTTTTTCCGTCTTTAAACTAAATTATTTGTATTCAAGATTATATTAATCTATTATTAATGGATGGTGATTAAAAATATTGAGTATGTGCCCATCTGGTCTGTATTAATGGAATACGATAAAGTAAGGGTCCTCTACTGAATTTTTGCTTAAAATTTACCAGATAATAAATTGTTATGTGTAATTTTCAAATATGTAAAAAAAAACATTACTTTGTTTGTAAGATAATTCACACTGAATTTGGTATATATATGAGCCAAAAAAACCCTTATTCATTTTGCAAGACTGTCACAAAAAATTGTAACTTTTTAACGGAAATAGACAGCTTCACTAGGTCTTTTGTAAAATATCCCCAACTAAATAGACATTTTCTTCTGATAAAGATTGATAAATTAATAAGGAAATTATGCAAATTTAAGTTAAATAAGGAATATTGATAATAAGTTGGTAACTTTAAATACATGTATAAAAAAATCCTCTTATGATGTCTTACTAAAATTTTAGTATACTTCACTTGAAGTAAGGAGATTTTGTTTGTTAAAGAAAAATGTTGGATCCCAAATTTTAGTATGGTATAAAGGCTTTTCTTGAAGGATACTATGACGTCACAATGTGTATCTCATGGCGACGTCATTATTAAGTATCTAAGTTCAGGAGATAAGTCTATTAGAACAGCAAAATCACTAAGAAAAAAACTATAACAGAATCAAATTATTTACTGAGAAAATGGAATACTAGTATAATCATACTTATTAAAGTTTTATGGACGTCATCATGACTTAGTTGACAGATATGAAAAAACCGTTTTCCAAATGAAAATGGACCTGTTCCGTTGATGTTATCTCTTCCTTATACCGGATTGACATGGGCAGCATGGCGGGTGTCCCGCAGGAAGCAGAGACTACTTACTCTTTCGGAGCACCTGAGTCTACCCCCGGTTTTTTAATGGGCTCCATGTTGTTCATATGTTTTTAGTTTTTAATTGTAGTGCTTGTATTGTTTTGGTCTTGTCTTCGTTGTTCCCCAGAGTTTGTCAGTCGATCGTTTAGATTTTACCTCCTTCGAATATCCCTTTGGTATTTCTTGACATTACATAATAAGTTGAAATCTCTAAACGGACCTTCTAATATGCCTTCGGTAAAAATATGTTTTGGACTATTACAATGTATTCATATATAAGTAACCTGATTTCAAATTAGTACCTTTCGGAATCCATTCTTAATTTCATTTACAGTATTCCTTTTTCAAACCATGTTAGATTTAAAATAGTATAATAAGATAAAGGATCATTCTTATTTATGCCTTATTACAAGTATAGACAAAAGGATACCGATTCCACAAAACAGTGGAAAACGTCCGCAAAACCAAAATTCAAAGGCAGGACAAACCCATGAGAATGGAACAATAAAAAATGCCACGAGTACACATGTAAAACTACAAATGTAGAAGAATAGATAAAAATACACATATAATAATCTAAATGGAATTAGAACAAGATATCACAGAAACTATAGCACAGAGACGATGTACGAAAATGTTCAATATCCGTGGAGATGACAATAAAGGTAAAAAAAACCACACAAACTCTAACATATAACTCGTCAGAATCTTCACTCACTATACATGCTAGAAGCAGTTTTTTCTATACAAAAATGTCATGTACGTCATCATGGTTATGGCAATTAGCAATATAATTACAACTAAGAGGAAGTCTATCTTGTTCAAATTTTGATAAAGGCAAATAACCATTCCTAAAAATTTCATTATTTAACGAACGCACTTGGAAACAGAATAACGATTATGTGATACCCGGCATTGTAACCCAAATGAAAATGCATTAAAAGAAATAGTAATTCTTACGTGACATTTGTCTGAAAATTGTCATGCATATCAGCCAAGCCTAAAATTGTGTCCATGGTCAGCTGACAGGTCTCAGACTGGTATGTATCCAACAAAAAGTATCTGTCAAAAATTGTGAGTGTAAGTAGATGTATAACTTTTGTTGAGAAATTGACTTACTTGTAAAAATGTAATGAGAATCACTCAAGCATAAAACTAGTCAATGTCAGGTGGCCGACTGAGTATTACTATCTTTGGATTGTTATTATGGACTTGCCAAGATATATCTACAGACCATATATAGTGGATATAGGAATAACAGCTACAGCTAGAGAAATGGATCATGAAAATGTGACTCAAGTCACTCAAGTGTGAAAATCAGGTCAAGGTCTCAGACCAGCTTGAAGTATCTGCATGTATAGACCGAATATGGGAGGTCTATGTACAACATTTGCTGAGAAATGTCCTTAATGGCAAAAATGTGACACAAATCACTAAAACATAAAAAAGAGTTCGATGGTAAGGTGTCTGGTGTCAGACTGGTATATACCAACTAAGAACTTCTACTGACCAAATACTGTAGGTATAGTTAGGACAGTCGATGGGAAATAGACGTATTGGCAAAAATTCATTGCAAGTCACTAAAGCATGAAATACAGGTAAAGATTCAGGTAACGGGTCTTAGATCATATATGATTGGTCTAGCTGTAAAAAATGCTGAGAAATGGACCCTAATAGAGAAAACTTAATGCAAGTAGTTCAAGTGTGAAATTCAGGTCCAGGTTGAGTGACAGGTAACAGACTGGCATGTACCGAACAAGAACTATCTATAGACCAAATATGGTGGGCCTATGTATTATATACATGTAGTTGCTGAGAAATGTGAACATCTAATTAATCTTGAAAATGTAACACAAGTCACTCATGCATGAAATTAAGGTCAAAGTCAGGACACATGTGTCAGACTGGCAAGTACCCTCTATGAACGATCTATAGCAAAATTATGGTGGGCCTAGATATTATAGTTGTTGAGAAATGGACTCGATCAGGAAACCTGAAGACAAGTCACTCAACCATAAAATTGAGGACAAGATAAAGACAGGTGTCAGACTAGCATTTACCTACCAAGAACTATCTATATACCAAATAAGGTGGGTTTAGGTATTACGATTTATGGGAAATGGACTTCATCACGAACATTTGACCCAACTCAATGAAGTATATATTGATGTCAAGGTCCAGTAACATGTTTCAGACTGGCATGTATCCACTAAGATCTATCAATAGACCAAACATGGTGGGTATATTTAGAAATAGACTTAATCACGAAAATGTGACACAAGGCATATAAGCATGAAATTGAAATCAAGGTCTGGAGGTAGACTGGCATGTACCCACTATAAACTAAGTATAGACTAAATAAAGTTGGTCTAGGCATTACAGTTACTGAAAATTGACTTAATTACGAAACTTCAACACATATTTTACAAATGCTTTTGAAGTCAATGAACCATGAAAACGAGGCCAAGGGTACAAGTTAGTTTACTGCGGCAAAGTTTATATCATAATGTATCTGTGGACCGAAAATTTTAATTGTAAGTATTATATGTGTATTAGGGTTGTAAAAGAGTTTACGATGCCTTTTAACTGATTTACTGGCACACAAGTAGTATGGTTATCAAATTTTTAAAATCCATATAATAAAATTTAATTGATAAAATGTGTACTAGAGGCTCAGCTGGCTTTTATTAAGTCATTTGAAAATTTAACACAAAATGTCAAAGTGACCGTGATATTTGACCTTTTAAAAAGAGGTGGTTCAATTGCATCCGTCCTGCAAACTTTGGTTACAGTCTGCCCATTGATCCTGAGCGAATAACAAAAAAATCCTTTTCCATATGGTTTCAATGGAAACTTTGAAACAATGCATGATCAAATGATTCTCAATCAAAAATAGACTGTTTATAGAGGGTATAGTTTTCACCAATCCTGCAAAGTTTCAAAACATTTCATAATGTAGTTTCATAGGAAAAGATGTTTGAAATTGGCCAATCAAAATGAAGGTTGGCCTCTGACTGCATTCTTGGTCTTCCACAGTTTCAACGCGAAAGAGAAAAAGAAAGAACTGACCTTGACGTTCGATACAATTGTGTTATTTCAGTGTTTAATTGCAATAAATCATAAAATAGAGAGTTGAAAGGTGGAATGTGTCAAAGAGACAACAACCTGACCAATAAGTAAAAAACAGCCCAACGCCAACAATGGGTCTTCAAAGCAGCGAGAAAATCCAGAACCCGGAGGCGGGTTTCAGCTGACCCTTAAACAATAATGCATATTAATTCAGCGAAATGGACGCCACTCTTACTCCGAAACATATAAATGAATCAAAATACAAAAAAAGGTAATAGAAGAAACTAAGCAAAATGACAATGATCAATATAAATTAAAAAAGGACTACTAGCAGTTACTGACATGTTTTGATAAATTTAATGTCCATGTTATTGTATTATACCAGGAGAAGATTGTTTTATTTAAGCAAATCATAAAACAGAATTGTTCGTTCCATTTGGTCAAGCCGTTTCAGAGAAGATTTCTGTATATTAGCCAATCAGAAACAAGAATTATCCATGGCAGCTATGCTTGTAGTCCAATCAGAATGAAAATAAATAATTTCATAAAAGTCTTTCCATAGATGTTTGAACGACAGTTTTTGCCAAGCAGTTCCAGAGAAGAATTTTTTTAATCAACCAATGAGAAAAACGAATTACCCATGACAGCAAGGTGTGTTGCCCGATCGGGACGAAATGAGTTGAGTTTGCAAGGAACCTCGAAATAGATGCTTCCCGTCAAGTTTCGTTATATTTGGCCAATTCAATCCAGAGGAGAAGATTGTTTAATATAAGCCAATCAGAAAAAAAGAACTGCCCATGGCGGCCATATTTGTAAATCGATCTGGACGAAATGAGGAAATTTCATAAAGGACCTCCCATATATGTCTTCTGTAATGTTTCTTTAAATTTGGCCAAGCAGTTCTAGAGAAAAATGTTTTATATCAGCCAATCAGAAACAAGAACTGCTCATGACGGCCATATTTATAGCCCGATCGGGATTAAATGAGAAAATTTTATAAAGGACCTCCCATATATGCTTCCTCTCAAGTTTTGTTCTATTTGGCCAAGCAGTTTCAGAGGAAAAGATTTTATTAACGCTCAGCCAAATAGAAACAACAATTGCCCATGGTGGCCATGTTTGTTGTCCGACCGGGACAAAATGAGCAAAAGTTATATAAGACCTTATATAGATGCTTCCTGCCAAATTTAATTGTATTTGGCCCAATTGTTTCAGAAAATATTAAAATGTGAAAAGTTAACGGACGACGAACGCCATGTGATGACAAAATGCTGGCATTTCTCATCGACACTCTTTGCTGAATCGAATAGGGACAATCTGTGCGCCGCTTTTGGTCGATCTACACTACAGCTGAAAAAAGAAACTAGCCCAGTACTGACTTTAAGGTTTACCTTCATATCCTAGTGATCTTGAAGTTGAGATATCTCTTACGTAAAGCTCTAATGTAGTGTTATGTTCAGTTTTTGTTGATTTCATCACTACAAAAAAAAAAATTACGGTCGTCATCAGCGTCATCACGAATTGATTAGCCGATACGAAGTTTGTATTTAACGTATGAGACTAGATATCTTCAGTTACAAACATAACACAAACATAAACAACAGAGGGTCATGATGGACTGACTTGGTACAGACACTGAATAGTGGTGGGGTTAAACCGTTTTTATAGGCAACCAAACCACACCTTATCTTTCCCCCGGATCTATCCTGACACGTCTTTATAAAACACAGTAATAAAAACCAAAACAGCATGATTACCGAAAAGATGACCACTTGCTAGAACTACAAAATTAGACTCCAATTTACATCATTTATATAGCAAGGTCAAGAATGTGCTCGTTTTAACTGTAAATCTAGCTAAGGCTCTCATCGGATACCGTCTCTCTACAAAACGAAAAATCTGAAATAACACTCAAATAAAGGGTTAAATGCTATCTCGTCATAGAGTTCAATAGAAATCGGCAGTATTCGTAAGAAACAGTTTGAATTCAAAGTCTTCAATTCATTGGGGGAAAGAGCAATTTTTACAGAATTACATATAATTTCATATTAGTAGCCCTTACTGTGAAAAGATCTTAAATAGCTACCAAGTTTCTGTGGGAGTTCACATCGCTAGTTCTTTAGTTTCTGTGCTGTTTTGTTGTCCCCCACCGTGAAGCGACAGAGGGACATGATAATGGTATCCGTCCGTCCGCAACACACTGTGGACGCATCTCCTCTGAAACCACTTGGCGGATTGCTTACATATTTCTAGGATTTATTGTTATTAAGTGCAGATGTGCATTATATAGCGCTATTTTGATTCAACAAATTTTGTGAGAGTTATGGGACTTAGACTATTTTCAACATTTCTCAACAATAGATTTCCCAGTGGATGCATCATCTCTGAAACCGCTTAGCGGACTGCTTCCATATTAGGTAGGATTTATTGCTATGAAGTGTTGATGTAGATGTCAACAATGACACAAAATCTCAAATGTGTAGCCCTTACTGTGAATGAAAAGATCTTAAGTAACTTTCAATGCGTTATTGGTTATGGTCTGAAACCGGGTGAGCATAAGAAGTAAAGCCTTGTATCTGTAAATATGTACACATTGTAGAAACGAATCTTTATTTCATGTTTATCCTAATATTACAACAGGTCAATTCCTCTTTAAGGAGAAACAAACTTTGGTATAGTTTAAACTCGATGTGAGGCTTTAAGTAGGTAAATTTATGACATTTTCAAATTTACAGTATTAACAAACACAGACCTAATTTGTATATTGTGTGCAACTTTCACATATTGATTATTACAAGTCTGCAATGTGTTTACTTAGTTTATCATAGTAATGTATGTATACTTAATATATTAAAACATCCTTATTTGTGACATTTTAATTTATTTTATATTATTCAGATTATTTATTACTTGGTCTCCTACAGAGTTAAAGAATTTGGCATTACGCATGTTACTGTCAAGATAAAACATTGTAAAGATAAAATTAAACCAAGACAGTCATCCTTGAAGTTTAATCAAAGATCGTTTTATTTTACGAATTATTTAACATCATATTGAGTATCTAATAAATAACACGTAAAATTTTAAAAGTAGTCTAGATTCTAGGCACTATCGCTATTTGTAGTTTGCACAAAAATATCAGTTGCCAGTTTAGATCTGGAACTAACTCCAATTCTGACTTATTCTTCTATGGTTTATGGAATTGATTAAAGAATTGTTATGAAATTTACTTCACTAATGCAGAGGAATATACGAACTTGAACGTTGATGGGCTACTGCAGGTTATGCACATTTCTGTTAATTGTACATTTGTATTTTGATGGTACCATTCTTATTTAAATATTCATTTCAAATAACTTGCTATATATTAAAAATGTTTTCAACCATGATAAAATATAGATAACCAATAATCAAGTTTCTTGTAGATTTATATTGTAAAATATCAGCCGCGAGTCACAATATGAATTTTTTTTATCGCGAGGGAGCATAGCAAACGAGACCAAAGACTTCATATTTTGACGAACGGCTAATAGTTTATAATATCTGCAAAAAAAAAAAAAACAGATAATATGCTTATCATATTCTTACCGCAGGATTTTCTGCGAAAAAAACTTTAGCTTTTCTACGTTTTACTTCATGTCAAATCTTAATAACACCGCTTAAAACATTTTGATGTCGGTAATAAATTCGGGTCATCTGCAATTGCTGGTTATTATAGGATTAAATACGATTTTGTATGAATTTATCGATGTGTAAACTCGGCCGACTCACTCACAAACTAAATAAAGTCCAAAGGACTTTATGTTGACTTTGTGAGTGAAAACCCATACAAAATCGTATTTAATCCTTATAATTCCGTCATGTCCATTTCAAACATCGAAAGGTTTTTCCTAAAAAAATAACTTTGCCGTTTTCTGGCGACATTCTTGCAATCTTGACTGCGATGTCCGTGCAGCAAATTTTCGCGGAATTTTTGAAAACGCAATTTTCATCAATTTTTAAACCATTTCTCATTAAACTTTAACTATTATTGTCAGTATCAGCCTTAAAGTTTATTCTTTTACAGCATTCTTCACATTTAATGTCTCATTTGAAACTTTAAATAATCAAGAAAGCGCACGAATATACTTGCCAAATACGGGTTTATCGATGTATAAACTTTTAACATTTTGCCATTCCGATCAATGAAATTCTTGTATTTTATCATATGCAAATTTAAATGGAATTATACAGTAATATCTTCCCACGTTAACTTTTTTGACGCCAGAAGAGATCGTCAAATGTACCTTTCCAATGTGCACAGGATGCGATAGACGTAGGGAAATACGATTAGTCAACTCATAAGGTTGTTTTTTCCTTTTTAAATGGAGTGCAGTTACAGTAATATACATTTTTTTTTAATTGCAGGGTAGTATTATCAGTTACTTATCAACGATTTGTTCACTGAGTTGTTATTAATAATGTGGAAATATCTCTGTATTCAGTTTTTTTTTTAGAAAAGTAAAAAGCCATAAACCAAATTAATTCACAGGTTCTATTGATATAACAGACTTCCACAATATATTAATTACATAAAGTTAGGAAAACTCAGTATAGGAATTTTCATCATTTTTCAGGTTTCTTTTTTAATTAAAAGATTTACATTATAAAAATAGTTATATGTACTACAGGTAAAAACTAAATAATATTTATCTGGGAAGAAAAGAATTTATAAAAACATACAATTTTCGGTTATCAGTTTTTTTCGTAATATACGAAAACAAAAACAAAGTTCAGATTCTTGCATAAATAAAGTTTCGGTTCCGACATATATAAAATGTTACCATAAAACTTTTAAAATTATAACTAATTTTCATGAAAATTTCTAGCATAAACTTGATTTTTTTAAAAATAAATTCTGGTAATTCTTTTAATATTGTTTATTTTCAGTAGGCGTATTTCTGAGATGCTACAGCTAACAAGGTTATTCCGTGATCCTTGGATTTTATTCGTAAAGTAAAGGTAAGAAAAATAATTCTTAAAATATTTAATTTTAAAACATAAGTTTGATATTGTAAATTTAATAGAACTGATTTATTTAATCAGTCAAAATTTAAAAGATTCCACAATTTACATTTGTGTTGAGTTGGGACGTCATTTTAATTTAAGGCGTAGTTTTCGGTGTCACTCATAATACTTGCAAAAGAATAAACGAGCCAGCTACAATGTAGCTTCTCATTGGTATACATCTGAATATGCGATCAAACAAGATAATATACGTATTTCGAATACAAATAATTTCATAGGACACTTCTGTAAGACAGCGTAAAATATATTTACCGATATAAATCTGAATAAATCGTATCTATATTTTGATATTATACTTTTATATTGTTACTACTCTATTTATCTATGTTTAAAACAAATTAAAATAAAGTTCTATAAACAACTTCAATGTGTAATAAAAAGTTATATCGAAAAATACTGAAAACTAAAAATAATTAGAAAATAAACGAAGCTGTACATTTTTGTAAAGCTGTTGATTGATGAAATGCCACTTTGCCTTTTTTAACTTATGCGGGGTTTACATCTACCTTCTTCCTAATTAAGGGTATTAAGAGTCTATATGGGAGATTTTGAATTATAAACTTGGAAATCTTTTGACCAGCCATTGTTAAGATTAATTACAATATATAATTTTAACACTTTTTTTCGGGATAAACGTTTAAAGATGGTTTAAATGTGGATTCTTAAAAACTCTAAAGAACTTCTTGATAATTTTAAGGTCAAGGCGAAGTAATTGAACCCATCTAGTGTTCATTTGTTTACTGTTTCAAGGGAAACAGCCCTTGTCATTGTATTACGTCCTCGACTGATTTGTCTGACGTCGTAACCGTTATGACGTGGACTCCGCAGGGGCAGTTGCGTCGCCCCAAGGCAGACATAATGGTGTATTCAGACGTAAGTAAGTAAGTAATGTCTTTATTTGAAGGGGGTAACACAGTTAATTAGCATTAAAAAGCTAATCGTCCCTGAGGCCCTCAATTAAAATATAAATTAAAAAATACACAGAATAAATTAATCTAACAATCTTCCAATAATGTGACTATAATTTAACAAATTTAGAAAGCTTCACGGAGCTTTCAATAATCTGTATATTTTCTTTTGAAGGTCTGTTGGTAAAGAATTCCATTAAATAGTTCCAGAATAGTAAAAACTTTTCTTCATAAAATTTTTACTTGGACGAGGTACAAACAAGTTTATGCTTTTTGTTGATCGTAAAGAATAAGTTGAAGCATTCTTAAAAGACATTTAATCATAATAAATTAATATTTTTTAGTTCGATTTACATACAAAATACAAATAATTTCCGCCAAAATGAAAAAAAAATAAAATAAAATAAATCCACCTAAATGAAACATTTTCCCCGCCCAAATGAAATAGTAATCCGCCCAACTACCATCACATGACATTATAGAGTGAGAATTTACATTATGTTTTTCTTATTTTGGTTAATAATCAGGCCACACAAAATTGATTTTATGGTAAATATAGGGGCTAAGGAGCAAAAATGTTTTTTTTTCTAACGCACTATTACTTTTCAGGCAAATATCAAACCTAAGTGTGACACAACTTTTTATTTTTAATTTCTTGAAAAATGAAGAAGTAGAGGGGAATTTTGAGCTCTAATATTTAAATGAAGCGTCCAAAAATTGCAGCGGCGAAATCCATCGACCTAAAAGTCGATGAGCCAAGGTTATGTCAAAGAACTTCTCGTCCGGTTTGTAAAAAAGTTCATCGGAACATACCAAGACCTTGCTGATAAATATTCCGTATCAACTTCACAAATAATACATGATGGTCTTGAAGTATAGATTCTAGGTACAGACGTTGTTTGTCATCTCAATTACGTGTAAAAGTTCCCCTTTTTTGTCCTTGTATATTTTTAACCTTTACTGTTCATCCATTTTCGATTATATACTTATGACGTGGATCGGTACGTATACATCCGGCCATTGTGCTATGGTCAATTTTGAGTTCTTGTCTTTCATTATTGCTTAATATGTACTTTGTCTATATGCCATTTTGTGTTTCTTTGCTGAAACAGTTATTTATTTTTATAGTGATTTAGATTATATTACAATGTTGACTGCTGTACCCCAAATTTTGACGTTTTTACCTATTATGTCTGTTTGTTTTGCACACACATTGTTGTCAATATAATGGAATTCTATGAGACTGTCCTACAAGTGAGAGGTTAAGCTAGCTATAAAACCAGGTTTTATCCACCATTTTCTACATAAGGAAATGCCTGTACCAAGTCAGGATTATGACAGTTGTTTTCCATTCGTTAGATGTGTTTGAGCTTTTGATTTTGCCATATAATAAAGGACTTTCCCTTGGAGTTCGGTATTTTTATTTTACTTTTTTAGCTCACCTGGCCTAAAAGTCCATGTGAGCTATTCTCATTACTTTGAGTCCGTCGTCGTCTTCGTCATCGTCGTCGTATGTCGTCGTCGTAAACTTTTCACATTTTGATCAACTCCTCTGAAACCACTGAACCAATTTAAACCAAACTTGAGTGGATTGGTCCTTGGATGGTCCCCTTTAAAAACTGTATTCGGTTTTTCCGGGCGCCATCCAATATGGCTGCCATGGTTGGACATAGTTTAACCTTGGACCCTATGGGGATTTTAACATTTTCGTTATCTCCTCAGAGACCATTAGGCCAATTTGAACCAAACTTTGGTGGAATGGTCCTTGGGTGGTCCCTTTTAAAATTTGTGTTTGGTTTCCCCGAACGCCATCCAACAAGGCCGCCATAGCTGGACTTAGTTTAACATTGAGCCTATTGCAATTTTACCTTTTCGTCAACTCCTCTGAAACCACAGAACCAATTTAAACCAAACTTAAGAGGAATGGTCCTTGGATGGTCCCCTTTTAAATTTGTGTTTGGTTTTGCCGGGCGCCATCCAATATGGCTGCCATGGTTGGACATAGTTTAACCTTGGACCCTATGGGCATTTTAACATTTTCGTGATCTTCTCTGAGACCATTAGGCCAATTTGAACCATATCTAATAGAAAAAAGGAAACCTGTGAAATAAATACAATCCTAAATTTAAATAATGAAAGATGTGTTTCAGCATGCTTGTTCTATATAAAAATACAGATGGTTTAATCATTCATTGCTTGGTGTGTGAAGCGAAATGTAAGGATGTGTCTAAAATTAGTTTCTTAGACTTACGGGTTAGAACACACTTTTGTTTATTTAAGGACTGAGTGTATTTGTTTCAGTCTATGAAGAAATAACCTCAATCACGTGGTGCACACTAAATATAAACCCGCGTAGCGTGTTATTTGAAAGTGTGCACCATGTGCATTGAGGTTATTTCGAATAGACTGAAAACAAAATTACTGTCAATCCTTATAATTCCAATGGTTGTTTTAGTGTCTAAAACGTCGGATTCCCTTCAATGACGTCACAGTAGAAAATAAAATTAAGTCTATGATATGATAGACGAAACCAATTAGACTAATCAATTGAAGCGTTACATCCAACATTAAATTATCAACAAATAAAGTTGATATAACATGGCCTTGTCAGACGGTTCGGACTGTTCCATCTGTGTCATTTTCAAAGAACATCTTAATATATTTCCGACTAAGAAAATAATGTTTTCTTCGGGGTCATCATTGCTGTGACTCTGAACTACCACAAAGGAAGCATTGATAATTTTTTAACATTAACAGCTAATTCATCTGGCTTAAGATTTACTCTTTTATTTCCTCCAACTCCGGTTGCATATATTTGGCGATCATCCTTTATCCTTTGTTGCAAAACAAAATGTCTGAAGTTTAATGGGTCTTCAATGCATATATTTTATCTTTGTTTGATTTTAGTGCAGTGTTCAGATGGAACTCGACTTGTTCTTCGGATTGCGACAGTCCCCACTCAAAAATACTGTTTCTGTAATCTTCCAACTTTTTCCACAGTCTCTTTTCAGCTAATTCCTGCTCATTCTTTTTCTGCTCTGAAATTAATCTAAACTTTACTCCTTACCTCATTCAAAATTACATTCCTTTTATAAAATCTGTTTGGATACACCTGATACTGACCCTACCTCTGTTAAATATAAAATAATTGCCATTGTGCTGGCCTACACAGCCTGTTAGCACTTCTGGTAATGAACCAGAACGTTGTTCATTCCTTCAAATTAATTTTTCTAACAAAGGCCAAGATACCATCAACCTTGGCAATATCATGCATAACAAAAACGTAATATCTGAAGTTCCACCTTATTTTAAAAATGGCACACGCAGGTATACATTTCTAGTTCTAGGTAGAGAAAGGCTTAATTCGTGAAGAACCACTCTGATTCTGAAAAAAAAGTATTCTGAAGATGAAATTACAAACATTTTAGATTTTCTCATAGACAACATATTTGTTGAATTTGGCGATCTACTTTTTCAAAAAACAATCGGCATTTCAATGGGAACCAACTGTGCTCCTCTCCTCGCCGATCTGTTTCTGTACTCATATGAAGCGGACTTCATTCAAGAGTTACTACATGAAAACAAAATGAAACTAGCCCAATCCTTTAATTTCACTTTTCGTTATATAGATGATGTGTTGTCGTTAAATAACTGTTGTCGTTAAATAACGACAATTGCCAAGACTTTCTACATCTAATCTACCGCTTGAGCTTGAAATGAAGGATACTACAGATACACCAAAGTCCGCTTCATATTTGGATTTGTTTCTTGAAATAGACTATGAGGGACATTTGAAGATAAAACTTTATGAAAAACGTGATGACTTCAATTTTCCTTGGTTGTTAACTTTCCCTTCTTTAGTAGCAATATACTAGCGTCGCCTGCATATGGTGTCTACGTTTCTCAGCTTATCCGATTTTTAATTGGAAATAAAACATCAAAGTACTGATGAATGCAGTTGAGGATTATGCCAGAAAATGGGCGAAGAGAGAGAAGAAAGACGTTGAAACACTTTAAAATTGAATCAGGTCGATAAAGTAATCCTTGCTCGCATTCGACATCTTTGAACGTCCATGAGTTCTAAATCTGACAGTGTTTTTTATGTTCCCAAAAATACTATCAATCCTTCATGACATTTACGGCATTGTTCCGATGAAAAAGCTCCGAACAACATTATTTTTTTCTGCAAAAGAAACTACATTGACTGCCTGATTAAGGAGATGGGTATTGAAAATTCACTTGGCAACTACACACACTACGATATCAAGGGAAGATATTATCAATAATCGTATTTCTGTTCTATCTTCCTTTGGTATTGCTGTAATTGATGACAATTTTAATATCTCTTCCATTTACTGGATACCCAAACTTCAAAGGTGTCCATAAAAAGATACATAACAGGCTCTGCCAAATGCATTACATAACCCCTTTCAAAACTCCTTAATACCTTACTTACAGCAATTAAGCGTGGTCTCAAGAGCTGATAAGGCCTACTGTGAATCAGATGTGGATTCTAAAAACTTTTAAAGACCTACAGTGATATCTCTTTTCTAGTGACTTTACCTACTGTAATAGCATGACACATTTTGATTTTTCTACACTGTATACAACCCTCCCACATGATAAATTAAAATCCGCTTTTGCCCGACCTGTTTTTTTCGTATGAAGTAAATTTTTACAAGGGTAAATGAATCGGTAAGAAAACAAACTAGTCCAGTCCTTTAATTTCAGTTTCTGCTATATAGATTATGTTTTGTCACTTAATAATCCTTACTTTAATAATGACCTACATCTCATCTATACAATAAAGTTCATAACAAAACATGGAACTCCAAGGGAAATGTCATAATCAAAGTAAAAAAAGAATGGCTAGTTTGGGAGACAAGCAAACACCCTGAACAAATGGAAAGCAACAGTCATACTCCTGAGTTGGTACAGCCATTTTCAAATGAAAATTGTAGGTTAAACCAGGTTTTACGGCATGCCAAACCTCCAACTTATATGACCGTTACTATAATTCTGGGTTGTTTACGAAAATGAGTAGGTGCTAAAACAACCGACTCATAAGTCACATCAGTAAACAGTAGTGGTCAACATATCTCAAAGAATTTCATCAAGACTATCCTTTATAAATTTGAAATAGGAGCTGAATATTGTTCTATCAAATCTTGATATCTACCAAAGAATCTTTTTAAGGAACGCAGAAGGCGTGATTTCTCATGCCTTGATTATCAGTGTACTACTCAGACCCTTATGTCTTTTTTGGAACTCCGAGATGTCGCTACAAGCTCTAGCATAGCAAATCAATTAAGAGATATAGACTCCATATGCGGGAGGAAGCAGGTTTATTGCTACTGATATGTGGAAAATTTATAATTTCAAAATAAAATCATCTCTGTTGTTAAAAATTTTGGTGCTTAGTCGACCTTTGTTGTCATATTCGAGATTAAGGTCTAAGAAAGAGGCGGACGAAGAGGTCTCGGTCGTTTCCTTAATTTTAAGTTATGAAGGATATAGTAATGGAATCCATTTTGCAAAATCAGGATTGTTAATGGAAAGAACATCTGTTCATCAATATATCTATAGTTAAAATTAAAGACATAGTTTCTTTCCAAGCGAACTTGAATTTAAAGAGACCGCAGACCCACCAACATCTGCTTCGTATCTAGATTTGTACTTGTACATAGATAATAATGGACGGTTGAAATCAAAACTTTATGACAAGTGTGGTGATTTTAATTATTCAATGTCGTTTTTAATTCCTTTGGAATTTCAACAAATTGTGAAGAAATTGAAATTCCTGCTCTTTATTGGATTCCTAAACTATAAAAAATAAATTTCTAGTAATATGTAGAGAAAAGGTTTATTTCGTGAAGAACAAAAATTATTCCGAAGATGAAATTCCAAACATTTTATTACTGAAAAGTCCCTTGGTCAGTATCAGAATTACTATTATCCATAAACATGTATATATCTTCAAAAATGCGAACCACTTTAAGCACAAAAATATAACAAAAAATACAAATAAATGGAAATTAGACAAAGGACAAATTAAAACTTTAAAAACTTTAATTTTATTTGTATTTGAAAATTAAGGTCTTAAGCGGCGAGGCTGAGAAGAAAAGTTCCCTTTTCTGCGAAATATTCTCACAATTTAACTTGCCGGTTTGTACCAAATTTTTTTATAAAAAAATTCAAGCACACATGGGATTACGCTGGTCTTAGTTATTAACACGTATTTTCAGATTCAAAGCTTGTTGAGTTTCTGTTTTTGGACATTATTATACTAAAACCTATCCCTTTCATTCATTATGTCTTATCTTTCGGTTTCATATTCATCACAAATGTATTTATATCATACATAACTAAAACTATATAAATAACATATACTGAGGTCGCATCTAAGTATCTGAAATATGATTATCCTCCTTGGTTACCTTTTGACACTCATATTGTTTGGTCAGAATTAACACTTGAAGTTGTTAAAAATGTTTTTCGTCTATTTCGTTTGGACTATATTTGTGACCGGGTTAAACTTCTTCAAAATTGGGCTTACAGAATGCTTGGAGGTTGACAAGAGAGCCTGTGAACGAGAAGGGAATACAGTTCTTACCTTCTGTTATCCAGATCTTGAAAACGTTTCATATGAAAATATCAAAGCTATTCATTATTCGACGAATCACGGGAGCTCAACCCACAGAGCTGCCTAGCCAGTCGTCACGTGACCAATAGGAAAGACCATCTCCAAACACGTTACCCACTACGGTCCGCGATCAGGCTTTCAATAAGCCTGATCGCGGTTCGTATTTGGTAACGTGTTTAGAAAATGCACGCTCCCTGCATGCTGAAAAACCCTTCTGTAGTTTTCGAAAAAGACAGTAGGCTAATGACCAATACAGAAGCTAAATTACCCGACCCCACGTAACCACCCCCTTTTACAGTGGTGGTTTAAATTGGTTCCTTTGTCTGTCTCGCTCCACCCATATTTGAATTGTGTTTGATAAATTGTTGAACCGTGAAGAAAACATGAAATATTCAGCACTGACGTTAAGCAAACCATAATCAATCAATCAATCATTATTTCTTTTGTCAAAATAATTCTTTGTCACAAATAAGATGCATTTATTTCGCGTTATCAACGATATCAATTTTCGTATTATTCACCGTTTTGTCTAATTAACCAAATAATTTTTTCCCAGACTAATCCTTCCATGGAGACGAATCTTTTCATGCGGATCGATGGCCTCGGGTGTGCAAAGTAAGTAATAAAGTATTTTCCAGGGTTTCTGATTACTGTGGATTCATTAATATTCGTTGTATACCAATTTTCGTGGTTTTTGTGGGTCCCAGTAAACCACGAATTTAAATATCCAACGAAAAATAATATTTTTACTCTTGTTTAAATGCACTGAAGTTTGAAACCACGGAGTTTTGAACAATTGCGTTTTTGCAGCATGTACTTGAATTCTGACATATGACGAGTTAGCTATATCCACAGAGGATATAGTTTAATGTAATTTTGTCTTTAGTAACATATAAACGCTCAAAAAATTTTCTTTAAAAAGATTTTGACTGTGTAAATTGTCGCGGAATTCACTTCCGGTTTTTTTCAAAAAAAATCTTAATCATAACTAGACCTAAACAATACAAACTTTTTCATAAATTATAGTAAAAATATCTTGTCAAAAGATAATAAAGCAGAAATTATTGATCGTAATCGGATTAAAAATATGTATGTATATGCCCCGAGGTATTTGGTGACAAGTGATTGCAATTTTGTCAATATATGTTTCACACCTGTTTAACCTAATGAGTATATAATACGGATTTTGTTAATCTTGTTAAATTTATGACAAGCTTTAATTGTTCCGTTACAAATTTAAAGAATCTGTTTGTTAGACTTTTGTTTAATGAGTGCTTTAAATCAGTACTTTACTGTAAATTATCGTATTTCCCCATGCCTATATTGACCTGCTGAGGCCTTCACAATTTCCCGTATTTCGGCACTGTGACGTCGTAAAGAGTTGACCCGACCCTATATGAGCTGATCTGAATATATCAGCGACGTCATAATGTTTGACCCAACGTTGACCCGAATATATCAGGAAAACATCCGGTTATAGGCAGATGGCCATTGAAAAGTAAACAACTCCATTAAGATTGCTAGTTAACAATACGATAAATTTATCAAGTTTTCTTCAAACAAATATTGTAAAATATAAGCCGCTCTACACAGTATGAATACGCTCACTCGCCAAAAAAGCTTCACATTGTGTCTCGCGGCTGATATTTTACGATATACGTTTGCAGGAAACCTGAAAATATGTACTTATCAAGTCTGATCGGCACGTTTTATCGCAGTATTTTCATTTTATCTGATGTGCCAAGCCACGAATTTAAGTATTTCAACCACTTTTTATATTTTTGTCTAAGCTAGCAATCCATGAAATGCCTTTTTTCCTCTATCCACGAAAATTGGTATCCACGAAAATAAATGAATCCACAGTATTTGTTTAGATTATGAAGTACTTGGTAATTAAGACTGGGGAAAGTTCAACTTAACGAAAGGTGTAGATGAGGCAATATCGTGCCAATGCAAACAGTAAAGTATAGAATGCATGATAATTCCGAAAGAAATACCTGATATTCTCTAGGACTTGGAATCCACCCGATTACGGCATCGGCTCAAAAAGACCTATCGTAAAGGCCTAATAATTTCGAAACCAAATAACGCTTTTATTTCACCTCGAAAATACTTTAATCTTTATCAATTAGCAAAAAAGATCATATCTTAGCTAACAAAAATTCACAGCGTCGTCAACTTGACATTCTTGTTTCATATTTTATGTCAAGCATATGAGTATATTTAATAAGAGGCTGTATCGCTCTCATGGTCTTCATTTGTACAGAAGAAAAAATGGTTGTGTGTAGCATCTTCAGATGATTTATAATTAAAACTATCTTTGCTAACAATCTGGGAATACAATCTTGAAAAGGCCATTTAATGATCAAGTTTGTTTCCAATTGGATTCATACAAGAGGATTTTAATAGAATTTAATGTAGGGCCCTAAATTAACTTAACTAGGACTAAACGGTTAAACTAAGGTTGATCGTAGCACCCATTTCGAAGGAGTACCTGAGTAATGAGTCTGAAAGAAAACCACCTTGTTTCACCATTGTTGTCAGGTTTGGATCCAGTTAAGGAGTAGACAGACGTTTACTGTTCCTTGTATTGGCCATCCAGGTCATCGGAAACCTGACAATCCTCAACGAGATGAATCCCCTATCCGCCACCTGTGGATTGTCATGTTTGATTCCTGGCTGCACGGTTTCAGACAAGATGATCTAAGTGTGTATTTTCCCATAAAGTGCTATGTTGAAACTTTGTTCGGGTGTAGGGGTTATCTTGGTTGTCAATCTTAATATCACTAGATATATTTCTGAAAGAAGACCATCCAAGGACCATTGCTGAAAAAATGGTTCCAATGAGCTCATTGGTTTCAGACAATTAGACATCAATTTTATTTTCTCATTGGATCTTATTACGGCCATTCTTGTTGGTAGTCCAAATCATTGTATAATTTCCCGAAAGAGGACTACCTAAGAACCGTCGATGTAAATTTGAGTTCCAAGAGGCTCAGTGGTTTCAGGAAATGAGATCTTTAAATATACACCTACGTTCGGCTATGGTAGCCACTCTTGTTTTTGTAACTACTTACATTAAATCTATAAAGTACAGATCAGCTACATATTAACAGGCACAGGAAAATCCATCATGACCTGTTTTTATGCTATGTTCTATTAATAGCGAAAGCCACCATGTTTGTTCATATGGCGTCAATGTTGTCCCTGTGGTTGCATGGAAGAGTTATCGTGGAATTCACGGATTTAATTTCCTGTGCAAAATTTCATCAGAGAAATTTCGATATTTTACAAGGTACAAACGATTATAAATCGATATAAAAATAACAGATTGAAAAAAATGTTTGTACGGTACAGCCTTAACTTTTATATATAATTATAACTCAACAACAAAGGCACCATGTCAGTTGATTTTGTTTTCCCACGCCCTCCATAGAAAGGCAAAGGATTTGTATTAAAAAAAAAGAAAATTGTGTCATCTTGTTACTAATCTCAATACATCGCCTTTACAGATTTTTCTGATGTAATTTCCTGGACGAGGAAATGCGGATAATGATAAAATCAAATCAAATCAAATCAAATACGTTTATTGGAAAATCAATATTAAATATTGACGTCTTCCACATAATGTAGAGATATCACATCAATACAACATGATACATACATATGCATAACACATTGGAATAATATATGAATAGAGCAATCATATTAAGCAGATTAATTAACATTAAAGGCATTTTCAATAAATTTACTAATTTGTCTGGTATCTTTCTTGTTTGTTGGATTCAAAATATGATCAAAGACAGTAGAGGCCTTTCAATTTATTGATAGTTCTAAAGGGCCTAGTTTTAAATTATGAAATAAATTAGATCTTAGATCTGAAAATTTGGTACAATATAAAATAAAATGCTGTTCATCTGCTAATGTTTTAAATTTGTCGCAAAGTCTTAAGTGTCGAGGAATTTCGGGACGGGTGTACCTTCCTCTTTCTATTGAATATGTATGAGCACTAATTCTCAAGTTTGTTAAATATTTTACAATACACTTTGGAATGTCGAATTCAAGATATTTTTGTAAAGAAAAAACAGAGTAATAGTTTGCAAGTAAAGTCCAGAAATACCAAAAGGGATATTCGAAGGGGGAAAAATCGAAACAACTGACAAACTCCGGAGAACAACGAAGGCAAGACCAGAACAATACATACATTAAAAACTAAAAACACATAAACAACATGCAAAACTGATTAATTTTAAGTGTGAATTATCACCCAAACAGTGCTGTAGTTGATATTTAATACTCTTTCTCCTACTCTTGACGTGTTTAATCGGTGGGATAAAAAAACATATGTTTAACCACTTCCCGGTGATTAAATTTCTACGTGGGAATTACCGACGTTTTTCCTACAGTTATTGGAAAGATAAACTAGAGAATTCCCGAAGTGACGTATATGTAAACAAAGTACATGCAACGACATTTTCGTGAGGTTTTTGTCGAAAACCATAGGAGAAACAGATTCTCCTTCAATTTACTCGTTACTTATGGAAGATCACCCCACTCAATAGTTAAATTTTAGACTTTAACACGCTCACAAATGCTCGCGTGTTGACAATCGGGTGGGGAAATTCCACAACTCACTGGTAGGAGAATCTATATGTATATAGTAATCATTAATTTTCTTTTGTAAATTTTCACTTTTTAAATTTTTAGCATTTAATTAAATTGTTTACATGCAAAATGTACAAACGAATACCATTATTTTGACCCATCCTGATATAGGCCTCTGTCTAATTCGAATACTTCTCTGTTAGATGGAAGTTGTTGTAATCTCAAAAAGTACTATAATGATAAAATAGAAATGAAACTCAAAACTGAAAAAGCATTTAAAATAAAAATTATAAAAAAAAATCAAATCAATCCCAATATTTTTTAACAGTTCTGGAAACCATATCCGTTTCCGAGACTTAGATCAGAAATTAAGTCAACTAACTAATACATGTAAGTTTGACTATATTCATTGATTACACATCTTAATGTCCTGTATTTTACAACACTATCAACAATGTATGGGCTACCACGAAAAAAGATTCAAAGCTAGAAAATCTGCCATGAGTATGTTATGATACTTAAAATATGATTTATATATTACAGATAGTAGTTCAGAAGAAAGAAACTTGCTAAAGAAATTAAAAGGTTCAGTAAAAGTTATATTTATTTCATACATTACAATCAAAATCAATATACCAAAATTCAGAAGAAAGACAAACAAAAACAAAAACAAGCAAACAAAGAATTATTACAATAATTACTCCATGTATAAAGTAAAACCAAAGACCACTGAATAAATACGCAAATAATTAATTAGAACAAGACAATACAAAAACTAATGCCTTGCACCGTAACGACTGAAAGAAAATTTTAAAATCAAGCTAAAGGACTTATTTCTGATTTTGCCCTACCCATTATTAGCAAATATATGTATAAATTCTTATATAATTTTTTTTGAAAAGTATTGATTCACAAAAAAGGATAAAGCTAGTCGTAACGTGGTACTGACGTTTGAGTTGATTTGCTAAACATGTCGTATATAAAAAACAATTGAATTATTACTGAAAAATATATAAATAAGCTTGTGTCATTAGATTTTCCTTTTCTTCTGGTCTTTGAAAATACTCCAATACATTCTGAGTTCCACAATTTCCGCTTTGGACTCCTACAATGCAACCTAATTTGATGAAATGTAAATAAAATGATTATGTCATCTGTCATAGTGCATGTAGAATGTCATAAATATTTACATAAACAATGTGAAAATATCGGCAAAGAATATCAAAGCGACAAAACAGCGCGAAAAACCCGAAAGCATGACATAAAAGGCGGGAAAATCCCATGAAACATGGACAAAGAAACTCACGCACAAAGAGGCAAACAAAGGAAAAAAAATAGAAAACCAAAGAGGATTAGAACAAGACAGCACAAAAACTAAACCACTTGAAATTTGAACGTCCATAAAAGCATGAAGATGAGATGTCTTGTCCTGTTACATGTAACGAAATCGGTGACATTGCATGCGGTAACAAATTCTACTGACAACGAGAACACTACAAAACATGCCTTCAAAAGAAATTCAATATTAAGGAACTGTGAAAACAAGACGCCACAAAACTAAATCACAAGCATTGTGAATCCACACATGAAATGTAACTAAACTTTTGTATAAAAACTTTTTTTTTACTTTCATAGATCTTTCATTATTTCATTAACAGATAATTCACAGGGAAAATTGAGAGAAAACTATAGATTAATATTTAACATTCTTCCTGATTGCAACGACTTGATTATAAAACTTCGAAGACAAGGAGTTATAGACAACGAAGTATGCAAAAATATACGAAGTAAAGAACATGATGACCGAAGAAAACATTGTCTTTTACGTCATATACTGAAGTCTGATCAGAGGTGTTTGGGATTTTTTCAGACGTTAATTCAGTTTGGAGCATTTCATGAATTAGAGGATATTTATAGGAAACAAGGTCAAGAACATTTCTTTTAAAATATGAAAGTCAATGAATTTGTGTTCGTTCGATAACAAATACATTTACTAGAGAATAAGGTTACATGTAACAGCTGCACTTTAATAATAGCAATTAGCTAAAACGTTAGTACTAATTCAATACGACCCATATAATCTGTTTTGGCTATTTTGTTCTGTTATTTGATTTCATTTATACATTTCACATAAACAATAAAATGTACAACATAAAAGGTCAACAATACATACCAATCAATATAACAATCCACAGATACTAATATTAGATATAGTAAGTTTATACTATGCTGAATACGACTGATTTCAAGGAGTTACCTCTCATTAGCAGCATTAAAACCGAAACAATTGGAAGACCAAAAACCAATCTTATTTTAAAACAAGAAGTACTCATAACCAAAAATACCGAAATAGGAAGCCAAATTTCAACTAAGGAGATCTACCATGTGCAAGGTAAGGAATGAACCCTTAGTAATTGTATTATTTTTGAATTTTGCTAAATACTGGTAATTTCTATAACAAATCAATGAATAATCATGTCAGACAAGTCTGACGACATGGTTGGCGAATACCCTCGGGGACCTAGGGTCCACCATGCAGAGGCATCGTCCCAGGAGTTTCAAAATAACAAAAAAATTTATACTATGCTGTATACGACCCATTTCAAGGCGTTATCTCTCGTCAGGAGTATTAAAACCGAAACATTTGGAAGACCAAAACCAAACTTATTTTAAAACACGAATTACTCATAACCAAAAATACCGAAATGGAAGTTTCAGCTAAGGAGATCTACCATGTGCAATCAACGCTACTAAACAAATAAAACCCCTGACAAAAAAAAAGAGAAGAGCACAAAGCTCAAACATGAACACAATAGAGGGTAAGGTACAGATCATTAACTGTAGTGTAGTTAAACCGGTTTTATGGGTATGTCCCTCTTATCTTCCCTGACCCTCTAGTGTATAAAACATACTATATAAGCAAATTAAGTATACAGGTTAGATCATTTATGCATAGTTGTGTAAATAGTTTGGAAAGAAATGAAATAATGACATGCAATTATTGACTTATCAATTTCGGGTGCTGTTGACCGACACGAGATGGTGAATATATGTCGATATCAAAACAAGCCAAAATACAAATAAAAAAAATTTACTCTCTGAGCAGCACACTATGAATTACTATGCGTTGTGGTAGGACTGTTACGAAAGAATTGAATTGATGGTTATTTTCGTTTGACGTGTTTATTTGACAGAATGTCGGTATTCGCCATATTTCTTGTAAATCGATTAGAAAGTTTTTTAAAACTGTTACTATTGCTAAAAAAGAATAACGACTAGAGAGATATGATATGTTTTCTTAAATTACTATGGTTGAAGACACTCTTTATCAATACGTTTTAATAAATTTATTCTACTTCCATTATGCTAAGTCATATATATATATTTTTCAGAAAAATCAGTTCCAGGAAATATACTTGTAGATTATCCGGCAGATATCAAAAATAGATTGATAAGGAATAGAGATAATTTAATAAATTTGCTTGAGGTTGTGAAAACAAGAGATAGTTTATTGGAATTTGGCGTTATTGATATTGAAGAACACAGTCAAATTTTACAACCAACTACAAGAAATCAACAACGAAACAGATTGTTTGATATTTTAGTAACAAAAGATTCTTGGGTGGCGAGTTTTATACATGTTTTAAAGGAAACTGATCAAAATACAATACTAATCGATCTGCAGTTGCACACAAACAATCACACAGGTAAAGCTTTTTTGATCAAAATATATCTGTTTATAACCAAATCATAGTATTATTTAATCATTCATTAATAATCATCAGAGTTATAATGCAGATATTATTACTGGTATCACAAAAGTGTCTCGTTTACGATTGTTTCACTTATAGGTTGTCGAAAATATACCGTTATCGGAGTCAACAGTTCTAACTTTGTAAAATAAAATGTTTAAACAACATATTATCTAAATCAGGCGGCAGAAGACACCGAATATCAACTACACTCATAAACTGACAAATGGTAAAGGTAACAAAACTAAAATGAATTACGCAGGTCGCTTATCAAAGAATCTAAAAAAGAAACTTGTTTTAAAAAGAACAGGTTTAAAAGATTTACAATATGATCTTCATTCTAACTTTTGAAATGTCTATGGCTAATAATTGCATATAATATATTTTTACAGCAAACCCTTTACCTGATATGATTGTTGGTGACTTTGGGAACACAAATAGACTTTCCGATGACGAATTTGATGATGTTGTCATAAATGTCCAAGGCAACAATTTATTTGACTCCAATTTATTAACAAACATAGGATCTAACCAACAAGTCATGCAAGAGTTTATAGATACAGGAATCTTAGACATTTATCCAGGAAATTCCGTTAATGTTTACATACCATTTGGCAGTAGAAGAATTTTTACTGGAAATATAGAGTCGATGTTGAAAAATATCGAACCTTATTTAAAACTTGTCACTAGAAATATGACAAAGGGATCGGTTCCCCAAAATTTAACTGTAAAAGTTCAACGAAAACCGCACAAAGAATACTTACACCACTCATTTGGTAAGATGTACAGACAACTATTTTCATTAGACTTTTCAAGATAAATATAAAATCACAAATAAGTATGTAAAATATATTTATGTATAACGAGAAAAGGAAAAAAGTTGATAAATCCCTTCACATACGCTACAAAACATTAAGCATCTTAAAATCTCAGATCATTCAAAAATTTACATACATCACAACACTGTACAATATAATATTCTTGCCCGACAATCCCACAATGTAAGTAGAAAATATAAATAAATAGGGTATGATGGAATAATTCTTAACACAAAATTCAGTAATATACGTAACAAATTTGCAAGCAACGGAACATATTTTTTACTGGTAATATCTTAAATGTTCATCTCATATGCGGCTTTTTGATACATAGATTGTTTTTTTTTTCAGAAGAAGGTCGAACTAAAGTCACGAGATCAAAAGGCCGATGTTTTGGGTTTGCTTAAATTTTATTATCACTGATTTGAAAGAACTGGTCAAATGTACCTTTTTATTCCCCCTAAACCTTTTAGGGAAGTCATAAACTACCTTGCCCGTCCTGACGTTTGTGTGCTCTTTTCACACTCTTGGTTGTCGGGATATAATTTAACTGCTTAATAATAATCATACAAGACGTTACCAAAGGTTTGGAAATGTTTACGCAATTTCTTTGACAAAAAAATACATGTTAAATTTTATTGCAGTAAATTTGATGTCCATCGATCAACACTTAAATCCGTGTTTTTTTCAAAAAAAAAAAACCAGACTGTTTTGTTCTCTAGATTTATTCACATACTGACAAAAAACGGATCTTTTAAAATTTTAATGCAAAGTTAGCAATATACCAGCATCGCTTGCATATGGCGTCTTCGTTTCTCAGCTTATCCGATTTTCAAGGACATGCATGAGTTTCGACAAAAAGGATAACTGCTGTCACAAAAGCTTTTTAACCAGGGTTTTATCAGGGATAAGTTGATGTCATCACTTACATTGACCATGTTGACTCAGGAAATTTTACTGTTCGTCATCATGAATCAATTGACCGTTACAGTATTCCAATATCTAAGATGATGTTGGACCTGTCCCCTCTGTCGTGACGTTTCCTGTGCCTCCACCGATTTGTGACTTCCACTGGATTGACTTTGTTGAACTTCACGACGGGTGCCGTATACGGAGCAGGAACTGCTTACCCTTCCGGAGCACCTGGGTTCACTCCCGGTTTTTATAAGAATTCGTGTTGTTCATTGTTTTTTATTGTTCAGTGTTTATTTTTTGTGCTTGTGGTTGTTCATTTGTCTTCCTTGGATTTCTGTCCAATGGATTACGTTTTTTTATTGCTCCTTAGGTATATTTGTCTTTCTTTTTTTAAAAATTCATCCCAGCCATGTCGGTTTGAAGCCGGGGATGCTGGACATAAATTTGGAAAGGGTCCACCCAAGATCAATTCCACCAGAGTTTGGTCCCAATTGGGCCACTGGTTTTAGAGGATAATATCTTAAAATGAAATTTTATCTTGTATAAACTATGATGATCAATTTAAAATTTTTCAAAATGTTGCGTAAAAAATGCCCATATGTTGATATATTTTGGATATGAATAAATATGCTCAGTGTGAGTAAGTTCGTTTATTGACAACTACTACCTATGTACATTAAACCCAGTATACATGTGACAGTATGTGCATTTCGCTGTGTCATGCGATTGACTAATTTAAAAGAAAGAGGCTGGAAGATTTCTAATTTGCATTTAAAATGGACCCACCATTTATGAATAGGTTTAATTTTTTTCATTTCATGGTTTATTTACTTGTAATTTACCTTGTATTGTGTACCAGTACATATCCTGAGAAATTTTATTATTATAATTTAAATATTTGAAATGGTCGAGTTATTCAGATTTCTTTTAAAACTAAAAATAAATAAGTAAATTTATAGTCATTATTTTTATCATTTCGTAAGCATACATAACATTATTCAGCCTTATCTAACATATATATTTTAAATATTTTAACATTTTCATCTCGCTTTTCAAAATTTTGGCATATGTGAATGAACCGTGTCGTAGTATACATAAATAAATTTGTGAATGAATTTAATGAATTAGATTTCTTAAACCAAGATCTTCTGACATTTTGCATTTATTTTTTAGATGTTTGAAAGAAACAGTTCGAAAAAACATGGATCTCGTTTTAAGTGAAATTGAATCTGACATAATTGAGGAAACCTTTTTGAAGATGGAAAACGAAGCATCAACGTTTATAAGAAACGCATGCACACTTAAAGATCGCCCAAGACATAAGAAAGCTGAACATTTCATCTTGTATGTTATGCAGAGTGAAAATGCCCTGAGGATATTTTTTGAAGTATTTAAAGAGAAATCTTATGTCGATCTAGCTTCATCAAAATGTAAACTTCATTCGAATAAACCTTTCAAAGGTATATATAATGTACAGAAAGAGAAATATTAATTGTAGATTGAAACTGAAATTAATTAAGTAAAGTAAATAAATAATAAATGACTGGAAAACTCCAATTAGACCATTTAAATTCGGACACTTACCTGAAGTAAAAAACACATTCGACCTATTGTAAGCCTCTTTTTGTAAGTAAATAAAAATCTACTGCACATCTTTCGGATTATTGTTTTGATTATGAATATTTTAGGCATTGAGCATAACCAATGAGACGTAAATCGACAATGCAACATCTTGTGCATTAAAGCTAGTGTTAATGAATTTTAGTGTATGACAACACTGTATGGAACTGAACTGCCCACCCCTTAGGTTTTTAAAATTTGAAAACCTTATAGAGCATCTACAGATCTAAAATAATTCTTTAAAGAAATTAAACCTGTAAACCCCTAAAATAAAAGAGATGTGACAAAGACAAGAAAATGTGACAAAAGGACTTAGGGCCACAACGACAGTATCCCAAAATCTTCTTCAAATGTCAACCCTTGCAAGCACACAAAATTTATTGTTTGTATAGGAAATCTAAGTAAAGTCATGAAATACAAAAGGGATATTCGAAGGAAGGAATAATATTAAATAATTTAAGTAATATTTAAATAACCTTATTTTCTTATTTTAAGGAATTGCATCGAGAGCTGTCAAAACAGAACATGTCTTCAGGGTGACTTTCGTTGATGGCGGTAAGATTTGTGAGAAATGTAAAATTAATACATTAGTACACTTTAAGAAAGTAGTTAAACTAATTTTATATTTATTCCCATTACACCGTTCACCGTTTAATTTGGATAAGACTTTCGATTTCATTTTTTGTATGTACAGGGCAATTTCTGTTATAAACATTATTGTGCTGTATTCAGTAACGTAAGAAGTGTTTATGGTTGTAAACGATCAAACTCCATTAATATATACATGTTTAATCAGTGAAATTGCTTCGGTTACCTAACATCCCTTAATGAGATTTACAGACATGTTATTATTCATCTGACGTAAGCACCTCCTGATCAGATGAATAAAATCGAGCGCAAAACTTATAAGTCCACCTAAATTCTGTTATATCATATTTAAATGAAAGGTTCTCATTTCATATGACCCTACATGTTTTTCGTTCTTTATCGGTGGGATAAAAATAAATTTGATCTGATTAGTTCTTACTCGTTAAATTTCCTCATAAAGTGTATGGGAAGATAATTGCCGTCGATTGTAACGAGGAAATCACGCAACAAAAGAGAGAAAAAAACTTTTTTTCCAACTATGTTTAATTCGATTTTCAATCAAAATTTTTCAACATATTAAGAAAAATTTTCATAAAGTCATTGATAAACTGTATAAATTTGTCGTAACGACTTTTCTGCCCTGTCTTATGACTTTTAGACCCTGGTGTAAAACAGAGAGAAAGTTCTATTTAAAAACGAACTTTATTCTTCGAAATCAGCAATCAAAGTTATTAACAGTTTGTTACACAATATTTTAGCAGTCTCACTTGATTAAAATTTAGAATTCCAAAAATAATTAAAAGCAAGAGTCATAGCTCTGTTTTAGAAATTTAACTGATAACAAATTCTGACCAAAACTGTTTTATCAAGTGAAACAGCTTTACATCAAGTAAGAATTAATATTTGAATGGATTTATAAAACGAATTTAAATCAATTACTATATCTTATTAAAAACAGATTAATATCAATACGAAGATAATAATTAACATTTAATATTCTGTGAATCTTGAAAATCTTCAATCACCAGATACATGTCTGCCAAAAATAAATCATGTAAACAAGATTTGCTTAACGCTGATGTCCGTATTTATGGTAAAACTAGATTAAGGTAAAGACATTTTTTCGCTGCTTGTACACAAAGTTAAAATTAAAATGTTGTTCGAAATTCAATTAAACCATATTCTTAAATAATTAAATTTCATCCTGAAAGTATAAATATCATTAAATATTGTTTAATATAAGTTTGGTTTTTTGGTCTTCCAAATGTTTCGGTTTTAATGCTGCTGATGAGAGGTAACTCCTTGAAATGCGTCGTATACAGTATAGTATAAATTTACTATATCTAATATTGGTATCTTTGGATTGTTATTTTATTATAAAATCAAAGTTCGACCCGTGATCAATAACTGAAATAAATACAAGGAAATAAACATTGAAATTGACTGAGAAATATCTATTTCTGACAAAATGATTGATTTTTCAACAAAGACAACTTTCAACTATTCATTTTAAATAAGAGAAAATATACAAAAATATGTTTTTGAAACTGAAGTTAAATATGTAAAATCCTGCAATAGTTTACGCATACAGCGATCGTGGCAATCAATTAAACAAAACTTTTATGATCCTAGATAAAGTTACAATTAAATTAAATAAAATTAAATTATATTAAATATTTTTCCTCATATATAATATTATGGCAGATGCATCTTTCTTGTTAGAATTGCTGATACAAACTGAACTACCTGGTGAACAAGTTCCTAGAAGACAACTTCGGCCTATTGAAAATAATCATGCAGCTCAGCCCCAAAGAGTAAGGTTGGTAGAGTGGAAGTATAGTAGATACACGATATGCACATTTCGTCCATTTACGACTTACCAGTTGTGCTCAAGGCCTTTAATGTTGAAAACCAAAACAACAATCCAAAAGGTTGAAGAGCAAATTCAAAAATATCAAATGACCAAAATGGATAAAGCCAAAACCATCTAAGGACCGAGTAAACTGATATACTAGTATAAGATACTCAGTTACTTAAATTTAATGTCAAATCCATTTAAGTAATATTTTACTTTATACATTACATACTTTTCTACATGTAATGTTTAAAAACCGAATTGGCTTCGTTTACAAGATACGTCAAGACTGCCTCGAACATTAAAAAAAAATACGCAAGAATACCGAAGCGAAGAACAGTGGATACAATAAGCAAAACTAGCCCAATCCTTTAATTTCTCTTTTCGTTATATAGATGACGTGTTGTCGTTAAATAACGGCAAATGCCAAGACTTTCTACATCTCATCTACCCCTGTGAGCCTGAAATTAAGGATACTACAGATACACCACAATCCGCTTAGATTTCTTTCTTGAAATAGACAATGAGGGACATTTGAAGACAAAACTTTATGACAAACGTGATGACTTCAACTTTCCTATTGTTAACTTTCCCTTCTTGAGTAGCAATATATCAGCATCGCCGGCATATTGCGTCTACGTTTCTCAGTTTATCGATTTTCAAGGGCATGCGTGTGTTACCCCGACTTTCGACAAAGAAGATTACTGCTGTCCCAAAAATTTTTTAACTAGGGTTTTATCGGGGATAAGTTGGTGTCATCCCTCAGAAAATTTAACGGTAGTCATCACGAATTGGTTGACAATTACAGTGTTCCAATATCTAAGATGATGTTGGACCTGTCGTTACATTTTATGTGCCTCCACTGATTTGTGACTTCCACCGGATGGACTTTGTTGAACTTCGTTAACGGGTGCCGTATACGGAGCAGGAACTGCTTACCCTTCCGGAGCACCTGGGTTCACTCCTGAGTTCGTGTTGTTCATTGTTGTTTTTAGTTTTCTGTGTTTATGTGTTGTGTTTGTCTTCCCGGGTTTGTCTGTCCAATGGATTACGTTTTTTTTTTTGATTGCTTATTAGGTATATTTGTCCTTTTTATTGTTTCAGTGGCTTTTACAAAAGGAGGCATACTGATGAAACGGAAGATGATCAACAGGCCGGAAGCAACAGAAGTAAGATCTTACGCTTATCAAAATGAAATGGAAAGGTGGTATATATTAATGAGTTAACAACCCTAAAGAACAATCCGAAAAGTACACAAGTTTATGTTCATTTTGATGTATTTTATTTAGGTACGTTGCTCCTTAGCTGTAGTCATCTTTATTAAAGTTTTATGGGCGTCATCATGACTTGGTTGACAGGTATTAAAAAAAACCGTTTCCCAAATGAAAATGGACCTGTTCCATTGATATTATCCCTTCCTCATACCGGATATAACATGGGTAGCATGGCGGGTTGTTCTCCGGAGTTTGTCAGTTGTTACGATTTTTCTCTCCTTCGAATATCCCTTTGGTATTTCTTGACTTTACGTATTAGGCAAATAAACTTTGAAACAAATTCCTAAATTCCCGAATCTAAAATAAGGTTAAATAAGGTTAAAATGTTGATCAAGTGTTTTATGAATTTGGTGAACTACAAATGTAGAAACAAAGGATAATATTTACCTCTTTGTATGATCTGCAATCGCTCTTACAGCTCATAATTAGATAAAGTAGTTATAATATAATTTCGTGTTGTGTCAAAAACGACCCCTCAATTGTGGTAAGGGCTAACATGTTAAAAGCCAAAACGTTGAAGGGATAATCAATTGGAATGCCGAGACGACCGAAAAAGATAAAGTCAAATCCATCTAAGGATAGGGCTAAGCACGAATGAAATAATCCTTCATAAACTGTAAAAATAGCATTTTTGTTAATTTCAGAAAATAATTTTATATCGTTTTAGGGATAACACGAGGCAGTATTAAAAGGAAAAAAGAAGAGACAGTGTGTGAACCGATATCTTAGACAAATTCAAACATTCGTTTTGGGATAGCTCATTTTTTATGTTTATTATTTTCACATAACAAATACATGTATTATCAATTTATTACCAGACATGAAAAATAAGAATTAAGATTTGTATCTTTTTTATCGTATAATTGTTGAACTTTCACAATTTATCAATCATTGTTCAAAAGTACTTCCCATGATGCAACAGCAACGTCACGAACGTTTGCTAAATCAAGGATTTGAAGAAAATTGTGCGTTTTTTACAGTACATTTTGGTCAAAACAACTATAAGCAACAGCCTTGCCAAAACGAATTTTAAATATAATGTTTGTCTTACGTAAATATCTTTTTGGGCAGGTTGCTCATATCAAATTCTATTTCAAAGGTCCAAAAATGTGTGAAATTTGATGTTTTTCATTATTGATTTCTTCACACAATTAGCCATCTTTGATAGCGGAATGCCACTATTACAGAAATTTCTTGTTGAAAACAAAACATGTTCCTTAAAATTAAACATTTTAACAATTCAAAGAGCCAAATATCAGGCCAAATTATACCATGCCCTATATACTGTGCATCTGTGCATATATAATTGAATTAGACTGAAATGAAATAATTCCTAAATCTCCCATATTTCAATGCTAATAGGTGTTTCCATGAAACTTCTAAGTTGGCTACATTTCATAACTTATCTAACTTTTTAAAGATATACTCTCGATTCCTTGCTAATGCATGTTTAAATACAGCGCATTTTAATGTCTGATTTCTAATTGATATTTTTATGATTTTATTTTTTTTTATTTTAATAATTAGAAATAAAAATAAAAAAGTTTTCACTGTCTTTTTTACGTTATCGTAGATGTATTTATAAGTCCCATAGAATATGGATCTCAATGTGACTTTAACAATAAAAAAAATTGTTAATAATAAAAAATATATGACAAATTTCATCACTTTTAGTATATTATCTATTCCCATTAACTGCAATTTGTTCTAATTGGTCAAACAATTTGTTTAAAATGAATTGTTCCTGTATGGTTCTATTTTAAACTAAGTTCGACAGTAGTGGTCATTTTGTTTGACCGCCCAGTTCAATATGTTGAAGTTTTCAAAGTTTCAAACACAAATTTATTTTAAGGAGGTTCAGCATACCCCCTTAGGGATCCCCAGTAAACATCAATGAATGAGTCTTTTCAAAAGGAGTAGAGAAATATATGGTTAGCAGTGGGGATATCAACAATTTCAATGTAATTTTAGAAACTAAGAATTGTATACGTAGGGGTTTGACAGAGTGGGCAAACACTCGGGTACCCCTTTTGGAATCTCAAAACCTTATGGAAGGTTATCATCCTGTGAGGTTTCTTCAATATCATCAAAACAGTATCCGACACATGGCCGGACAAAATTAAGGTTGACAAGAAAGAAAGAAGAAACACAGAAAACATGGCGAAAACAAAAAGTTTCAAAATGCGATTTGGAGACATAGTAAAACGATAGTATAATAGACTAAAAGGCGGTGTTCGAAGTTTATCGAAAAAATACTATTAAATAATTTAAAAACACTACATAAATACAAATCTACAGAACAAAATTAATCCTGTTTTTGTAAAGATGACAGTCGATCGACTGATATTTCGTTAATGATATGATGAGATATTTCCATAGTACTGAATGGCTTACCAAATTCCTTATAGAGATATTCTAAACTGTTTATCTTGCCTAAAAGTTTACTCCGTCATGTCCGTTAACACCAAAAAAATTAAGAAAAGTTTCCTTTCCTAACATTGCAACATAATTGTCTCATAAGCATCATGGTCAGGGGTATGATTAATTTCATTTCAAGAAATTTAAGATAACAATCACGATTTGATTGACCAATACAATAATGTATTCATTTTTTTTAAATTAAAAATTTTTCTATAGCTGAAAAAATTGCAATAAAATTTTTCATATTCACATTATTGTTAAATTGAATATTAATGATTTTTTTTATGCATTTCGTTTAATTTTGTTCGGACATTGTGTTGTTACGAAAAAAAGATACGGCAGTTTATTTACTATCGTGCAAATGCTTTAATAATGTTGATGTTGATCAACCAAAAAGAGTTAACAGAAATGCTTTGATCCCTAGCATTTTGGAACCACTTTAATAAAGCTTCCTCAACATCAGGAAATTTAGCTGTCCTAAATTTTTTTCTCTGTGAGCCAATTTCACCCGAAAGATATTTTTTTTTAATTTCTTCACTATTTTTTATCCATGTTGAAAGAGTTGAAGTTGGATTGTCAAAATTTAAAGCAATTTGTTTTTTTTTATTTCCCACCCTTCTCTACTGCCATCACTGCGTCATATTTCGTCTCATACGATTTGGAATCTAACTTTCTCTTTATGCCCTTCCCTGATGCAACTGAGCCAGCTATACTCCAGTTTTTAGGTTGGGTCCTTCACTGGCTTGTTCAGCGGTTATGAATCTTGCTATCCCCCCGGGACCAGGCCCGGGTCCTTCACCAGATCCATGTGCAACAGGTTCGTCAGAAGACATTTTGAAAGGCATACAAGTGATCAATCAAGATTAATATTTATAACAAAATGCTTTAAATTTCTCAAATTTCTCAAAATTATTTTTTTTATTCCTTCGAAGTTATTTATAGAACATCGATACAATAGATGAAACGACCCGGTTGGTTTAGATAATCCGTAATTTATACCTAACAAGCGCATGGCGGTAAACAAATAAAAGTGTTGATTAATGTCATTAAAAGCTCTTAATAGATCATGTGTCACTAATTAATACCTTATGTAATATCCGAATTTGCCGAAAGCGATGTTTTGACAGGTGATAATTACTTCGAGATAATGAACAGAATTTGTGTTGTTTTGTTAATTTGGGACAATGAAATTAGTTCGAGATAGAAAAAAATTCGACTTACAAGAATTACAAGAATTCGACTAAACAGGAGTAAAAATACATACATTTATATAGGACGATTTTCGGGACCAGAGAAAAAATTCGACTCATCCGAAAAATCGACTCAAGCGAGTTCGAGACAACGAGAGTCGACTGTACATGTATTCTACGGAACCGCTATTAATTCCTCGGTTTATATCATAGTTTGATAAAATGGATATAAAATTAAACGACTTGTATTAGATTTTGTACAGAATTCACATCAAAATGGCCATAATCGGCATTTGTCTACTTTTGTCCAAACCGCTTTTAAATTCTCATTTTATGATGCCAGAATGTATTAGGCATTCTATTACTAGCATTCATATACATTTATGTACACATGTATATAATGTTTTAAAACTATTGATACTATGCAATAATTTAATGAAAAACTTAGTGTGGTGATCGAAATTCTTCTTTTTGGCGTCCTATCAAAGATACCTGAGAAATGATAATTTTAATATATAATTAATTTTCGCTGACACTCTAAAAAATACATACAGTTTAATTATTTTAAACAATCGCTACTATTGAATGTGTAATTTAAACAATTTAGCAAATTCTATGCAGCTTGATTTTTAATATATGTATACATTTATGGTTTCGTATTGTAGTAAGAAATCTATATTTACCATTTAAAATATTGATGTTTTTTCAGAGTGATGCAACAGCTTGTTTATTGAAAAGCAAATTTTATAACACGTTGGTATCAACAAATTTTATTTCTAAAAGCAGAATGAAGGATTTCCGAAAATTATGTCTGGTTATGGTTATCTTAATAAGTGTACTAGGTGTCTGGGTAAGATATATGAATATATATAATTAAAGCTAAATTTAAGCAAGTAATTAACTGCATAAGAAGAGCAATTCTTGTGTTTACTTCGTAGTTGTATTGGTGTTTTACAATTTTTACAAACGAAAAAATTTTTATTGATTGATTAAATGATTGGTTGATTAGTGTTTAACATCGTGTTAGCGATATCGCAGCCATATCTGGCGTAACTTAAACTTTAACTTATTTTTTCCCCACAGTTTCGAAGAAATTTTGAGGATTTTGTAATTGACTGCGTCCGTTCGTTTTCCATCAACTCCTTCACTTTTGGTTTTAGGAATTGAATCTCTATATGGAATAATTCCATATTACCTATATATGACCATAAGGCTTTGTAATTTTGATTTTCTAAACTTGAGGCCAACAGTTGTCAAATTTTGAACCTAAACCCGTCTGTTAATTTATGCATTTTATTTCTTTACAGCAAGATCATGCACCATATGTAGATGTTCAAAAAGGCTTTGGAATTTCAATTTCAAAACATGGAGCTAACAGGGTAGAATTTTGGACAATTTTAAATTTGTTTTTATGACATGAACTACTCTTTCATTCTTCAATTTATTCATTGTGTTTCATGACACCATAATTATGTACATGTAGATGCGAAATAAGGTTTTTTTAATTTCGGCTTTTAAAATATGGGGTCCATGGGTGTTGAATTTCAAAAAACTTGTAGCGTGTGAAGTAAACAACTCTTTCGTTTTTCCATGAGTGCATGTTATTTTTTATAGTATTTTCGTACACTATATTTAGAAGCATAATAAGATTTCAAAACTTGGATTTTCGAACTTGGGGCCGATTTCAATTATGCATGCTATATGATAACAGTATTTGTATACACCATATGTAAATGCGCAATAAGGTTTGATAATTTTGATTTTCAGAACTTGGAGACCTCAGAGGTTTTTCGAAGATTGTGAATTTAAGTAGTCATTCGACTTGGTTTAATTCTGCATAATATTTGTAAATGGAAAACATGTTTTTAGATTTTTGACTTATTGTACGCGAAAGAGTCCCAACACACTAAATGTATGCGCGGATCACTGTCGATTCCGACACATTCCTGAATGTTTTTCTTGCTGTACGTAAATGTTTTTATGGTTTTTTAACCCGCATAGTCGGGCAAGTTATGACAATTATTGTTATTCAAATCATTTAAGCTACGAATACATGATGACCATAAACATACCAAAAAAAAAAAAGAAAAAAAAAAAAAAGTAAAAAATAGTTCGAGTGAAAAAGAAAAGTTCATCCGATTAACCATATCGCTTTTGTCGACAGGACAATGCATTTTAACTCATGTATCCGTCGTCCTCTCTGAGGTTTGTTGGGACTCGGCTCAACATGATGAATCTATACCACTCCGACTTTTCACGGAAATGTTTTTTATCATTTCCAAAAGGAGTATTAATTTTTTTTTCACATCAGTCAATTCTGCTGAAGGGTGAATTATTAATTTTGTGGCAATTCTGTTGTATTGTTAAACATCAAATTAATGGGTCGTAATTTAATAGTTAGTGAAAAATAGGTAAGATGTAGTAGCCAATTTGGAATAAATACAATAATTGATTGTTAATTGTATCAGAAATGACATTGAACTTTTTTTCCTATGGGCCAGGATACCAAACAAAACATTAATACACTTCCAAAATTAAATACAATGAACTTTTAGTCTGTTCTTGTTTATTCTAAATTATCTTATTTTCAGCATAAAAAATATTACTATTAATAGAAAACAATGAACAATCAATACCAATGGCTTGCTTTAACACAGATATAATGTTTTCAAATAAGTTATCTAACATAGATTCAAACTATAGCTTCACTGAAGATTTTTATGGAATAAACATTAATAAAATTCATTACAATACATATATCAGCTCTACGCTCCTAAAAGTCCAAATCGTGGTTCCAAAGACTGTATAAAAATTCAACCCTATAGCCATTTTCAGAAACTCCTTTCGGCACCACGAATCTTACTCTAAAATTATAATTTGAACAAAAGTTATTTCCATTGCTGGGGCGTAGTACTGGTTCCCTGAAGTGCAGAGCAACCAGTAGGAAGTAAATATAAATTATTTATCACTTTGATATAAAATATTTCCAGCTTTATACTCAAGTTTGATTACAAGTATGTTAGAAGGAAAAAGATCGAAAGTAGTTCCAAACATTACGTGCAAATTAACAAGTTTTAAAAACAGTTAATCCTTTACTCTTCATTCCAGCGAACCAGTACTACGTCCCAGGAAAGGAAATGACCTGCTTCGAATTATAGCGAGCGCAGCGAGCGCTATAGAAGCATATGCATTTTCTACATATGGGTCATTTAGAAAATTCTTTGTTAAATGGGGCAGCCAAATTGTGCTACATACTAAGGATAGAAAACGCTTCGTTCGCCGGAAATTAGAAAAGTAAGGGAAATAACTTGCTTCAAATTATAACTTTTGAGTCAGAATCGTGATACCGGAAATGAGTTTCTAGAAAGGGGTAATATTGATGTGCTCGCAACATTGGCCACGCCAACAACATATTAATTTTAGAGTCAGAATCGATTCCGAAATGAGTTTCTGAAAAGGGTTATAGTTTTATGTTTCTATTATATGATCATAAATGTTGTCTCCGTGATGGGTTCCTGAATGAACAAGTGATGTATAGTGACCAACTGATTGCTCTTCCCTTTCCCTTCTGTCCTCATTTTGATAAACCGCTAACTGGTGTGCTGGTTCTATGTTGTTTCTTCTGGTATGCCTAAATTAAAACAATAATTACCATGGATAGTAAAAAAGCTTAAACAGAGATATTTTGGAAGATTACTAAAGAGCTGATCAAGGGAAGTAACTATCCTTTCAATTATTTCAGGTTTGTTTACAGAGCAAGCATATGGTATTTCATACCTTGTTTAATAGTGAATATATATTCAGTAATTTTAAAAAACATTTTATTATTATTAACATAAGGTACTTCCTTGAGTAAGATTTATACTGTGATGTTTTTACCAGAACGAAATAATTTACGCATTAACTTTTACAAGGGGTTAAAACCTTGTTTTTACCATCAATCTCAAATATTTTACCGTCGACATCACGATTTGATTGGACGAAAGCATTTTATCTCAAAGATTACACTAAATGTCTTCCGTTAGTATTCCCGTCTTGAAAAATGAAATCGATACCTAATTCTATGAGTGTAATGCGCAATTCATGATTAATCTTTAATTCATCTAGTACGCTCGTGAAATAAAAAAAAAAAACAATTTACAACAAAACATCAACACCAAAGAGTAGAATTAATGGAACCAAACTGACCCCAAATAGTTTAGCAAAAATCCTTCAAATTGAACGATAGAATTGAAACAATTTTTTAAATAACAGAATCTATAAATATATCATATGAAAATTTGAAAATAAGCATTTAAATTCTTTAATACAAATGTTTATGCACACGTTCTTCACAATTCGTCAATTCAAGGTCTGAAATGTTCAAAAACCAAAACAATAATCAGAAACTTTGGAGAGCAAATTCAATTGGACCAAAATAATAAAGAACCGAAATATCAGGTCATAGACATGATTTCAGAGTGGGATATTAACCTGGGTAACGTGCAGTCCTTCGGTAGAGATAATACCTAACTGTAGGATGATATAAAAAATAACATTCAAAAGTCCTTGCATATAATGCATTCTTATATAGATGACAGATTCCTGGATTAACGTAAATCAGGTACACTCGGGAACACATTTTTTAAGGCCAAAATTTATATAACAAAACATTGTGAACACTGTAAAAATCAACAAAATATGTATTGAAAAGGTACTTTGACATTAATATACATGAGTTAAAGCAAATTTTTGACCTAAATGCGAAGGAAAATTATACACAATGTAAATTAATCGGAATATTTGGATACATGATGGTATAGAATGCCGTAATCATAATGAAAGTCTGAATATATGTGTAAAGTCCTTAGAGAAAATAAGAATATACAAACCGTTTTCTCACCGCTATGATTATTCCAACCAGTAATAGAGTGATACAACAGCCTATTGCTGCTCCAATGATAATATGTACACTAAATCCTGAATTATTTAAAAAAAAAGAAGATACAATGAAAATAAGAAAGCCCAAAGTAGAAATAAATATGAATTTTAATACAAAATTGAAGAGGAGGTAACCATGTATACGTAAAAGTCATGCAGTGAATACAATATACAATTTCAGACGCCCTTAAAATTTTAACTGATTTTGAAATGCATATTCATATTATGCGCAAAAATAATAAAGTTTGATATTATTTAATTAAAACATCACTACAACGAAATAGATTATATTATCATTGTTTCGCAAGTGCATTTAATTGCTATATAATTCACTTGATATTCTTTAGAAATATCAAGAAACAAGAACACAACCTCCATTTTGTCAGTTATTTTCGGAAAGAATTTGATAAATGATATCAGAAAAGGTATATGGCGGATTAATTCTAAAATGAAAATATAAGTTACTTTTTGTAAATTTTCTTTGTAGTGTTTTGGTGGGGTGTGTTTAGTTTTTAATTGTAATGCATGTATTGTTTTGGCCTTGTCTTTATTGTTCTCCGGAGTTTATCAGTTGTTTCGATTTTTTCCTCCTTCGAATATCCCTTTGGTATTTCTTGACTTTACTTATTTAATGATGAAATATGAAATATTATCGTATTTAATATATGTAAAATAAATGGAATATTCCATCTTGTATTTCTTAAAAAAAAAACAAAAAAAACAAAAAAACAGACGGGTAATATTTATAAAATGTTATTTAAGATTAACCCCTTTGTTAAGGAAAATATAATTCTATTAAAATAAGCATTCCAGTAGTTGGAAAGATAAAATATAAGCCAACTGTTATAAAGCAGATTCATTGACCAAACAAACTAATTAATATAAAAAGGTACAGTTTATAACAATCTAAATAAAACGTATCACAAAATACCGAGATAAATGTGATGCACTATATGGCCATTTCGTTGACCCTAGTTAGAGATCGATCGTTATAAGGTAATTGACTGTAATTTGCTCATTCAAGTAGATGCCTTTGGCTGATATCGTTTTGGTCAACTTTGACCTTTTTAATCTGATTTTCATAATGACAAGTGATAAATCGGTGATGTATCTTTTGCATCAAACTTAGTATCATAGAATATTTAATGATTCTAAGAGAACATATTTCTAGCCAATGTTTCTCTTTGATGTCTGTAGTTTGGTTTTGTGATTCGTTTGAAATTTTGTTTAATTTATTGTTCTCTAAAATCCATTTTTGTTTAGATTCAACAAGTAATGTTTGACAGACGAAAATAAAAAACCAAGAAAATATTCTCTAGCATGTCGTATTGAGATTTTTACATACCAAAACCTTGACCATCAACGTTTTCCTTATGTTCCTTAGATGTTACTAGTATGTTCTTTCCTGTTGTTGTTCCCATTTCAGCTTTAGAAAATATAAGAGAAACTTAATTTTGTATTTTGTTGTTTGTATTATTGTTGTCTTATATAAGATAGGTCAAGATAAACTTTAACAGTAACAAAAGGAGTTATGTTATAAACGATCATGATGAGTGACCAACCATCGAATAAACCAATTTACTTTGTATTTCGTCTGTAAATAACTAAAAACAAGCCTAAAATAATGGAAAGGATAGTTGATACCTTTAATGTCTATAGTTTGGTTTTGTCATTCGTTTGAAATTTTGTTTAAGTTATTGTTCTCCAAAATCCTTCTTCTTTAGATTCAACAAGTAATGTTTGACAGACAAACATAAAAAACCACAAAAATATTCCCTAGCATGTCGTATTGAGATTTTTACATACCAGGACTTTGACCATCAACGTTTTCTTTATGTCGATTAGATGTTACTAGTGTGTGCTTTCCTGTTGTTGTTCCCATCTCAGCTGTAGAAAATATAAGAGAAACTTAATCTTATTTTGTTGTTCGTATTATTGTTGTCTTATATAAGATTATCCTAACAAGTCAGGGTTATCTATCCACGTTCGTTCCTACAAACCCTTGACAACACTCGTTCATATTTAGCCGGTCGAACATATCGCCACCTGGTGTGTAACCTAGAAAATTCTACCTACGACGCAAATGAATTCTCTTTTGACCTTGAGAAGTAACCAATGAAAATCGTACACTTCCGATCCATAAAATATGAACGAATGTTGTCAGGGGTTTGTAGGAACGAACGTGGGTACAAACCCCATGAGTTGGGAGGATGATATAAGATAGGTCAATATAATCTTTAACAGAAACAAAAGGAATTATGTTATAAACGATCATGATGAGTTGACAACCCTAAAATACATGTAAAATGGAATTTGAAGCCTTTAACACGAAGTAGCCAATAACCGCTGACACGTATTTCTCCTTGCTTAATGTCTCTCAAAACATAAGCATTTTAAAACGTCGCATATAGATTTAAAGGAGATATTATGTTAATATCCACTTGAATGGAACTCGAATAGTACGAAAGCTAAAACAAATGATAATTAATTTTCCGGTGAATAAAAGTAATGGTGTGTTAAAGAATTTAAAAACAATTACAAACAAATCTATGTTTTGCTGAAAACAATATTTATGAATTTAACAAATACGTCGTTTCGGTCTCTTTTCCGATGGGTTAAAACAGAGGAGCAATACTATGGAATGGATTTAATAAAAACTAGTGACCTGTGGGCTAATTCACTAAATGGTTTGATTAGGATCACAACGCTTGGTGTAAAAATTGCAATGTTTTCTTGAAATTGCGGCTTATTCGTTAGACATTATTGTCTTTTTTCACTGTTGTTCATACATTTCTTAATGATTTTAAATCATTGCAATCACTGTAATTAAATTCACAATATTGATTTATATGCTCAATTCTGGGCGCTATGATTAGCAAATAAAGATATATTCTTCCGCATCACTCGAGTCTACCCCCGATTCTTTTGGTGTTTCCATGTTGTTCATATGTTTTTAGTTTTTATTTGTAGTGCATGTATTGTTTTAGGTTTGTCTACGTTGTTCTCCGGAGTTTGTCAGTTGTTTCGATTTTTTCTTCCTTCGAATATCCGTTTGGTATTTCTTGACTTTACCTATTCCATGTTGAATCTGTTATGATGACTTGATGCCACATAAATTTACTGTTACCCAACATTAAGTGTGAATATAGATTTTTTATGTACATTTCGAGGTGAATTTGAGCATCACGGTATATGTATAATTTTAACAATTTTGGTTTTTTAATTACATTTATAGATAATTTTTTCTTATACATATCAATTTGTTCGTCCTGTAGAAGATAAGGCTGAGTTGCGCAAAATACAATTGCTTTGGCCTTCTTAATTTTATATAATTAATTTTGATGGTTTATCGAGTAGACCGTCGTGTAGATTTCATGTACAGGTAAAATATCTACCTGTAAATCAGCTAATTGTCCCCACATAGTCATTTCCACGTTCGATAGAGTAACATGTCTTAGTTTACTATTTCTGATGGGTCATTTTATGCAGTTTTATGCTTTAGCGGAATAGGCATGCATATGATTTTGTCGGCGCAGCATTTGCGGAAATCTGAGGTATGTTTCTAATTAGTATAAAATGTAACCTAAAACTTTCAGAATTCTGTCGGCAAATCACTGTAATTAAATTCACAATATTGATGTATATGCTCAATTCTGGGCGCTATGATTGGCAAAGATATATTCTTCCGGATCACCCAAGCCTACCCCCGATTTTTTGGTGTTTCCATGTTGTTCATATGTTTTTAGTTTTTATTTGTAGTGCATGTATTGTTTTGGTCTTGTCTTCGTTGTTCTCCGGAGTTTGTCAGTTGTTTCGATTTTTTCCTCCTTCGAATATCCGTTTGGTATTTCTTGACTTTACCTATTCCATGTTGAATCCGTTATGACGACTTGAATTATATGTGTTTGGTGTGTAGATACATGTGTATATTCATTTATGGAACATAAATATATTTATGATACCTAAATACGTTATGTTTTAAATCGATATAAATTTGCAATTATTATTTGTTAATCTTTTGTTTTATTATTTTATTTTTGAAATACTGAGTGTTACTCAACAAAAGTCTGTCCTTTACACAAAACAGAAAAGTATGACCTCATTACCAGCCAATCAAATTGCTTCCTCGTTCGATTGTAAACATTGGTGGCTTGTGAACATTTGTATGAGAAGAAAATAATTTAAATGGTATTTCTATGTTTGTGATTAAGTGGTTAAGTAGGAATTAGTCAATTTGAACCATTTGAAGGTAGTTTGATACACATTTGAACAAAATAAGTTTTATTTTTGTATGTATTTGGCATGCACAATGTTGATCTTAGGGCATTCTTGTATGAACCGTTTATACAAATTCATGATTAAGAAGCCACATCATTCCGTTAATTTGAATCTTAATTTAGATTCCAGGAGGTAATTAAGAGGCCATGACGTGTGATTTCTCAAAATCAATACATGACATTACCAAAGGAATAATAATCTTATTTTGTCATGAGGTAAAAGGCATTGGGATAATGCAGGTACTGCACAGACACCCTCCAAGAAAGCCTATCAGATATCAAGTAGACAGAGTTCTCTTAAGTAAACGGTGAAATGACCTTAATACATGTTTATCTCTTTATTTTCAGAACGACAAGGTTGACGGTATTTGTTTCTAAAAACACCAGGGTTTTGGTCATCTGAAAACATACAGAGGGTGCATATAGATGATGGGGTTCATTTAAAAAGGATATGGTTACCCGAAATATTACCAAAGCATTTGGGCTTTGGTTGTTTCACTGTTTAAAAAATTATAAATGTTTTGATTCTGCGATACTGTAATTTTAGTGGACTGCATGAGAGTTTAATCCTTTATTGATTTTTCAGAGCCATTTATATATACTTCATCAATCATTGTACATGTACAGAAAAGTACACGTTGCCTACATGGTATGGCTATGTTTATAACATACTATGACGGAGTTACTTATAGGGTATGTAACTAGTTTTAGTCCGTATGGTATTGCTAACAAATTCTTATACAATTGCTCATGTATATAGCATATAAAATAAATTTGTTTAAAGTACACTCTACAGGTATCTCTGATTATATAAATATAATATAGTATCACTTAGCCTGTATCGTAAGGAAATGAGTGGATAAATCCTGGATACAATATAATGATACATATGATGGGTTTGTTGTGATCTTACACCTTTTGTTGGGATTCAGTTATATAGAGCGGCACTTGCCACATAAATTTACTGTTACTCAACATTAAGTGTGAATATGGATTTTTTTATGTAAATTTCGAGGTGAATTTGAGCATCACGGTATATGTATAATTTTAACAATTTTGGTTTTTTAATTACATTTATAGATATTTTTTTCTTATACATATCAATTTGTTCGTCCTGTAGAAGATAAGGCTGAGTTGCGCAAAATAGTATTGCTTTGGCCTTCTTATTTTTATATAATTAATTTTGATGGTTGATCGAGTAGACCGTCGTGTAGTTTTCATGTACAGGTAAAATATCTACCTGTAAATCAGCTAATTGTCCCCACATAGTCACTTCCACGTTGGCTTTCGACAGAGTAACATGTCTTAGTTTACTATTTCTGAAGGGTCATTTTATGCAGTTTTATGCTTTAGCGGAATAGGCATGCATATGATTTTGTCGGCGCAGCATTTGCAGAAATATGAGGTATGTTTCTAATTAGCATAAAATATAACCTAAAACTTTCAGAATTCTGTCGGCAAATATGATAATAAATTGTATATTTTTATTTTAAGTATTTATTAATATAAAAAGGCTTCTGAATTAGTTGAACATAATGGTGTGCATCGGTAACGCCGTCGTTGTACTTTTGTACATGTTTACTAGTACTTATAATTATTAAGTACGTGTGTACTGATGAATGTGCAAATTCATTCAACTAAGTGTGTATTGAAGGTGTGTTTATTGGCAGGAATAATGTACATTTTATAAGTGTAACTGTTTTTTTTCAATAGTTTACAAATTTATTTAACGTAAAGGCTCGTTTTAAAACGATTACAAGTTAATTACTGTAATATTTAATATTAGGTGATATATGTGATATATCTGTGTATTGAATTATTGATTTAATACGTGTTGAATTGAAATTTGCATTTATAGAAGAATTCATTAGATTTATGTAGTCTATAGGTCCCATAGGCTACCAGGAGGTGTAGAGTATGGTTCAACATTATATTATCAACATTAATTTCAACTGCGGAACTTGTTATTCATTACTATGATGTGTAAACTATGTAATTTCCAGTTGATATATATGGAAAGCCGTATTGAGAAATAGTAGCAGCCGAAACCTTACGAAAAGCATATTATCAGTTTTCGTTAGTTTTGATTAATCAGATACAGTTGTCGTGCGTTTAATCAGCTCATTTATTAGATGTTTAACCCGTGTTTAAACAGCATCTACTTTAGATACGTTTGTGCGATTATTCAACTTCTATAATTATACTTGACAAATACAGGGATAGCCAGGTGGATAGTCAAAGTCTTGTGCTGTATGATTGTCGTGTGTAGACGTTTTCAATAGTATTCTCGTGATAATTGTTATATATATATATATGTATCTATGTGTTTTTTCTACTTTATTTTTGTTATTAAATTTAAACTTAATTTTGTTTGGTATTATTGAACAAAATTCATGCATAGACTACCCTGTTTGCTTGTCCGTCCGTGACAGGGTTGCATTCATGCTAAAAGCTATGGCTGTGAGATTAATTTAAAAAACATTATGCCCATTTCTGGCATACATACCTTATGACAGGACTATGATGGCATAGGTACATATTGCATGGATGTATGGCATGTATTCAAGAAAAAATAAATTACAAATATTGCACTATGTCTCATGTGAAGATTTTCTTGTATGCAAAGTACAATGATTATATAATAGTTGCTTATGCAGAGGGCATTATTATGAAATATAGACTGCTCAAGGGATAGTAGTATTGACTGAACCACCGATAATGCCCAAGTCACAGTTTTATGATTGTTCATTATTGATTGGAAGTTTGTCACTATCACTTTTGCCATCTGTTTTTTGTTGGAATTTGAAATTAAATAACCTAAATCGCTAAGATGCAATCGTCGCTATACGTTCCAAGATTAATATAATCAAGGTCTCCCATAAACATATTTTCCGTTGCTGTTGGCGTAATTAAAAAAAAAAGAATAGATTTCACTCACGGAATCTCTGGACTGTTTCAGACTCTGTCTTTACACAAAGAACGGGGTTCTTTCCTCTGCAATTTGAAATTTTGTGTCGAATCATTCCCTGAGAAGCTTGTGCAGTGACACAATATTTCCTCTTTTGATTGATTTTGGAATTATCTGTAATAAAAGAAATATATATCTAATAAAAGGATTTGTGCAGTTTCCTGTGTGGAAGTCATATATACTTGAAATGTATTTTATTATGATAAACCTATTATAACGGGTTCGATCGCCGGCCTCGACAAACCAAAGAGCAGGTAGCAGCTGGGAGTAGGAGCGAAGGCTGTTGGCCCTGAGTCAGAATATTGCGTCCACGAGGAGTGACATGTTGTCCTGGTGTGGATGTTACCCTGTGGACACGTTAAAAATCTGTCTGGATCACTTATATATCACATTAAATTGTCTTCGTCGTATAATAATTACTACTGCCGTTAACCAGTAATTATATCAATCAATTAATCAACAAATCAATCAACCAATTAATTAATCAATCAATCAATCAAAATAACATACAGTGAAAAGTAAAATATTAATCCATGATGAAGACGTGATTGTGATATTGTGACAAAGTCGGTAAGCACTTTATAACTCATCATGATCAATTAGTTGTGACATTTATTTTGCGATCAAAATTTTTCATGGGCCATATGGTGAAAATGTATGGTCGCATCGTCAAACAGGAAGTAGATGAGTCACAGGTACAACATCGGTAACCACTTTTCAACTTATCATGGTCATGATAATAGTTATGGCCTGTTGTTGCTTAGAATTTTAGAAAACCAGTATACCACACTTCTTCCTAACGGGGTAAAATAAAAAATCAACACACAAACTTAAATCAATATGAACAAGGAGAGGATTTGTTAATCGGTACAAATATTAGATATGAAAAGGTTTATATTTGAATCAGGGTTATAACATATTTATCAATTATGGACTTGAACGAGGGCAATACATTATATATCGACCCCTAGAGTGTTATCACCTTACCATGTACATAACATATGTACCAAAGGGATTTTCAATGTCTACGAGGATCAAATAATTTCGGAATGCACAAAAAATTAAAGAAAATAACTATCATACCTTTTTCATAGGTGAATTTTGTAAAACAGTTTTCAGTTCTTAATTTAGTTTAGTAAATTAAACTAAATTAATTTAGTAATACCAAGCCCATATATTTTTTCAAAAACATCAAGTCCATATGTCATGTGTACCTTCTGCTTCAGCATGATTACTTTAAACTTGAAAGATCGAATCCACACAAAACACATGATCTAATATATTATTGAGAATGACGAAAAACACGCTAGATGTAATATGAAAATTTATCATTCCAGTTTTATGTAAAGAGGACAAATACCTAGGGAGCAACTAAGATACTATATTCCTGTTAGAATTTAAAATAGACCAATGTCAATATTTCGTATTAATACTTGTATATCTGATATTTTTGTTATGCTCATTTGCAATATACAATAATATAACTGACAGTGTCTTGAAATAAAAAGTAAACAAACCAAGGAAAACAACTGACAGTGTCTTGAAATAAAACCCAAACAAACCAAGGAAAACAACAAACAAATGAATATTTTATGATCTCAAATTTGATGTACAATATTTACATATTTCGTCCTTTTACGACTCATTAGCTTCGAAAAAAGTTGAATCAAAGAAATGAAACGATATAAAAATGATTAGATTTCCAACAAGTGAAGAAAATGCCAAACGCTCCAATTCTCACAAAAGTCTTCCTACATGTACACTATTGTCAAACAGAATTCCTGTCATACACAAATTTGTACATATACTTCAATAAACTTTCTCAATAGGCTTTATAAAAATCTACAACAACAACAACAGCAACGAGAGAGATTATTAAATACTGTTGAACTTCATACTAGAAATGGGGATATTTTGGTGTAGGAATATATGGCGGTGTTCGCTAAAAACATGGGTGCTATTGTGTCGATGTGTTAAAATGTGGCACTTTGTGTCAGTACTTTGTTTAGTTTTATCACTTTCAGCAAACGAAAAAATTAAATTAAAAAAGCATACTAGATGGAAGTATTCTACTGAATAAAAATTCGCCTCTCCCGTTGAACTGTCGAAACCTTTGATTTGCTGAACATGCCCCTATTAATGGGAATAATTCCAATTAATCCCTTTAAAATTATTATTTCAAATTCTATAGAAGACATTGTTTGCTTGAACCATGTGCACGGCAATATATAAGTTTGGAGGCAAATTAATGAACTATATCTATTTATAAACCGGCAGTAGTACGTGTTGCCTTAATTTATTCGCAATCAAAATAACTACATGCTAAAAATCAGCGCGTGATTCCATTTGGGTAAATTTTAAAGTTAATAAAACCTTTTTGATTGTTATTTGATAAAATAAGAAAATAAATAGTGCACGATATTTCATAGAAATTTATTCATTCATAGACTGTAATTATTTATAACACAATTAAGTAAATGATAAGCACCCTCGATCTCAATTTAAAATCTATAAATAGCACGTAGTGCATTTCATAGAGAAAATTAACAGGCTAATTAAGCATATTTCCCCTTCATGCATCAACAAACGTATACCGAGGTGCACTATTCCACATATATGAAGCAGTTTTGCCAAATGACCGTCACAAAATGTGTGACGGAAAACATGGTACGATTACAATACTTAGCCTTTCCAAACACAGTTTGGAGGCGAATTAATAAAATGAATATAAAATAAACTTTTATAAGGGTACTATTTACTAATCTTTTTCATTATCAGTTAATGTATATTTATATGCACTAGTAATAAAAAGGGGCATAACTTGGAAATTACAAATACACAATTCGAATTTGATCTGTCTTTAAGAGTATTATCAATTTCTAATGATCTGGTGAAAACAAGCTTATTGAACAAAACCTCTATTAATACCATTTTCTATATTAATAAGGGACATTACTCAAAACAAAAAAGTGAGATTTACATTTTTTTAACTTGACCTGTACAGAATGGTTCCAAGCAACAGTTAAATATTTCAGATAATGTGAAAAATTACTCCAGTCACTGAACGGAGATCTCCATTTTGGATTTGGATATTTCACACATTAAGGTGCGTAACTCAGAAAAGAGAAAAGCTAGACATGTCAAATTAGAACTTAAGCTATGTTACTGATCGCTTACAATATTACCTAATTGAAAATAATTTCATGAAGAAAAATAAAATTTACTGAACAAACCTCAGTTTCGGGACATACCTACTGACCAGGTTAAATTGTAAAGCCTCCGAGAGACAAAATGGTAGCAGTTTGAGGAAAGGGGAAAAAATTAAAATTAATGATATATCAATAAAAACAGTATTGTTTTTTTATTTTTCTTTGCAATAATCAATAATTTACCCTAATTCACTATATGCTTTACACAGCAAAAAAAGTACATTTACTTCAACAGCAACGTGAAGCATTACTGATTATCTACTGATGCAAGAATAATTTATTTATTTTGTTTTTTTCCACTTCATTCATTATCCTTATGCTTAACACGCAAGGTACATAAGGATTACTGATCAATAGGTGATACATTTCGCGCCCATATAAATTATTTTCATTCCTATTTACATGACATTGTGATAATTTATGAGTTAGCGTTTTCGGAAGTGAAAAATCCTTTTTTAATTGTATGATATGATCTTTTACCTTAAAATATTATATTCCAAGAGCATCATGTGTGTATACATTTTTTTACATATAGGATACTTAAGAGATGAATATACGTACCTTGTTTTATGATAAATGATTGTCTGAAATTTGAAACCCAATAGTTTCCTTTTGTGACTCTAGAAGAAAGTGCTGTTGCATTTAATGTATCGAAATCAGCAACTTTTCCGTAAATGCTGCAGTAAGCCGAAATATTTTCCCTTTCCATTTCTCTTGGCGAAAAAAATATTCCTTCAAATCAAAATAAAACTATGGTTTTAGAGGACTGTTATAGGTAGATGGTAAGTTTTAGAGATAGATATCGCGAGCATAAAACCTTTCGTGATGCATGCATATCAATCTGGCTGTCGTGTTTCAATACGTACCGGCTCTTTATTTACTTAGGTACAAAACTCAGATACTATTAAACCGAAACTGTTCAAATAAATGATAAAATGAATTCTGTGATATCAATATGTGTGCAAAAGAGAGAACAGTTGGTCTATTAACGACTCGGGTAACAGCAAAAATAAGGAATAACATACCAATCAATAAACGCTATTCAAACGACAGATCTTCAGAGAAAACACTTAAAATAGTACAAACACAAACATAGAAACAACAGGAAACAACGGAGTCAAGAAATTCTGACTTTAATATTACGGAATATAGTTACACCCCTAAACAAAAATACAAAGATGTTCAATATAGACTCATATACAAAATCTCCATATGAGGGCTTTTCTACGTTTCAATCCAGCTGGTAGACAATTAAAAATAGAGGTACATTTTAGTTTGTTAAAACTGAGGAGAGGTATTTTTAAAGACAAATTCTTAAGTAGTACGTCAGTTCGTACCCAATTATTCGAAAATAATAATAAGGAAAAAACAATTTAAAAGAAAAAATAAACAAGCAAAACACTCAAGATAAAAAGTAAATAAAAAAAATTAATCCCCACACTACCCCCGAAAATATGGATAAAGAATATGTGTTAAATGAATTAGCACCAAATGTAGTAAACAAATAATAGAGTATTAATATACAGGTAAAGAAGCCAAAAAACATAATATTTTACCATTTAAATTTTGTATTTGAACATTTCACACCTAATCACATATTTTATTAAAATAACGCCGATTTTGCATATGTAATAAAAGCATAATTTGATGCATGTTATTTGCCCTCAGGGCAATAATATCAAACGAGGGCATATGCTGTAAATACTCGACCGATGATTAATTATGGTGAATTAACCGTTCATTAATGTTCTAAGTAGTTTCAAATAGGAGCTTATAAAATCTATTTGTAGATCTCAGGAAAGCACAGGAACTGAATTGCATTCCTTGTTTGACTCTATACTCTAAGAGATAGAAATAACACTGTTTAATAGCTGTAGCATTGTGAATGTACACCTGATATTCAGGGATATCAAAAACCTAACAGATTATTTCTTGGTAGCCATATGCACCACGTCAATATATTTGAAATCCAAAAAATGTAAGTTCAAAATCGTGTATATGGTACCTCTTATATGTGCTTTCACATGTTAGGGACAAACACTTTCATTATTAAAAAATATTACTAAATTCCAGCATTGACTACCATGTTGTAAGCTCTGGATGTTTGTTTAATTACATATACACGTGTACTTGTGGCTTTGTAATTTCTCTGTAACTTACTATTTCTACTTAAATTTCTATCAAATGTTACACAAGCAGCATATGCTTTTGTTGCCTGGCAATCTGTTGGTTGGTACAAAAAAAAACTGGATGTATTATTCGCTATTGCTATTAAGCACTCCCCGGCTACTTTTATATTCAAAGTGTCTGAAAAATATATAAACGATAAAAACAGAAACATGTAATTATAAATTGCATTGAATGTGTCATCACTAATCATGTAAAACTTTATTTTAAAATTAAATGACATACCACTAACTTCTTCAATTTAGAGTTGTATACATACATGTATGTCTTTGTAATGAGAAAACTGTAAGATTGGGCGATCAACAGCACGTATTAGATATAATCAACAAAGCGAATAACAGGAATAGTCAACTATGATATACCAATCATTCAACGCCACCAAACAGACAGAAACCCGTATATAAAATAACATAAAGGGCACAAAACATAAAGAAAACAGTGAGTCCGGATAGTCTGACTTGGTACAGACATTGAACAGTGGGATTAAACAGGTTTTATGGGTACGCATACTACATGATCTTTCCTTATATACCAGTGCATAAATAGTACTATAAAAGCCAATACAGTATGAAACCAATACCGGGACCGCTTGCTATAACTGCAAAAGTTCAAAACAACGGCACATAATTTAGATAACAGGGCCAGAATGTGGTCGTTTTCACTGTAAACCTACCTTGGGCTCTGATAGCTGCTGGTCGAATATTGTCGCTCTAACATGGGAGTAGTCTATGCGAATCTACCGGACGAATCAAATATCTGGGATTACATGTTAAAAGCCGTTTCTGAATTAGCGGAAATAAAAAGATTACCTTGCGCGAGGTTCCAATTGCGTAATTAATTCATTTGTATTTTGTTTATGAAGCATAAAAGGAACGTCACAGAATTTCAATTTATCCAAGAAGACATAAAAACACAGATTTACAACCAAAGTGAAGTCAAAAAATACCAAATGGATATCCGGAGGAGAGGAAAATCGAAAATAACTGACAAACTCCGGAGAACAACCAAAATAAGACTAAAACAATACAAACACTACACTTGAAAACTTAAAATATATGAACAACATAGACCCTACCAAAACATCGGGGGTAGACTCAGGTGCTCCGGAAGACTAAGCAGTCTCTGCTTCCTGCAGGACACCTGCCATGCTGCCCATGTCAAATCCGGTATGAGGAAGCGACAGCATCAGTGGAAAAGGTTAATTTTCAATTGGGAAACAGTTTTTTCATACCTTTCAACCAAGTCATGACAACGTCCACAAAACTTTAATAAGGATGACTGCAACTTGCCCCTGTGAAGAAGTCATCAACACATTGTTAGAACATCAAAATTAGCAGGAATTAAAAAATCATTACCCTTTTTGTAAACAACCATTGCATTATCCTGAATATCCAAAGCACACTGAGGTAAATATCCATGTCTACAAGGTTTCGAGGAATAACTGTTGTCATGCTGTGCCGACCGTGAAGCACCTGAAGACAGACAGTAACACTTGTGTACCTTAAAAAGTATCATATGAAATCTTTATATGAGATATACGTGTTAATTAAGAAATAATTAATAAGATATTTGAAAAGCAGTAAGTATTATTGTGAGTTGAATCTATTCAATTAAGTATTATTGTGAGTTGAATCTTTTTTTAAGACAAAAACGATGAACTGGTGTTCGTATTTTACATTTATGCACAAATTTGGGGATGTAGAAGCGAAGTGCCTAATTTATGAAGGAAACAAACACACTTGAATGTAAAAGTATGAAATTGCACTTTACATACTATAATTTACCATTTGATGCAACACATGTTCTCATTATGTTTACAAAACGATAAAGCATGATACAAAATTTCCGTCGATACCAATTTAGTCATCCTCGGCTTGGAATAAAAATCAGATGTTGAATGGCTAACATGACGTCGGTTAAAAACCAATGCTCCCGTCTAGTCGATAAGTACCTGGTTACTACATTAAAATGTCTTACATATTCCCTATGCTTTAGTGAATAAACATCTAGACATGTTTGCATTATTTTACTCAAGACAGAGGGGACAAATTGCTTATTACTGACGTCAAAGAGATTATGACGTAAAACATACCATTTCGCGGTAAAATAGAAATAACTTCATACGACCCATTTCGTTATAAAATTTAAATAAAAATAAGAAACCCGGAGTTTGGTACCTTTGAATATAGGAACCATCCTCGACATGGAAAGGAGGGCATTTAATGCATAAATATTATATCTGTTTAAATGCACAATGAAGTTGACGTCGCATTTGTCGTCAGAAGATCATATATTTTTATAGCTGTGGGCATTGCGATTGTAACACCTTAAGCACTACGGTACGCCTAAAGCTGCACAGAAGTCCCCCGCGTGGTATAATCTCAATTCGCAAGCCTATAAACATAGATCATTGGTAATTAACTGTAGCAGAGATTCCTTGGCGTAAAACGGCATGTTTTAGAATTTGCTTGGGCCACTGGATGTCTGACCGCACTCGATATAGAAAAAAAATTGGGAAATATTGCAAACAATATTTAGCTATGTCTTTCGAATTTCAACTTAAATTTATTTATTCTGCCAAGTAAAGCTTGTATATTTAACTTTTTAAATTATCTAAATAATTATCTCCAAATAGTTTTCGTCAACTTCAAATTGAATTTTTGACAAAGTAAAATGAAAGTACACAACATAGATTCGCTATCAATAACAAACAGTTGTAATGAATTGAATTCTTAATCATAAAGAGATATTATTTTAAACAATACACTTATTTAAGTGACAATTGCTATAGGAGTAAAAAATAATAGGTTTCTGTGGTATAAAATTACTGTGTGGTTTTTCGGGAATATCTCAGATGCTTTTTAAAAAATAACGTAAAAATTATAACGCTACCTTTTGTTGACAGTAGTCGTAATGAACTATTGTATTTTCCTCTGTTGAAATGTCCCAAATATTTAAGTATAGCTGATTTTCTATTAAAGTGTGAAGAATTTCATTGATTTGTGCATCATATATATCGCGTCACCACAAACAAATGTGACGTTGCAGATTATGTGCAAGTTCTGTTTCCAAAAGTTTGATCCATGTTGGCTTTTAAGACATATCTAAATCCTATTTTAAACGTACAGAATAGTCATGAAATCCGGCGTTTTTCATCAAGAAATCAGTTGCAGACGTATGTGAGACACCCAGTAATATATTAGTGTAAAAACACTAATAATGACAGTCCTGGACATATTGGCAAATATCTCGGTTTTATATATGGAGTGAGGTCTTATAGTATCTTAGAAAACGGATAACAATTTGTTCAATTACTTTATTTTTCTTCAAGTTTAGTAAGTTATGTTGAAACAGAAATTAAACTGCACATTGGGTTATTATCTAGTAAGTAAATACATTTACCTGTAGTCCAATGTATTTCCATTTGTACATAGAACAAAATTGTATACAAGTTGTAAACTGTTTACCAGCTGTTACTCTGGTACTACCCAGTATGTGCTTCTGTTGTATATTTTTATACATGCCTGAAAGATCAACATTATAAAAAGTGGCTGATATTCTTGTAAAGAAATTAAATGCATAACATAAAAGAGGAGTTTCGGCCAGAAGCTTTAATTTGCAATTTTCGACATTTTACCCTGTTGGCCCCAAGTTGTGAAAAACAAAATTCTAAAGCCTTATTGCGCATCTACATACCGTGTCTGATAATACTGTATAGAAATTAAATGCATAAAATGAAAGATGAATTTACGTAACAAGCTTTAATTCACAATTTTCGAAATACGACCCCTGTGAGCCGCGACTTTTGAAAATCAAATTTCTAAAACCTTATTGCACATCTAAATAAGTATGTGACAATACTGCTAAGAAATTAAATGCTTAAAATGAAATTTGAAAAAGGAGTTTAGGTCATAACCATAAATTCAAAATTTTCGAAATTCGACTCCTGTGGGCCACAGGTCTTTAAAAATCAAAATTCGAAAATCTTATTGTGCATCTTCATACAGTATGTGACATTACTGTTTAGAAATAAAATGAATGAAACAAATTAGAGGCTCTCAAGAGCCTGTATCGCTCACCTGAATTTAACTTTTATAACTTCAGCAGGACTGAAAATTTAAGTGTAGCAGTAATCTTGGCTAGTTTTATCATAGGCACAATGTTAAACAAAGTAAGAATGTGGTGGTCATTTTTGTTGACATTCAAGGTTATCAAACTTGACCATTACTGCTATTAGGATTGTTCTAAATGGCCAAGTTTAAGGTATGATAATCTGCAAATTAAATTTTCCCATGAGGTCAAATGTTAAACTAAGTTCAGCTTTGGTGGCCATCTTGATTGACAGGCCAGGTAATCAGACACGATTCTGAAAGGGGTCCATCTAAGACAATTGCTGCCAAATCTGGTCCCAATTGGCCAACTGGTCTCGGGTGAGAAGATTTGTCAATAACTTTTCCCATAGAGTCCTATGTTAAACTAAGTTACTCTGTGGCAGCCATTTTGGTTTCCGGTCCTGGTCATTTGACAAAACTCTGAAAGATGACTATCGAAGGACCATTGTTGCCAAGTGTGGCACAGTGGTTTCAGACAAGAAGACAAGAAGATTTTTTAATGAATTTTCCCAGTGTCCTATGTTAAACTAAGGTTAGTATTGGCGGCCATCTGGCTTGACAGTCCAAGTCATTCGATACAATATCTAAGGACCATTGTGCCAAGTCTGGTCCCAACTGGCTCAGTGGTTTCAGACAAAAAAGATTATTTAAATACAATTCTGAAAGAGGACCATTGCTGACATTTGGATTGTTCTAGGTGGCCAAGTTTAAGGTATGATAATCTGCAAATTAAATTTTCCCATGAAGTCCAATGTTAAACTAAGTTCAGCCTTTGTAGCCATCTTGATTTCAGGCCACGTCAGCGGACACGATTCTAAAGGCGACCATCTAATGACAATTTCTGCCAAGTCTGGTATGGACTGGGGCAAGAAGGGGCTGTGGTGTGGAGTTAAAAACAGATAAAAACATCATATGGAATCATACTGGGAATTTTAAAATACTTGGTATCCAGTATTGATTTTCAAAGAGAAATATATACATTGACAACTGTCTGGAGAAGATCCAGGAGATTAAAAATGTCTTAAGTGATTGGTCTTTTAGAAATATAATCATCTACGAAAAATCACTGTTATTAAAACTCTTGCTTTAACCATTCTTGTTCAGTGTTTAAATGTTTTACCAGATCCACCGCAAGAATTTTGAAAAGAGTTACAAACTATATTTTTTTATATTTGTATGGGATGGGAAAGGTGATAAAATTAAGAAAAATATTCTAATTTCAAATTATGAAGAGGAAGGAGTAAAGATGCCACATACATGTATTGAGTCATTTATACAAGCGCTCAAGCTTTTTTGGATTAAAAAAATTCTAGCCCCTACGAATAATTCTTCTTGGAAGATGTTGCTAGCAGACCTCCTTGAAAGTAATGGAGGAGAAAATATATGGTATTTTCCTAAAACAGCATTTACAAGTAATAAAAAGGAGTTTAACCCATTTTGGCAAAATGTTTTCACATCATGGGCTACACTATGTGAAAATCATACGACAGCCCAGACATATCCGGAGGATGTCTTGTCACAACCATTGTTTTTGAACGATAATATTAAAATTGGTGGAAAACCGGTTTATTTAAAAAATTTGATTAAAAATGGAATGTTCTTTATTAATGACCTGATTGATGAAAATGGAAATTTTTACAGTTTTCATGAATTTATTAGAATTTTCAGAATCAGCACAAACTTTCTAGAATTCTGACGAGTTTTACATGCATTCCCCAGATAAAGAAATGATATGAAAAGGGTGGATAAGGTACCAAAATATTTTTATGAATTATATATTGAAAAGATAAGGTGAAACCATTCAATATTCAAGAAAAATGGAGACATAAACTTGACATTGAACTTCAAAGTAATGAATGGGAATTCTTTTTTATTTTAAATATAACTGACAATCCTGCACTTAGAGCATTTCAATATAAATTGCTTCACAGAATCCTAGGAACAAACAGCTTACTTATGAAATGTACATACAATGAAACAGAGCTCTGCACCTTTCGTTCAGAAAGAAAAGAAACATATAGTCGTCTCTTTTATGAATGTGCAGATGTAAGAACCTTTTGGCTAAGAGTTTGCCGAAATTTGGAAGGCTTGTGTAATACAACCTTTCAGTTAAATCTGCCAAGCATTATTTTAGGTGTCCAAAATCATCAGTATGGAGATATTATTAATACGTGCATATTGATATTGAAAATATATACAGTATATATATTTGTAGGATAAAATTTAATGTTCCATTGGTAAGTGAAGCACTTGAATGGTTAAAATATTATTGAAAGATTGACATGGCCTCTGTTAGTTTGTGTCCAACAAAGAAGGCAAACAAAATAAAAGCAAAATGGTCAGACATTGCAAATATTATTTCAGCATTGATTAAATACAATTCTGAAAGAGCACCATTGCTGCCATTAGGATTGTTCTAAATGGTCAAGTTTATGGTATGACCATCTGCAAATGAAATTATCCCATAGGGTCTTATGTTAAACTAAGTTCAGCCTTGGTAGCAATCTTGATTTCAGGCCAGGTCAGCGGGCACGATTCTGAAGGCGACCATCTAATGACAATTTCTGCCAAGTCTGGTCCTAAGTCGTCTCAGGTAAGAAGCTTTTCCATAAATTTTCCCATAGTGTCCTATGTTAAATTTAGTTCGACTGTGGCGGCCATCCTTGTTGACATTCTAGGTTGTTGGACAAAATTCTGACAGAGGACCATCTAAGGAAAATTGCTGCTAAGTTTAGTTCCAATTGGCTCAGTAATATCAGACAATACGATTTATAAAAGAATTTCCCGCAGGGTCCTATGTTTAACTAAGTTGGGCTGTGGCGGCCATCTTGGTTGATCGTCCGGGCCATCGGACGTATTTCTGAAAGAATACCATCTAAAGACCATTGTGCCAAGTCCGGTTCCAATTGACCATATATTTACATAAAAAAGATTTTTGAAATTCATCCGTCCCTTTTCTATTTTTAGTCACAGCAGTCAGGTCGGTTGGAAGTCGGGGATGCCAGAAACCATTGTGAAAGGGCCATTCGACCAAGGTTTGTTCCCAATTGGCCCGGTGGTTTCAGAGGAGAAGATCTTTAAAGGAAAGAATTATGCCGGAGGAGCTCAAAATATAAGATGAGTTTAGGTCACAAGCTTGTTCCCAGATTTCGACATTTGGCCCCTGTGGGCCCCAGTTCTTGAAAATCAAAATTCTTAAATCGTATTGCCCATCTGCATACAATTTGTGACAATACTATATAGATATTAAATGCCTGGAGTTAAAAATGAACGTGGAGTTTAGGTCACAAGAAAGTATGACTGACGAACGGACAGACAGATCGGGGCAATAAAAATATCCCCGAAATTCTTCGAAGTCGGTGATAATAACATTTAGTATAAATATGTAGGTAAGTGTTACCTTTGTAAAACACCCATGGTGTATATTCGGCAGATGCATTTATCCATGAGGCAACTATAAAATCGTTAATTGTAAGGTTCTGCAAATCCTCGAGTTTTATCATTCTGTAGTCAACTTTACAGCTGGCCCTATTGTAAGTATGTTCACGGTTGGAAAGCAAAATGTCTGTACGTGCTGCAATATAAACCAAAATCTATACTACAATTAGGTGCAGACATAACCTCTCATCAGGTTAACTTAGAGCAGTTCTACAGACTACTCTAAGTTAAGTTGGAGCAGTTCCTGGCCGATTCTGACTGCTCTAAGCTATCCTGGTCAAGAACAGCTCTAACCTGTCATGGTCTAGAATTTAAAATGTTATTATTATTTTTTTTCTAATTTTAAGGGATGGGCTCTGATGATAATAATGTTCTATAATGATGATGATGATCAATTCTGTAACAACTGATGAAGTGAAGCGATATCGTCGCAAAAACAGTTATGGGTCAGAACCGCTCTAATTCTTGACCAAGCTGTTCTAAAAAGCAGTCATGGACAAGGACAGCTCTGATTCGTAACCAGAGCTGTTCTAAAAAAGTTTGATACAGTATACACACATGTGGAATAAATTCAATTTCAAAAATTGTGGCTCAAAGAGGATGAAAAATTACAACCTGTGCGCTAAACGGCTCTATAAATGTATGGATGTTTTCTCCTACCAATTAATTTTAATATATTATAATAAAATTCTTTGACACCAATTTTGATGCACACCTTTTGGTCGATCAGATGTGCTCAAGGCCTAAAATCAAAAAGAAAGTTTTTAAAATTTGAAGGTCAAAATGACCAAAATGTTAAAGCCAAATCCATCTTAGGATTATTCCAGGAAGATACGTTTTTATGAGTTTTACAATTTTGTAATAATAACTTTTAAGTATCAATTTTGGGCTAGTATCGAAATATTAGCATCTGAGCTGGGATACACTTAGTAACTTGCTGTCCATCAGCAGCGGCATCGACCCAGTGGTAAAAAGGAAATTCTTTGATACCAATTTTAGTACACAAGATGTGCACATTTTGTCGATTTACGACTCATCAGTTGTGTTCAAAGCATAAGCTGATGAAAACCATTACAACACAGAAATTTGAAGAACAAATTCTAAAATGCCAAAATTACCAAAAGGGGTAAGACCAAACCTAACTTAGAACAGAGCTTTGCACGAGAGAGATAATCCTAAGTTGTGTATGCTGTACAGTGTATCTTGAAATTTGCTTAAGGTCTGCGAAACACAATTACGAAATTGAAATTTGACCTTGCCTTTTCAAGGTATCTGGAGCATAATAGATCATAACCGTAAATTCTACTTCTTTTTTTACGGAAAATGAATAATAAATCAAATCTTAAAAACAACAATTGCGTAGATATATCTTTCCTAAGTTGAAGCCCATTTTGTTGTTTGTAGGCAGCCTCCGTGAAGTTGATAAGTTATGTATATTGAGTTTCCAAAGTTTGCCTATAATTACCGAGCTTAATAGCTTCTATGGAACATTCGGAACATCTGGAAGAATCACGTGGTAATTTATGGTTCGGATATCATTGATTGAAATAACCAAATTGTGGTAAAACAGTTAGCTTTAAATATTGGTATATTTCAAAGGAAATAGTTGGGTATGCTTGCATTTAAAAAATGTGGGCTTTTAACCGCGGAAATTAAATTCCACAATCCAGAGTCCTTTTATTTAATTGACGCTCTATTACGGCGCGTGGATAGCAATTTTAGGTCAAAATGAGTCAAATAAAATCCTCAATCAATATCTGTTCAAATACGTCATAATAGCACGCATTAGGTCTTATATGTTAAGTTGTTTTACTTACTTAAATTTTGATAACATTTGCTGCATTTTTGTAAGAATTTGCGCTGTGAAATTATTACACATGAAAATTCGAATATAGCCTCTTAATCATGACGCTTCTTTTCTGAAGTTTTCTTTTATAGTTGGAGTTCCCATATTAATACATCGACAAAGGCTAAGAGCTGTCGAGAAAATTCCCTTCCACTGTTTCGATATAGCAGTCAAAACGCATAACAGAGCTTACTTCTGTGTTCAATTGGTTAATCTTAAATTTCGTGGAAGTCGAACAATCTTTCGTTTTTCCCATATTATAGTAGTTCATTGTTGGGATAATCTTTTAAACTATTATTTCGGATTTTCTTTGGTTATATATTAAAATGTCAGAATAACATAGCGTCTTAATAATCTCAGACTTGAACGATGTCTGTATTTTCATGTTATTTCTGGATAAACCTTTCTCAGGAAAGATAAAGATAGCATGCTGAACAGTACGTCTGTGAAGTATGATGATGAAATGATCCAACCTTGAATCCCTATATTTGGTGTGATTGATATGATCTAACTCAAATGTCTAGTCATGTTAGTAATAAATAGTGCGTGTTTGCAATATTTAGCAGCTTGTGTTGCATCATAGACTAACTGCTGATATATAAATCAATCTTTTACATACAAAATTATAATTTCGCGGTAATGCAGTAATCTTACCTGGAGTAGTATATATTATCAAAGAAGTAATTATCAGTCCGAAAAACATTTTTGTGATAACTGTTTCTAAAGTTATGTTTAATTTATTTAACGGAAGAAGGAAAAAATTCCTTGAAAGTACTTGTATCTTAGTCAAACTAGTCTCTCGTGATATGGGTAATGTTAGGAAGTACTCGAAATATTGTAACTAATAAAATGGTCATTTATTTACAACGTTTACTGTGTAAAGGAAAATCAGATTTTTCACAAATGAAATGAAAAGTAATATTTAGCTCTAGGAAGTGAAGAAACAAAGCCGAAACCAACGGCTTTACTATACAAGCATCGACGAGTAGTCCCATAAAAACATAATCATTTTTATTTTCATCTGAACATGTCAATGTATTAAACCGAAGAACTCATCTTGAAATTTTTATATCTAAAATCTACGAAGAGTGATCAAACAAAACATTACTTCACAAATGCGTTTACCACGGCTAAGTGTTTGTAATTAGCTAGATTATCGCGAGTATACTGAAAATTGTTTTCATTTTATTATTTGTGCCTTCCGCACTTTTCGAAACATGTGAATAGTTTTTTTCGGACTAAGCATAACTTTAATGGCTAGAAAATATTTCTCAAGTGTATCAGTCGTTTTATATGGCCTGAATTACGATGATATGCACGCTATCTGGGACTCCATAAGTTTAGAAAATACTTTTTTTTTATAAATGTACTTATGATATTAGTTTTCTTTTACTTTTGAAAATTTGACTGTTACATGTTTACTTTCCGCAAGTACCTTACGATTACAAGATGAAAGGTACGTTTGTAAAATGAAATGATGATCCTTTGAGTCTCTGTATCTTGTGTGATATGACTACATGTACGCGTACTTCAATCTCCAGTAATAGTGCATGTTTACAATACATAAAGTGTGTTGAATTATAGACAAGGTGCTGATACATAAATCAATATTTTTTCTTGCAATATTACAATTTCGCTGTAATGCAGTAATCTTACCCGGAGTAGTATATATTATTTTATCGTCTTCTTATAGAAAATAAAGGTACAATTTTAAATTAAACATGAGTCAGTTAATATTTTATCATAAACAGAAAAATATTAAGTGACAATATTTTGACTAAATGACCAATGTTGAAGTATGTGATAAAAATATCATAACATATCATTATTCATATTAGACCCATTATCAGCCTATGGTCAAAGTCATCACTCGAGCCTGGCGGCTTTCCGGCTGCTATCTTGACCTAGGGTTGATAATAGGTGTGATATGAAAAATGCCATGTTATAATTTATATATAACGGTAATTAAAATTTCAAAAAAAACATATTTGTACTAACAATTTAGAAAATGTGTAATTCATTTAACGGGCAAAGAGAATATTCATTGAAAGCACTAGTTAAACTAGTTAGACTTAATTAAACTAACCCTTCGTGACAGGCAGATTGGTACATGTTTTTAGGAAACACTTGAAATATTGTAAGTAGCATGAGTCAATCTTCCTGGCATACAGTGTTAGATTTGTTCACAACTGATTTATGGTTACGCGTATAGTCACATAACAAATACTCCTTTGTATTTCATCATTAAATCATCTGAACATTTCAATGTAGTAAACAAAATACTAGTAACTAATGTTGAAATTCGAATACCTAAAATCTAAAACGAGTGGTCGACCAACACATTAATTCAGGAATGTGTGTATCACTGCTGAGTATTTGTACCAACTTAGACTATCTCGTCTATTCTGACACGTAACAGTACACGTCAAATGTGTATTACTCCTACCTTATCCAATGTATTTAATGAATGCGGTTTGGTTGACTGGGATCTTATTTCATAACTTTTTCCAATTTTTCTGTCAAAATGTATTGACGAATCTTACAGTATATCCACAAAAAATTACGTTTTCTAAGTTCATAAAAAATACAGATTGGGGAAGCCCAAAACAGAAAGTATTTTGTTTATGTTTATATTGTATAGATAAAATATTCGGTGTAACTAACACTGCTTGTCCTGACATTATATTTAAATAGATGAAAGGGGGTTGTTTGAATATTTGGATCAAAATTTTACCTCCAAATTATGAAGAATAAAGAAAAAACGGGTCTGTGAAAAATATGCATATAGATATTGATTCATTGTCATTAACAAATAGATTGTAAATTCCTGTTCCAAAACAACTATAAAGATAACATATATCATAGTCCTACTGAGAAAAAGAGTGTAACCTGATTTTTCAAAATAAGTTTTGATTGCGTTGCATGTCCATTTTTTATAACAACAGAATTCATGTAAAAAACATGTGAGGTTTCATATTTAAAAAAGAAATCTATATTTTCCATATGACATACTGATATTTCATTCCAAGTAAGGCATATACGAAAACAAAGTTAACATTTCTTTGGGGAATAGAATGGATGACTTACGAAAAATATGTCTGTTAATGGTTATCTTGATCAGTGTAGCCGGTGTCAATAATTGGTCTGGGTAAGATATAAAGATATACAATTTCAGGTTAATGTTAACAGAGAACAATAAATTAACTGATTTTGGTGTATAAAATATTTACGAAGTACAAACAAAAAATTCTCCCTAACCGCCAATAAATATTGGCCCAGTGATCTTAGTTTCACACTTTTATAGTTGCCACTAGTATATGTGTTTGCAAGGCTAGTTTTGTATTGTGAAATTTCTTTTCTTAAATTATTCTTCTTTAAAACATTGCGTTTCTCTTATATATTATATATTATTGTTCTTGAGTCTGGATCCTTATTTTTAGTTTTTTCCCTCAACATTCTGTGTGGTGGTTTTAAGCAAGTCGTTGGTCATATATCATTATGTGTGTAAGAAACATATATGTAACAGAGTCGTAGTTTTGAACAGTATAGCCGGGTGTTAACTTGTTCATCCGTTTCTAAAATATAATATTCAAGGGATTCCCAATTGGTAATAACGGTTATCACTGCGAAATACACAGATAAAGTGTCATAAAATGTAAAAATCATGTCACAAGCTGAAAGTATTTTTTAGTACTGTTATGAATGTATAGGCGCGCAACTATTAATTATTTAAAAATTACATATAAATATACATATATACACGGATACATGCACCAGCTATTTGATTGATCAATTATAAACATAAGCCGGGTGTCAGACTCAACCAATTTACCAAAATGATATAAAGTAAGGACGCAAGGGGAAAATCTGCAGTTTTCTACCTTGACTGACATATGACTGACACGTTTAATATGGATCTTGAAATTAACAGGAAGTATTCAACGTATTGAACAGCCTAAAACGACTTAAATATTTGTTTTATAGCTAATGTCAAGTATGTACATAAAGTACCTATTAACTTGATTTAAACTTTGGAATTCGTTAGGTTTACATTAGGCGTTATAAACGAGTAAATAGTACTTAGTAATTGTTTTATTACATACATAGTGTTTCTCAAATCCTTGTTTGCATCTACAGCTTCATATTTTTTGGTAGATAATTAGTCGATTTTTGTTTTCAAAAAATTTAACGGCAAGTATATTGAATAAATTTCAATCAAATATTTACGCGAACGTCGAGAGAATATTTTGCTTGCTTTTGTTAAAACAAAGACATCCCAAAGAAAGATATTAACGAAAGGAATTATATGTACATCAAAACATTATTACCACCACCATTAGATCTGTTTAAAATACAACAAAGTTTCTTTTCTAATAAATATATATCTTTTTTTCAACTATTTTTTCATATGTACCACAATAAATCTAAATTTTCATTTATCTTGAATTATTTCATTTGAAAATATAAAATTTATTTTCAATTATGTATTTTTTATTTCATATATATAAACAAAAAAAAAAACAAAAAAAATCAGAACGCGCGAGCTGCTTTGCAGTCCTACAATATGGATAAAACATGACTTTCTTTTGTACATTATAGAAAAATAGGGCTTCCGGTTATATGAAACGGAAAAACATTTTGTTGTCATGCGTTAGAATTTACATATCTCATTGGATTAAAGTTAAAGCTGTATAATAAAAAGGACAAATATACTTAAGGAGCAATCAATAAAACGTAATCCATTGGACAGACAAACCCGGGAAGACAAACGAACAACCACAAGCGCAACAAATAAACACAGAAAACTAAAGACAATGAACAACACGAACTCCTATAAAAACCAGGAGTGAACCCAGGTGCTCCGGAAGGGTAAGCAGTTCCTGCTCCGTATACGGCACCCGTCGTGAAGTTCAACAAAGTCAATCAAAGTCAAAATATAGTATTTTTAAATGGGTGTTTTGATATTTATCCTGTATTATGTCCAAGTACAGTCGTTTTAGGTCGAGTATAGCTGTATTTTAAGCTATCAGGTTTTAGTTAAACAGTTTGATACACTCAAAATCAACTATTTTATTTTGCTTTACATTATAAGATACAAAAAGAAATTTTTAAGCTCTAAATTTTGTATAATTTTACAAATCGAAATGAGTTATGGAAATGAACAACAAACTAAACAAATAAAATGTCATGTAAACTTCAAATCTAAATGCAATATTCTTTTCTTTTTTGTAATAAGACGTTTTCCACAGAGACAAACGTGAACATCAGAAGCCACTAGAAAATTAACTTAATGAATAAACTAATGCATGTAATATGTTTATACATGTAATTATATGAAATTGAAATGTGCAGAGGATGCATTTTAATATGTCCTCTTTGTTTTTTCTTTGTCATATATTTTTATAGGTTTTGTTTGATGAAGTATAATTTCTGTATATGGGGTGTTATAATGAGCACGTTAGAATTTATCACCACCTGATCAGACTGATATTATTATTAAATATCTTTTTTTCAATTGTATTATAATTTTATAATAATCTATTAAAGTGAAAACAACCAAATGAGGATATCTGTATTATTTCTCCACAGTCTTGAAATTGATACTTTAAATTTGTTCTGATAAAGTTGTTGAATTCATAAGAATTAAAGACTTTTTTTCCTTCGCGCAAAAGTCCTATAAATATAAGCTTTTGGCTTAACTTTCTTGAATGTTTTGGATTCGATTTACCTTTACAAAGTCATGGGTCTGTGACATGGCTTTCTTTCTGTATTCTAAATCTTAAACACCGGTAACCATGCATGGTTTGATGGATACAGTTTATACAATATGGATATCAATAAAGTTTACTGCTACAGCAAAAAGATTGCTTCTGCTATTTATCTAAAGTTACAGAGTATCACTATAGCTCATTTGCTAGTGTTTCGATACCGGCGTTGAAACGATTTATGCCAGGTAGTGTTGTTCTTGTAAAACACTTTGATTGAAATATGTATTTTCGTCAAACAGTGCTCTGTCGATAAATAATTTGTACTTTAAGATTTAAGGTAACTGTATTTTAATTTTCTCTACAGCACCATAGCATGTTTTTTCTGGTCTTTGTGTACTTGATTAAGTGAATCATCATTGAAATTGAATCACAATATGTGTACTTATTGTTTATAACCATTGTGAGACTCTTATGTTTTATGATTAGCTGAGTTTGGATACCTGTTTATTTTAATTGTTTTGATTTTTGATGGTTGTGCTTATTAATTCATCATTATATCTTTAACCGGTTTTCCAATATTTTGATCTCGAGCACTGCTGATTATCAGTCAACGAAATGGCCATAAAATGCATCAAATTTATTTCGGTATTTTGTGATACGTTTTATTTACATATACCTTGCTATCATTACTTCATCAAAGACAGTTGACTTTACTTGGAAGTTACGATCTAGATCAGATTGATTCAATTCTTCTCCTAACTATGTTTTACTTAGTTTTGGCTCTCCAAAGTTTTAGACAAGAGCATACCTGATAAAGGTTCAAGCAGAAATACACATTGTACAGAAGTTTCTGTTATTACTGTTGAGGCGATAACGTTGTGGGTTGGATGGAAAGTCTCCGATGGCATCCTCGTCTCAGTGGTCATTGCTTCTGCAGTTATTAGATACGTTTACATTGGTTGATAATTTAAATTGCTATCTTTTGAGATTCTTTTAAAAGTATGAATTTTAATAACTCATTGGACAAAATCTTTACCTAGATTTTGGTCGCTCTGTTTACGTCGATTTGATTCTTTTGCTTGCAATATTTTGGTTTTTTTTTTTTGGCTTTGAAAAGTTTTGACCACGAACGTATCTGATGAGATAATATTTTTTTAAGAACACAAGTTACATGAAAATCATTCACTTAAATTCTTTTTTTCATCAATTTAGATCGTTAAATAATATGAAACTCGAAAATATAAGAATACAAACAGTCTTGTATTTTGTAGACATTGAGCAAAAACAGTTTCCCGATACCTATTATGGCTTATTTTTTTATCGTTTTGTATTTAGCGTAAAATGAGGATTTCACAATTTCTCCATTGCCAAGACCGATTTCTTCGTGAAAGCTTCTTGCACATTAGTACTATATGAACCTTTAATTTGTAAACTGACAATAAATTGATATAATTTTTTGAAGAATGAAAATTAATTATCAGAAAATTACTCTATCTCGGATTTCGCGTTTGTGATTTGGTAAACAATGTGATTACAATAAAAACATGGTTTTAATTCGTCATCGTCAACAGTAATGGCCAATGTAATCAATCAATTGGTAGTAGGATCACAATAAGTGATTACGAGAAATATTACCAACGGATTTTTCGCGTATAATTTCAATTCTTTCTACAAACGTTGTTTAGATTTTAATATTCCGGAAAAGGTAACAATTGTTTTCTTTGACAAATAACAGTTCCTGATAATTGAACGTGTAACGCACCAAAAAATATTGTATAATTTGCAAAAGGTGTGCGAGAAACATGCGCATTTTGTGCCTGTGTTGCGCGTGTGGTTAGAATGTGGATGAAAATCGCGTAACATGTGTAAGAATTCACTGGTCAACACAAATTATTGTGACATTTTAGGGTGAATGGAATATATGAAATGAAATTTTCCTAAATTTAATGATTATATATCTGGGAGACTTCATGTAAAAATTAAACTTATTTGTGTCCTCAATTAAATGATCAAATATCTTGCAAACAACATTTACAAATTAAACGTATATGTGAGCTTACACTTGAATGTGAAAAAATATCTTAAGTTAGTCTTAAAATATGGTGAAATAAACTATCTTTATTTTTTTTTATGACAAATGCCATGTTAAAATTTATGGATTCATATTACATATCTGACATTAGCAGGTGTTTGTGATTTTTTATTCATATTATTATGTCATCCTGATTCTCCCACTTATAATCCCTTATATAAATATACTAATTAAGGAATGTTGCGATATTACTTATAGTTTATTTCTGATAAAGATTACCTCTAATACCAAATAATCATAAGTCTTCAAGTGTTTAATCTTTTTAAATTAAATGAAAATTGTGCTATTTGATAGATGGATTTTCACTTTTTGTGTCATGTTTTTAACAATTTGAAATTACAAATAAGAAATTTATGGCACACAAACTCATACATAGGTAAAAAACAGTATATCTAAATATGGAAGTATTTACAAGTTCATCCACTAGAGTTGTACAGAACATGTTATGCTAGGACAGGTTGGTTTTAGGAGTTTATTAGAAGTGTGCAGTACCTACATGTATCACATGTAAAAAACTTTGTAATTTTTAAATTTTTGTCATGTATGTCACTTGATGTGTATTGTCTTTATTTATCATTGTTTTATCAGTTTATGATGACTCTTATTGCTAATAAAATGAAAGAAATAAAGAATTTTCTTACTTTCTTTCTTTCTTAATTACAAAAAAGCATTATCAACTCAAATGAAAAAAAAAAAAAACGTAGAACAACAAAAATTCAGAAAACTCCGATTTTTTGAAGAACTCAAATGATTATAACTCGCCCATTATATAGGTAATTACAAAATATGAAATATAGTAGACAGCTGAATTTCTCACCAAACAGGTATTTAATGTAATTTTAGTCGTTTGAATCGAAAATATTATAGTATTGCATGGTCAATGATTTCTTTGAACTTTTTGTTTATGTTATAATTTCATAATGGGGTTAATTAAAAGTATGATAATCAATATTTAAAATTTAGTATGTACCCAAGTTATGATGTCTTTTGTTCTAAAGAAACCATCAAATTTTTTGGGCATAATGTTTGTTTTGCTGTCTTCGTTATTATTATCATATCAATTTTGGTTAATATACTATAGTTAATTAGGTAAAAATAATATAAAATGGTTTTATTGATTGTTGATCAAAAACGTAATTTCATCGTTTTGTCATTAAGGTTTAATAAAATGAACTAGGGGTCAACTAGTTCCTTCTTAGTTTTATACATGAGTAATATTTGTCCGTTGATAATCTAAGTTAGATTTTAGCTAGACTGGATAGATGGAATTTTTAAAACTTTGAACAACTTCACAATGTTTTTATGATACATTTTCATATGCACTATATGCTTATATTTTCTTCAATTTAAAATTATTTACGTGTATGCTTGTATATTGTTTTGCAGATCAAGATATATATTTCGTATGCCGTAAACAATATTAATTGTGTCTGCGTTGTTAAATAACAGTAATGTTTTAAAAAGGTCTTTGCAAAGTTTTTATCAATTTGTCATATGATCATAAAGAGGGTCAGCTGCTTGACTGTTTCCTTCATGCGATTTTGATGGTCTATGTGACGAATGTTGATAAACAGGTTCACCGGTAACTATTTCTTGTACGGTGGCCATAGTATCATAAAGGCCTCCACCAGTTGAATGAGGTAAAGAAGGTCTGCTGGTATTTGTATGGTCATACGTATTCTCCTCTGATGTGTTTACATTCTCATCTGTATCTCTCAGATCCTCACTGCCAGATGTTATGCCACGTTTATTTTGTACCACTGCATACTCGACTGGTAGGGTTTGAGTCTTTAAATCGCTTCTTTGAAAATATCTGCTGATAAAATATTATGAACTTTGATTTAAAGCACTTCTCCAAATATATATAACATCAGTAAGCTACTTCATATTATTACAATTTTTAGATTAAATTTTTAGATTAAATTTAAATTGATACCACTAGTTATAAAGAATCTGCAATACCAGTTTTTTATGTTCAACTTTCAACAAGTCTCATCATTTTTAGAATTCTAAAAATCTACCAATACTTTATAGAGCAGAAACCGAGTACATAGGTATGTGATTTTTTGGTCTTTAACGAACGGAAGACTAAATAAATTGTTTTTACCTTTGTTAGGTTGGTTTTGCCTGACAATTGATGGCAAATACGTAAAAACCAAAATGTCCGGTCTATAAACAAATAAGTTGTATATTTCCCGACAATTTATAAATATTGTTTTTATAATAATAATTGTTACTTTTTATTGAGAAGGCGATTTTTGGAGCGTAATTTAGGGATAACATGACGTCATACACACTGAATGCTATCTAGAACACGATAAATCTTTCATTGCAAGTAAAGACGTGGAAAATTATGTTATGCTACGTCAGGAATATAAAAAAAAGTTCGGCACGCTTTATTATGATAATAACTAGGCCGTTTATATGATAAAAATGTTAACTTAACTGTACGCATTACTACCACATGGCTGTGTAGTGTTATTCACAAGACCAAGTGTTAAGTTTATTAAATGTATAAAGGAAATAATATTTTGAAAATAAACAACCTTTTCCTCAGTGCTATAATTATCCCAGTCAGTAAAAGTACAGCAAAGCAGCCTCCTACTGCTCCAATTACAATCAGTAAATCAGATCCTGTACAAAAGAAGATATATATTATATAGAATCTCGAGGGTGGAGAAATTCTATAACTCACGAGTAGCTTTTAACACGAATCTGTTTCTCCTATGATTTTCAACAGAAACCTCAAGAGAATGCCGATGCTATGCAGTATGTTTACATGAACGCCATTTTGGAACTTATCTAGTTTATCTTTCCAATAAACTTTAAAAAAGACGACGGGAATTCCCATGCAGAGTTTAATCACCGGAAAGTGGTTAAAAGTATTATGTAGTTTTATACCACCGATCAAACACGTTAAGAATAGGAGAAATACATGCACTGTATTATACTATTATGTTATATATATATCTTGCTTGTTTTTTAAATACTTTGAAAGCAACCTACTTCAGATAGTTTTAGGGTTAAAACCTTTATTTTCAATGAATATTGCTTTATTTCCTGTTTTGCTTCTTGCTTAAATTTTTCAAACCAAACACGTTTAATACAGCAACAGTAAACAACAAGAAGCTATAAGAGCACACTTTGGCCATGCTTTCTAAATTATGTACCATCCAACCAATCTATACTTTTGTAAATAACAGTTACCTTGTTCGTTAAAACACTGTATTGGTTTTTATTGTGTGTTTATAAACCAGTCGGCTAGAACAGGTTAGAGGAGGTTTGGGTACCCATTAAACCAGTTTAACACCACCGAATCCCAGCGTGTGTATCAAGTTTTTTCTATGTTTTTTTGTTTTGTTTAAGTTATTTTTTGACTGATTGTCTGTTGATTGGATGACCTTTCCCTGTTACCCAATTTGTTGATTATTATAGCCTTAATGCATGATTTTTACCGATTAAAATATACCTTCATCAATCGTGGAGTTTGGTGTTATGCTTTGTTTTTCATGAATAACCTCTGTTGTTTGGTCGTTCTGTGCTAAAAGTGCAATATTTTAAATATTTTTGTATGCTTAGTTTCATTAAAAATACATAAACTGTCAAATGTTTATAAAACACAAATAAAGAGCATGGCAGTAGAAAAGGTTCTGAAAATATGCCTGACTGTATAATTGATTATTTCTGTCATCATTTCGTGTATATTATATACAATAATATATAAAGTTTACTACTACTTCTAGGTTATATCTAGTTTTACAAGGCTTTCTTCAATTGGAATATATTTTTTATTATACTGTTTTATTTGGTAAATTATATGCATTTTTACAGGGTTTTACATGTAGGTTTTTTACACATTGAACGCATCGTTTGAAACAATTATTCATGGAGACATGTGGTTTGAAAGTGCATTGCATTACACCATTCTGAGATATTTCTTAACAAAAAACACATTTTATTTATGCTGGTTGTAGTCCTTTCGAGATTTCACCCAACACGTGTGGTTAGACAGTTATTCTGTTACCAATAATATTAAGATTATAAATAAACTTTGAAGAGACCAGTGAAAGATAAAAACAAAGAAATTGCATAAACTTACCTACTTATATGATTGCTTAAACGAGTACACGTGAAAACCTTATATATTTAATATGGGGCAATGGTCGTCTTGGTTGTTTTTAATACATGGTTTCCGCTTGAGTTATTTCTCTTTTATATAGTTTATTACTACAAAGATAGCGGACGACATCCAGTACATTAAAGGGAATTTATATGCTGTGGATTCATTACTTACTTACCAGGTGTGAAATATGTATTGACAAAATTGCAATCACTTGTCACCAAATTCCTCGGGGCATATACATTCATATCTTTAATCCGATTACTTTCAACAATGTTTGTTTTATTATCCTTTTACAAGATGTTTTACAGTAATTTATCAGAACGTCTGTATTGTTTAGGCCTACTTAAGATTAATATTTAATACTTAAGATTAACGCCTGCAAATGGCGTCTACGTTTCTCAGCTTATCCGATTTTCAAGGGCATGCGTGAGTTACCATGACTTTCGACAAAGAGGATTACTGCTGTCACAAAAGCTTCTTAACCAGGGTTTTATCAAGGAAAAGTTGATGTCATCACTTAGGAAATTTTACGGTCGTCATCACGAATTGATTGACCTTTACAGTGTTCCAATATCTAACATGATGTTGGACCTGTTCCCACTGTCGTAACCTTTCATGTGCCTCCACCGATTTGTGACTTCCACCGGATTGTACTATGAAATTTCTTTTCTCAGTTTAAGTTTCACTGAAGGCTTGACATGCACATAAACGATATAGCAATGCTAATCATGATAATGAGCAACAAAAAGAATATGGAGTAAGGTAAGCATACATATAAATCCTAAATCATGTATTATTTGGTGTTGTATAGTGGTCATGCAGATACATTAAAGGGAATTTATATAATCCTTTTGAAGAGGCTTTAGCAAAGGATTATTATTGTATTAAGTAAATCTGTACATTTTACATTTCTAGCAGAGCAAACAAAACCAACAATGAATATTAAAGAAAAACAAAGCATATCCCCGAAACCAACGTCCAGCGAAGGTATTTATAACAATATATCTAATCTTCAAATTTGAATACCTACAATTCTGGAATAAGCTATTGAAAATATTGATATAACCAGTGTACAGGTATGGAAAAGTCACATATTGCTTGTGTTTTGTCATTAAGTTGTCAATGTTTGAATTTTGTTATTTAATATTACTTTTCTGCGGTCATTAAGTTGAGGATTTTTGAAATTCTTTAAGAATATACAATTCTGTCAATGTTCGAAAGTCGTTCATGAATATTACTTTTAATCGGTCATAAGTTTTAGATTTTGGAAAATATACAATTCTGAGGAAATAAGCAATATTTATGAAAGTTGGAAACATTTTGGTTCCAGTGTTACATGTAATCAAACGTAAATTGTCCATCTCTATGGTTTTCACTAAATAAATCTTTACTTTTAACACTTGTAGCTCAGCGGGAGCAAACAACGAGGAATATTAATGAAAACAAAAGCTTTACTCCGAAATCGACGTTCAGTGATGGTGTTCATATTATTTTAGTCGTGTCATTTTTGGCCCTTATATAAGCAATTTCAGCTTTTGTTCTTAAATATTCAAAGTATTTAAATGAGTTTCCGTAAGATAAAAATGTTGATATAGTCAGATTCGATATTGCCAATATTTACATATTACCTACTACATGCATAAACTCATCATAACAGTAAATTTTAAGTATCAATTTCTGGCTAGAAACTGGGCTGGGAATACCCTCGGGGACTTAGAGTCTAGCAGCAGTGGCATCGACTCAGTGGTTTAAATTAATGAATTTCAAATATACACAACTCAATGACCAAAGATCAGTAATACATAAATGTATCAATTAATGAACTTCAGCAAGCAATAGTAATATTTCACTTATGCCGAAAACTTAATGACTGAAAAAAAGATCGCCAACGTTTTGAACGAAAAACAGCAGTATTTTGCTTGTGTTGTACTCGTATGAACATGTAGGTTTTCAATCAATCTTTCCAAAATTGTAGTTGTCTCATTTAAATATAATCTGTAATATTAATACTATGAATACCTTCACTGAACGTTTGGGGTTGGGGTACTGCTTTTTTGTTCTGTAATATTCCTCCTTGAGCTACAAGTTTAACATGTAGATTTACTAAGTCATGGTAAAAAAGATGTATAGTTCAAAATCGGTTTCCAGTTGTACAGGAAGGACAGGTAAAGATATAGATAGAGTGAGTTAGTGTGCAACATCTTTAAGCCGGAATGACGGACAGAGGGACAACGGTATACCATAATAGTCCGTCTTTGACGGGCAAATAAAAAGACTGTATTGGACTCACCGGATCTCTGGACTGTTGCAGACCCTGTCTTTATACATAGAACGAAATTCTTTTCTGTACAGTTTGAAATTTTGTGTCGAATAATTCCCCGAGATGCTTTTGCAGTGACACAATATTGCCTGTTGTGATTTATTTTGGAGTTATCTGTGAAAAAAAAATTAAAAGTCTAATTAAGGGATTTGTCCACTGTGCAACTTGGATGCCATACTTCTTCCTGACATTTACTGAACCACTGTGGTAGCGTCCTTGCTTAGTGTGCGAAACGTTACGGGTTCGATGCCAGGTCTGGTCAAACAAAAGAGCACGTAGCAGCTGGAGGTACGAGCGAGGGCTGTTGGCTTCGAGTCATGATAAAGACGTGATTATGACATAATCAGGATAAAAAATAGCAATAATAAAGTCGAGAATACATCCCTGTGAGAAGAAGTCTGTAAAAAAGTTGTAATTATAAATACAAAAGAGACAAAAAATAAAAACAAAATAATAAAAAAAAAGAACTTAAAACATAAGGAACCAATAGAGAACTAGGTGAAGTAACCAGTTACTGCGTAAGATGTTCGCCTTTGCTAGCACACGCACCTTGTCACGTTCATTTAGAAATTTGTAGCATATATTTATCACGTTTTTTATCGTTTTTACCGTTTTTTACATGTATATGTAATATGAAAATTTATCAATTCAGTTTTATGTAACTAACATAAGATATTCCCGTTACAATTTAAAATAAACCAATGTCAATATTTCGTATTGATACTTGTATATCTTATATTTTTGTCATTCTCATTTGTAATCACTAATAATATAACTGAGAGTGTCTTGAAATAAAAAGCAAACAAACCTAGGGAAACTACGAACAAATAATTATTTAAATATCCCAAATTTGATGTACAAAACGTAAATATTTGGTCGTAAAAATCATTAGACTTCCCAGAAGTAAAGAAAGTGGCCAAAGCTCCAATTCTCACAAAAGTCTTTCTACATGTACACTATATTCAACAACAACGAGAGAGAGTAAGATAAAAAATTAAATACTGTTGAACTAAATACCAGAAATGGGGATATTTTGGTGTAGGAATATATGGCGGTTTTCAGTAAAAATATTGATGTTATTATTACGATTTGTTAAAAATTGGCAATTTGTGTCAGGACTATTTAATTTTAGCAATTTCAGCAAATAAAAAAAATAAATTAAAAAAATAATATAAAATGAAGATCAAATAAACTGTTATGAGGGTAACCTTTACAAACGATTCCATTTACAGTTTAGGTATATGTATGTCAACTAGTAATTAAAATGGACATAACTCTGAAAAGATAAATACAAAATTCGAATTTGATCTGTCAAATTTCTAATGACCTGGTGAAAACAAGCTTATTGAACAAAATCTTTTTTCTCTTTTTTATATTAATAAGGGACATAAATCAGAACAAAAAAGTGAGATTTACATTGTCTAACTTGACCTGTACTGAAGGGTTCCAGGCAATATTTAAAATTTCAGATGATCAATGTGAAACATTACTCAAGTCAATAAACAGATACCTCAATTTTGAGTTTGGATATTTCCCATATTAAAGGGGCGTAACTCAGAAAAGAGAAAAGCTAAGTATGTCAAATTAGACTTTCAACTGTGTCAATCGTCGCGTACAATATTTCCGAATTAAAAATGATTTTATTAAGAAAAATAAAATGTTATTGAACAAAAATCAATTTCGTGACGTAAATTGTAAAGCCCCCGAGATCACAAAATGGTAAGCAATATGAAGAAAGGGGATAAAAATTAGAATTAGATGATATATAAATGCAAAGAGATATAGTATAACTAACATGACTAATCGCTGAATTCAAATTCCAGATATAAACAACGCGTGACCGATTTACGCAGTATATTACGAGGTATTTCCAGCTGAAGTTCTGTCACAAGTTGTTTATTTCTGGTATTTCAATTCAGTGATTAGTTATACTTTTTATTACATTGTACATAATCTAGCATTTAAGCAGAAATAAATTGAAATTGAACGGATTATGTCTTTTATATCTTTCCGTGGCAATTGTGACGTCCTTCATAGGGTGAAAGAACGGCTTTCTTTTTCCAAGTGCATGATTACCAGATTTTCATTCACTCGGATACTACGGAAAAGCACCAATTACAGTTTAATAATATTTTTGTTCCTTTGCAATAATCACTAATTTACCCTAATTTACTACAGGTTTTACACAGCAAAACGCTGCAGCTATGTTTTGATTAACTAAAGAAAGTGAATTTACTTCAACAGCAACGTGAAGCATTACTGATTATCTACTGATGCAAAAATAATGAAACATTATTTATTGCGTATTTTGTTTTACTTCATATATATTCTTTATGCAGACCACACAATGTACATGAGGATTACTGGTCAATAGATCATAAATTTCACGCTCATTTATATATATAGTTTTCATTCCTATTTACAAGAAATAAAAGATAAGCATATGTCATGTTACAAGGGAAAATTGACAGATTTTGTAATCACTGACATCAAACTATATTTTTATAACTGCTATACAATATATGTATATGTATAAGTATCAAAACGTATTACTTCTATCGCAATAAATTATAACGATTAGTCACCATCGTCATGTTTATACCCGCATTTTCGAATGAAAGTTCGGGTATATTGTCGTTGCGGTCGTCCGTCCGTCCGTCACATTTTCTTGTGACGCTAATTCCTCCTTCACTTTTGAATTTTTACCAATTGTTTTGTGCCATAGTATTGCTTAATAACTGTAGAAGCGCAATAAGGTTTTGGAATATAAAATTTTTAAAAGAAGGCCTGGGAGGGACCAAAAAGGGCCAAATTCTATAAAAAGCCTTGTGACGTGAACTCCTCTTTCAATTTTGAAATTAAACCATTTTTATTGCTGCCATATAATTGCGTACAAACTGTAGATGCACATTAAGGTTTTGGAATTTCAATTTTTTTTTAAGGGGGATGGGAGGGACCAAAAAGGGCCAAAACAGAAAAAGACCATAATTACTAAAATTTTATCTAAAGAAAAAAAAATTGAAGAAATTTGTGAATTTCAGTTTAAGGAACTATAGGTCACTAAAAGAGTCCAAATAGTTAAATTATAATAAAAGTTGGTTGTGATATTTTTGTGAAAAGGTTATTTGTTACAGATGCAAACTGTAATGCAATGAAACTGAAAATGTTAAGAATGTTTTTTTTTTTACAAATAAATGGGATGCGGATATAGCTGTCGTCCCGACAGCCCCTACCTCTAGTTTTTGTAATATCATTCATATTAGGAAACCACTATCGAGGTTGTTACGGAAGGCTAAGGAAAACATGGAAAAGGTACGCTTAACTTTGATTCGAGACATTGTTATAATTAATGAGTAAGGGTTGACGACTTTAAAATTTCTGAAGTTAAAAATCCAAGAGCATTATGCAGTGTTATGCATGCATTCATTTTTTACATATAGGATACTTTAGAGATGAGTATACGTACCTTGTTTTATGATAAGTGATTGTCTGAAATTTGAAACCCAATAGTTTCCTTTTGTGAATCTCGAAGAAAGGTATGTTGTATTTATTGTATTAAAATCAGCAACTTTTCCGTAACGGCTGCAGTAAGAGGAAATATTTTCCCTTTCCATTTCTATTGGCGAAAATATTATTTCTACAAGTCAAAATAAAACAATGGTTTTTAGAGCACGGCTATAAGTAGATGGTAAGTATTAGAGATATATATCGCGAGCATAAAACCTTTCGTGATGCATGTATATCAATCTGGCGGTTAATACGTACCGACTTTTTATTTACGTAGTAGAAAACACAGATACTATTAAAACCGAAACTGTTCCAATAAATGATAAAATAAATTCCGTGATACCAAATGTTTGTGCACAAGATGAGAAAATTTGGTCTATTAACGACTCGGATACCAGCAGAAATAAAAAATAATATACCAATCAATAAACGCCATTCAATCGACAGATCTTCAGAGAGAAAAAATAAAAATATTAATATCTTTATTGAAAATGCAAATTTATACGCTGAAGGGTTGACAGCATTATTTCTCCTATTCTTGGCATATTTTTTAACCACTTCCCAGTGATTAAATTTCTACGTGGGAATTACCGCCGTTTTTTCTACAGTTATTGGAACAATAAAGTAGAGAAGTCCCGAAATGACGTCTATGTAAACAAACTACATAGCAACGACATTTTCTTGAGGCGTTTGTCGAAAATCATAAGAGAAACAGATTCTCCTTCAATTTAATCGTGCGTTATGGCATTTCTCCATCCTCTATAGTTAAATTTTAGATTTTAACACGCTCGCTAAAGCTGGCGTATTGACAATCGAAAATTAAACTATAGAGGGTGGAGAAATTCCATAACTCACTCGTACCTGAAGGTGAATCTATATTTAAACATTGAAATAACGTAAATTAAAAGTTGAACAGAAATACATAAAAAAAATGTGTAAACAAATACACATATTATGTAGCTGTAGAGTCCACTTTCCCAGTACTTTGGACTTTTTTTTTAAATGGTGCAACAAACCGCATACGATCGTTAGAAGATAAAATAAGTTTTAGTTTTTCAAAAGGCGAATAATTATTTTTACTTGGTTGTATTTCAATGATTTTATTGAAGTTATCTTGCCTTAACATGTCATATTTCGGACAATTAAAGACGAAATGTTTTCATTCTCTAGTACAAACAGAAACACAGAAACAACAGGAAATTTTGACTTTGATATACCGGAATTTCGTTAAACCCTCAACCAGAAATCAATTATGTATAATACAGATTCATATACAGAATCTCCATACGACGACTTTTCTTTATTTTCATCCATCTGGTACACAATTAAAAACAGAGGTACATTTTAGTTTGTTAAATGGAAGAGAGGTATTACTTTAAAGACAAAATTCCTAAGTAGTACGTCAGTTCGTAATCAAAATTATAAGAATGAAAAAAAATTAAAAGAAACAATCACGAAGCAAAACACTTAAATATAAAAAGTAAATAAAAAAATTAATCCCCACAATAGCCCCCGAAAAGATGGATAAAGAAATGCGGTAAATGCATAAGCACCAAATGTACTGAACAAATAATAGAATATTAATATACATGTAAAGAAGCCAAATATTTTACCATTTAAATTTTGTATATGAACATTTCACGCTTAATCACATATTTTATTGAAATAACGCCGATTTTGTATATATAATAAAAGCATAATTTGGTGCATGTTATTTGCCCTCAGGGCAATAACATCATACGAGGGCATATGAAATGTTATCTGCCCTGGTATGATGTATCACCTGACCTCTCCTGAGCGCCACCGACGTCACTTCCGGTCAGCTGTAAATAATCGTCCGATCATTAATTATGGTAAATTAACCGTTCATAAATGTTCTAAGTAGTTTCAAATAGGGGCTTATAAAATCTATTTGTAGATCTCCGGGAAAACACAGGAGCTGAAATTGCATTCATTTGTTTGACTCTATACTCCAAGGAAAAGAAATAACACTGTTTAATAGCTGTGACATTGTGAATGTGAACCTGATATACAGGGATGTCAAAAACCTGACAAACTTGCTTGAAGACTGGAAAATCTAGTAAAATTATTTCTTGTTAGTGGCAAAATGTGCGATCAATATATTAAAACATGGTCTTTTTCATATTGCCCGTGTTATCAACCCTCGACTGATATGGTCCCTCGGAGCCGATATCAAAGTCTCGAGCTATTAACAAGGGCAATATGAAACTATTTATCCAAAACTGCGTAATAAGTAACAAGTTTTCATTCATATACATATTAAATAGACAATTGTGTATAAAGCCAAAACTATAACGTGTAACGTCTGTTTCACAGCTTAAAACCTTTTTTCCCTCTCATACAGAAAACTGAAAGAGGTTGGGCCAATAACGCTCAGAGTGACATTTTCTGACATTTTCTGAAAGTTGTTATTCTCTGTTAAATTTATGTTTATCTCATAGTAAAAATGGTTTCTGTTTGCGTCTTAATTTTATGTATTGATAAATCCAACATAAAACGTACAGTAAGCTCATAAAAACAAACGTTGAAAACGCATTTTTGTCATTTTTGGGATTTCTTCCGCAGCTTTTAAGTGGGAATTCCCAGACAAGCATCCCCAGAACCAAATACATATAACGTCATCCTGAAAGAATGCACTAGTGGTCAAATTTTATGTTTCTTGTTTTGGTTCTAAATATGTCTTTTAACGAAAATGGAACTTTTCTTTGAAAAATCAATTCAATACTTTAATTAAAATACATATAACTTTAAATTAACGACCAAAAGTATGGTCGTCATATCTCAGTCGGTACTGTTGTTGGTTATTAAATAACAATTAAACTGTCCGCGAGTTCGCATCTCGGAGGGGCTAATTTTTTGGTTTCATGCTAGGTTCGCATTTTTGTCATATTTTTTAAAACCGCAAAAGCTTTTTCTTAATTTTCCCTACCTACAATTTTTAATTATCACAAAATAAATTCAAGATTACCCCGTTCATTTGTGCAACTTCCTCCCCAATATTGCTGTGCTTACACGAGTAAATGGTAGGTTTTTTCATTTATAGCATCACTCATCTTATCATAATCATGTTCAGAAGCACAACTGAATAACGACGATGAAGCCATGTTGTTGTGGGTGTTGAAATCAATGCCTAAACAAAAAATTTCTCAGGCACAACTTGCAAACTTTAACTAAGCGCAGTGACAATATATGTGATGTATGCAAGAAGAAACTCTACTAATCTGTTAAGTCTGTCTAGTATTTTTTGACTCAACCTTTTCCAACCTGTTAAAACTTATGTTAAATATTAAAATGGATACCTGATTGTGATGATTATGACCTGACCATTATTGCAACGTCACGTTAATTAAAACATTAAAACTGTAGATTTCGACAACAGGATCCAAGTTTCAAAAGATTCCACCACATAATTATTTTAGTTTCCCTGGCGTACAAGTTTGTAGATATTTCGAAATGTCCTTGTCCATTTAATTATTCAATTCGTTTTGTTTAAAATATAATGCCAGAAACAGTTGCTGTAACACTGGTAATGATGCACGGCACTGTATCGCAAAAGCAATAGCTCAGTTATAATTTCATTAGTTTTTTCATCATCAAGTGGTAATAACCTAATACATGTATATATATTAGCTTGGCCTTGATTGATGGTAAGGCAAAAATAACAAGGTGTGACGCAATTTTCCATTTAAATATAGTATCAATACATTTAAAATTAAACCTACACAGGTTTAATATCACGTAAATTACAAAGGGTAAAGCGGATACTAATATTCTTACAGAGTTTAAAGAAAAGCACAAAGTATAATAAGAACTGTACAATGTATAAAACCACGTTCATAAATTCGAAATCCAAGAAATGTAATTTCAAAATCTTATATATGGTACCTCTAATATGTACTTTCACATGTTAGGGACAAACAATTTCATTATTACAAAATATTACTAAATTCCACCATTGAATACCATGTTGTAAGCTCTGGATGTTTGTAAAGTTATATACTTGTGGTTTTGTAATTTCTCTGTAACTTACTATTTCTCCCCTCAAATGTTACACAAGCAGCATATGCTTTTGCTGCCTGGCAATCTGTTGGTTGGTATGACGAAAATCTGTAGCCATTAATCATTATTGCTATTAAGCACTCCCCGGCTACTTTTATATTCAAGTTGTCTGAAAAATAAAAATAATATATACCTAAGATTACATGCTATTAAAAAAAAAAGAAATATGCAAGATAAATTGCACTGAACGTGTCATCACTGACAATATTAAACTTTATTTTAAAAGTAAATGACATATACTAGTAGTCCCTATTGTTATAAAACTTAATCTTTTTTTTTAGTATTTTCGATATATATGGGAAGATCTAAAAAGCGCGTACATTTTCTATCATGTAAGCTTTGTTTACACTCTTTCGATTTTAAAATTTCAAGTTATCTCAAATTCTAGATAAAAGTATTTCTCTACCTATTGCTCCAAATACATGAAGTCGTAATTAATTATTGTCTTTTCCAAAGCTTAACTGTCTCAAATATTTCACAGGACGGCTATTTCATTTTATGTATGTAATTCGTTTATTTTTTAGTAAGGTATGACGGCACAACAAACAATTGTGACGTTGCTGAAAATGTACAAGTTTTGTTCCCGATATTATTAGCCATGTTGAGTTTTTGGTAAAACCAAATTATAATTTGAAATGAAGAGAATTGTAATTATCTTTGGAGTTTATCATCTAGAAAGCAGTTGTTGATAAATGTAGTTTAGCACTTTTTGAAAAATGTTTTTCTATATTTTATAAATAATGTTTTAATGTGATGAACTGTTTTAAATCTGGCATTACAGTAGTGGAAATTTTATAATCGAAGCGGATTTGAATTGTTGATTGATGCGAAACAGCTGTCCGACCTAAGGGATATATTTAAAGAGCAAACATGTTTTCTGATGATTTTTATATGTATCTTATTAGGCTTATTTTTTATCTGAATGTGTTCCAGTGGCACCTTGGGAGTTGGAAGCATCTCGGATCGACTTTTATCTTGTTGTTAAATAGTTCTTAACTTTCCTTGAAATATCGAATAAGGGGATGTGTGGAGGTTAATGTGGATGATTTAACCCCGCCGGTGTTTATACGTCTTTCCCAAGGCCTCGGTTACTTTTTTAGTTTATTTACTTTTTGATTCTCTGGCTTGAATTTGTATGGCCGGAAATAACAATTGGGACCATTCAGGACTTGCGGCATAGTGTGGTTATTTACGTTTGAACACCATATTGTAAAATTTCAATATTTGTTTAATTATATAATTGTTGTTAAATGTATGTGCTATATTTGTAACTTTATCCCATATCCATTTTGTCTCAAATAGTATAAAAGAAATGTCAAAGGTATGCTTGAGAAATATACGCCTAACAAATCGTATCTCGACTTAGTACACAGATAAAAATGCATATAAAATTATTTAAAATTATCTGACATTAGACTAAAGTAAATGAGGAACTTAACCCAGTAAACAACAAAATGGATAATAGGAAAGGTCAACAATGACACACCAATTAATTAACGTTATCCAAAATTATATCTGAATTAGCGATAATAAACATGTTACCTTGTACGAGTTGCCCATTGCTTATTTAAAATATTTGCGTGTTTATGAAGCCAAAAAGGAAGGTCATATTAGAGATTAAATTTATCCAAGATGCTTATAAACACAGAAAAATAAGAATTCATCAACACATCGTTAGAAAATTGTTACATCAAAATACAAAACCTTCCATAATGACTGAGATCAAAATTAGCAGGAAATTAAACCGTAAATTAAAATTTATTACCCGTTTGGTAAACAGCCATTACATAATCCTGATTGCTCAAAGCACACTGAGGTAAATATCCATTTCTACAAGGTATCGAGCTGGTATGGTGTGCCTTCAGTAGGACTGTTAAAGACAGACAGTAACACTTGTCGACCTTTAAAATGTACCATATGAAATCTTTACATGAGATGTTCGTGTTAATTAATTGATAATTAATAGAATAATTAAAAAGCAGTATATATAATTGCGAGTTGAACAGTCACGCTGTGAGAATATTTTCAAAAACACCTGAGGTAATACAATGAACTGGTGTTCAAATCAAGTGAATGTGTTCGTACTTTAGATGGAGTCACAAATCTCGGATGTATGAACTAAGTTATTTTTTTATGAAGCAAAGAAACACACAAGACTGTAAAAGTATGAAGTTGTACTTTACGTATTCTAATTTAACTTTTGTTGCAAAAATTCTTTTTTAATGTTTTCAAAACGTAACAGCATGATAAAATAATATCCTGTGATACTGATGCACTGTAGCCGAGGTTCCACGCCAACGTTTTAGAATTGGCTTGGGAAATTAGACGCCAAAGTGCACTCGATATAAAAAAAAAAATATAAAATAAAAATTGGAAAATATTGCAAACGATCTTTATTTAAGTTCTTCGAATTTCAACTGGAATTTTTTTTTGTTCAGTAAATCTCTTATATTTAACTTCTGTAACCATCTCATTAAGAATCTCAATTTTAACTTTTTGAAGTGACAAAAAAATGGTTACTGTTGTTCACGAGTTTCTATTCTAAATAATATTTTATTTTAATACTTACTAAAAGTAAAATCAAAAGCAATTTTGGAATGTGTTTTTCTTCAATTTTAATATTTTTGTTACGCCTGCAAAAAATCTCCATTTATGTGTTTCATGCAATATTTATATAAGTGGAAAATATAACCTACTTTACTTTATGAAAATTATGCAATATAATATCAGAAAAGTGGTTTTTCCGAAAAACACATATTCAAGAATTCAAATATAATTATATTTCCTTTTTATTTTATATAAATGTTCCGTGTCTAGTCATTTTGTTCCGATCGCGTTTTCGGCTTTTTTTTGTAATTTACGCAACGCCAGTACACGTACTTTTATTTTTTCCAGTGCTTTTCGGTTTTTGATAATAATAGTAATTAACAATAGTTATTATTTAATTTTAATTTCTATTTTTATTATATAAAGGTTATCTCAATACCACACTATTCCGAAACCAGAGGCTCCCAGGAGCCTCTATCGCTCACCTGATATTTCCATTTGTTCATTGCTAAAGGACCTTGAGATTAACATCCATGCCATGTTTGGTTTCAATCCATTCAGTAATTTTTAAGAAGAAGCCGTTTGTATGTTTTTCCCACGGGGTCCTATGTTAAACCACGTCCCCCGCTGGCTGCCATTTTGGAGGAAGATCAGCACAATAGTAACAACACTTGGTCAGCACCTCATAAGGAAAATTCATTCTGTTTGGTTTCAATGCATTCAGTGGTTCTCTATGATACGATTTTTGTATGTATTTCTCATAGGGGCCTTTGTTAAACTATGACCCCCGCTGGCGGCCATCTTGGATGACAGATCGGCAGCATAATTATAAATTTGGGACAGGACCATCATACAATCATTCAGGTATGTTATCAATTCAATCTGTCAAACGGTTTCGAAGAAGTTGTTTGTACGTATTTCTCATATGGTACCATGTTAACTATGTCGCAAGGTGGTGGCCATCTTGGATTTCCAATCAGCACTAACATAAAATTGTTAGAGGACCATCTAAAGAACATTTCTCCAAAGTAGAAATCAATTTGGTCTTGTGGTTTCTGACAAGAAGATTTTTGAAACATTGGGTCCTGTGTTAACTATGTCCTTCAGTGGTAGCAATCTTGGATTTTTGATCGGCAACAAAATTATAAATTTGGTACAGGATCATCATACAATAATTCTGGCATATTATCAATTCAATATGTCAAACTGTTTCGAAGAAGAAGTTGTTTGTACGTATTTCCCATAATGTCCCAAGGTGGTGGCCATCTTGTATTTTCAAAACATTTCATGATGTGGTTTCAGAGGAGGATTTTTGAAAATTGGCCAATCAAAATCAAAGATGGCCTCTGACAGCCATGTTGCTCATCCAACCAGAAACAAAGTGGAGAGTTGGTACAGGTCCTTCTATACATCATTCCTGCCAACTTTAGTTACAGTCTGCCCATTAGTTCCCGAGCAAATGACAAAAACGTCCTTTCCATATGGTTTCTATGGAAACTTTGAACAATCGCAGTTGTCGGTTGAGCGGATGAATCTCAACTGAAAGTGGATCGTTTGTAGAGTTTATTGTTGTCATCCATACTGCAAAGTTTCAAAACTTTTCATAATGTGGTTTCAGAGAAGATTTTTGAAAATTGACCAATCAAAATCGACGATGGACTCTGCCAGCCATTTGCTCATTCGACCGGAAACAAAGGTAGAGCGTTGGTAGAGTTGGTAGAGGACCTTCCATACATCATTCCTGTCAACTTTGGTTACAATCTTGCACATTTGTTCCCATATGGATTCTGAGCGACACGAAATACTATAAAAACCAGGCGTGAAATTTACGGACGTCGGATGCAGAGATGATATAAGCTCACATGGCCTATAAGCCAGAACAAACTCAGATGGCATGGCTCAACAAAAACTTTTGTCCGATTGTCCGGGTCCGGGACAACGGCATTCTTAGGACGGACAAGTTAATCGTGCCAGCCACTTGTCCGACGAGACAAGCGCAAACAAAATTTCTAAAATGCATGTTGTCTTATAATAAAATTATTATAGTTTTGAAGAATTATATCAATCAACAAAATTCAACTACAAAATCAATAAAAAGAGAGATGTCCTTATTCTTGCGTCACCTCAGTCTATCTAATATTTACATCGATAATGTTTAGTTACCTTCGATTACGTGACAACGCCAACAGAACTGGCTCTCTATCGCTTTTGCGGTGTGTGTATAGAAATAAATATTGACGCGGTAACAGTATAAAAATCATTAACAACCGTAAAGTGATTCGGACAAGTGAAAATTTCTACAAAAAAGATGCTACTATGATTTACAATGAAAAACATAAATTAAAATAAAAATAATTTAAATGTTATTAACAGAGAAAAAATACTAATTAAATAATTAAAACTCATTTAAGAAAATAATAAAACAGATATATACAAAGCATTAATTACAGAGTAATAAAAATCAATACATGTAAAAATAATCAAATAATTAATATCGTTGAAAAGATGATTACGTAAATAATTCCTTTTAAATAAACAATAAAATGCATACAGTGTAACAGGAAAGGTCAACAATAACATACCATTCAATCAAAGCAAATCATGCGTTGTATTTCAAAACATTCAAAAAAGGAAAGAAAAATAATCGTTTAACTAAAATATATTGAATTATTACTGGACACGTAGTCCTATAGCATTTCAATGACGGTACGTTAGATGCCCCAACACTTTGTGATACGTCATTAAGGCTTTTCGTAGTATAAAATAAATGTATAAGTCGCAAAACACTAAAACATATTCCAGTTATATCAAACAAATATTCCAGTTTTATATAGGAGTGCGCACTTATAGTATCTTTGAAAATGATGACAGTTTGTGCAATTAATTTTTATTTTCCTTAAGTTATAATAAGTAGTTTTACTGAATGACAAAAATAAATTTAAAACCGAGTTTTTACATATGATAAATACATTTACCTGTAGTCCAATGTATGTCGATTTGTACACAGAACAAAATTGTATACAAGCTGTAAACTGTTCATCAGGTGTTACACTGGTACTATTCAGTATGTTCTCTTTCTGTTCAATCCTGAATATACCTGAAACACGTGAAAGTTCAAAATCATAAAGTAACTGAAATATGCCACACTCTAGCTTACTATCTTTACGTTTTATTCCCCTTTCTCATTGAATCCTCTGACAACAACAACTGCTACTAGAAAATAAAGTGAAGAATATACCGAAACGGCAATGCGAACTGAAATCCGAAATCATAATCCAGAGGACAATACCCGAACTAGACAAACCAAAAAGAAACACGACTGGTAAACAAACAGACAAAGAGAGAGACATACGAACAAAGAACGCTGAAAACTAAAGCGTGGTCAAATCGAACTCCAACAAAAATCTGGAGGGATATCACGTGCTCTCTAAGTTTAAGCATAACATGTTTTGCATGTGACACCTACCGTATTGCCCACTGGCCAAAGCCGTTAATCGGTAAATGTCAAAATCGGTAAGAGAGCTGGAATCACACGGGGAATATGTAAGTGATCGTTTGTGACACACTCACCTAATAACGATCGACCAAATCATGATGTCTACCATAAAACTTTTCAAGTCATGATGTTAGTCGAGGCTGGATGTATCCTTGAGTGAGCAGTTTATTTGTCAGTGGCTCTCAAGAAAGTTACTGTAGAGGACACAATCTCTAAAATTACGGACCAACTGAGAAATGTAGACACCATATGCAGGTGGTGTAGGAATATTGCTGCTCAGAAAAGGACAGTTCACTATTTTAAAATAAAATCATCACGTTTGTCCTATAATTTAGTTTTCAACAGTCCTCTTGTGTCTATTGATAGATATGGCAGACTTGGTTGTATCTGAAGTGTCCTTTAGTTCCAGCTCACTAGGATAGATGAGATGTAGAATATCTTTGAACTTACTGTTATTCAAAGAAAATTCATCATCTATATTGGTACACATTGGAATACCAGTGGTCTGTTGGAAAACTTGTCCAGAAAATTCAACAAAGACGTTATCAATTAAAAATTCCAGCATTCTGACAATTTCTACCTCCGAGTACTTTTTGTTTGAATAAGTGTGCTTCTTGCAGTTTATGCTTTTTGTCGGCCTAAAACTAAATAAGTATACCTTCTTTCGCCATTCTTTTTTTTAAACATTGATTTATATTAGATTTTAGACGTTCTTTTAATTCATCATGGGGAATGGAAGTGTAAAGTGTAGTAAAGTCAAAGCTTTGAATGCTCGTACAAGAAAAACAGTCCTTGGACATTAAACATTCCAATAAACCTTTTGGGTTTTCTGAAATTACGGCCTTCGGACTCAACTGGTAAAGACAATATGCTAAGTTCGATTTCCGCTCATCCAAGACACATGAATGCGTTTTAAAGTTTGAAAAGTCATCTAAAGTTAGTTTTAAGATTTTTTTATTTTATTTTGTTCAACTTTTATTTAAGTTTTATAAATCTTCGAACGTCAAATATATTCATTGGCTGTGGATCTACCGTAGAACAAAATGACTGTTTCAAGTTGGGGATTCTATAGGATTGCTTTATGCATAATTATCAAATGGTGCCCAATTCTATTTTTGGTTGTGGTGAGGCCTTAGGAGCTGTGATGGAGTATGATATCTACAAAAAAATTACATGATATTTGTGCAAGATTCAGACTGATAATTTTGTTTAGGTATAATGAGAAAAATGCTAAATGTGCTTCACTATAAAATAACGATATAACGACATAATAGTTATCAGAAACATTTAGGAAAGTTTTACCTTTATAAAAGACCCATGGTGAATATTCAGCAGATGCATCAACCCATGATGAAACAGTTAAAACAGTGGTATTAAGTTTCTGCAAATCTTCGTATTTTATCATTCTATAGTCATCTTCACAGCTTGCAGTATTGTAAGTACGTTTATCTTTGGAACGCCAAATGTCTGCACATGCTAAAATATAAAAATATATTTTAAGGCATACATTTCCCGTACAATCCATTATATTCTGCATTTATATTGCTTGTGTTAAAGCCAGAATGCTGTTGCTCTGAAATCAATTTAAATGAAAGGCGAAATGGGTATTTACGATTGCATGTAGATAGAATAAAAAAATAATAACCGTGTTTAATAACTACTTTTGCTAATTTATATATATTATATATATATATATAAATTAGCATATATATTTTTTTATTATAAACTTCCGGTCTAGACAAACATGGCGGAAATAAATTCGCGAGATGCAAATTAAAAAGCTTGTGGTCCTGTGGTGAAATGATTGGTTGAAACAAGGTTAAAATATGGCAAATGAGAAATAAAATTGACGATGCAATTGATGCAATTGAAGTCCTTATAGCACCTGTAAGATCCCTGTTTACGATGATTCCATGTCGATGAAATCATCCAAAGAGTATGGACATGATTGTAGAGAACGTCCCTGCTGAAAAATAAATATTGAATCCTCACTGATCGAAGAGGTGGAATCAATGCAGATAGAAATCTTGACAATGAAATAGTCGGTCAAAACGATCTAAATAATAAAGATATGTCAATTACAAACTTAGATCAGATAGAAGAGACCCAGTATAAACAGGTATTAATGAAAGTGTACCCCCTTGCTATGTCAACTCAATGATAAAGGTTGTGAGAAAGTACCAGTGATGTGTACTCATTATAATTCAATGCATCAGGTGCCTTCAATGGACACACTATATATGTTCAGTGTTACCGTAATATCAATTGTTTAAATTGGTAACCACGTCAAGAAAACACACTTGTGAAAAGTGCGCAAAAGTGATGCCAGCATTTAATGATAAGTGCACTACTACACTCCCACCAAATCAAACTCATGCCAAATACAAAGATGATCATAAACTCAGTTCCCCCAACAATAGAGATAGTAACTCGTATAGAAAATAGTATCGTAGAGGCAATAACAAAACAATCACAGTAACCAGAATGAAAAATTGACTAGCTTGAATCCGATCTTGGGAATGAAAGGATAAACTCAGAAAAACTAAAAACATGGATTCCAAACTAACCGAATTGATTGAAACTCACAAATTCAAGTTTAAAAACAAAATTACAAAGGAAGTCGATGTATCTAAACAACTAAAAAATCTAACCTCTAGAATCTCGGAAATAACCAAGGTTAATCACGACATTTGTACGATCTTGACCGCATTAAATGAGAATACTACAAAGATATCAGAATATTTGATAGCAACAGTCAACTCTCTGTCTGACAATATGTCTGCTAACGAAACTTTCACAACAAGTTTGAAAGCAACTACACAAAGCTTGTCCGAAAATACCAAAGTTGTAACCAAAGTTCTAAAGTTAAACACTGAGTCAGAGAAGAAAATCGAGAATAGGGGAAACGAAATAGCTCAGAGTAACAACTTAGTTCATTATAAGTCTAGTACTGGTATGCGGAAACGAATACTGGCAGTAATAATATTCTTAACGTTGAAACCTCAAACCGCTTCAGCCTATTTGCTGGAAACCAAAAGGAACTCAGTCAAAACTTTGGAAAAGCTGAAAGATGTCACCAACCAGCTCAGAGGAAGAAAGTGTTATTATTGGGAAACTCTCATATGAGAAACATTAATATAAATGGCCACTTTCTAAATGAAAGTCTTGTACACAAATATATAGCATTTAATTTTTCATCTGTTATTGATGGTCTTGATGACATAGACAATGATTATGATGTAATCTTTTTTTCAATTGTTCACAAATGAAGTTAGAAATTGCACACCAGAAGTGTATTCAACATTGTGCTAAATGTATTGATCAGTTGTGTGATCACGCTCAATTTTCCAAAATTATCCCGTCTTTACCTTTTTAACAGTAAAAAACAGTACTTTGAATGAACAAATTAAGAAATGTAAAATACTTTTGCAGTTTCAATTTATGAACAGCAGAAATGTAGAGGTCTGAAAATTCTGCTTTATATGGTAGAGGTTAGGCTGTTAAGAAATTCTTTATAGGTGATGGTATACATTTGCCAAAGGAAGGTCTGAATCTGTTTGTTGCCAACATTAAATTTGATTTGCGTAAATGTTTGCATATGGAGAATAGTAGAAAATCTGCACTTGGTACATACTGTATGGTCAGAAGAAGGAGAATGAAGGTCAAGGTTATGGTAAAGGCCAATCCACCCAGCATGTCTAGGAGGGTCCCCAGACAACAAACTACTTGAAATCACCACTTAATTACATGTACTATTTCCCTCCTGGGTACCCTCCTCGACATCCAGCACCTTGTTACAATTTTTCTCCATACCGTTAATAATGCAGTAAATGATGGTCAAACTGCAAGACTTTTTGAATTGAATTCAAGTTCTGTTAAATACGATTTTCTAGTATCAATAAAAGGGAAAATTTTTCATGTAAAAAATTCTTTTTTGTTTCTTTTTACACGTTGTGTGAGATTGTAAGCTGGTATCCATAGATATTATATACATACATGTATTTTATGTACAATGTATTTACTCAGAGTGAGAAAGACCAAGTTGTCAAGTATTGACTCTAGATATAATACTTTTTAAACTCATTTGTTTTGTGTAATAAGTATATTTCTTTAATCTAATAGGTATTTTCAAATGTATGGTTGATATTTGTAAAGTCAAAAAATACCAAAGGGATACTCGAAGTAGAGAAAAATCGTAACAACTGACGAACTCCGGAGAACAACGAAGACAAGACCAAAACAATACATGCACTACAATTAAAAACTAAAAACATATGAACAACATGGACCCCACCAAAATACCGGGGGTAGACTCAGGTGCTCCGGAAGATTAAGCAGTCTCTGCTTCCTACAGGACACCCACCATGCTGTCCATGACAAATCCGATATGAGGAAGGGATAATATCAATGGAACAGGTCCATTTTCATTTGGGAAACGGTTTTTTCATACCGGTCAACCAAGTCATGATGACGCCCATATATGTATTCAGTATGGTTGAAATATTTATGACATAAAGATTATACATGTATATGCACTAAGTATATTTCTTTAATCTTACAGGATTTTCTTTCTTTTTTCTTCACATTTATAGTTAATATATATATATATGGTGAAATATTTATTTTTGATATATACACGTATATTTCATAAGACCAAGTTTTCAAGTGTTGACTTGAGAAATTAAACTTTTTAAACTCAATTGTTTTACAATGTTATAACATCAAGAATTTACATGTACATGCAATAAGTATATTTCTTTAATTCTATAAGTATTTTTAAATGTATGGTTGAAATATTTGAAACACATTTATAAATTTTATTTTCATGTTTATTATTCCTTTTCTCATGGGTGAAAGGGAAAAAATAGTTACAAAAATGTAGGTAAATTTATGAGTTAAGTTGAATTATGTCTTATAAAACATATACCTTATTGGAATTATATATATTATTCTTTCTATGGAAAAAATAATAAAATCTTGTCAAATTGCCACAGGGTCAAGAAATATTTTTATCACAATGGTTCTAAAACGATCACTGCACATTGCCTCATGGAATATAAATGCAAAGGCTTTAGTAAGTACAGTGACCCTAGATTTATTGAGGAAATTATACATAGAGATATTTTTTGTTTAACTGAAACACATTGCTCACTTGAAGAATTTCTATATTTACCTTGCCTTAAATCTGTTCATTTAATTAGACCAAAATCAAAAGGTACATTTAAGAGGGCCGGTTCTATTTCTGTATATATCAAAGAGGATATCAGACCAGGAGTCAATTTTTTAAAACAAAAAAATAACGACTATATATGGTTAAAACTAGATAAAGATTTTTTCAAATTCATCAGGATATATGTCTGTGCTTTTTGTATAATCCTCCTTCGGGGTCGACATACACACAATCTTTAAATGAAGATATACTTGATCTTATTAAAACTGACATCGTAAAATTCTCTGAAAGTGGAAATATTATTTTGGCTGGGGATGTTAATGCAAGAACTGGAAATGTTGAGCAAGACTTCATTTTAAATGATAATATACAAAATGATTTTAAATTGTTTGAAGATTATACTCCTGATATTAATCTGCCTGTAAGGTATAGTTTAGATAAAACAATTCTGACCAGGGGCAGGGCTCTCAATGATATATTTATTCAGTCAGTATTGAGAATTTAAATGGACGCACTGATGGTGACTTCTAAGATCAATATACTTTTCATACGCCTAGAGATAGCACTGTAGAAGATTACACCCTAATATCTGAGAGTTTACTCAAGAATGTGTCATTTTTCCAGTTCATAAATTTTTAGCTGATCTGTCACACCATTGTCAGATATCTTTAATGATTAAGGTTAACTGTGTTATATCGGAAGCAAATAACTCTTTAATATCATTACCAGATGGTTCTGGGTTTAAATTCTATAATGGGAGAGGCTGCTGATACATGTATCAAGACAAAAAGAGTTTTGTCAAAAAGCCAAATATCTATAAAATGTTTTAAACAGAACAAAAAACCAAAATGGGAAGACAAGAGTTTACCTAAACTTATAAGACAGCTTTATGATAAAGAGAGAATTTTCAAACGGTTTCATAAAGATCCTATCATACGCATTTCATACTTCAGTCATTTAAAATTATATAGGAAGAGAAGGAAACACAAAATAAAAGAATATCGTAACTGCTTAATTAATCAGCTAGATAACGTAAGAGAAAATGACCCAAAACAGTATTGGACACTTTTAAATACTCTATCTAATTCCAGCAAAGGAAATGAATCTGAAATGTCTAGCAATAATTGGTTTGATTATTTCAAAAATTTAAATAAAGGTGTTAATTCTTCTACTGCAGTTGTTGATATGTTAAAAAATAAAGAGAATGAGAAAATGTTTAATGAAGTCGACTACAAAATTATAGATAAGGAAATTTTAGCTGCTATTGCTACACTTAAAACCAGTAAATCAAGTGGACTTGATACTATTTTAAATGAAATGCTTAAATGTAGTCAAACTTATTTATTGAAATCTTTGAACAGATTATTTAATGTAATCTTGTTGAAAGGACAATTCCCTAAATTATGAGCAAAGGGCTTTATAGTCCCTCTATTTAAAAACGGATTCAAGGTCGATCTCCAAAATAATAGAGCGATCACTGTAGGCTGTAGTGTTAGAAAATTATTTACTAAAATATTAAATGGTCGTTTAGATAACTTTTTTATGAGTAGAAATATAATAAAGACAGAATAAATAGGTTTTTGTAGAAAAAAAACCACCAAGCGATCACCTATTTGTCTTAAATACGCTGATAGATAAATACACACAACAAGGTTCAAAACAATTATATTCCTGCTTTTTCGATTTTAGAAAAGTCCAGTTTTATTGCAAAATCTTACAATCAACTGTCTAATGTAAAATTGTTTAAATAAATTAAATGGTTATTGCAGTCATTGGGGCTTAAGGGTTAATATTCAAAAACAACGTCCTAGTGTTTTATAACATCTGAAGAATCAATGCTTCCAAATTTACCTAAATAGGACCAATGGAAGCTGTTAGAAATTATATCTATCTTGGAGTAACATTTTCAATGTCAGGGAATTTTACAGAGGCAAAATCTGATTTATACAAAAGAGGGTTTGAATTCATATTTTAAACTACGTAAATGTTGTGAAGGCAATAAACCCAAAATCAAACTTTATTACATGTGTTCGACCATAAGGTTAAACCAGTTTTACTGTATGGAAGTGAAGTTTGGGGGACTTTAAGTGGGAAAAAATTGGTATCTGATCCAGAAGAGTTTTTTGCAAAGCTTTTCAAAAATGTTAAAATTTAAAATGTGCACAAAAAATTATGTCAATACGTACCTGAAGTAGGAAAACGCTCATCCAATACAACAGTTATGGGTGAACTTGGTAGACACCCATTATATATAAATATGATTAATTATTATATAAAACTATTTGAAAGTGATGGTTTATTTCTTTATAAAAAATAATGGATAGGATTATTAAGGCACTAATGAAATATATTAATGTGGATATACAATAGTTTTTAAATCGCAAGATTAACATTAAGAAATTTATATTGAATAGATTAAAAATTAAATATGATAATGTATGGCATCAAGAACTTTTTGAGGATAAATCTGTTGACGGTCATGGAAATTAACTGCGCACATATAGAAAATTTAAGAGCACATTTAACTTTGAAGAATATTTATTATGGGGAAATTATAATCAAAGAAAAATTTTGACAAAGTTTCGTATTAGTGCTCATCATTTAGAAATAGAAAAAGTGAGATACATTGGATTAAAATCACACGATATGATACGTAAACTGCGCAAAACCGACATTAAAGATGAATGTCATTTTCTGTTAATATGTAAAGAACTAAAAACAAAAGGAACGAAATTTTAGAAATTATTTGTTCCAAATACAAAAATTTTCACAATCTTGATTTTTATAACAAGTTTGTATGATTAATGTCTTCTGAAGACAAATTTATATTTGATCAATTATACAAGCTGCTGGTAAATTTAAATTATAAAAAACAACACTTATTATCCAATAGTGTATAAACAAATATCACTAGGAGCATTGCCCTTATACCTGCATGGGGTCACTGTGCTTATTATAGAATTTGTCCTAGACAATTGAGGCTGTTTTATTATTATTATTATTTTTTATTATTATCATTATTTTGTGTATATATAATATTTTATGCATATTATTATATTTTATTAAATTCAGTTCTAATTTGACAGCTCGAAATGCAACTTGATTGTCAATAAAACATTTATATCTTGTATCTTGTATAATCAATACATGTTTTCACAACATCTTGGTTGTTTTCATTTTTATTTTTATCCATTTTATATCTATACAATTTTGTGATACACTCTATGAAAATGTGCAAACCTCTGAAATTAGGACCCAGAGTTGCGATAGTAGACCTATCATGACAAAAGCCTTTTCTGGGGATGAATAATGGATAAAACACAGATTGAGAAATGATTTGAGTAAAATTTACATGCAATCATATCATTAAAAAAAACTTCATTATTTGAAACAGCAGAGATGGAACAAATAATAATTCTTATGTAGCATCTTAAACACTGCGTTTCTTTTCCGACATTTATAATTGTAGCTCCAACAGTAATACATCGACAGTTATGGCGAAGGCGGAAGAGCTGTCGAGAAAGTGTTTCGATAACACAGCCAAGCATAACATGACAGAGCTTACGTCCATGTTCAACTCGTTAATCTTAAATATCATAGAATTCGAACCAATCTTTCGTTTTTTGGTGGACATTAGTTCTCCATTGTTTGGTTTCTTATTGATGTCTATTTAAAGTATTTCTTTGGTTGTATTCTTGACGTAAACATAACTTTACGCCTCAGTTTAATAATCTGAGATAAGACTTGAACAACGCCCCAGATGTTGGATAAACTTACCTAAGGCAATAAGATGAACAAAACTTTTGCAAAATAAGCTTGTGTGAGTTATATGTATCTGATTGAATCTCTATTAATAGCATATTTACAATGTTTCGCAACCTGTGTTGCATTATAGACAAGCTGCTGATATGTAAATCAATCTTTGTCATGCAATATTACAATTTCGCTGTAATGCAGTAATCTTACCTGGTGCAGTATATATTATTATAACAGTAGTTATCAGTCCAAAAATCATGTTTATACTATTCAAAAGTTATAAAATGTTTAATTCATTTAACCGGAAGAATGAAATTCCTTGAAGGTATTGTATCTTAGTCAAAATAGTCCCTCATGATATGGGTATAAGATGTTAGGAAGCACTCGAAATATTGTAAGTAGTATCTACTTGGAATACCATGTTACTTTTGTTCACAACTTATAAAATGTACATTTATTTACAACGTTTACCGTGTAAAAATCCGATTTTTCACAAGTGAAATGAAAAGTAATATTTAGCTCTAGGATGTGAAGAAACAAAGTCGAAACCAACTATCGACGAGTAGTCCCATAAAAAAATAATAATTTTTATTTTCTCCTTTAATCATGTGAACATGTCAATGTATTAAACTGAAGAACTCATCTTGAAATTCTAAAACCTTAAATCTACGAAGTAAAGCCAAGAAATACCAAAGGGATATTCGAAGGAGAGAAAATTCGTAACAACTGACAAACTCCGGAGAAAAATGAAGACAAGACCAAAACAATACATGCACTACAATTAAAAACTAAAAACATATGAACAACATGGACCCCAACAGTGATCGAACAATACATTACTTCACGAGTGCGTTTACCACAGCTAAGTGTTTGTAATTAGCTAGATTATCGCGTTATTTGACTGTTATATGTTACCTTACGATTACAAGATAAGACAGAAAGGTACGTTTGTAAAATGAAATGATGATCCTTTTAGTCTCTGTATCGTGTGTGATATGACTACATGCACGTGTACTTCTTAAATCTCAAGTAATAGTGCATGTTTACAATACATAAAGTGTGTTGCATTATAGAATCTTTTTTCATGCAATATTACAATTTCGCTGTAATGCAGTAATCTTACCTGGAGTTGTATATATTATTTTATCATATACTTAAAGAAAATAAAGGTAAAATTTGAAATTGTATATGCGTCAGTAAATATTTTATCATATACTTATAGAAAATAAAGATAAAATTGGAAATTGTACATATTTCTGCCCAAATCTTAAAAGAATTGACTAATCGGGCTGATATGACTTTGTTTTCAACTGTTTCCGGTTCATATCACACACCTAATCCGTAATCGCGTTATAAATCAGTCGTTACCGTAATCGATTCTAAACTTACTATCACATATAAACACGGCAGAAGGCACAACACTAAATCGAGCATCGTCTTCTTTAATGTTAAATTCGTCATTTTCAAAAATTAGTGAAAAATATAAAATGAATTTTCCCAAGTCGGGCAATATGTTGACATGTTTTCCAAATAAAAGCTGTCTTAGAAAAGGTACTTGAATAGTACATTACTTACCACATAAGAATTTTTTTCTCGTTTCAAATTTCCCGGTGAAAATTTACCCCATCACTCCAAACTGAATACCAAAAATTACAGGCGCATTAATATGTCCAGTTCTCGAAACTTTTAAGGGTTATTGACATGCCGTAAATTGTATTTCGTATGGTATTCATTCCTTTCCAGAATAAATTCACTTTTTTATGCTTTAGATTGTGGCATTAGTTGTGACAGATTGACGCTGAAACCCATAGGAATTATTTTGTACCACTTTCCTACTCTGTCGAAATTGCGCCAGCTATTTACCGAAGTGCCCCCGGCAGACTATAGCGGGACGAAACTGTGGATTATATTAATTAGATCAAAAATGTTAATACAAACAGAAAAATATTAAGTGACAATATTTTGACTAAATGACCAATGTTGAAGTATATGATAAAAATATCATAACATGGCATTATTCGTATTAGACCCATTATCAGCTATGGTCATAATCATCACTCGAGCCTGGCGGCTTCCCGGCTGCTATCTTGACTAGGGCTGATAATAGGTGTGATATGAAAAATGCCATGTTATAATCTATATATAACAGTAACTAAACTTTCAAAAAAACATATTTGTACTAACAATTTAGAAAGTGTGTAATTTATTTAACGGACAAAGAGAATATTCATTGAAAGCACATGTTAAACTAGTTAGACTTAATTAAACTAACCCTTCGTGACAGGCAGATTGGTAAATGTTTTTAGGAAACACTTGAAATATTGTAAGTAGCATGAGTCAATCTTCCTGGCATACAATGTTAGATTTGTTCACAACTGATTAATGGTTACGCGTATAGTCACATAACAAATACTCCTTTGTATTTCATCATTAAATGATCTGAACATTTCAATGTAGTAAGGGACGAGATCAAAAGTTCAATGTAGGATAAAAAACTTAATTCACATAGTTTTTTCACTGACCCCCACCACCCCCTCTTAACATAATTTGGGAAAAATTGATTGACAAATATGGGCATATCCAAACATCAATGTCGGATAACAAAACTTGCAGCCATTTTTACCAACCCCCCACCCCCCCAAACTATTTGAATTAAGTTTTTTTATCCTACATTGAACTTTTGATCTCGTCCCTAAACAAAATACTAGTAACAAATATTGAAATTCGAATACCTAAAATCTACAACGAGTGGTCGACCAACACATTAATTCAGGAATGTGTGTATAACTGCTGAGTATTTGTACCAACTTAGATTATCTCGACTATCCTGACACATAACAGTACACGTAAAATTTGTATTACTTCTACCTTAATGGCCATTTAATGATTTTGGTTGACTGGGTTCTTATTCAAAAGGGTTTCTAGTTTTTCTGTTAAAATTTATTGTAGTTTCTTAATGTATCCACAAAAAAGTACATCTATTAAAGTTAATAAAAAAGACATGTTAGAAATGACATAAACCTAATATGTATTAATAACTCGATTTGGTGTAACTAACACTGTTTGTCCTGACGTTATATTTTCGATATCTCATTCACGAAGAATAAAGAAAAAACCGGCTATGTGAAAAATATACATGTAGATGCTGATTCAATGTCATTATCAAATAAATTGTAAATTCCAGTCTCCAAAACAACTATATAGGTAACAAACAACAGAGCCCTACTGAAGAAATTAACCTCTCTTAAAGTAAATAAACAATCTCTGATTTTTCAAAATAAGCTTTATTACCGTTGCATATCCAGTTTTTATAACAACAGAATTCATGTCATTTGATCTTTCATAAATACATGTAAGGTTTCATATTTGAAAAAGGAATCTATATTTGCCATATGACATATTGTTATTTCATTCCAAGTAAGGCAACAGCTTGTTTATTTGAAAAAAAAGTTAATATTCCTTTGGAAAAGCAGAATGGATGACTTACGAAAATTGTGTCTATTAATGGTTATCTTAATCGGTGTAGTCGGTGTCAATAGTTGGTCTGGATAAGATATAAAGATACACAATTAAAGGTTAAAATTAACGGAAAACAATAAATATTATATATTTATGGTGTGTAATAAAATATTTGGGGGGTATAAATATAGATTATCCTTCAGGTAAGAGTGAGTTATGGAATTTCCCCACCCGAGATAGTTAAATTTTTGATTTTCAACAAGCGAGCCTTTATCGAGCGTGTTAAAATCTACTATTTTACTATTGACGGTGGAGAAATTCCATAACTCACGAGTAAATTGAAGGAGAATCTGTTTCTCTTATGATTTTAGAAAAAAAAACTCAACAAAATGTCGTTGCTATGTAGTTTGTTTACAAAGACGTCATTTCAGGAATTCTCTAGTTTATCTATCTAATAACTGTAGAAAAAAGGGCGGTAATTCCCACTTAGAAATTTAATCACCGGGAAATGGTTAAAAATATTATGTATTTTTATCCCACCGATTAAACACGTCAAGAATAGGAGAAATAAACTTTCACACCTTACAGCAAATAAATATTGGTCCTATGAACTCAGTTTCACACTTCTAGAAATGCATTTTAATGTAGGTCATTCCATGGCTAGTTTTGCTTTGCGAAATTTCTTTGACTTTAATCATTCTACTTTAAAACATTATTCTTACATTTAAAAAACATATATTCAAAGGATTCGCAATAAGCATTAACGGCTACTACAGCGAAATACAGTAATAACGTGTCATAATTTGTAAAACAACGAGTCACGACCTGAAAGTATGTTTTACTGAGCACTGTCATGAATGTATAGGCACGCCGCTTTAAATTATCAAAAATTATATATTGCTTCACATGAGGATAATTATTTGGTACATGTGAATATGCGTCTGACGATGGAATTTATACATTTATAACTATATACAGAGATGCATGTACCAACGGTTTGATTGAACAATGAAGAACATTAGTCGGTTTTCTCGGTTTTCTACCTTTAAGAACATCCGATACATTTCGGCAAAAGAATACCGAAGTTACAAAACAGTGGGAAAAGTCCATAAATTCGAAATACAAGGACAAAGTCATGAGAATGGAACACAACAAACAAACGCAACAAGGATACATGTATAACTAAATGATTAGAAAAACATATAATAAACTAAACAAAATGGAACAAGAAAGCACAGAAATTAAAGCACTGAAATATGAACTTCCATTAAAAACCAGGAGTGAGATCAGGTGCTCCGGAAGGTAATGGTAAGAAGACAAATAGTTTCAAAACGAAGAAAAAAGCAATGATCTCTTTTGACTAACTTAAAATGACTGACTAAAATTTCTCACACATTTAGTATGAGGGAATGATATCGATTGAAGGCTATATAATTTTACCGGGAACTATAAAACGTATTAAACAACTTAAAGTTACTATTGCATAATTATGTACATTAAGTACCTATTCAGACGAGTAAACAGTACTTATTTGTTTAATTACATATTATAATGTTTATAAAATCCTTGCTTAAATCTAAATTTCAATATTGTGTGTAAAAAATTGTAAATACCATAGTTTCATTGCCTAATGTTTTTCATATTTGAATAGTTATAGATCCTCGGTAAGCCATATTGGCCTTCGGCGAAGTCCGAGGTAAGCCACACAATATGGCTTAGGATAACTATATATTTATATGGTAATATGAAAACATTAGACAATGGTACCTTTATTAATTAACAGATCTCCGATGTTTTCATAGAAGGACAGGATAAATTAAGAGCGTTCCGAGATACTCATATTGCCATTGGTCGTACCTAGTACAATATGGCCCAAATCTCATATTGTGCTTTTATTGAATTGACAGTTTTTCAGTTATTGAGTTCAATATATCTAAGTTAATTAATAATTAGCAAATAGTTCATTGCACTGAGAGTCGTATGGCAGTATATGGACCGGTTGGTCGTCTGAAACAAATTACGTGGGCCGAAGCGTAGTTGAGGTCCATATAAATTTTTAGGGCAACTAACCGGTCCATATACTGCCATTTGACCCTCAGTGCAATGAACTATTGGCTATGTTATACTTATTTCAATGCGAAAGCGTTCCAAAACTTACAATAATAATTAAGCTCCGCCCACCAATCTATATAATAATTAAGCCCCGCCCACCGGTCCATATAACATTATATGGACGGTTTCTTTAATATTGACAAATAGAGAGATAAAATCTTAAAAGTATAATATTATACGATATTGACAACCTCCTGATATGTAATTGTACCGGTTGAACCGAAAAAAATCTGCATTCTAATGTGGAAACATTTGATCTCTACAGTATAGATACAAAAGTGGCGTCTATATTGATGGTGCATGAAAACATATGGTCTGTATATTATTTTATATAGAAACATAGCCTTATATATTTCATATAAAACTTAGAAAAGAATAAACATGTAATAATAAAATATGATCTGCCCTTTTTTTTTAATTATGTACATTGTATGTCTTTTTTGTAAAAATGAATGGTAAAGAGAATAAGTATATAGTATCTATTTAACTAAAATGAAATGAAAAAAAGGCAATTTTGCTTATAATTTAATAATACCTTGTTCTGTTTGCAGCCACGTATGTAACAGGAAAGTTGTAAAATATTACGTATCATACTACTGCAGCTGTAAAAGACTCTGGTGGTAAGTAAACGAAAATGAGTTAGTGATACAGCGTAACATCTGATCTTACAAAGCAACAAGGTAACAATAAATTGTTGTGTTGTCTTCAATCACTAAAAATTTCAACAGACAACCATACCCCCCTCCCAGGCAAATGCTGGTGTCAAGAATATGTTTGTATTTCTCGGAATTGATTAATAACACCATATAAACATAATGCGCTGTTTTGTATAATGTAAATATTAGGATTGTTGAGGATTATCAGATTTATCAAATTTGATATAGTTAAATTAATATGGAATTTTAAAGGCGAGATGCTCAGACTTTGAAATTTGAATCCGATAATCTTCTGGTAATGAAATAAGAACCAGTCCTGTATTTTTTTTTTATCTATATTTGTTTTCAGCTACAAGATTGTGAAATTTTATGAATATTGAGGAGTATCTCCTTCATGAAATTATGTATCGTTGGCTTGGATTTTGCCCGATATCAATTTATTTAATTTTCTGCGTTGAGCTCTGGTATTGGGACATGAGTTGCATTGAGATTATTTTGAATAGACTGAAAACAAAATTACAGTCAATTCTTATAATTTAATTCCAATGGATGTTTTGACGTCATAGTAAAAACGAAAATTTAGTCTATGATATGATGGATGAATACAATTTGACCAATCAAATGACATGTTTCATGTATATCCACAATTAGACCAATGTTACATATTGTTTGTATCTGCTTTCTCCTTTAATTTTAGGTGTTGCGGGCGCAGTGCGAGAAATAATCCGTATTACCTTTTAGAAAAGAATTGTTGTCCAGGTTGGACTCACAATGGAGATAAAAACTGTGCAATAGGTTTGCTTATAGACCAATCATCTTATAAACATAATAATTCTTTGATACAACTTTTAAGTTTGGGTGCATTATATGTACACATTTCTACAATTTATGTCATCAGAGTTGCCCAAGACTGACAATTTGACATCATTGACAATAACAAAAATGTTATAAAGTAGATTTGTTTGTGTTCTAAATGTTTATAATTCATACGCGAATTTTCTGTAGAAATAGATACGTCATTAAAACTCCTCAGGATGTGACAGATGTGTCAACAAAATTATTTATTGCACTGTGATAACATCTCGTAATTTTCAAGTCAAGAAAGAAAATCGCAAGATGAATTATTAAATAGAAAACCCGCAAACGAAACTTTAAGATACAAATTTTATTTGAATATTGATATTTTTGGTTTCGTATGTAGGTGATTTTACTATTGTTTATGTTTTCATTGAATTTATATTAAACTAGAGTAATGCAGTCGGAAACAACAGTTATCCCCGAACTCTCCTCATGTTGTATCGCTGTGCACCTTTTTCAAAATCATATCTTTGAATACAGGCCCAAAGTTTGGAAAATCAAAATTTTAAAACCTTACTGTTCATCTGCATACAGTGTATGACAATACTGTAAATAAGAAAAAATAAAATGCATAGAATGGAAAATGAAAGAGGATTTTAGGTCACAAGCTTAAATTGCTAATTACGAGATTTGACCCCTGTGTGCTCTAAATTGTGAAACCAAAATTATAAAATCTTATTGTGCATCTACGTACAGTGTGTGATAATATTGTGTAACAATTTAATGCATAAAATAAAAAATTAAGGAGATTATCAAAATTCTACCCCTGTGGGTCCCAATTTTTAAAATCAAATTTCTAAAACCTTTTTGTGCATCTAAATATAGTATGTTAGACTAAAATAGAAATTAAAAATGCATAAAATGAAAGAAAAAAAAACAAAAAAACAAAGATGGCTTTAGGTCAAAAGATTTCATTCCTAATTTTCGAAATTAGACCCCTATGGGCCAGTTTTGTTTTAAAATCAAAATTCTAAAACCTTATTGCGCATCTACATACAGTATGTGACAATTCTGGATTAAAAATTAAATGCATGACATAAAAAATGCACAAGAAGTTTAGGTCACAAGCTTAGATTACCCATGTTTGAAATTTGACCCATGTGGGACCCAATTTTTTTAAATCAAAATTCTAAAACCTTATTGCGCGTATACATATACTTTTGTATAGAAATTAAATGAACGAGGAGTTCAGGTCGACAAAAAAGTCCGGGGATAAAATATATTTATCATATTAAATATTGAAGGTCATTTTTAAGGTGACTTTTAAATTATGTTATTTAACTTGGCATTGAAACCTACCTTGAGGCAGTTTTAAACGACAGCTATCCCAGCCCACCCCACATGTTGTATCCCTGTGCCCAAATTTTCGAAAATCAAAATTATAAACCTTACTGCGCATCTACATACAGTGTGTGTAAAGAAATTAAATACATAAAATTAAAAATCAAAATTCGACACCTGTGGACCACAAGTTCTGAAAATCAAAATTCTTAAACCTTATTACGCATCTGCATATACATACAGTGTGTGTAAAGAAATTAAATACATAAAATTAAAAATCAAAATTCGACACCTGTGGGCCACAAGTTCTGAAAATCAAAATTCTTAAACCTTATTACGCATCTGCATATACATACAGTTTGTGACAATATTGTATAGAAATTAAATGCCTAAAATTAAAAGAGAAAGCGCAGTTAAGGTCACACGCTTAAATTCAAACTTTTCGAAATTCGACCCCGTCAGCCCCAGTTTTTGAAGCTAAAATGAAAGAGGATTGTAGGTCACAAGCTTTAATTCCAATTTTCGAAATTCGACCTATGTGGCCCCAATATTTTGAAAATCAAAATTCTGAAACCTTATTGCACATCTACACACAATATGTGGTAGTCCTAAATGAAAATTAAATGCATAAAATGAAAGATGAAACAGGAGTTTAGGTCAATCTTAAATTCCCAATTTTTGAAACTCAAAGTTCTAAAACCTTATTGTGCATATACATACAGTATGTGACAATACTGTTTCAAAATTAAATGCATGAAGTTAAAAATGTATGAGGGTTTATACCACAAAAATGTGTAACGGACGGATGGACGGACGGACAGACAGACAAATAGATGGACGGGGGCGATAACAATATCCTCGAACTTCTAGATATACCTTTATTTACCTTTTCTACAGTACGGTCTATGACGAAATAATTCTCTATCTCGTACTTTCAAAAGACAAAAATGTGCTTTGACTTGACTTTTATTATACTGAAACCAATATATATTCATTCCTTATTATAGGCAAAATGACAACTCCAAATTATCAAACAATGGAGGTTTCGACAGGCAAAGGTATGCCTATATCAAAAGACCTACAGAAAAATAACGCAATATTAACAACCACAGTGTCAGGGCAAACCAAAACTGAGGCTACTAGCGATGAATTCGGTCAGATAGAAACACCAACAGATGAACCGTCAAAGACAAGATCACGACAAAATGAGGCTACTACAATTAATCTTCATCAGACTTCTACAGAGTCCAATCTCATTACAACTACTAATGCAAATGTAGACGATGATCTTATAGTAAATGTTACTAACAGATCAACTTCAGTAATTACTACACCACCGTCAATGACTTCCAAGGTTTATCCTGAGACCACTGAGACAGAGGTAAAACATACTACACTACCACCATTGACTTCCACGGTTTATCCTGAGACTACTACTATAGGGGTAGATCCTACTACACCACCACCAATGACTTCCACTGTTTATTCTGAGACTAGTACTATAGAGGTTGATCCTTCTACATCACCACCACCAATGACTTCCATGGTTTATTCTGAGACTAGTACTATAGGGGTAGATCCTACTACACCACTACCAACTACTTCCACGGTATATCTCGAAACTACTAAGATCGGGGCAATTGCTGGCACAACTGAATCAAACAGAAATGGTAATATTCTAAACATTTTTACACTTATCGTTAACTATTTAACTATATATTCTTTATTTTCTATCGTTCTTTTTTATCCACCATTCATGGAATTCTAAGAAAAGAAAAAACACATACACATATACATACACGCGGTTTCATGAGAGTTTTGACTAACTAATTGACGCTTAGATATTGACCAATAATATTCTAGTACATATTACGTTTTTGCAATTTCTGATTTGAAATTAAAATAGATTATTACACCTCTTATATTTCTTGTCTAATGAAATTTTAAACGTTTTAACCACGTGTTTAAATTTCAATTTCCACTAATGAAATTTAATGAATAAAAAATGCTAATCTGCTCAAACTAATGCCTTGCTACTCAGATAGCCTAGATGTCGACGTATGTATATAGTATTACATTTGACAACAGCATCCAAAAAATTCATCCAACGATTTGATTTTTTCAAAACATTTTCAATACACGGACGTTCAGAAAGAAGGTTAGAGATATATTATATTGAAATACAAATAGAAATATGTCATGTTAGAATTTTTTTCTTAAAACCGATTCGATTATATCAAAAGAGGTTTTATTTACACTGAATTTAAGATAAATCTTTCCGAATATTTTGAGAAATAAAAATCTTCGTGATTCAAGTTCTAGCCTAATATTCACGCAAACATTTAAGGATATTCGCTGGTCATGTTTTTGAATTTTTGTCAGATGTTCAGAATTATCTGGTTTTATTCACTTGAATGTCATAAACTATTTTTCCCGCTAACACCCATTTTTCTTTTCATAAATCTTTTAATAATTAACTACTTGTAAAAATCATATAAAATCATTGTTATTATTTAATGGTTTTTGAGAAATAAAACATTTCAATGATAAAGCTATGTAAAGTCAAGAGAGCATATTTTCCCGGCAAAATTTTCAATGGCTTGTATCTCGAAAACAAGCACACGGACCTATATTTTTTTTCGCTCTTTTAGGTCCTTTACTTATCCACTATCAATATTTACCAGTGTTATGAAAAGTTTGTTATTTTGAAACTGAGTAGCGAACATCCTTAATAACATAATAATTGTCACCAGTTTTGTATGCATTCCAGGTATATTATGCAGTGCTTTTTCTCATTTTTTCGTTTAATAGTTTTATGTACCGTCTAACCAAGTTTTAGAGTTCTAGAAAACGGTCACCTTGTTGGTAATCATACTATATTCGCCTCTAAAGTATTTGTATGCACCAGAGTGTTACGGTGGATCATGGGTTTGGGTACCTATAAAACCGGTTTTACTCCACCCCTGTTCACTGTCTGTACCAAGATTTTCCTATCTCTCTATTTTGTTAATGTTAGTATTGTGTGTTCTTTTATGTTTGTTTTTTTTCGGGGTTCTGTCTGTTGAGTAGAGTTGATTGATCAGCATCTCAATGTTGACCTTTTCCTGTTGTCAATTTTGTAGTTTATCAATACAATGGCGTCAATGTTAATAAGAATAAATCAAAACAAATAATTTGTATGTATCATATATGTATGTATTTAAATTACTTGTAAAATTTTTTTTATTTATTTGTATTACTTAAGGAAAAGGGTTTGTCTGTCCGAAGAAATTCGGATATTTTCCCGATCACACGAATTGTAAGAAGTTTTACCAATGCTCATGGTATCATGCTTATTCTGGCACATGTCCTTCTGGAACCCACTGGAATCAAACCTTACTGACATGTAACCACGGAGAGGAATGTTGACTGGTAAGAATTTGATAAAATTTGCAAAAATAATTAATGTTTTAATGGAATATTTGTTTTTTAAAATTCAAAGTTCAAAACATAAAAGTAAAAAAAAAAGTAGATCAACAGTTTGTAAGCTAAACAGATTTATAAAAAAAAAATAGATATGATTTAATTATAAGTATACTTAATAATTGTCAGTGAGCCATTTCCTATAGGTTTTGGATTTGGGAAGGGGATATATTTGATGATTACGTCTTGCATTCCCCAAAAATGTGGAAATAATGCATACGGCATTCAAAAACAACAAAGTAACAATGACATTACGATGCAGAAATATATACAAAAAAATAAAGGGCGGTTTAAATTAGTAAGTATAATGCAAAATGTATTTTATTTTGAGCTATTAGATTTTATTTAAACACTTTGATATATCCAAACCAACTACTCTAATCTATTTCATTATGAAATGACTTATGAAAATGAATAACCCACGAAATAAATAAAGTTTCATGCAAAGTTAGAATTTAAATGCAATGTTCTTTTCTTTTTTTCAGTAAGTAGTTTTCCATCAAGGCGAACGTGAACATCAGAAACCACCATAAAAAATAACTGAATGAATAAACTAATAAATGTACTATGTTTATATATACATGAAACTGGGAATGTGCCTTTGCACAGCAGAGGATGCATTTTAATATTTGCCCTTTGTTTTTTTCTTTGTCACATATTTCTGTAGGTTAAATTGGAATTACTCTTTTAATTTTGATAACTTATGATTTCTGTATATAGGGGGTTATCTTGCGCATTTTTAAAATTTATCACAAATTGATCATACTGAAATTTTTATTAATTACCTTTTCCAATTTTATTAAAATTTTATAATAATCTATTACTGTTGGAACAAGCAAATGAGGATATTTGTATTATTTCACTACTGTCTTGAAATTGATACTTTAAATTTGTTATGATAAAGTTGTTAATTTTATAAAAATTAAAAACTTTTTTCTTTCGCGCACAGTCCTGCCAATATACGGTTTTGGCTCAACGTTCTTGAATGTTTTGGTGTTGATTTAGCTTCACAAAATCATGGGTGTGTGACATGGCCTTCTTTCCGTATTTGAAACCTTAAAACCGCTAATCATGCATGGTTAGATGGAAAATGTTTATACAGTTTATCCAATATGGTATCAATAAAGTTTACTGGTACAACGAAGAGAATGCTTCTGGTAGTTATCTAAAGTTACCGAGTATCACTAGCTCATTTGCTGGTATTTTGATATCGTGTAAAAATGATAACTAACAGGTAGTGCTGTAATTATAAAACACTTTGATGGAAAAGTGTACTTTCGTCAAACATTTCTCTAGTCGATAAATAATTTTGTGCTTTAAGATTTTTGGTCACTTGTATTTAGATTTTCTCTATAGCACTAGTGCTTGTTTTTCTAGTCTTTGAAATTGAAAACACAAAATGTGCATTTATTGTTTATAACCATTGTAATACTCTTATGTTTTACAATGTCTGTTTTTTCGATTATAAAATACACTATCATTACTCCATCGGGGAAAGTTGACCTTACCTGTAAGTAACAATCCTGTTCAGAGTGGTTTGATTCTTCTTCTAACTATGTTTTAACTAAGAGTATCTCCCTCTTGCATAGCTCTGTCCTTAAATGGTTTTAGCTGTACACCTTTTGGTTATTTCGGTTTTTGTGAATTTGCTCTACAACGTTTTGGTTGTTTTATTTGACTTTCAACATTTTAGGTCTTGAGCACAACAGATGAGTCGTAAATCGACGAAATGTGCACATTTAGTGCATTAAAATTGGTATTAAAGAATATTATTAATTAGTTCTTGGTTTTCAAATGTTTAAGACACGAACATACATGATAAAGGTTATTGGTTATTATAAGGCAGAAATACACATTGTACACAAGTTTATCTTACTACATGTATATTACTCAGCAGGCAATAACGTTGTTGGTTTGACGCCTCAGTGGTCAATGCTTCGGTAATTATAAAATACATTTACGTTGGTTGATAATTTAAGTTGCTCTATTTTGAGATTCTTTTAAAAGTATGAATTTTAATTTCTCTTTGAACGAAGTCTTTACCTAGATTTTGGCTGCTATGTTTATGCCGATTTAGTTCTTTCGATTGCAATATTTTGTTGATCATTTTTGGTTTTTAAATCCCCTGGTGTTGGTCACGAACGTATCTGATGTAGTAATCATTTTTTTCTATAAATACAAAGTTACATGGTTTACTTAAATTCTTTTTTCTACCACTTAATATATCAAATTAAAAAAAATGTTTATCTGGTCACAAAGTATGTCAAAAAATTCATCCAGTCTGTGCAGTCTTTTAAAACATGATGCATTTCCGTAATTTTGTACGGCTGGGAAGAGTAATGTTTTTAAATATGATTAAATTAATCCATGGTACATACAATATCCATTCGGTTTAAAAAGCAATGTAGAAGATACCTAACCAACAATACCAGAAGGACAATCCTAAATCATAACCCAGAGGACAGTGCCCCAACGAGACAAATCAAAATGGAACACGACTGGCAAACAAACAGGGATATAATTGAACGTAACGATGAAACTAATCAAATTAACATACATATGATGAATTTTATTAAATGAAAGAATATATGTCAATCTTTGGTATGTATTTAATTTTGTTTGCATGGTCCTTCAGCCTGGATTTGAAGATTCTTATTTTTGCACTTTGCCTTTTCAAATTCACACCTGAAAATGATATATCCAAACCAACTACTAAAATAAAAGCAATTAGGCCCATAATTGATTCCAAAATAAAATGTGTTGAAATTAATCTGGTAATGATTTTCACGCATGTCGGTGATATCAAAATGTTATTGTGACAATAGGCTTGCTTAACTACACTCCACTAAAAGTAATAAAATTTGTATTCATTAAAGAAAGGCGTTAACTTGCTTTCCGATAAATATCGATTATGTGTTAGATAAATTAATAAAATTATAAATAATCATACAAATTTTAAACTTGAATATGTTTTTGTATTCTATAACTATTTGAAAGGCTTCAGGGGCTACTTATACAGAGCACAATGGAAGGTAGATGTAGATGACAGAGACCATTCTATCCTATAACAATACATGTAATTTGTAAAGACTTACCTGTTAGGATACGACTTTCCGTCAGAACCACAAAACACATTCAATACACTAGGACATGATTTGTTTACATTTTGACATACTGTTGAGGCTGTTGGAGTTGATATATATGTTAGAGTTGTTGGCATTGATTTCTTTGTGCATATAAGGGTAGTGTCAATTTGTATTGAAGAATCCTTACATTTCGACTTAGTATACTCACAGCTATAGATATAATACAAAGTAGAAACATATATTCGTTGCTCAATAGAAAAAAAACATGAATATTATGGATATTGTTAGCTGGATATTGTCACATAAGGCAATGTTACACTCATATTAATTCGAAAAAAAATAACAAAACCAAACATGACGAATATAAAGCAAGTCGTCTATTTTTACTAAACGGTAGATAACTGATGAAAACTGTAAATTCAGAAATGATTGTGTGAGTTTTTTATTGTGATTTTGTCATTTTGACCAAAATGCTACTTAAGTTTTTGCGATATTGAGAAAAATCACTCTTCATTCATATTAAAAAATTCCAAAATGCGAATTTAAATTATTGGATTACAACCCTGTCGCATGTCGCATTATTGCAATAATAAAAACATCGCAATAATTTCTGAATTTACATTAAGTTAACAAGTTACTGAACAGAGATGCTAAACATATGTTACATACCAGGCATCTGAAAACCGACTATATATATATACAGTTAAAAGTGCACCTTTGTATAACAAATCACTGCCTATATACGACATAGAAAATTATCATGTCATGAACAATGCTTGCCTGGTGTAGTGGTTTGCGCAACGGACTACGAAGCCGGAGGTTTTTGGGTCTTGGTTCGATTCCCATGCTGCAATATCTGATGTAAATTTTAGGGATCAAAATTTGCAACGCCCTATCGACACCATGGTCTCGATAAAAGATGCGAGTCCATCGGATTGGTGCGAACAATGCCTGTCCCGTGTTAAAGCCTCTCCTCTAGATGTCGAAAATGAATCCGCTTAAATGCCGCTACAGGGACCGATCTGGCAACCAAAACAATGGAGGGGGACTAGCATAACTTGTTGTAAGTTGTTTCGAAATCCACTATAGATAAATAAGTTTAAATTAAAGCTTGTACGAATAGCCCCAGTATAAGGGTAATTTTAATTGGATTAAATAGCAATATTCCATCATCAACGGCATTATAGGTTTAGATTTCATTACTAATACAGTTCAATGATGTTCTCGAAAAGACTTATCTAATTACAAAACACAAAAACAAGCTTAAGAGTAATTTGTTCTGTGGCTGAAAATATCGCTTCAGAAAGACTAATGTCATCATAAGGAAGTGGTAGATGATTACCAAGATGTAAGCCATTCTTTTACATCCTGTCATAGTTTTGTTATTTCTCTATCACTGAACATACTTGTTAACCTAATTCGGTCCTGTGTTTTGGGTGAGGTCAGTGTTACTCATCTATTTGTAACATATTTTTGTTTTGCATGCAATAAAGTTGATTTTCTTAAATGGAATGGAGTGCAAATAATGTATTTAGTTATTAGCCCATGATAAACATTGTATACTAGTAAAATACAAAAAAAGCAAGTAGCAGTTTTATTCCTTCTACTCAACTTTAACAATATAGTACATGTATCTTCAAGTCATCAACATCCAAATACTTACACCTTACAGCTAAATAGAGATTGAAGCCATTATTTGATCAAACCATACTATTTCTCATTTACCTTCGTTGTTAATTAATGCACACAATCGATTTTTGCAAGAAAATTTACATTATTATTTTTAACTCATTTCAAAACATTACATTTTACTTTTATTTCATTTGCTATCTATATTTGTCACATTCCAAAATTCTGATTAAATCAAACATAAAAAAAAATCCGTTTTATTTGAACTTTAAGGAAACAATCAATGCATCCCGAAATAACATGATTTGCAGTTTCAGTATCAAGAGCAAAAGTTAAGTATGGTTTAAATAAATTTATAGCAATTCCGTTTTTGCAATACATTGCAGTTTCAGTATCAAGAGCAAACGTTAGGTTTGGTTTAAATAAATTTTTAGCAATTCCTTTTTTGCAATACATTAGGACTTACAATCTAAATTTACTTTTGTCTCGTCAAAAATCGAATTGTCTGTACTTCTGTAGTACTTTTCACAAAAAAATCTTAAGAGTAAAATTTCTCTTTAAGTTATACAGATTCTATTATAACGTACGAATGATTTTACTGTTACTCTTAAGATTTCTTTTTGCGAAAATGGCCTATGTGACCATATATTTAAAGATTCTAACCTGAGAAATGACTTACAAATTCCTGTAAATATTTCCATTTCTATCCTGATACATTTCTCCTCCATATTCAATCGTAGTCGGACATTGATGATTTAATATATCTGAACATAAATCACGTCTAACAAACATGGCTGATAACTGATGTAAACCTAGAGGATAGGATACATACAATGCAACATCACATACTTTTTAACGAACAATCTGATATTTTCATCGTGAAGAAATTTGTTGATTGGCAAAGGTTAACGGAACAGGACAGAGTTCCCCTCCTAAAAGACATGTGGTAATACCTAGGTATTTTGAGGTTCAACTTAATTTGTTAAATGTTTTTTACAGTCTTGTTGTATTTCATTTTCCTTTGGTATTTAATTCTTCTATTCAGATGTACTTCTAGTAGTATGTTTTTCCTATGCAACCTATAATTTTCCACCGGGTTTACATTGTCTCCGGACTTTAGCCGTATATTTACTTTTTATCTAGGTAATCCACTGTCAATATTTATCCTTCACTTAACTATGAAAATTGTGGTCGTCTCATATTGACTCCCTTCTTTAAAATTAAAAAAAAAATAGTAACCATGGTTTAATTGAAACATTTAAAATATGTTAACCTACCTACTACAAGGTATATTATTACACATTTATAACGACATTCCATTTTGTTTAATCAATATATATGTACAAGAACCAAAGATAAGGGCACTCACGATCTCAAAATGTTCCTTATAGTATGACATAGTTGATAATTATATATTCTATGACAATGTTTTATGCACATGTATATGCATATATTTATTTGTTCCACATGTATTAATCAATGTTGAAAAAACTCAATAAAATCTCAACAGCATATTAAAATACCAAAAGAATCAAATAGTCAAAATACCACCTACTGACTTTAAACATTTTGCGCCATTATAAAAAACTAGCAAGCAAATGCAAATTGTTGATATCCTAGGCCTAATAAAGAACAGTTTATGTGATTTATTTTAGTATTGAACTGTGTAAGATCACATATTTGGTAACCGGACCATTATAGATGATGTGGATAAGCTATATTTCTTTTAAATGGAAAATAAAGTGTACAAAAATTTAAAGCGAGTCTTTCTAAGATATATCTTTCCTAATTAGAAACATACATCTTAGTTTAGGTGTGACGTCCGTAGAAATAAATAAAGCATATAGTGTTTCCAATGTTTGTCGATATTTTCCGAGGTTGCTGTCATCATTTTCCACGGAACATTCGGAATATTGAAAATAATCATGTGGACGATTACGGATACATTGATATCGGCAAACGAATACAAAAGCGGCAAAAACAGTATGAAATGTCCGGACGATCGAACTGTAAAAGCAAGACAAACTCTTGATAATGGAACATAACAAAAAAATTAAACAAAGAATGGAAGGATACATGAACAAGGATATATGTATAATACAAAGAATAATGAAAAAACAAATAATAAACTAAAAAGAATTATAACAAGACAGCATAGAAACTAAAGCACTAGCAATGAGATCTCCCAAGAGAAACCAGGATTGATACGAGGTGCTCCGGACGTCACGGGCAGCATCATGTTGCAAGTTAGTAAAATCCAGTGAAGTGTCAAGTTTGGTTAGGTGTAAATTCTAAAGGGACGAAATCTAACTGAAGATATCTAGTTTCATATGTGAGTATAGGGCAATCAATTCATAATGACCGTAACATTATTGGATTCATGAAGTAAACAGACTGAAAATAACCCTGTCTTAGAATATAATTAGACAACCATCTCGCTTTGTGTATATATCACTTGCACGTCAGTAACGAATCAACTGTGAAATGTACACATTATAGGCTGGAGAGGTTTGTTACTGCTAAGAAAGGGGAAGTTCAAAATCGAAAAATTAAACCATCACGTTTATTATTACACTTTTGTAGGTTTTGATTTCAATTGCCTAATATCATCTATATACGAGTTCAAGTGTCTGTCATATCTGTGGTCGCTTTCATATCCAATTTCACTGAGATAAATTAGATAAAGGTAATCCATAAAGTCGCAATTATCAAGTTACAAAACATTTATAAATTCTGTAGTAAAACTTAACCTCATATGGCCCTTTACGTTCATTAAAGATCTATATAACGATGAAAACTTTGAAAATATGTTGGTATTTTACGTTATTAAAACTATCAACGAAGATTTTTATCTACAACAGATTGTTCTTTCATAGAAAAGGACAAATAGACCTAGGGGAAAAACAATCCATTAGACAGACAAACCCTTGAAGACAAATTAACAACCACAAGCACAACAAATAATCAATGAAAACTAAAAAACAGTGAAAAACACGAACTCTTATAAAAACAAAGAGTGAACTCAGATGCACATTAAGGATAAGCAGTTCCTGTTCCGTATATGGTATCTGTCGTGAAGTTCAACAAGGTCAATCGGGTGGTAGTCACAGATCGGTAGAGCTACACGAAATGGTACGACAGTGGAAACAGGTCCAACATCATCTTAGATATTGGAACACTGTTACGGTCAATCAATTTATGATGACGACCGTAAAATTTCCGAAGTGATGTAAAAAAAACCTGGTTAAGAAGCTTTTGTGAACTGGACTGTCTTTTATTTCGTGTTCAAACCACCCGCGCACGCCGCACATCGCCAAACTAATAAAAAGAAGAACGTTCAACATGGTGACTGGTGTGATCTGCAGGCAAGAACTACTTATTCTTCCGCAATATCATAATTAACTCATTATTTTTATTTCAGTTCAAGATCACCAGAGTAATAAGTTCAGAGTTTTTGGCTATATAGAGTAATTCCACAGAACAAAATTCGAAGACAAGGCAAATTGTTGACAATAATAAGAAAGCAAACAAACATCACACAAACACAATAGACAAAATTAGATATCGGCAACAGGATACCGGAGCGACAAAACGTGGGATAGGTCCAGAAATTCGAAGTCCAAGGAAAAGACAAATTCAAAGAAAGGAACACAACAAACAAACGCCATAAGGATACATGTAAAACTAAATGAATAAAACACGTATAATAAACTAAAAAAAAAGACAGCACAAAATGTGAACTCCCATTAAAAACCGGGAGTGAAATGAGGTGCTCTGGAAAGGTAATCATGTCCTGCTCCGTTAAAGGCTCCGTCACTTTGCCAGCGCAGTGTCAAGTCTGGTGGGGTGCCAAGTCTGGTCAGGTGTCAATTCCAGAAGGACGTGAAATCTTACTAAAGATATTTAGTTTCTTAAAAAAAAATCACCTAACTAGCCAAAAGGATTCATAACAGAACATTTTGTGAAGTGAAAAGTCATCATAATAATGAGATCAGTAAAACTAAGGCCTGTGGTGTCTTGTATCAGACAAAGTAAGCCATGTATCAATAACGCATAACACAGATCCTTTCATATTCTCTAGACACTGGAAACCAGTTGCTCCATTTTGAATAGTCGTTAATTTTTTTTTTAATTTTTGTATCATTTTTTATACTGTTAAAACCAAAAAGTAAAAGATCCATCATTCACTTCCCGTTCATTAAGGTTTTCTCAACAAAAACCCGTATGTAGAATCCTAAGTTCTGTACGATCACACTGTACTTTAGCAAATTCACACCTGAAACGTAATAAAATTTGAAATCAAAATTTGATTGATATAAATGCATTAACAACTCTTAAAAATATATGTAATACACAGATAGACATATTTTGACGAGGTAATATTTGTATTGTATTGAAACCAGAGGCTCCCAGGAGCCTGTATCGCTCACCTGACATTTCCATTTGTTCCTTGGTAAAGGACCTTGAGATTAACATCCATGCCATGTTTGGTTTCAATACATTCAGTAATGTCAAGAACAAGTTGTTTGTATGTAATTCCCATAGGGTCCTATGCCAAACGTAGTCTTCAAATAAGGACACAAAGAGAACAAAAGTAACAACACTACTGATGGTTATTTGAGAGATATCTGGCTTCTGACAGAAAATTTGGTCAGACAGGGGTACGTTGCTCCTAAGCTGAAGTCATCCTTATTAAAGTTTTATGGGCGTCATCATGACTTGGTTGACAGGCATGAAAAAACCGTTTCCCAAATGAAAATGGACCTATTCCATTGATATTATCCCTTCCTCATACCAGATTTGACATGGGCAGCATGACGGGTGTCCTGCAGGAAGCAGAGACTGCTTATCTTCCGGAGCACCTGATTCTGCCCCAGTTTTTTGGTGGGGTCCATGTTGTTCATTTGTTTTTAGTTTTTAATTGTAGTGCATGTATTGTTTTGGTCTTGTCTCCGTTGCTCTCCGGAGTTTGTAAGTTGTTACGATTTTTCTCTACTTCGAATATCCCTTTGGTATTTCTTAACTTTACATATCTGTATCATGTTTGATTTCAATCCATTTAGTGTTTCTCAAGAAGTAGTTTTTGTATGAATTTCCCATAGGGTTCTATGTTAAACTAAGTCCCCCGATGGATTGGCAACAAAGTAACAAACACTAGGTCAGCACCTCATAAGGAACAGTCATGCAATTTTTGGTTTAACTCCATTCAGTGGTGCTCAAGAAGATTTTTGTATGTATTTCCCATAAGGTCCTATGTTAAAGTAAGTCCCTCGCTTCCAGACATGTTGGATGACGGATCAGCATCAAAGTAACAACACGTTGTCAGCACCTCACAAGGAACATTTGTGCCATATTTCGTTTCAACTCATTCCGTGGTTCTCTAGAAGAAGTTCAAAATGTGAAATGTTGACGGACGGACGACGGATGATGGAAACAGCTCACATGACCCTTTGGGTCAGGTGAGCTAAAAATTAGATGGATTCATATCGTCACCTTTTAAACTCAATCACGAAAATGATGATTTTTTCCTTTATTCAACTTGAAACATTTGTTGGGTAAATACGAAATTACCTAACAACTTATGGGAGCTATCATATGGCAAGATCAGTGGTAAGAACTCGTTGGTAAACAGATAAATAAAAATACCACAGAAATATATTGGAAAAGTCAAGTCGCATTTGATCTGGTGGTGCCGGAAATGATGTCATCGTCCAATGAAAGCCCAACAAAAACATTCGAAATAAAAAGACGCGAACATTTTTTCCGCAAAAACCCGCCAAATTATCTCCTTCACACTGCTGGTTAAAAATTGCCTCCCTTCACATTTCTTTTAAAAAAATACCGGTAAAATTCATCACTTTAGGGTAAGGATGCGTACATTTTCGGTAATTTTTCTTCCTTTTACGTCATTTCCGGACATACCACTTCTGGCGATATGATTTCTGATGACATCAGTTCCGGAAACACCAAGCACCACCACGTTAAATGCGAATTTGAATGTACCCCTATGCTACACTTCTCACTTTCGTACAATCTAATACAAATCCGATATTTATTGCCTGAGTGATGTTTCTAGTGATAATTGTTTATCTGATGTAAAATGTTAAGCTTTATCGAAGTATAAAATTACAGTTCATAGAGTTATAACGACATAGCCTTCTTTGTGGACAACATTTTATGTTCGTTTCGCATTCTTGTGGATCATTAAGCCACTAGGGTTCCTATGGTTACGACTTTTAAATGACCAATAGAAAGTAAAAAGTGCACGCATCATAAAAGAGGTAGTTCGAGATTCTATAACGTCAAGGACCAGTTTCAGAATTTTCTGGGGCTGTGGAACGCTTGTACACTTGTACTAAAACTGGAAAATGTGCCGAATCTGTCCAGAATCGACACTTATCAATGTTCTATGAAATATATTTTCTATCACAAAATCATATTTGGTTCATTTCAATTAGCATTCTACAATCACAGAATTTGGTTTGGAGGAATCCCAAGAACACATTTTCCCCCTACAATAAACTTGGTAATATTGGGGTCATATTTGATGTGACTTTCACTGTTTCAGCTATTCCGTGTTTGGTTCAAGACTGGTCTTTTAAGGAAAACTGTTCTATCTTTGCTTGGCTCGCGTTGAGTCTTGAAAGCTCACCTAGTTAAGAATATTTTTGGGAAGTAGATTTAAAAAATTGTCATGTAATATTTATAATCATCGGAATATTGTCTATATATTTACACTGAAATTTAAATTACCAAGTTATAAAGTTAGGTAATTACAGCCGCATTATTAGATGACCTTAAGATGCTTCTTTTTCTGAACAATTTTTATTCTTTGGTTATCAGACATCTTGGCAGGAAATAAATCTGACACAAATAAGATATATAATTTGGTAACAAGGGTACTTAACAATGGGTTTTTAACCGACGTCACGTTAGTCAATCAACAGCCGACATTTGTTCAAGAGTACTTTAGAGTGTAAAAATCTCCATATCTACGGATACGAACGGATATGGGCGTAGATAAATTTTATAACATATCTAAATTTGTTGAAATATTTTACAGTGTATCGTATTAAATTAGTCGTGTTTCCAACATTTAGTGTTTTATTTGAAAAAGTAGCATTAGCAGTAATGATAACAACAAAACTGTGTTTCAATGTAATATTACAAAATACATCAGATATATTAAAATGTATATGTCCCCGTGTTTTTTGTACCTACAGGTGAAATATTTTGTGACAATATCCTTTTGTTGAATAATTATAGAAAATAGATAGAAAAGGGGGATCTCTATTCATATTTACTTGCAAACAAGGTATTTCCTCGAGTTCTTTTTAATGTATAGTTATTTCTGTAATAATGATTTACATATAAATTACTAATTCGAAAAAAAAATTAAACTAAATATTTTGCACTGAAAAAATATAAGCATTTATTATTATCAATTTAGTTTTGGTGAAAATTATTTACTTTTAACGATAAAAAATTATTTAAGAAAAATATATGCTTTGCGTCGAAAATTGTTGGTTTGATTCAAAATTCTTTTATTTGATTTTTATTTGAATATCCAAGTCTATTACTTATGTTAAGCTACTTACTTGTTTTTATATATTTTCCCGTCGTTCGCGCAAATTCTAACAGGGTCAAACGAACATACGACCACGTCTTTGTTATTACAGAATAGCTGTTGCATTGGATCTAGTGTCGTCCGAAATGTTGAGTATGTAGTCGGAGTTGTTAAAGTCGTCGTCGGTGTTGTCGTTGGAGATGTTGTCGGTGTTGTTGGTGTTGTCGTTGGAGATTTTGTCGGTGTTGTTGGTGTTGTTGTTGGAAATGTTGTCGGTGTTGTTGTTGGAAATATTGTCGGAGTTGTTGTCAATGTGGTTGTCTTCTGTGTAGGCTGTAATTCACTCGGAGTATTTTCCTTTGATTTCTTCACACATGAATATGTTGCTTCAATCTCTATGGCAGAATCTCTACACTTTGCCTTCGTGTACTCACAACTAAAACCGTACGATTAAGTTATATATATATAAAACATTGAGTCAGTAAAACAATTGGTGCATTGTTGTCTAAAATTTAAAACTTTATTTATCTGTAATATTTGTCACTGGAAGTCATATAACATCATGAAAATCTTAATCCAATATACACCTGGAAATTAATTAAGCGACACCAAAATCAAAGTGACATAAAAAATGTTTGACCAGAGAAATTCAAATGATCATTCTCACACATAAAATATGACCCTTCCTGAACACCATAATGTAAAGGTTAAGGAGTTTTTCTGATATGGTATTGCACAGAATGCACGTGAAACATGCAACCCTCACCCAGGTGAAAATCAAGTTTGTGTGATTGAACTTGAGAGTGTCACTATCTTGTCATAGAGTGTCAGAATATTGTTTCAAATCATTATGGTTCGTCGTAGGGTGTTAGACAACTTGCGACGGCAAATTATTGGTATGAGGAACGCTGGGTTATTTTGTAGAGAAATTTGACGTCAAATCAATCAACATCATTCAGTTGTTGCACGATTAGTGCAGAAATTTGGAGTTACAAATGACGTTAGAGACAGGCCACGTCTGGGACGACCACGCAAAACCAGCAGATGTGAAGATGCAGCGTTGTTGCGTCTTGTACGGCGACATCCCTTCATGAACAGCACTGTCCTTAAAACAGAGTGGTTACAGGGTAGGGCGATATCCACTACAACCATCAGGAACCGGCTAAAGGCGGCAGGATACAGGGCTAGAAGACCTATCTGACGTCCCACATTGACTTGGAACCATCGTGCAGCTCGTTTACAATGGTCAATACAACGTCAACGCTGGAATCTTGCGTCCTGATGAAGAGTCCATTTCTCTGATGAGAGCAGGTTTTTATTGTATGTTGTTGACGCCCGCTTACGGGTCTGGAGACGTTCAAAAATGGCAATGGCATAACGACACATTGCTGAGACCATTCGGTGGAGGGTCCGTAATGGTGTGGGGTTGTGTCTCCCATGACTGCAAACTTTATCTGGTCACAGTGCAAGGGAATTTAAACGCACTTCGATATCAACGTGAGATCTTACAAACAAGTGTTGTTCCACATTTTGACAATCACGTGTTGGCAGACCGTCCAATTTTCATGGATGACAACGCCAGGCCCCACAGAGGACATGCCGTGGTCGAATTCTTACGCCGAAACGCTGTGGAGACAATTCCCTGGCCAGCCAGAAGTCTTGATCTCAATCCGATTGAGCATATTTGGGATATGTTAGGCCGTCGAGGTCGACAACGAGATCCCCCTGTACAAACTGTACGTGATCTGGAAGCTGCATTGCATCAGGAATGGGCCAGGCTTCCTCAACGTCAGATTCAAAGACTGATACAGGGAATGAGGAGACGACATGAAGCAGTCGTCCGCGTGCGTGGTGGTTACACGATACACGAAATATTGACAATATTGACAATAACTGTGCTTTCTGACTCTAAAGACACAATTCAAGGATTGCAACATGGCGTTTGCATCCAGAACCATGCCAAATTCCATGTACGACAATAGTTAATTTCAACATGTTTTTGCCAAATTTGTACCTTTTACAATATGGTCTATAACTTAAAATAAATCCCAATCTGAAACCACCAAAGTGTGTCTTTCTTTCAATTGTTGTCTATACTATGCATAAAATATGCTGCAACCATTGAATATGTAACATGTTCTTCAATACGAGACCAGCAAACTTAGCCAATCATGAAAACTGGGGTGGCGCTTAATTAATTTCCAGGTGTATATATCTATACAACAAGGGAATTACCTTTAACAATATCCGATATCAATACTACTTATAATGGATTACAATATCATAGAAAATGGTTACAATATTCAGAAGTAACTGACTCTAGCTACTGAGCTCGTTGTAAAATGCTAGACTGCCATACAGGGAAACAATTATTTTTTGTTTTAAATATTAGTCAATAGTATTCATCACCTTTATTATAGAACATATACAATGAATTAGGTTTTATTATTACACTTTAGGGATTAATAGTTCTATTAATAAAGACGTGTCCGAAGTATTTTAATTGAAAAACACTATAAGTAAAATGTTAAATTGCATATTATCTTTCTGTTCTATGACTTTACCATATAATTGTAATACTAAATAAATATGCATGTATAGCTGTGATGAATAAGCTTTTAAAATTCAATTTTGTTTAGTTTAACACGCTAAAGCCAGGGTAAAATGTACAAGAAGGTTATACTTACAAATTTGTATATATGTTACCATTCTGATCTTGGTGAACTTCACCAGTATAATCAATACCAGACGGGCATTTGTGGTTTAATATGTCTGAACACAGATCACGGTATGAAAACGTGACGGTTCGTTGAATGATACATGCGATATTTGCTAAAAAGAGTAATAAAAATGATACGTAAATCATTTATGAATAAATATTGCTTAAAAATGCATTATTAAAGCGTCTGGAAAATAGTCAATGTCTCGGGACCAATAAAATTGCTATATCCCTCAACACTGTTCAATAATTCTATAATATTATATACTTATCGACTGGGTATGAGGGGAATACAGTGGAACCTCTGTAAACCGAACAGCTGTGGGACCGGAGAAATCGGCCGGTTTTCAGAGGGTCCGGTTTCAGGAGGTTCCGGAAAAGACGTATCTGATCCGGAGAGTGAAACCGGAAGTTTATTATAATGTATTATAACGATGTTGAAAAATTGTGCCATGTGCTTACATATGTACATTTACCACGCGCACATTATTTTAATACAATTAATTGTTTTTAATTTCAATCCGACGTTTTTATTGTTTGATTAACGACTTTCACACCTTTTTTTAAAATGGTTATTTAGTTTAATGATGTCAATCATCGATCGATTAAGGATGACATGTATTACGGTTCACTGATTTTCCAGGTAATACATGGTTTCGGTCGGTTTCTGGAGGTTAATTTGACAAGAATATATAGGTTTTGTACCGGAAAGTACGGCCGGTGTTCGGAATTAAGAAGGTCCGGTTTTCAGAGGATTTTTTTACTTGAATATATAGGCAACAATTCCGGACCGAAAGTAAATGTTCGGTTTTCAGAGGAATCCGGTTTTCGGGGGTAGTAAGTTTATTGTACCCGAGGTACCAACTATTGCCCCGAATATGCATTCAGTAAGTGTTTTATTATACGAAAAACACTTTACTTGTCAATAGTAGTGGAAATTATTGACCGGTCAATAGTATCAAGTTCAGAAACATACAAAATAGTAAAATTGTTGTCTTAATTTTTATATAGAAAAAAACATACTGAGGTATAATAAAACATACCTAGTAAAATCCATATTCTAACGGACCTGATGAAAGTCATATTTGTATCTTTACAAATGATAAGGACAGATACTCAAATTAGGTCATATATGTCACTATCTGAATGAACACACATACATGTACATGTGATTTTACATACGTTTGAATACAATATAGGAGCATATACTCTGTACTATGTTATATGGTTAAACAATGGTTAGATAATTGTTGATCAAAACACGGACATGGAATACCGGGATATAATGAAACTGTACAAATCGGTATTTGTTAGCTTTTATGGAAGAAAAATATTTAAAAAAAAAATAAATACAGGCCATAAATTCTAATTTAAAAAAAAACCACACAAATTAAAAATGCAATAAAAGAAACAGAATTGACTATTACCTACTTAGTCGAATGAAATAGTAGTATATTTTGTAATACAGAATACAAAAAAAGATAAATAAATAATTCAATTGAATTATAAACGGCTTGTGGTTACATCAACAATGAAAATTGAACAAAAGCTCACATCTTGATCATAAATGGTAAATTCGATTACATATCTTCAAAATATTAGAGAATGAAAATCTAAAAATAGCCTAGGAACTTTCACTTGTTACAAAACATAATTCTCTTCACATAAAGAAACTTGGGTTATTAAAAGAACTGGTGAAATTGATTATAACACAGATTTTAAAGTAATGCGTTAGGTGAATAATTATATAATTATGATTTCAGTGTTGAGGTTCTTCGACTATTGGTGTTTTTTTTTCAAACAGTAATTAACAAAATCTTAGTCATGTCTGTAAGATGTACATTTACAGAATATAAAAAATAATATTAAGTAAGGTGCTTATCTTTCTGAAACAAAATCCCGACATGCGAGTGACGAATGATAATCGTCCATTGATATACAGCCATTTCGGGTAATTATGCGCATCGTCCTATTCGGCGCATTAACATGAAAATGATTTGAATGCGCCTAATTAAACGCTGCGCCGAATTACCCTATTACATAGTACATCTACGGCTTTATATCCTACCCAGTCATATACTTGATGGCTCAAAAAGTAGTCCCATGCCAGCCGCACGTCCATATATACTGCTATATAGGAAGTTCACCCCCCACCCCCCCTCCCCTTCCGGGGGGACAAGCGACAAACCAGCAAAGAAACAGCATCTTTCTTGCTATTCTTCGAATAGCTTTAAAGTCACAGCGGGGCCTTTGATACTGAGAAAAATCTAGAAACTAATTGTTAAAGACGGTTCCTTTTACTTGTTACCATGGAATTATTTGCTAAACATCAATCAATATTTCGCTTCTGTAGTAAAACCTGTGCATTAAGCAGACTTCTTGGACCAAAGAAAAAATATTCTTTATACATGGGATAATTTTACAAGCTGCATTTTGTTTATAACGAAAAAAAAATTCACGTACAGTCTTTGTAGACAGTGAGTGCCCTGTGAAGCAGATTTGACTACATATAAAAATATTGAAACAATCAGTCAGTGGCCATTATTGGTCAAAATAAAAGTATGCTATTGGAAACTAAAATATACATGTACAATAAAATAGCCATTGCTTCATTGCATACAATCCAATTCAGATAAACAACAAAATGGATAACAGGAAAGGTCAACAATAACATACCAATAAATCACAGCAACCCAACAGACAAAAAATAACATAAAAGAGTACAACACACATACATGAAAACTGAAGCTTTCAGTCAAATCATTATCTTATACAGAATACTGTGCGTAAAATTCATTAACCTTGATCAGACAACAAAAATTTCACGTGTTCATTCCCGCACTCTCGAAGAAATTTTGGGGATATTGCGATTGTCTACGTCTATCCGTCACACTTTCCTTTGACATTAACTCCTCCTGACTTAAATTTTAGGTTTCGTAATTTAATTTCTTTGTAAAATATTTGCATACCAACTACGTCATGTACGTGTGTAGATGTTTTACTATTTTGATTTTTATTTTCTGAACTTTTGGACCACAGGGGTTGAACTACGAAAACTGAATTAAACATGTGATGTAAACTCCTCTTTCATTTTTCAATTTATGAATTTTATTTCAACAGTTTTTTCTTTTACAATTTATGTAGATGTAAAATAAGGTTTTATAATTTTTATTTTGTAAACTTCGGGCCCACATGTCAAATTTTGAAAAGTGTAGATTTAAGCTTTTGACATAAACTTCTCTTTAAAGATTTTTGTTTCGATTGATGTATTTTATTTCTTAACCGTGTCTGATGTGTTGGTTGCTGTTGCCGATTTATCTATAATTTCATTCCGTTGAGTTGATACCTTACAGACCTAGTGCTATTAGGGGCAATCGTGTTGTATCTGTGTTTGTTATAATCAAATATCTCCTAGCAGCTCATATTGACGCCATTCTACAGTCACGAACAACGGTATATAACAAACACTGTGAAAGATAATTTTATTGGCCAAATATGGCAAAGGTTGTAGAAAACTGGCCTGTTAAATGAGAAAGATTCGAAAGCAGCCAATCCATATTCACCAAACATCTTTATTTAGCAATAAAAAAGGCTGTTCTGTATAGATTTTCTATCTCTGTAACGAAATAGCCTAAATATATTCTTGTATGATGTTTTCCCATTACACAAGATCAATCAGTCCCGAACGAGATACAATCTTTACCATTTTTATTGGAAAGACGGTTCTTCTATGGTTTCCTTCATCGATAAGAGTTGATAGACACGATTTAACTAATATTGCTAAATTAAAAGAAAGCCACATAAACACAAGCACATACTCGATGCGTCAAAAATTAAAGTCTTGTATAAAAATTTACATTTATTATAAAATATTATAGGTTTATTTACTGGTTGAGGTAAATCTAACCAATTATTTCACCAGTTTCTGGATACCTGAAGATAGAAAACTTATGTGATTCAGTTCTAATCAAGTGCAAATAAAACAATAAAATATATGAATAATATTCAAATTAACGGCCCGTCGATCCTGCATTGTACAATTTAAACAAATTTTTGGCGAGATATAAATAATTATGATTTGAATCCTGACAAATTTTAGACCTAGATATATTATGTCCTAGGCTGTGAATTTTCAAAAATATTTAATCTTTGTAATTTTACCATTGTTATGATAATATGATGTTATTACATGGTTGTTTCTGTATTCGCCGTGTTATTGGTCCGAAGCTTGCTGTATTGGCCTGAGCCGGAGCCGAAGGTCAATACAGCTGGCAGAAGACCAATTTTGAAGCACCTTTAATCACAGACCATGTACCAATTTATATATAGTGTAAACATTTCTGAGTTTTTGTATGTATTCAAACTAAAATCTAGTGACCCTATATTGGCCGGGTACAAGTCGGCCAATACAGCAAAAAATCCGTATTGGGCGGGTTTTTCGGTATTGGCCGATTCTGTATTGAAACGACAGTTTTGGTCGTATTGGAGCCAATAATACACTTGTTAATAAATAATATAGTATTACTGCGTAAGGTTTTCCATATTCGCCTCGCCTCAGTCCAACATGGCTTGCCTCGGACCAATAACTAAGCCGATATGGAAAACCTTGCGCAATTATACCTTTATTGACTAGTCCAATATGATTCTTTAATGCCTAACCAGTCCAATATGTCATATAGACTAGTCAATGCGCCATATTTGACTTCTTACGGATTCGACTTGAAAGAGATGTAAAGTAAAAACCTACATTTTTTCACAAATAAACGGTTCTGAAACTGAACAAACATTGTCATCCCATTTCCAGTTCCAGTTATAATACATATCCAAGCAATTTTGACTGGCCTGACCATTCGGTTCACCTGGTCCCCAGGCAGTATAATTAAATACTCTATCGGAGGAGGACCACATCCATGTGCCTTCGACAATGTCATCTCGACCGCCCAACCAGTAGTTTACAGCTAAAATTTAAAAATACACTTCGTGTTATTTTTAGATTTTTACAAGTCGTTACAAAAATTAATAACTATTCCATGGGTTCAAAAATTAGACTCTCTCCGAATTTTCCTTATCTTTTTTCATATAGTTCCGACATTATGACAATTTATTTTTAAAGTATACATCACTGTAAACTACGATAAAGCTAAAACTTCTTTTTAAATGTTTTCATGCAAACTACTGGGCTAGTTTTGTCACTTCGATATTTTTTTTTTTGGGGGGGGGGGGGGGGTTTGCTTTGATTTCATTGAGTTCTCGAAATTAGTACTTTTTACAGCAGATTATGTCTGTCTTCTGACATTATGAGGCGTTGTTGGGTCAAAGACAATGGTAGGTTCGTGCATGGATTCTATATTTCTATTACCTTTTACGGTCAGGTGACATAGCATTTCATTGACTCATTTAGCATCTGTACATCTTTTTAAAAATATTTCGATTTTTGATAAATAAGATATAGAATTGAACATATTAAAATGAATCAATTCTTTTTTTTATTTATTTTTCTGCAGCCAGGGTTATACGAAACAACTTACATTACCACCTGACCAGACATGACATGGCTTATTTTATTGGCTCTAAATATGGATTATATATGAATATTTTAATTTTACAAGGAAAAAAAAGGGAAATCAATTCTTTGATACCAATTAGTATTAGCAATATGTTTTGCTCAAGGCATAAAATGTTAAAAAACAAAATATTAGTCTGAAAAGTTTAAGATGAAATTGACAATGCCAACTGACCAAAAGATGTAAAACCAAACCAATCTAAGGACAGAGCTATAAACAATGGAGTTACTCCTTATCATAAACAAAGTTTAACATATTTGTAACAATAAATTTGAGTTTCAGTTTCTAGTTAGTATCGAAATCTTAGGCAACTGAGCTGGTGATAGATTCAGTTGCCTTGGAGTCCACCAGCAGAGGCAGGTACTCAGTGGTAATAAGAATACTTTTATACAAATTTTGCTGCATGAAATGTGTTATTATTATCTTTGACCAACAAATTACTTACTAGAGGTATCAGATTATTTTTTGTTTAATGGGATAACGACAAGGAGAGTCGGTACCTGAGATATCCCAAATGTCCTATACCCGTTATATTCTTTAAATACAGTCAAACGTGTGTATAAAGGGCACCAATGGAACCAAAGAATTGTGCAGGTGTCCTTTATACAGATGTTAACTTTAAAGTTTTCTTCTTAACGGGACATTATCACAGTGCCCTTTATAGACAGTGATTTGATATACAGAGATGCCCTTTGAAGCAGGTTTGACTGAATATCTATACACTAACGCTTATTTAAACGTTTTGCCATATCAATAAGGAAATCCGACTGCTCTTTGTATTCTACCTCAGCAAGGCGTGCGTCATGAGCTCTACATGAACTCTGAAATTAATATTTTATAATTTGTTATTTTAACAATATCAATCCCATATATATATATATATTAAAATTAAGTAGAATCATAGTCTATATGTAATCTGCATAACGACGCAGCCTAAGTTGGCTTTTAGCTAGTTTTACAGTTAAAACGAGCACATTCTGACTCCGCTATCTAAATGTACTGTCCAGGCTAATTTTGCAGTTCTAGCAAGCGGTCACCTTGTTGGTTTTTTTAGACGTGTGTTTTTTACACAAGTGTCATATTAAATAAAGGAAGGGGGGCGTATCCATTTTCCATAAAACCGCTTTAATACCACCACTGTTCATTGTCTGTACCAAGTCAGTATATCCTGACTCTGTTGTGTTTATGTTTTATTTTGTTATGCTATATTTTTGTCCTGAGTTTTTACTTGGTAACTTTGGTTGGTTGGTATGTCATTGTTAACTTTTAACCATATAGAATTAAGGGGAAAATACTGTAGAAATAAAAACAATTGTAGAGAATACAGAAATTGTGCTCTGAAAAATATGAGATTATATCTTGTATAAAAGTACTGTATTAATCATTTAAAAGACAACCATGTTTCTTGCAATTTATACCTAGCAAAACATATATTTTCAACGGTTTATTTTTGCATTTTTGAATTCATTTCCCTGCGTCTTTCAAGCCTTGAAAAATTTGCCCGAATAAACATTTCTTTCAGCGTGTTAACGAAGTTAAAAAAATCAAAAGAATACAGATCCCTCACCCTCCTGGAAACCCACACTCAATACTGTGAATTCAGTTATTCTAGTTGAAATCATTTGTCGTGGATTTAATGAAAAAGGCACATTAGTGGGTTCTTTATTTCGTGCATTTCGAATTTCAAAAAAAAAGAAAAGCTGTTGAAATTATCGAAAATGTTTCATATAAAGGGATTAGTATCTTTGGATTGTTAATTTGAAACTCCTAGGATGATGCCTCTGCTGGTGGACCCTAGGTCCCCGAGCGTATTCGCCAACCCAGTCGTCAGACTTGTCTGACATGATTATTCATTGATTTGTTACAGAAATTACCAGTATTTAGCAAAATTCAAAAATAATAGAAATACTAAGGGTTCCTTCCTTGTATTGCACTTGGTAGATCTCCTTAGCTGAAATTTGGCTTCCTATTTCGGTATTAGGACGTTTAGGGCATTTATTTTTATGTATATATGAGTTTTGGTTAAGAGTACTTCTTGTTTAATATAAGTTTGGTTTTTGGTCTTCCAAATGTTTCGGTTTTAATGCTGCTGATGAGAGGTGTCTCCTTGAAATGCGTCGTATACAGCATAGTATAAATTTACCATATCTAATATTAGTATCTTTGGATTGTTATTTTGAAGTCAGATAGATTTCCTTTGAAGTGTAACCAGTGATTAATTTCAACATCCGGGGATTAATAAAAACATAATATTGTATAAACGATTCACACTTCATTGGGATCTTGAATTTGTGGATTGATTTGTCCACGAAATCTGCGAATATTGGTGTACCAAAGTGTGTTTCACAATATATGATAATTGAAATACTTTATTTCTATGCTCCATATTTCATGCATGGAAATAACATGAATATTCATACTGACCTCTGCTACATACCATGTTAATTTTTCTGTACTGAAAAAGTAACACGATTGCCCATAATGGACCCAACCTAGTGGGCACTCTCCGTATGTAGGTCCTGTAAAAATTGTACACAAGTATCATTTACTCCCTGAAGAGACTGAAGACAAGCTGATTTTAACTTCAAATTTTTCATTTTTAAAATTGGATATAACTGTATATATGTACATTAAGTGGTTTTTGTATGGATGGACAAAAGAAAGTAAACAATATGCCAGTACCCGGAGAAATAAGAGGAAACCATGATCCAATATGTATAAGCTATTTGTCTCATTTTTACGTTCTAAATTTTCATGTATAGACTACATTTGGAAGGTGAATACATTATGAATTTCAGTACGCCTCACATGCTTCATTGACCTCATTCAGACCCCGAAGATCATCGCAAGCATTTAGGGTTACTATGGTAGGTCTTTTCCTCAGTAATTATGAATGATAAGTCCCCGATGGAATACCCGGCTAAATTTTACTTTACATGTAATTTTATTCTCATGTATGACAGTTCAACATTATCTGGCATTTGGTCGGTGTGTATTAGGAAGTGTATGACAGTTTAATATTTGTCGTATGCCCTTATTTACTTCATAGAACAGATTAATTCGTATATTTTATTCCTTCATATTTTTACTACACACGCCAAAATTGTTCATTGTGATATATGGTCATGAGTAAATTCTTCATGTTTGTCTTCCAAATTATGTGACCTTGGTATCATTTTCCTACGCCTTTAGTCATGTTCAAGATTAGGTCTGCTCCAATGTACAAAAAAGACTAGCAACATGTTTTGTGTTTGTTTTTTGTTTGTTTTTTGTTTTGGTTCAGCAGGCTTTAATTCTGTACGTACAATATTAATTATGGTATGCTCAATCACAAAAGGACTATGACTTACCAAAAATGACTGCTACACATAGAAGCCTTCTAAGAGATTCCATTACAAAATAAACAATTCCTTTGGTAGACGTGAAAAGATAAGAGATAAGCTCAAATTCAATCAGTTTACAGTACATGTAGTGCGTAAAATGTTTAATGGTGATTGAGTGTGAGAGCGGAGCAGTGATATTTTTACCTGCTTGGATGCAAGTTTGAAGCTGTCACAATGTACCATTTCACATATTGTAACGGTATCTTATTGACACTGGTGATTTTTGGACTTTTAGGGCATTCATTTTTATGTAGATATGAGTTTTGGTTAAAAGTATTTCTTGTTTTAAAATAAATTTGGTTTTTGGTCTTCCAAATGTTTCGGTTTTAATGCTGCTGATGAGAGGTAACTCCTTGAAATGCGTCGTATACAGCATAGTATAAATTCACTATATCTAATATTAGTATCTTTGGATTGTTATTTTGAAACTCCTGGTACGATGCCTCTGCATGGTGGACCCTAGGTCCCCGAGCGTATTCGCCAACCCAGTCGTCAGACTTGTCTGACACAATTATTCATTGATTTGCTATAGAAATTACAAGTATTTAACAAAATTCAAAAATAATAGAATTACTAAAGGTTCATTCCTTGTATTGCACATTGTAGATCTCCTTAGCTGGAATTTGGCTTCCTGTTTCGAAGTTTTGGTTAAGAGTATTTCTTGTTTTAAAATAAGTTTGGGTTTTGGTCTTCCAAATGTTTCGGTTTTAATGCTGCTGATGAGAGGTAACTCCTTGAAATGCGTCGTATACAGCATAGTATAAATTTACTATATCTAATATTAGTATAATTGGATTGTTATTTTAAATGTGTTGATATCGAGAACATTTCTAAATGTACAACTTTATGTTTTGTCTTTGATTCTTCGTCTCCAAAATCTTCACCACAATCCACACACTTTGAAGTTTTATTTTCATGTTCTAAATTATGTTTTTTGATACTTTCATTATCTTCAAAGACGGTATTTCAGATTCTACATCTGATGTTTTTACTATGTGACCGTTTAATTCCACGCAGCGATGTTAAGGCAACTGTTTATTTATTTATTTTTTTATTTCATAATATTGGGTCTATTCCATTTAAGTAAGGAATACTCTTCATATTTATCATATGAGTGTTATCGTTAACCACTATGATAATGACAATGACAAGGGGTACTTAACTGGTAATTATTTCAGTCACGTGATTGCTCATTTGCATGCTACAGCGAATTACCAACAACGGACCGGGTGTACAAATATTTCGCAAAAGTGCAGGTGCGTAGGGGTGTCAGCTATTAACAAGAATATATACGATATATTCTATAGGACCGCGCCTTTCTGAAAAGTGCTGCTACTTTGTCTGTATTTGTCTATTGATTATACAATTTGCCATGAAGTACTCCAAAGCGTCAAAAAAGCACGATTTTTCATCTTTAAATGCAGTTTTCTCAAAAACTAATACAAACCAGGAAAAGTGGCAGCACTTTTCTATTACCGCAGATATAGCAGATTTCACACATATTCATGTCTATAATGTCTGTTTAGCGTATGCACATGCACTTTTCGATTTTATTTTATTCAACAACTCTACTCCCATTTCGTTCCGGATTTAAAGCGCAACGAGGACGATGGATTTCTAAGAGCGGACCGATCACCCAAAAGATATCCGGAATTACTGTTTCCATCTTTGTAGTCGGCAACCAGTTATATAAACTTTAGAAGCGCAAATATTATGAACATATTTTTAATATTGTATTGTTACCATATTAAATAAATAAACATTAATACTCTATTTGGTTCGCTGGGAAAAATCAATTTACATTCGGTTTAGGTTTACTGAAACACAACACAAGAAAAGTAGGGGGGATGCACAATGGGATCTGGATAAATAATAACGTTACATTCAGTATTTCACATATCATACCAGTATAGTAAATTTTTTCACAGGATTACAAAGCACCAGGTTTCAGAATGATCAGATTTAATATTTTGGCTCCAGCAAAATGTATACAAAACCCCACATGTTTATGTATTTATACCAACCCAGTAGGACCATATGCCAAAATGTTACAAATAAATTTTTATTTTCATTTTCATATAAAATATTTGCTTTCATTTGTTGAAATCTCCCTGAATTTGACAAGGAATTAAAATTTTAAAGTCCAGAGATTATTTTTTACTTCAGACTGCCAAATTTCACTGCAGATAGCTTCTGAAACCAGAGTCTGGATGCAAAAGTTTATATGCTTTAAAATTGTGGACTACTAGTAATTTATCACTACTTGTGAGAAAAACTACTTTCTTTGCTTAGGAATAGAGATCTTCTACCACTAAATGTAGGAGTACATGATCATTGCAAAGAGGCCAATTCATGCAGAATTGAATCTGCACCACTTACCATCAACATGACCTTTTATCATCCCCAATGCTCGGAGGTGTGTGTAACTCAATGATACTAGAAACAGGATGTGCAGCAAATTCCGGTCAAGATTTTACAAAACGTGGAGATTTCAGGTCAGGATTTTTTGACACTGGAAGATTTTGGGTCAGGATTTAAAAAATTTCTGCAGATCGAGGAGATTCAGGTTGACTTTAAATATGTCTCATCATTATAACTGACTTTTATTATTTTTGGATAATTTTGGATGTAATTTTAGCTTTCCTGGATATTTTCGGGTCACAAATTCGATATGTGTATAATCTCCGATAGGGGTTTCAAGTTCACCGACGAACTCCTCGGTCATAAAAAGTCCCCCCCCCCCCCCACAATGATACTTGCACAATTGTTGGTTATTGCTTTACTTGTCAACAGACTGCTTACTCTTCCGGAGCACCTGAGTCCACCCCCCGTTTTTTGGTGGGGTCCATGTTGTTCATTGTAGTGCTTGTATTGTTTTGGTCTTGTCTTCGTTGTTCCCTGGAGTTTGTCAGTTGTTTCAATTTTCCCTTCCTTCGAATATCCCTTTGGTATTTCTTGACTTTACTTGAATGTTTTATCAAAGCTTCAAGCAGAGATATCAAGTTCACTTACTACAGAGCAAGAAATTTTATACAAATTCTTGCCACCTCATCTTTAAAAATAGAACTTGAAAAATTACTCAAGACACACGATTTTAATAAATCTATTATCAAATAATAAATCATCAAATTTGAGAAGCCATTTCAACACTTTTCTCATAGGATCTATGAATTTTTTACATTTTTTTTGGGTTTCTGTCTTGAATTGTGAACTGTTGATCTCTTCTGAGGACAATGAAAACACTAGATACATTTACAAGTAATCTTCCCAAATGTATGTTCAATCGAATGGAATGATGTCTTATTGATGCTTCACTGATATCTTTTAATTTCACCAAGTAGAAAACAATTCCTCACAATAAAGCAATACGTCCATACCAAATATAAGAAATACACATGTGCAGGATTTTAAAGATATTTTTTATAAAGAACATCAAAACATAAACAAAATAAAAATATAAATTAAATCTATTGATTTTTTGTATTCTGAATTAAAAACAACTATTTCAATGAGCATTTTTCAAACTAAATATATAAACTTTCATTAAGTTAGCCTTATATAATTATCCAAAACTGATTAATCTTTTTCCGTAATTCAAATAAATCCATTGTTTTTTTTTCATGGTGTGATGAACATTTCAGAAACTTCTTTTTAAATCAAAATTTCTCAGGATTACTCCAGAAATGTCATTATGTATTTCAATTTTCAATTCATTTGTCAAATTAAAATTCAATCGCTTGTTCAAACTGCTACTGCCGTACAATGTATAATACACTCCGTTTTCTTCAGCTCAAATTTGTCCAACTCCACAACTGACAATTTTACATTTAATATGTTCAATTTTCAACAGGCTCTTTGGCTGTAAACTATCACCATCTATTAATAAAAACGGAAAATTTTATATTAAGTATACATCTACATACAATCCTTGTGACTGTACAAATTAGAATATACTTTTTTTTTATCACGAATTGACAAAGTAAAACATTTTTGTTCAAGTACAAGTAAGTTGTTGGGAAATATATAATTTATTTGTATATGAGCCATAGAAACAGGTAGAAATGTATAACATTTTTGGCAATTAAAAATAAATGTATATTTTCAAACAATTTACAGAATGATTGTTGGTTTCCCCAAACATGATCAGGTCTGTTTTTACCTTCCGGGTCAATTTTTTTCCAGGCAGAAATAAATAAACTGCTGCAACATGAGGGCGTGATACATCTGTCGTCCAGCAAATAAAATTTCACAAGTTAGACCCCTTTGATTTTGTTGCTTATTTTTTATGAATATCGGGTAGGTCCCATCCCACTCTGGAACAGAAAATTGTAACTTCACCAAAAAGTATAAAGACCTTTAGACTATCCCAACAAACAGCTGTTTAAAGTTTGAAGTAAATAGGACAATGCGTTCTTAAGATACAGCATGACATGTGAAAAATTCCCCCTTTTTTAATGAACAAAGTTCCATAACTCTGAAATGTGAACGAATAAAATTCCATAACCGTCCAAAGTGTGAAAAATTGACAGTTTTCGACGATTTTTCAACGAATAAAGATCCATGTCATATCGGAATTTATGAAGAAAAAAAAAAACAAAACAAAAGGGAGCTTACGTCAATAGATTTAATTAAGTCACCAAAGTTTCATGAAAATTGGTGAAAGCGTTTTCGAGTTGTTGTCCGAAGTGTGGACGACAGACAGAAACAACAGTATACCATAATACGTCCCGTCTTTTAAGACCGGCGTATAAAAATTAAATAAATTTCCTGTTTTGTTTTGTGGCAATTATTAATGTTGATTTAAATTGTCTGACTGTCTATTAGAAACTGTTATAATATCATGCAACTTTCTACTCCCATGTTTTTAAATAGCTTATTTTATGGAATCAGGAATGAAACAAACTTAAATAATAAAATAAATTTTGCCTGGCCTAAAAGAATACTTTTTTATCCAGCAATGATAATTTTTTTTTATTAATTGGGAAAATTCATGAAAATGGCACATTTCTAGCCCCTTTTTACAAAGATAATAATACAGGGAAACACGACTTCATATAAAGCACTGTGAACAAAAATACAATACAGAGCCCCAGATAACGTGCCTATCAGCTTCATTTACGCATTGAAAAGTGGAAGATAAGCTTGAGAAATATTTTCAGGTCATCAAAGTTACGCTCAGTCTACCAAGTCGGAAGTGTTATTGCTTCATACATATTTACATTATTGACATTTAGTTACAAAGAACTTTAATGTAAAATTTTATCAGTCACTCATCAGTTAAATGTAGGTCAAAATGACCAAAATCAAGCAGTAGTGTAACAAAATACCAGAAATAATGTTACCTTGCATTTTGTCGTATCACATTTCTCAGGTTATAAACCTTTTCCTGTTCAGGGTTACACATGACAAAGCTTGAGTCTGTAAAATAAGAATACAAAGTACAAGTTAAATAAATGGGTAATAAGTGTAAGATTGTGTTACAACAAACACATTTTCAAAACAATTCTTAATTTAGGTCAAATTACTTTTTTTTATTGTTCTTTCTACTGACATGATAGATGTGAGTTGTCTCCCACTTTCTTATAGGAGGCATCTTTCACATGATGCAAACAAGTTTTGAATAAAATTGGAAGCAAATTGCCTAATTTGCTAATCATTGCACAGTGAGTTTTTATGATTTATTATCTTACTTTATACATAAACTTTATTTTAGCTGTATAAAAAGATCAGAAATGTGAATTTAAAACATATAATTTAATATTAACTAAGGGGAGATTACTCTATTGGAAACCAGCAAATTTACCTTGAAGCTATGTTTTAAAAACAGATTTATACAACCTTTCAAATACCTATAATAATACACCTTTAAATTCTGCACCTAAATCCGTTAGATTAGTCTAGAATCAACCAAAACATGTATTTGGGATTTTGTAAGAGGGGAGGGACTGCATTTTATCTCGTTTATGTCACAGTGGAAATTTAACACAAATAAATGTCACAAAGTGGAAAACCTTGAAAAAAAATCTTTTATTTGATATATATTGTTTTACTGGGGTTTAAGATACAACAAACTGGTCAGTTACCAACTTGCTTAACAGAGACCATCAATTCCTGACATCATTTAGGAAACTGAAAACTGTTGTTTGCACATTAAATGAACAAATAGTCATTTGTTTTCTTAGGAATATATATGTTCCATACACATTTATGATACATTATTCTCCAAAATTTGTGATTCATGACTGATGAAGGCTTTCTGCTATTCAATATTTCAGAAGAGGTTAATGAAATTTTTTCCTCATTATGTAAGGAAAGATAACTCATGCATACGGGAGACCACTCCAATATCTGCAAATAGGGAATATATGTATGAAATATATCAACGAGGTACTTTTTTATAAGTCGATGCTATATGACTCTTTGATTTTAGAACTGCAATGAATGTTTGTGTACAATGTATTCCTATTCAAATTTTCGCCTTTTTTCAAAATATCAGATTGAACATATAGGCACATGGTTATTTTCATGCAGTTCCCAGTGAAGGATGTTTATAATAAACTTATATAAAAATACTACATGAAGGTTAAATTGTTGTGTTTTGTTTATCATAAATGATGGATGGATGAATTATTGTTTAACGTCCAGTGGCAACCAGGTGCATATCAGAACGAGAACATGTTAATATGATATGAATATGATCCATGCTTTGTACTAGACCAACACGCTGAGCTGGATTTGTAACGTGCTAGCTTCACGCAGGAAGACATATCACCCCACTCGGACACATTATACTGACTACCAGTCCTTTGCTCTTACTCCTATAGGCTATATGCCACATGCATGGTGGAGAAGCAGCAAATACCAATTTTATTGTCTTTGGTTTGACCCGGCCGGGGATCGAACCCGCGACCATCCGCACTGGAGGCAAGCATGCTACCAGGAGATCACTGAGGCAGTTTTCATCATAAATAATATTTTTATTTCCTCATGTTGCCCTATGCAAGACCCTGTATTGTAGGTGTAAAGTTTTACAATACTTTTAAGCACAATTTAAGAACTAATTCAAGAATGGTATAATGATTGTTGTCAGAATTTTAGTAAAGTAAAAGTTTTTGTGATCATCATTCTTTATGTTTTTAAGGCAAGGTGGGAGAACAAAGTAACAAAGTCATATTACTTAATTTATACTCTTGGTTGGTTTTTGCATTGGCCGTTAGATATGGATTCAAGGTTGGATGTAGGGTTCCAAGTATCAATTCCACTTTATTTTACTACTCATATTGAACCACTTTTTTACAAGCATAAATGTAACTGCCTTGTCCTTTTTAATCTTTTTTTTTGCCATATAACATCAGCTTGTAATTAAAATATAATATGTACCCTATCATCTTGTATATTTAAAATTTTCATCATATTTGTATATAACTATGGACTATTTATGTCTGAAATAAATGATTATTATTATTATTATTATTATTATAACAATAAAAAAAAACTCATTTTTATGTCAAAAAATAAGAAAACTAGAAAATGTGTCAATAAGACACGTCCCACCCTAAAAACAATATAGGTTTTGTAATATTGCCCTAAATAGGAAATATCCAGTTATAAAAGTGAAAAATGAAGTTTATAATTGAGCAAATATATGGTACAGAACTGTGTTGTACTTTAAAAGACCAAAATTGTTTTGTTTAAGTATCATTGACAGCATGATTTCTAAGATATGGAGCTATGGCAGTATCAATTTGATTTTTTTTATTATATATTTGAATGAGCAGATTTAAAAAAAAAATTCAAATGTAAAAAATATGAGGAAATGGACCTAAACATAAACCTAAAAAAACAAAAACAAATCCCTCATTCCTTACCATGTGGCCGATTGTCAGATCAGAACAGGGCAAAATGCTTATATATATTATTCATTATCTGGCTTTCAAAGTAAACTACAATCACTTGGTTACAATAAAAATATGTTTTATTAACAACTAAAAACTTAGCCAGAGTTTGGGCTCTTTTTTTTTTTTTTTTTTTTTTTTTGGGGGGGGGGGGGGGTGGTCAATGTTATGTTTAAACAAAACAAATATTTTTATGACTTATCATGTTCTGATATTGGATTTTATCACTTATCATTTTCTGATATTGGATTTTGTACTATTCTCACACAAATATTCTTTTTTAAATACGGTTCATGAAAAATGAAAAACAGACAGTCAGTGAACAGGTGATACACCACTTAGTGTTGTGGACAAATGCATGTGGGTCATGTTATGAATGTTGTCATGTTGCTGATATACGTTACCTTAATATTTAAGATCAGCATAATCAGTGTTTGATCAATTACAATGCCTGCATCATTGCTGTTCCTTCTCACCCGCTGAAACCACGTGAAATGTCCACTCTTCAAGCTTCTCAAAGATTAAGATTTCCATATAAGGAAATTAGACCCCGCCTTCACACGATGATGGACGGCTCAAGTTTTACCACACCAAAGCCTTTTCCTTCAAATATAGACACGCACTGCGACGTACAACCTAAGGATATACGTTGTTATATCATTCGCATCAATCTCAACGAAAAATAACCGAAATTTTAACGTAAATATCTTTTCTGACGGAAACAACGCCGGCATTAACGTCCATGACGTAGCACGCAATGGTCATGAATATTCATGTTATTAGCAGGGGTTATCTCCCCCTGATCAAAAATAGAAAATGTTGCCTTAACATAGCTGCGCATACTGTATTCTCTGATTTCTCTTTAGATGTACAAAAGTTTGTGTTCCAACAGACTCCTTTTTTCTATAAACCTTTTGCCACAGTCATCACATTCGTGCACTTGTCATTTGGATGGCCTTCCATGTGACGATATAGATTTGACTGATGCCCCAATTGTTTTCCGCATAGATTACACATAAGTGGGTTTTATTTTTCATGAATATTTAGATTCTCTTTTAATTGAAATTTCCTAGAAAATACTTTTCCACATATCTCACATCTATTTGTCATTTCATTGTGTGTTCTCAAATGACTACACGTTGCTGCTTTCTTTTCAAGTACTTTACCACAAACGTAACAAATCGTTAACTCGTTTCGGAATATTAATAATGTTTTTTTCTTCATCCTCTCCTTTTTCAGTAACTAAATTCACTCGCCCATCATCAAGATCATACTGTGAATTCATTTATTTTCGTTCACATCAATTTTCGTGGATATGGGCAAAAAGACAAATTCGTAGGTTCTTAATATCGTGGATTTAAAATTTCAACAACAAAATATAAAACAATAAGGCCACTTATAATAGTAAAATTCTTTGTTACCAATTAACCACAAGATGTGCACTTGTTATCGATTTACGAATTGATGAATATTTCAAAATATCAACCCCAACCCCCTTTTTTAATATGATCAAGAAAAACTAAAAAATATCAAAACACACTATAAAAATCGATGCTATGTGCTTCCTTCTCCCATAGTGACACAAAACAAAGAATCAAAACAATTTACAACCATGTTTTATAAAGTTCTCGCAGTTAGCTGAAAGCAAGCACAGGTAATATGACGAAAAAGATTGAATCTTGAATTAAGACTAAGGAAACATTAATCTACTACACCCCCAGCATGCTGGTAACTAAGTGTAGAAACATCATAATCTAAGATGGCACAGCTTGAAGTTGTACAAGGCCAAAAACTGAAAAATGTAAAGCCAATTGTTCAAAAATGTAAAGTTTATTATCTAAAATATAAAACGACGCATAAATATATTTCAAATGAAACAAAAGCTAAAAAATATTAATATCATAACATTTTTCATTTCTGTTTGCATTCAACACATTCTGATCCAGTATAAAAATATCTTATTATTAAGCATAATTCTAGTAAAGTCCTTAGGTATACCATGTATATCTGGTGTAAATATAAAAAGTAAGATAGCTGCATAAAGATACATACTTTACAATACAATTGACTCCTGTTATCTCGAAGTCGAGTTCTTCGAAATGAAAGAAATTTTGAAATATCAGATATAAATATAATGGAAACCAACAAATTAATTTGAGATATCACAATATTTAGATAATAGACTTTAAGATAACGAGAGTCAATTCATGAATAACTTGAATATTCATACATGAATTATGGAGTGTTTGTCTGTATTTGATCAAATATGATAATTATGAATTAATTCACCAACATATATTATATGCTATTTGTCTGTATTTGATCAGATTTGATAATTGTCAATCAACTCAAACATTATCATTAAATTCTTTCAAAAATGTGTTACCATTATTACATATTTATTAATGATGATCATGTGGAAGGATCGAAAGCATCACTGAACTTCGTTAAAATAAGCCGATCTTCCAAGACCTAGAAGGAAATGTGTATAAGGCACTAGAAAGATAATTCCAAATCCCAAAACGTAATAAGCAACAAACTTGTAGGCGATTTCTACAGAAGGATGCTTTTTGTTTGGTTTTTCTAAATTAAATATATATGAAAAGAATTTGATTGATAGATTTCTGACCAATGAATATAAAGTAGCTAGAATAACAATGCCAATCACGAATCGTAACAAAGATTCTATAACCATGGTAACTGTGGGAAAGACGATCTGAGCCTGGTAGACCTGACCTTTGTCTACCGTAAATCCGTATTGATAGTTAATCCAGGTTCCGAGTGTCACTCCAGCAGACACAGCAACAATCTGTACGGCGTCCCCTTTTGTTGTATTACGTAAGTTACCGTCCTTGGCACTTGGATAACAAACGGTAGAGAGCGCCACACTAAAAGCAAGAACAATCAGTGGCGCTAACGGATGTGACTGTTGGAACATGTCAAATTCTTTCATATGAGGAACGGTTATAATCATTATAATGAAAGAGGAAATAACTCCACACAAAATATCCTGTAAAATAAAGTTTAAAAAAAAATTGGTTAGCAACGACGAAACTAAAACAAGTACAACGCCAGCAACTGCAAGAAAAAAAAAACTTTATTGTACGTGTTGTACAACTGTATGTGTGCATGTCACCTAAATAATTTAGATGTAAATGATGTTATGGAAGTGTATTATATTGCAAATAAGGTATCATATGGTACAAATACCAAACAAATGCTTAAAAATAATTATGAACATTTATTCTTTAAAAAATTAAAATCGCCCCCAGAACACAGTAAAATATTTATATACGGTCAAATTAAGGTGGTACCTAACACTACAGGGAGATAACTCTGTAAAATCAGCTAAACGTTTAAATAACGTTGTGTTGTTAAGGGAATATTAAGCTTTTCAATGATCAATATTAGTGTTTGTCAAACTACTATACAATCAGTGTAATTTTTCTGATGAATTGGTTGGTTCAAATGTTTTGAAATTTTAAAATTTTTGTCAATGGGTCAAAGTAAATACTTTGTCAAAATTTTATGAAAATTAAACGAGCCAAATTAATTTTAGTGAAAGTGTTGGGTACCACCTTAAGACCGATTATGTTGTAGACAATTTTATTCTGGATAGTAATTTTGAGACCAGGAGACTAATGTGCAAAATGAGAATAAGTGACCACTTCCTAGAAATGGAAATAGGAAGATACGCAAGATTAAAACGTGAAACCATATATGCAAACAATGTAATTTGTCCTAAATATAAATATCTTCGGCAAAATTTAAAAACAGAAATTGATAACATATGTCCAGAATTTAAAAACTTTAATAAAAAAAACAAAAACAAAAAAACAGAAACACTTCTTTCTTCATATAAAATTATGCAATTTACAGCTCCATTCATTAGACAGTCTTTAATACTGTATAGTTTATAGTACACCAATTATTGCTTGTTTGTTTAGTATATGATTTATGGACATGTATGCCATCAACCCTGGTATAATTGTGCATTTATTGAATAAAGTTAAAGTTATATAAATAACCACTTGATGAAAACAAAATCAATGTATGTATACTATCTGATATGACCGTTTTCCCCAGTTTTGCGTACCGAAAGGGCCACTTTTGAATAGTAGGCTTGAAGGTCTATTTTTTTAGTTACATCAAAAAAAAAAGAGACATTATATCAATTTGCACCACCAATCTTGATTCAGTAGTTTTAGCTGTCCTTTAAAGCTTCAAACGAAAAAATATGCCAAAAATATCCCAAATTACATCGTATATGGCAGTGTATAGTTGTTTATGAAAATTCTTTCGGAAGCGATATTTTACAATCTCAAACTGAAAAAAGTATATATATTTTGTGGTATTTCATATAATTATAGAGGGTTCAGTACTCCATTTTCTTTATTCACAATTAATTACTATGGAGTTGAAACACGGCCATGTTACCTAAATGTGGATGTTTAGAGCTCCTAAATTTTTAGATTATTTATTGATATTCTGACATGATATTGTACCACTGGAATTACTCTGGGGCCTGGTGTGTTTTAATGACATTGAAAACTATGTTGTGATCTCTGGATGTTTGTTTGGTTATATACTTGTGATTTTGTGCTGTCTTTGTAACTTCACTCCATATCCGTTTTTTCCCTACATTGTTTAGACGTATTTTTCGCCTATCAGCAGTATTTGTTTATAAAACTAACTGGGTTATCTCTGATTTACTTGTTCTGTCAACAAACCGTAATAAGATATTGTCTGGTATTTCTTAATACAATGATCATGTGAAAATGTCGAAATATGGATATTTGAGATTTTGCTTGCAAATTTTCAGTAAATTTGAAATATGGTAAATCATTCATCTTTTTTAATCAAATCATCTTTTGTTTTCATCTGTTCTGTTTATCAAGATATGGGTAAACTATGTTAATACCATCAACGATGTATGTCTATGGGGCTTTTAATAATTATGTATTCTTCGATGACCACTCTTTGTTGTTGGAAATATATCTTTAATATATGTTGAAATAATTCTCAAACAATATCTTGCCAAAAGATAATGTTTGACATGCAGTGCAACCCCTGAATTTTAAATGATTAAACATTCCATGTAATGTTTACATTTCATTGTGGGGTCAAAGAAGTCATCTTGCATATGGTAGATTTTTTACAGCAAGAACGAGTCTGAATAACTTATTGTGTGTTTATGTGTGCATTTTTCCAGTATTATTAGGTTCCAGATTGTATCCGTCAGATTACTTATGTTTCCTTCTTTTCACCTATTACCAATTTCCGTGTGCCCTTTTAAAATTTTATTAGACGTTTTGCTCCCCATTCTCAACCACAAAAAAAGGTTGTTTCCTAAAATATAGAAACAAAATGAGATATTTACTAAATACTTACTAATAAAGAATGGACCCCTAGATAAAGGCGACTGAGGCATACTAACAGGCACCAAGCAACAGCCACACCAACAACTATTACAGGGGACACCTGAAAATAAAAAGTTTCGATGTAATATTTCAGAAATCGGGAAATACAAAAAATGCAACTGTAGTGGCAGGCAGTTGTAGGAATATTTAAACTCATTGACACAACAAAATGTAGCACGTACCTCAGCCCAAATACAAGAAAAATTATATGATTCCACTTACTAGTAACCCGAATTACTCTAATTTTCAGTGTATACACCTATAGGATAATAATTTTTAACAGGAAATTTTAAGTCAGATACCTAACCCTTACATAAAAAAAAGAATAAAAAGCCGACGCAATAAGGGTGTTGATACCATCTAGGACTATTAGTCCATCAATAGTTGAAGAGGTACTTGCTAGCATATGACATGTCACTTTAAAATTTTGGCCTGAAGAAGTACGGCGGTATACAATTAACCGACTATAACTTATTTTGATCTCGTTCTAGATATTGTCCTTTGACATGTATCAGTAGCGTTATATTTCCACATTTTGTAAATTATAAATTTCAAAATGTATATCTATATAATTTACAAAATGGGAAATATAACAGTTATACTATAGTATATATCAACTTAGGATCAATACTACCCAGGTTGATTATATTTCACAAATTTGCCATACATAATTAACCTGCACTTCTCAAACTATTGCAGCAATGATCATATCGTGCATGCATATGACATTTTTATTTTTAACCCAGCTTGCCACTATTGAAATCCGCATTATATATATAAAAAAATGATAAAAATTATTCAAAGAGTTCAAACTATTTTGTAAAAAAACTGTTATCTATAATATGCAAAGATGGATATTGTGTATGAACTCTGGACATAAATTACCTTCATGCATGTTAGAAATGTTTTATTTGTAACAAAATTCAACCCGTGTTCAAGGAGTAGCCCTTTTCGAGTTCCATCTACCCAATTAACTGGATGGGGGGGGGGGGGGGGGGGAATGTCATCACAAGTTAAGACGACCACAAGCATCCTCTGAGGCATGAATAAAGTCATATTGTTCTTCCTGTGGAATGACTATTTGAATTTTAGAACTCTGAAACTGCAAGTCATATAATTAGAGGAGGATATCCCTTTCCTAACTCTGAAATAGGACGAATAAGGGAATACGAAGCTAATTAAAGGGCACTAGTTCGGTGACCGTTCGTAGGATAAAAATTCCAGGGACAAAATTTGCAACACCACTTGCTAGGATGGTATCGATAAAAGATGCTCAGTGGTCCATCGGATGGGACGAAAAATGGCTGTCCCGTGTAATGGGAGAGCAACACCCTTAGCACGTTAAATATATATGCCTCTTCATGCAGATTACGAAAATGCCACGCTCTTGCACCCGCTAAATGGAGAGGAATTAACATAAGATGGTACATAACCTACGAACAAGCGAAAATAAATATATCATGATATTAGAGGGAAGGTTGGAGTAGAATTCCATAATCGCGGCACTTGTAATAACATCCAATATACGTCTTGAACATAAACATTATTTAAATAACATCACAGTTGAACATTTACTAGCTTCAAATTCAGAATTTGTACAGCCTTCACAGATTTCTCATCATTTGCAGGACTTTAGCAGCGGAATATTCCAGAAGCGTCGGCCAATGGAGTATATATTTCAAAACTCATACGTTATTCCAGAGCTTGTGACAGGTGTTTGTTGCTCCTACGTTGGATTCATCCATATTAACGTTTTATGGACGTAATCATGACCTGGTTGACAGGTTTGAAAAAACCGTTTCCCAAATGAAAATGGACCTGTTCCATTGATGTTGTCCCTTCCTCATGCCCGATTTGACATGGGCAGCATAGCAGTGTCCTGCAGGAAGCAGAGACTGCTTACTCTACCGGAGCACCTGGGTTTACCCCCAGTTTTTTAATGGGGTCCATGTTGTTCATATGTTTTTAATTTTTAATTGTAGTGCATGTATTGTTTTGGTCTTGTCTTTGTTGTTCTCCGGAGTTTGTCAGTTGTTTCTGTTTTCCCTCCTTCGAATATCCCTTTGGTATTTCTTGACTTTACTTAAAACGGACTATATATGTTGAGCATACACTGAGAAAGATTCCAATTAAAAATGTAAAGGTCTAAAAATGATATTCATTGAATAGAACTTTTTTTACTAATAATAATAGGGTACTAGTAATATAATTTCATGCTCACCTATCTACATACATGTATAGGTTTATATGATTTATATTTGACCTAGTTTTAGAATATATTCTGTAACATACACCCGGATTTTTAAATATACTAGTAAACCTGAGAGACATACAAATATACACGAGATATAACATTATAATTATAGATTATTACATGAAATTTTCCATATCGGCCCTGGTATTATCCTGAGACTCCATATCTGACTCAGGGCTTTAACCCACCCACATTTTACGCTCACCCCCGTATAGGTTTATATGTTTATATGGGGAGTTACACCCCCCCCCCCCCCCGGACCCTCATATAAAACGTCGCTTTTATTAGGTGTTTTTAAGTACCTTTAAAATAACTGTATTGTAATCAACGATAAACACAAAGCTCGTACACTCGTTATCTTATAGCAATTCAAACATTCGACACATGAAAGAACATAAAGAATGACAGGGACATATGCATTAGATTCCAGATAGGATCATTGTGTCTATGGTGGAAATAATACGTACCTCATAACGTGAAACAATAGTATAAGCTAACATGAAGGGTATGGCTGTCGCAGACATCGCATGAGTGGAAGGCATTCCATATTCCTGTAAGAAATCAGACTCTAGTCGTACTACCGGTGGGGAAGCAGGGCGTGGCCATCTAAGATAATCCTTGAAAGCTTGTCCCGTGTACATGCATAGGCACCAGACAACACTTGTCCGACGTACAACAACTGAATCCATATTCCATGCCACGTATGGATAGAATAGTAAATAAAATACTTCATTTCCTAAAGAGGATGCAAACGTTAAAAGATAGAACAAACTTTTCTGAAACAATGTTAAATTAGGCCAAATTCTATTAACCTCGGATTTAGGTGTTTTTATATTTTCTAGCTGTGTCTCCTTGTCACTGCATTTCCCTGTAACATTATTATTTTCACCACACTGCTTATTTGTCTCGTATTTCTTTCGTTTGTACAGTTCAATATTGTTCTTATTTTCTGAACTTTTATCACCTGTGCTGCTATTAAAAACAACATCGTTATAGTGATGATAAATTCCACATAACTGCTGAAATTTTGCAGTATATTCTGAATTAGATAAATTTTCTACTTTTTCAAATAATTCCATTTCCACAAAATTTAAACCCTTCCTTTTTTTGCCACCGGGTCATTGATTTTTGACCTCAGTTTTCAGTTGATATTCCAGGTGTAGCATAAAGATTTTACCTGTCGCTTCTTTTATTCGTCACAGTCATGTGATCAACCGTAGAGTTTGTTTGATTTTGTTTACTTCACAACGAACTGTAAATAATACCGTTTAAATTTTTTAACGCTTATGTATTTCATAATTTAAATTACATAATTGTAATTAAGTATATGACCGCTTTAAAATATTAATTTGAATTAGAAATGAGAAAGAGAGAGAGAGAGAGAGAAAACATGTAAATACATGAATTAAACCAACTAAAAGGGGTGGATATATCACGTTAACGTCCTTAGCCAACAGCAGATTTCAGTGTGCATGTTGTATGAAATACGACTGGGTTGGCAAATACCCTCGGGGACCTAGGATCCACCATGCAGAGGCATCGTCCCAGGAGTTTCAAAATAACAATCCAAAGATACTAATATTAGATATAGTAAATGTAAACTATGCTGTATACGACGCATTTCAAAACTATTTCTTGGCACCGGATGCTGACCCCCCCCCCCTCCCCCGACCTTTTAGTCACCTCATAAGCCTTTTTTTTTTTATTAAAAAAAGGCATTCTATCGCCTTTCAACATCAATCCCAAGACCGGCACCTAACAAATAAATAAAAGCACCCAGATTCCTCTGACGTTTTAGAATTGTATTTGGCTATTGGACGTCGAAATGCAAACCATTTATAAACCTGGGAAACATTGCAAACTTTTGTCAATGTTTTTTTTTTAATCTGCAATAAAAGTTCGCGGAAAATGTTTTTTCTTTCGCTTCTGTAACCACCACCGCCAAGGAAAAAAGAAATCTTTTAAAATGAGATATAGAAATTTTGTCCGCCATTTGAATATTGATTGTGTATTCATAAATCAAAAATATGGAGGAAAGTACCTTTAAAATATAAAGTCCCTCCCATAACCAGAATTTATCTAAAATTCATTCAGCTCATGTAGTGGGAAAGCTTAAAAAATTATTTGACAATGGGTATATAATACAATAAAAATAAACAGATAAAAGATTGCTGCACAAAGGCAATCAATTCTTGACGTCAAAAACAAACAAACAAACAAACAAACATAAAGAGCTTCGCTAAGCGCAGCCTGCATGATATGACCGAAACATAACAACATGCAATTATTAAAGTGAAACTGGGCACACTGTAATATGCTTGATCCAATGAAGTGTTGAATATTATAATATATACATAACAAGAAAATATTGGACCTACCATAAAAAAACAGATAAACTACAAAAATTTATAAATCCAGCCACGTTGCTTTTATGACCCCTTTAAACCCCTATATATCGAAAACTGTAAAATATATGAACAATCTGTTGACTTTTTACTGAAAACACTCATCAAGATGAATTAAAAGAACATTTTGCCATTAAAATTGGAAAAAACAATAAACATTTTATGTTTCCTACACAATTACTAACTTTGACCCGTTTTATTGAAAGAAATAAAAGATAGTAAAAATTCGTTAAAATACTTTTGAAAGCACTCTTCAAGGTGAATTAAAGAGAAAATCCGTATAAGAACGAAAAAAATACATATGAAGCCACGTTGCCTTTTGGTCCTTTTAAAACCTTATATATCAAAATCCGTAAAAGATAGAAGAAATTTGTTGACATACTACTGGAAGCCATCATCAAGATCAATTTTTTTTTCATTTTCACCAAGGAACATTAAAAACTAGAAATAAAATAAAGATAGGATGATAATTTAAAAAGATACACCAATATTATAAAAAAAAAAAAAAAACGGGAGATGCCATATTTCCTAAAAATCAATCCCAACCTTGTCTTTTTTGTCCCTGTCTTGGGAGAACACAGAACATTGTGTTAAAATATTATGAGGATACGTTCAGTAGAACAAAAGTAAATGAGTGGAAACCTAACTGTCTACGGACGACGAAAGTCTCATATCATAATACGTTCACAAATCAAATATTTGAATAGTATTTAAACTATTTACTATTTAAATCCTTGCACAAATATAAAAAAAAATATGTTATGAAAACACGGAAAGTTTCTTATGTCCTTCTTCGACTTGTAAATTTCCTTGGGACCTCGGTTTGAAAGTGAAAGTAAATAAGACTGGAAACCGCCAATCTGCTAACTAGGACAGTTGTAATTTTAAAAGATAATATACGGTTTTGATGGATTTTTCTTTGTGATATGGATTTTTACATATCTTTTCCAGATAAACCAGTATATCTGGAGTGTTCAAATATCAAGCGTTGCGAAAAAGACACGGAGACAGGTCTACTTTCACTTTCGGAATTCTTCACAAATAAACATGAAATCATTCTTTTCCCAGACACATCGTCTTCTACCTCAGACAGAATGTCAAACTATTTGAAAAGTTCAATCAAATCTCAAAAACTTTTAAGGGCTATAACCTCAAAATTTTCGTCTTGTCATACCACTTTAATGTGTGGTTACTGTCAGAAAAATGACAACGGACGCCTTCCATACCAGGTTTATAGAGGAGTGTGTGCCTATTTCAGTAAATCAGATGACACATTGTGTAGTTTAGACCTTATTAATTTAGCATCTGAACATAATTTCAAGACGTATTTCTGTCTCGGCAACAGTGATGATGGTAGGTGCAATGTTGAAGAGAGAAATTTAACATCCAAAGAGACCATTTCGGACAGAAGGTACAAAGCCCTAAGTAAGTGGGAAAATCCTGTAAATCCTGGTAATGAAGAACAACAATCAATGATATTTACCTTTCCAGACCTTTGCCCAGTATATCATGGTTACAGTGAAATAAAAGAAATATTACATAAGGTAAACAATACTTGAGATTATGGATGCAATTCTAATTTATTTAATCTTACTATTAAATGTCTGAGATTTCTTAGGTTTAAAATTCAACCAGCAGGAGTATTATATGTAAAAAAAAATACTAGTGAATCATGTGAATTATAAAAAAGAAAGAAAAGGAGAACAGTGGATTATACAAATTAAAAAAAATTACAAAATATAATTTGAAAAATAAAAGTAAATAAAAACTCAAAACAAAGAAAACTTTTATCTAATCCTGACATCAAGGTTTGATTAGTGCAAAATTATAAAGATAAAGAAACATAATAAAATGTTAATAACATGAAAAAATTATGACTCTGATATTGATATTTCCTTTTACCAGTTATTTTTTGTCTTATTTCAAAAACATCAACTATTACTAACTGTCTATGGCAGAGAATTTCAGAGAAAAAATTGCATCAAAAAAGAATTTACAATTATAAACGTAATAAATTTTGCTTTCATTTTTTTTTTACAGTGCAGTGATATGCCAAAGGTGATTGAATTACTTGAGATTGCTGATAAACACATACCTCCTAATTTTAATGTAACACAACTTCAGAAACAAATAAAACACCCATTTGTTGTGGTAGAAGGATTAGATGCTACAGGTAAAACCTTGTAAAGAGAGGCCTTTTTTGACAAGACAAATATAAACACAACATCAAACATGAAAGTGCAAGACTGTAAAATCTTAGACACCCTTGTTCACAATTTCCAGTCATTTCTGACTCGGATAAGTTGTGCTAAGCTGGGAATCTTGGCATTAAATGTCTGAGATTTCTTAGGTTTAAAATTCAACCAACAGGAGATCACCCTGAACAAAAGGCAATCAGAATGTTTGACAGATCACAATACCAAAATGATTTCATTCATTTTTGCTCTTTTAATATTCAATATTGCAGACATAAGTAAAAAAGTCCATACAAACTTTTTTCCTTTAAATGAAATAATGTAAATATGGGAATGAAACATTGTGATGATGATGATGATGAATTATTGTTTAACATCCAGTGGCAGCCAGGTGCAAATCAGGACGAGAACATGTTGATATGATAATGAATATGATACCTGCTTTGTACTAGACCGACACGCTAAGTCGGATTTTTAATGTGCTAGCTCACGAGGTAACTGCCCGCAGGAAGACATATCATCTCACTCGGACACATTATACTGACTCCGAGCCGCCCAGTCTTTGCTCTTACTCCTAGATGCCGCATGCTTGGTGGAGAAGCAGCAAATACCAATTTTAATATCTTTGGTTTGACCCGGCCAGGGATCGAACCCGCGACCTTTTGCATCCAGGGCAAGCACGCTACCACGAGACCACCGAGGCAGTGAAAAATTGTGATTTGTGTGTTTTATTAGCTCACCTGGCCGAAGGCCATGTGAGCTATTGCCATCCCTTGGCGTCCGTCGTCGTCGTTAACAATTTTTCAAAACTCTTCTCCTCTGAAACTACTTGACCAATTGGAACCATACTTGGTATGAATGTTCTTTGGGGTATCCTGCATAGAACTGATGTGGGGATTTTTGATCCGTTGAAAAACATGGCCGCTGTTACTAAAAATAGAACATAGGGGTCAGACAACAGTTTTTTGCAAATATCTCAAAAATCATTAGGTTATGGCAAATTCTGGCAGGTTGAAAGTGTTCAGCATGATGAGAGCTACCTGTATGCTGATTTTCGTGAAACTCTGTCAACTGATGTTAGAGTTATTGCCCTTTTTTGACATTTTTGGCTTTTTTTTATGTTATTATTTCAAAAATCTTCTCTGAAACTACTTGACTATTTAGAACCAAACTTGGTAAGAATGTTCCTTGGGGTACCCTGCATAGAACTGATGTGGGGATTTTTGATTCGTCGAAAAACATGGCCACTGTTACTAAAAATAGAACATAGGGGTAAATTGCTGTTTTTTGCTAATAACTCAAAAACTGTTACAGATATCGAAAATCTGACATGGGGTAAAATTGATCAGCATGACAAGATCTACCTACCCTGAAATTTTGAAGGAAATTCCAAAATCCATTTAGGAGTTGTTGCCCTTTTTAGCTCACCTGACCCGAAGGGTCATGTGAGCTATTGCCATCACTTGGCGTCCGTCGTCCGTCCGTCGTCGTCGTCCGTCGTCCGTCCGTAAACTTTTTCAAACGTTAACTCCTCTGACACCATAAGATCAATTGCAACCAAACTTTGTACAGTTGTTTATTGGTATATGTGCTACAAAACTATCGTTTGGATTTTTGATTCGTAAAAAAACATGGCCGCCATGGCTAAAAATAAAACATAGGGGTAAATTGCAGTTTTTTGCAAATAACTCAAAAACCATAACAGATATCAAAATTCTGGCATAGGGTAAAAGTGTTCAGCACCTCAAGATCTACCTGCCCTGAAATTTTGAAGAAGATCCAACGACCCATGTAGGAGTTATTGCCCTTTTTCTGTATTTTTTCCAAATTTTGCACTTATTAAGCTCAATATCTTGGATACTATAAAGGAAATTTGAAAAATTTAAATTTCATATTGTTAGGCACACAAAGATCTACAAAATTTGTAACAGGATCGAAGTTGTAGGTTCGTTCCTTTTAGGAGTTATTCCCCTTAGATCGTCAAAATTGACCATTTTTGCAGTCTTTATTCATTGTAATAAAATCGTTAACTCCTCTTACACCATAAGTTTAATTGCAACCAAACTTAGTGTAGTTGTTCCTTGGCATGAGTGCTACTAAACTATCGTTTGGATTTTTGATTTGTAAAAAAACATGGCTGCCATGGCTAAAAATAGAACATAGGGGTAAATTGCAGTTTTTTGCAAATAACTCAAAAATGGTGACAGATATCAAAATTCTGATGGGAAGCTAAAGTGTTCAACACCTCAAGATCTACCTGCTTTGAAATTTTGAAGAAGATGTAACCACCCATGTAGGAGTTATTGCCCTTTTTCTTGATTTTTTTTTTAAATTTGTGCTTATTAAGTTGTATGATCATTCCTTTTAGGAGTTATTCCCCTTAGAACATCAAAATTGACCATTTTCACAGCATTTCCCTTAGTTTGCAAAATGTTTAAATGAGCCCTTTAGGAGTTAAAGTTTTGTCCCTTAAATGTCAAAATAACTGTTGATGCCTTATAGATGGCAAACTATAGAAAATGAAAAAAAGCTTTTGATTGCGTGTAAATTTGTTTTTAAATGGCTATTTATTAAAATATAAATTCAATGTTACCTCAATATACAATAGTACTTAAAAATAACTTTCATTAGATGTATATATTTATATATTTTTTGTGAAATTAGTTTTGAAACTGGCTGTGGTCAGCACTCATTGTTTGACATTTTTGGCTTTTTTTTATGTTATTATTTCAAAAATCTTCTTCTCTGAAACTACTATTGAAAATCAAATGAAAATTGGTAAGATTGTTCCTCATGGTATCCTGCAAAAAGTTAATGCTTGGATTTTTGATTGGTCGAAAAACATGTCCGCTCTTACTAAAAATAGAACATAGGGGTCAGAATGCTGTTTTTTGCTATTTTTTTCTGAATTATAGAAAGAAAATGAAGATGAAAGCTACTTTCAAGGTAAACATGGTATCCCGAGTTGAATGGTGATGATGAAAGTTTGTTTTGGACGGCCATTTTTAAAATGGCTGCCATTTTCCCGCCATTTTTTTACACTTGCTCGGATTTCAACAATATTTGGTTTTTAAAGTAAACATGGTATCCTTAGTGAATGGTGATGATGAGATTTAGTTTATAGTGCATTGTTTACCTGGTGAGCGATTCAGGCTCTTGAGAGCCTCTTGTTCTGTATTTTTTCCAAATTTTGCACTTATTAAGCTCAATATCTTGGATACTATAAAGGAAATTTGAAAAATTTAAATTTCATATTGTTAGGCACACAAAGATCTACAAAATTTGTAACAGGATCGAAGTTGTAGGTTCGTTCCTTTTAGGAGTTATTCCCCTTAGATCGTCAAAATTGACCATTTTTGCAGTCTTTATTCATTGTAATAAAATCGTTAACTCCTCTGACACCATAAGATCAATTGCAACCAAACTTCGTACAGTTGTTTATTGGTATATGTGCTACAAAACTATTGTTTGGATTTTTGATTCGTAAAAAAACATGGCCGCCATGGCTAAAAATAGAACATAGGGGTAAATTGCATTTTTTTGCAAATAACTCAAAAACCATAACAGATATCAAAATTCTCGCAAGGGTAAAAGTGTTCAGCACCTCAAGATCTACCTGCCCTGAAATTTTGAAGAAGATCCAACGACCCATGTAGGAGTTATTGCCCTTTTTCTGTATTTTTTCCAAATTTTGCACTTATTAAGCTCAATATCTTGGATACTATAAAGGAAATTTGAAAAATTTAAATTTCATATTGTTAGGCACACAAAGATCTACAAAATTTGTAACAGGATCGAAGTTGTAGGTTCGTTCCTTTTAGGAGTTATTCCCCTTAGATCGTCAAAATTGACCATTTTTGCAGTCTTTATTCATTGTAATAAAATCGTTAACTCCTCTTACACCATAAGTTTAATTGCAACCAAACTTAGTGTAGTTGTTCCTTGGCATGAGTGCTACTAAACTATCGTTTGGATTTTTGATTTGTAAAAAAACATGGCTGCCATGGCTAAAAATAGAACATAGGGGTAAATTGCAGTTTTTTGCAAATAACGCAAAAATGGTGACAGATATCAAAATTCTGATGGGAAGCTAAAGTGTTCAACACCTCAAGATCTACCTGCTTTGAAATTTTGAAGAAGATGTAACCACCCATGTAGGAGTTATTGCCCTTTTTCTTGATTTTTTTTTGAAATTTTTTATGTTATTATTTCAAAAATCTTCTCCTCTGAAACTACTTGACTAATTAGAACCAAACTTGGTATGAATGTTCCTTGGGGTACCCTGCATAGAACTGATATGGGGATTTTTAATCCATTGAAAAACATGGCCGCTGTTACTAAAAATAGAACATAGTGGTCAGACAACAGTTTTTCGCAAATATCTCAAAAATCATTAGGTTATGGCAAATTCTGGCAGGTTGAAAGTGTTCAGCATGATGAGAGCTACCTGTATGCTGATTTTCGTGAAAATCTGTCAACTGATGTTAGAGTTATTGCCCTTTTTTGACATTTTTGGCTTTTTTTTATGTTATTATTTCAAAAATCTTCTCCTCTGAAACTACTTGACTAATTAGAACCAAACTTGGTATGAATGTTCCTTGGGGTACCCTGCATAGAACTGATGTGGGGATTTTTGATTCGTCGAAAAACATGGCCACTGTTACTAAAAATAGAACATAGGGGTAAATTGCTGTTTTTTGCTAATAACTCAAAAACCGTTACAGATATCGAAAATCTGAAATGGGGTAAAATTGATCAGCATGACAAGATCTACCTACCCTGAAATTTTGAAGGAAATTTCAAAACCCATTTAGGGGTTGTTGCCTTTTTTTCGTCAAATTTTCAAAATTTTTTTATTCAAAAATCTTCTCCTCTGAAACCGCTTGGCCGATTGGTTTGAAACTTATTAGGAATGATCTATGAACGATCTTCAATTTATTTTAATCTGACATAAAACATGGCTGTTGTAGCTAAAAATAGAATATAGGGGTGCATGTGTTGTTTTTGGCTTATAACTTAAAAACCGTTACAGATATAAAAAATCTGACGATAAAATTGATCAGCATGACAAGATCTACCTAACCTGAAATTTTGAAGGAAATCCTAAAACCCATTTAGGAGTTATTGCCCTTTTTCATAAAATTTTCATAATTTAACATTTTTCGTCATTTATCTCCAAAACTATTTGAGATAGAAGTGAAATGTAAATTTGAAAAATGTTTGCCATGTTGAGATCTACATACCCTGAAATTTTAAAGGAAATCCCAAAACCCATTTAGGAGTTATTGCCCTTTTTTTGTCAAATTTCAAAATTTTAACATTTTTGCATTTATCTCCAAAACTATTTGAGATAGAAGTGAAATATAAATTGAAAAATGTTTGCCATGTTGAGATCTACCTACCCTGAAGTTTTGAAGGGAATCCCAAATTCTATTTAGGAGTTATTGGTTTGTGTAATTTGAGGTCGGGTTCTGTTACATTTATTTAAGGTTCACCCTTATTCCTGGTCAATTTTGTCAACTTCCTGCCAGGACTACCACCATCAGGGAACATATTTTAACATTAAACCTTATGAAAAATAAATCTTCAACAAATTTTCCCTGAACAATTGAACCAATTGCAACAAACTTGGTCAAATAGTTGATTAATTGTCCAATGAAAACCAGACTCCAGGTGAGCGATACAGGCTCTGGTGAGCCTCTTGTTTTGTCAAATTTTCAAAATTTTTTTATTAAAAAATCTTCTCCTCTGAAACCGCTTGGCGGATTGGTTTGAATCTTAATAGGAATGATCTATGACATGTCCTCTACAAACGATCTTCAATTTATTTTGATCTGACATAAAACATGGCTGTCGTAGCTAAAAATAGAATATAGGGGTGCATGTGTTGTTTTTGACTTATAACTTAAAAACCGTTACAGATATCAAAAATCTGACATGAGATAAAATTGATCAGCATGACAAGATCTACATAACCTGAAATTTTGAAGGAAATCCTAAGACCCATTTAGGAGTTATTGCCCTTTTTCATCAAATTTTCATAATTTAACATTTTACGTCATTTATCTCCAAAACTATTTGAGATAGAAGTGAAATGTAAATTTGAAAAATGTTTGCCATGTTGAGATCTACATACCCTGAAATTTTAAAGGAAATCCCAAAACCCATTTAGGAGTTATTGCCCTTTTTTTGTCAAATTTCAAAATTTTAAAATTTTTGCATTTATCTCCAAAACTATTTTAGGTAGAAGTGAAATATAAATTGAAAAATGTTTGCCATGTTGAGATCTACCTACCCTGAAATTTTGAAGGGAATCCCAAATTCTATTTAGGAGTTATTGGTTTGTGTAATTTGAGGTCGGGTTCTGTTACATTTATTTAAGGTTCACCCTTATTCCAGGTCAATTTCGTCAACTTCCTGCCAGGACTACCACCATCAGGGAACATATTTTAACATTAAACCTTATGAAAAATAAATCTTCAACAAATTTTCCCTGAACAGTTGAACCAATTGCAACAAACTTGGTCAAATAGTTGATTAAGTGTCCAATGAAAACCAGACTCCAGGTGAGCGATACAGGCTCTGGTGGGCCTCTTGTTGAGAGGGATATTAATCTTTCTTGTTGACCAGTAGATAAATTTAGTATTTTAAAATATCTTATATGAACAAGAATTTATATAAAAATTTGTATTTATCAGGTAAAACCACTCTAACAGAAACATTAGAGAAGAAGCTAAATGCAGCAAGATACTGCACTCCTCCCCCTGAAGTGAATCATTTACGACAGTTCTTTGATGCTTTACCAGAGATTATCAGAAGAGCTTATTACTGTATAGGAAATTTTATTGTGGCTGTCCAGATTGCTAAAGAATGTCAAAATAAGGCAGTTATAATGGACAGGTTATACTATTTTGTTATGTGATCTAGAAACTAAGTCATATTAAGTCAGTGTGTGGCTAGGGTTTGTGAATTGTTTCAGATTTGAGACTTTCCTCATCAGCATTTCATATGTTAATCAATAATATTGCTGAAATACTGACAGCAGTTTGAAGAAAATGTCAAGTTAAAATAGAATTATGAAACTTGACCCTGAACTCTCAACAATGATTCAGAAAAAAATTACATCACAAGCTACATGTAGTTCCATTTTATGGAAATGAATTTTGCAGTTAAAATAGAAAAAAGACGAGATCATAAACATTTACTTCATGTGGCAGTAAATCTATAAATGTCACAATGGGTAGTTACAATTGACAGTTTATAATCTGCCCTGTTTGAAATAATACAAGCTCCTAATGGTCCCCATTAAAAATTTTTCGAAGAAATTCAATCGAAACGATGAAATACTTTTTCTGTTTGAATCAATACAAGCTCCTTATAATCCATTTAAAACAGTGTGAAGTAATTCAATCAAAACCATGAAATTCCTGATGCCAAAAATACATGAACAGCACAAAGAAAAATGAAACAACTGACACAGATTAAATTGTATATTTCCACAGGTTTTGGCATAGTACAACAGCTTATGGCGTTGCCAATGAAAGCAGCACATCAGATCTCCCACATAAAGGGCACTGGGTATATCACTGGCCATCAGATCTTATAAAGCCTACATTAGTACTATTTTTATCTGTAACAGAGGAAGTTAGAAAACAAAGAATTATGGGGAGAGGTGGTGAGAAAACATTTGAAGAGAAACATCTGGATAAAGATATACTTTTCAGGCAGAGGTAATTATAATATCAAACACATAATATAGAAATCAGCTTTGTATGTAAATATTGTAGCCCTCACTGTGACTTTTAAGATGAACAAGCATTCTGAATGTATTGCTGAGAAATGCAATGTCCCCTACCGGCTTGAGCTGTGAGAAAACACCCGAAATGCTCCTTGACCATGTGAATCAGCATGTAGACATATGGACAGATTGATTCCTAAAAATCCAAAACTACCTGCTATGTTTGCAAGGGGTACAAAATAATTACCCGATCTGCCTGAAACTCAGACTTGATCTGTAACTCCTCATTATAACCCACATACCAAAAATAAGATCAGTTGGTAAAAGGGTTTGCAAAAAAGTCAGGAATTATTGTCAAATACTAGTTTTCCAATCTCTCAGGGCAATAACTGTCTCAATAATTATCCGATCAGCTTGAAAGTCAAACTCATCATTATCTCATATACCAAAAATAAGGGTTTGCAAAAAAAAAGTCTGGAAAACATATTCACAATAATTCATATCTCCAATTATCTAATAGATATCTAATAAATATATTTATGTTAGTTTTAAAACCATTTTATATATAATTGCTATAACAATTAAAATTAAGAGATATGGGGTATTTGTCCCATAGGACTGACCATAGGAAAAGCATGATAAAATGTAGATTGTGGTGTGGTTTGAACAATCAGAACTACAACGTATATAGCCTTGGAAACAAAGGTTTCAGATACTGGACACAAGTCAAACAGGTCTAGGTAGTTCGTCATGACTACAAATGATCACTAGTCTGTCAATGCTGAGGTTGTGAGTTCGAATCTCACCTGTGGCGGGGTGTGTTCGACTCTGTTCTAAATCACAAGGATTGCCAATTTTCCTACTGAAGGTCGGTGGTTCTCTCTGGGTACTCTGGCTTCCTCTACCAATAAAAACTGGCCGCCACAAAATAGCCAAATGTGCTGAAAATGGTGTTAAACCCCAACTAAACAAACAAACATCCAAATGACTTTTGTTTGGTCATGTCGCAACAGGTAAGCTTTGAAGCATCTATTTTTGCTGGAAGTCATGAACACTAAGAGTAAAAAGCTATATATTTTTGCATATTTCATGGTAAATAGATTAATTGGTCAATAGGAAGACAAAATATAAACCAGATTTATATGCCAATCAAATTCCTGTATTGGTTATAATTCTTAAAATATAATTCTGTTTATTTAAGGCTGTGCGAAGCATACAGAAGAATGGAGAATCCTGCATGTGTAGAAATTGATGCCTCAGGTTCTAAAGAAAGTGTTGTACAAGCAGCCATAGCAGAGCTAGACAAGCAGGGCATCAAACTGTAGTATTTTGTCAATGATTACTTTCTTGGCACATTTTAAAACATTTTATCAATAGTGAAATTATAATTTATCATTATTTACCTCTATATGCATGTACATATATTCTATTGAAGGAAATTTTATTACACTATATATTTGTTATACACCTATTTACATGTTTGTTGTATATTTTACCAGTTATCAAATAAGGCGGATTTCTTACTTAGTATTGTTTTCTTACAATGTATTTAGCTTTTACGTAATAAACACATATTTTTATTTTATATTTTGAGTTTTTAAAAGCATAGCAATAGGTGTAATAAATGAGATTTACATAATACATGTATATATATAGGTGATCATGTGTATATGAATTGACGATTTTTCAACTAAAGAATAATACATGTCCTGCTAACATCATATATATCTTCTGTATTTGATTTTAAAGACAAATCCCTCTATTCACTTCTGACATTTGGAATTCCTTTAAAATCAACCCTAAGGTATTTCAAGTAATACTAATCAAAATGAGGTCACCGGACTCATTTTCATGTTATTCCATCTCAAACTTTTCTCGTTTTAAGAAATCATTAAGAATAACGTGTCATTTTCAAAGGATTGCTTTTCTTTTGAAACACGACAGAAATTTTACATTTTGGTACCAAAATTTTCAGTATTTCTTATATTTCAAGATTTTGATTTTGGTTTAATAATTTTCTTTGCTCTAATTGGGAAAATAGTGTATTATTTAATTTCCTGCCAATAAAATAGTCATATCCTTTTTTGTACAAAATGATATAAAAAAATTCTGACGTTATGAATTTTCTTAAAAATTGCCATGGAAGAAGAAAATAGCACTCTTTAATGAATAAGCTTTTAAAAAATATAGGTCACTGGCCTTTTAAGAAAGAAAAACTACTTTTTATCCATTTTTTCAATAATTGTTATGAAGATTAGAGTTATCTTCTCTTAGAAAAATGTTGAATGACGTTACAACATAATTGGATTTCCCATTAGATGTTGCCATTTATAAATTCACGGCTCAGAAAATTTATTGGGGAAAACATGTAAAATACAATAAAGAGTGCAAATTAACATAAAAATGAACAGCATATATATTCCAAATTCTAAATGAAGATATAGTAAGCTTCCATTGATTCGAGTGTCATTCTATTTCCGTTGATCAACCATTGATAATTCTTCTGAAACGTTAGAAGTTCGGGGAAATCATGATTTCATAAGCCGCCGACGGCATACTACCATTGCACTGCTATATGCGCAAAAACAATAGAAGGATTTGTCTTTAACTTGTTTTTCCAACATAAAAATATATGTTTTACGAACAGGGTGGGAGGGTAGGCAAGGGTCTACCACTAGTGATAAAGCAAACACCAGTCTATTATCAATCTGAAAACGTACTCTAGTCCTTGCATTCATTGATTCAATTAAAAGCAGTAAATAATTGCTTCTATTTTTTAAATACCGTAAATTTGTATTTTTGATTATTTTGATAAAAGTCACTTTCATTTTCATGATCCAGTTGCACTTTACTATACCACCTTTCAATTACTTCACATTTTCACCCCATGTAGGCTGAATATACCGTACTTACTCTATTTATTTGACACTAAAATACAACTATTTTTTTAAGAAAATTAGAAAATCGTCGAAAAAATAGAGTTTTTGCATTTCCGTCCACATCGTTGTCATTTATTGACTCCATATGATCTAACTGGTCAATGTACTTTAAAAATAGGCAATCAAAATAATGGTTCATACATGCGGTATTGTTATTTGATTTTGCTTTAATGATTTATCTTTTTATACGACCGCAAAATTTTTGCGGTCGTATATTGGTATGACGTTGGCGTCGTCGTCCGTCGTCAGCGTCGTCGTCCGAAGACATTTGGTTTTCGCACTATAACTTTAGTATAAGTTAATAGAAATCTATGAAATTTAAACACAAGGTTTATGACCACAAAAGGAAGGTTGGGATTGATTTTGGGAGTTTTGGTCCCAACAGTTTAAGAATCAGGGGCCAAAAAAGGGCCCAATAAGCATTTTTCTTGGTTTTCGCACAATAACTCTAGTATAAGTAAATAGAAATCTATGAAATTTTAACACAAGGTTTATGACCACAAAAGGAAGGTTGGGATTGTTTTTGGGAGTTTTGGTCCCAACAGTTTAGGAATTAGGGGCTAAAAAAGGGCCAAAATAAGCATTTTTCTTGGTTTTTGCACAATAACTTTAGTATAAGTAAATAGAAATCTATGAAATTTAAACACAAGGTTTATGACCACAAAAGGAAGGTTGGGATTGATTTTTGGAGTTTTGGTCCCAACAGTTTAGGAATTAGGGGCCAAAAGGGTCCAAAATTCAACTTTGTTTGATTTCATTGAAAATTTAACTATTGGGGTTCTTTGATATGCCGAATCTAACCGTGCATTTAGATTCTTAATTTTTGGTCCCGTTTTCAAATTGGTCTACATTAAGGTCCAAAGGGTCCAAAATTAAACTTAGTTTGATTTTAACAAAAATTGAATTCTTTGGGTTCTTTGATATGCTGAATCTAAACATGTACTTAGTTTTTATACGACCGCAAAATTTTTGCGGTCGTATATTGGTATGACGTTGGCGTCGTCGTCGTCGTCGTCGTCCGTCGTCTGCGTCGTCGTCCGAAGACATTTGGTTTTCGCACTATAACTTTAGTATAAGTGAATAGAAATCTATGAAATTTAAACACAAGGTTTATGACCACAAAAGGAAGGTTGGGATTGATTTTGGGAGTTTTGGTCCCAACAGTTTAAGAATCAGGGGCCAAAAAAGGGCCCAATAAGCATTTTCTTGGTTTTCGCACAATAACTCTAGTATAAGTAAATAGAAATCTATGAAATTTTAACACAAGGTTTATGACCACAAAAGGAAGGTTGGGATTGTTTTTGGGAGTTTTGGTCCCAACAGTTTAGGAATTAGGTGCTAAAAAAGGGCCAAAATAAGCATTTTTCTTGGTTTTTGCACAATAACTTTAGTATAAGTAAATAGAAATCTATGAAATTTAAACACAAGGTTTATGACCACAAAAGGAAGGTTGGGATTGATTTTTGGAGTTTTGGTCCCAACAGTTTAGGAATTAGGGGCCAAAAGGGTCCAAAATTAAACTTTGTTTGATTTCATTGAAAATTGAACTATTGGGGTTCTTTGATATGCCGAATCTAACCGTGCATTTAGATTCTTAATTTTTGGTCCTGTTTTCAAATTGGTCTACATTAAGGTCCAAAGGGTCCAAAATTAAACTTAGTTTGATTTTAACAAAAATTGAATTCTTAGGGTTCTTTGATATGCTGAATCTAAACATGTACTTAGTTTTTTTTATTATGGGCCCAGTTTTCAAGTTGGTCCAAATCGGGGTCCAAAATTAAACTTTGTTTGATTTCATCGAAAATTGAACTATTGGGGTTCTTTGATATGCCGAATCTAACCGTTCATTTAGATTCTTAATTTTTGGTCCCGTTTTCAAATTGGTCTACATTAAGGTCCGAAGGGTCCAAAATTAAACTTAGTTTGATTTTAACAAAAATTGAATTCTTGGGGTTCTTTGATATGCTGAATCTAAACATGTACTTAGTTTTTTTATTATGTGCCCAGTTTTCAAGTTGGTCCAAATCGGGGTCCAAAATTAAAGCTAAAAAGGGGATAAATTTTTTTTTTTTGGGGGGGGGGGGGGGCAATTCTCCACAGCATATTGTATTACACAAGAAGCAAAAAATTGAATATAAATTCAAATCATATGACCAATTCTAAGTTCTTTATTTCAGTTATTCTGTGTCAGAAACCTATTATGTGTCAAATATTTGAAGAAATTTTCAATTACACAGTATTGTGCAATAGCAAGAAATTGATATGTGTGCCCTGTTATCAAAACTTTATTATTAACAAATTCCATTGGAAATTTGCCAATATAAAATGTGCTGATGAAGCTTTTTTGTTTATCTTATCTAAACTGCTTTTAAATTATGTATATTTAAAATTTGTCATCCATGACTATGATGTCATTTTCTATTTTAATATGTTATGGTGTATTTAAATGGGCTGTTATGGTTGCAAAGTATAAAGAAATGGGGGGGGGGGGGGGTTGAAAACAAAATTGGGGGGGGGGGGGGTAAATGAGAAATTGGGGAGGGGGTAATTTTTTCTCATTTCATATTTCATAAATTAAAAAGAAAATTTCAAATTTTTTTTTGCAAAAAAAAGGGGGGGGGTTACAATAAATTTTATTGTTTTTTGTTTTTTTTTTGGGAGGGGGGTCAATGTGCAACTTCATAGTGTATTGCACAAAAGCTAAAAAAAGGGGTAAATTATTATTTTTTTTTTGGGGGGGGGGCAATTCTCCACAGCATATTGTATTGCACAAGAAGCAAAAAATTGAATATAAATTCAAATCATATGACCAATTTTAAGTTCTTTGATTTCAGTTATTCTGTGTCAGAAACCTATTATGTGTCAAATATTTGAAGAAATTTTCAATTACACAGTATTGCGCAATAGCAAGAAATTGATATGTGTGCCCAATTTTAAAATTTAAATTGGTTATTTCTGATTTATATATAAAAACAAATAATACTGATATGGTTTGAATAGGTAAATTAAAAATTTTTAAGTTCTTAGACAACATTCATTCTGTGTCAGAAACCTATGCTGTGTCAAATATTTATTCACAATCCAAATTCAGTATTGTATCAAGCTTGAATGTTGTGTTCATAATTGCCCCAACTATTCAGGGTTCGACATCTGCGGTCGTATCTAGCTGCGCCCAGCGGAGCATTTTATTTTATTATGGGCCCAGTTTTCAAGTTGGTCCAAATCGGGGTCCAAAATTAAACTTTGTTTGATTTCATCGAAAATTGAACTATTGGGGTTCTTTGATATGCCGAATCTAACCGTGCATTTAGATTCTTAATTTTTGGTCCCATTTTCATATTGGTCTACATTAAGGTCCAAAGGGTCCAAAATCAAACTTAGTTTGATTTTAACAAAAATTGAATTCTTGGGGTTCTTTGATATGCTGAATCTAAACATGTACTTAGTTTTTTTATTATGGGCCCAGTTTTCAAGTTGGTTCAAATCGGGGTCCAAAATTAAAGCTAAAAAGGGGGTAAATTATTTTTTTTGGGGAGGGGGGGGGGGCAATTCTCCACAGCATATTGTATTACACAAAAGCAAAAAGTTGAATATAAATTCAAATCATATGACCAATTCTAAGTTCTTTATTTCAGTTATTCTGTGTCAGAAACCTATGATGTGTCAAATATTTGAAGAAATTTTCAATTGCACAGTATTGCGCAATAGCAAGAAATTGATATGTGTGCCCTGTTATCAAAACTTTATTATTAACAAATTCCATTGGAAATTTGCCAATATAAAATGTGCTGATGAAGCTTTTTTGTTTATCTTATCTAAACTGCTTTTAAATTATGTATATTTAAAATTTGCCATCCATGACTATGATGTCATTTTCTATTTTAATATGTTATGGTGTATTTAAATGGGCTGTTATGGTTGCAAAGTATAAAGAAATGGGGGGGGGGGGGGGTTGAAAACAAAATTTGGGGTGGAGGGGGTAAATGAGAAATTGGGGAGGGGGTAATTTTTTCTCATTTCACATTTCATAAATTAAAAAGAAAATTTCAAATTTTTTTTAGCAAAAAAAGGGGGGGGGTTACAATAAATTTTATTGTTTTTTGTTTTTTTTTTTGGGAGGGGGGGTCAATGTGCAACTTCATAGTGTATTGCACAAAAGCTAAAAAAAGGGGTAAATTATTTTTTTTTGGGGGGGGGGGCAATTCTCCACAGCATATTGTATTGCACAAGAAGCAAAAAATTGAATATAAATTCAAATCATATGACCAATTTTAAGTTCTTTGATTTCAGTTATTCTGTGTCAGAAACACAGCACAATCTACATAATCCGTACTAATATACAAATCACTGGACAAATTATTCTGTCCCTTGATATTTACACCATCCCCTGTTGCTGTAAATTAACATGGAACAAGTATCACCTGATGGTTTACAACACAAAACAACAGTCTGATGACATTTAGCCCGAACGTAACCAGTTTTCTACATTTAAAACACCTCTTCTTAAACCTATTGTTCTTCCCCTTAGAAATTCTTTCATAGTCTGAGTGTATAACTTCTCAATGGCATGAAAAATACTACTAAAGATTAAAATTAAATTCAGTAAAATCAACATTAACACCATAATCCTCAATGGCTTCATATTCAATAAAAAATGACAAGACCTCTGGAAGTGACTTTGGATACTGTAAATTGGGAAATTATTGTGATGTTTTTATTATTGCGAAAAATGCCACAGGGTTGTAATCGCAATAATTTAAACTCGAATTTTGGAATTTTTTATATGACAATGTATGAATGAAGCGGGTTTTTTCTCAGTATCACAAAAATTTAAAATCGAATTTTGGTCTAAAATGACAAAATCGCAATAATAAATGCACGCAATAATTTCTGAATTTACAGTACTTGATATAAACATGAGTCTTCATACTCTTGTAAAATAAACCAGATACAAACAGACGAACAAAATATTCAGTGGCTAAATGAAAAGTATTTGAATATGCACTGTGACACAAATGTCAAAATCTAAGGTAAAAATTTGTGACTGGCTCTGCCTCTATCTGTTTACAATTTTCAATTTCACCCTTAAAATGACATGATTTCTCAGCAGGCTTAAAATGCAAATACTGTAAAATCGGAAATTATTGCGATGTTTTTATTATTGCGATAAATCCGAAAGAGTTGTAATCGCAATAATTTAAATTCGCATTTTGGATTTTTTTTATATGAATGAAGCGTAATTTTTCTCAATATCGCAAAAATTAAAATCGCATTTTTGTATGAAATGACAAAATCGCAATAAAAAATGCACGCAATAATTTCTGACTTTACAGTACAAAGTATCTTTCAAATATGAAAAACTATTCAACTGATCTTTTCTTAAAAAAATCAAAATAGATCTAGCCTTATCTCTAAGATTTACAGTCAATTGAATCAGGCAAATTATTCCATGTGGCAACATTTTCAAATTGGATATTAAGGTAATCAATCATCCAGATCACATCTGATATATGGAACGGGATCACCGCCACCATTCTAATTTCTAAGTTCTAAGTTCTAAATTTTATATTCCAAATCCCATATTCTATATTTTAATTTCGTTATTCTTAATTCTGTGTTCTTAACCTTGTTAATTCTAATGCCCGTTTTGCAATTTGCATTATGCTTACCAGTAAATTACAGCTTCTATAATTCATAATGTTGCATTTTTAAAATTATATTTTTATAACTTCCTAAGTCTATGCCAAATTAGTTTTTGATTTTGGTCTTTCCGAATTCCAACTTTTATTTTCTTATTTCAAACTTTCAACTTCTAACTTCTGTTTTAATATTTGAAACTAAGTAATTAGCTTGGAGTCAATATCAGAATATGCTGAAACGGATTGGAGATAGAATAGTGATGTTCCCACCATGTCATGATGCAGAAATGATAAATCATGATAAATCATAAAGGTCTGAAAAGAATCCCTTCATCGTATATGACAAGTTAGGATATTTTTTTTTAAACCACTTCAAAAGGGCACATGTTTATATTATTTGTAGAAACTTTGTCCAAAGAACAATACATCTATCTTGTATTATATTGACAAAACATGTCCATGAATTTTGGAATACTTGTATTCATGGTCTTCTTTATTTTTGAAAATAAGAGGCCCCCTCTTTTAGAAAGGTTGTTCGAAATATGAATATATACCTTTATCGGGATTCCGGGATTTGGTGTTTTTAAGCTCGGGATTCCGGGATTGATCATTTCGGAATCCATGAATTCCCATTTTGGGATGTCGGGATTGAAATATCTTTAAATTCGGGAACTCGGTATTTCACGTTTTAAGTCCGGGATTTCGGGATCATGACCCCTACAACCCCCCTCGTATATCAACCCCTTAAGGAATACCACCCCACCCCTTTTATCATGATTTAATGACCTCCCTAAAAATGCAACATTATGAATTATAGAAGTTGTAATTTACTGGTAAGCATAATGCAAATTGCAAAACGGGCATTTGAATTAACAAGTTTAAGAATACATAATTAGGAACAACGAAATTAGAATGGGATATGGAATATAAAATTTAGAACTTAGAAATTAGAATGGTGGCGGTGATCCCCTTCCATAATGATACACAATCATTTGAAAATTTTTAAACATTCTTGCACAACTAGGCATTGAGGTCTATCACCCCAGTAAGTTTCATTTCATTCCGTTAAGTCGTGTTCGAGATCTGCGTCGGACAAGTTGAAATGGAAAGCGGAAGAAAAAAAAGACGGAAAAATAATAATAATTAAAATTTATGATCAAATATGATGAAGACTCCCAAACGAAAAAAATTGAGCAGGGGTTCCACTAGACCCTGCTAACCCGTTACACCAAATTTCATTGAAATTGAACACGGTTGAAATAATTCAAACCTAAAACTAAAGCAAGTTCACTTTTTTGGCGGGAAAATGGCGGCCATTTTGAAAATGGCTGCCCGTAAAACATTTTCTTTAACGCCATTCAACTCGGGATATCATGTTTACCCTTTGTGCCAAATTGCATTGAAATTGAAGAATGTTAAAAATTTGGCGGGAAAATGGTGGCCATTTTGAAAATGGCTGCCGGTAGAACATTTGCGTTATCGCCATTCAACTCAGGATATCATGTTTACTATATAAACCAAAAATCGTTGAAATCCAAGTAAGTTCACTTTTTTCCACTATTGGCGGCCATTTTGAAAATGGCCGACATACCGTTTCCGTTTTTCTTCAATAGAAAGTTTCCACTCCTGCTACTGAACATTTATACTAAGTTTGGTGAAATTCTGCCGGGCAGTTCTTGAGAAAATTGAGGTCGAAGGTTTTCGGTTTTTGGCGACCATCTTGAAAGTGGCGGCCATTTTGAAAATTTTTAAACATTCTTGCACAACTAAGCATTGGGGTCTATCACCCCAGTAAGTTTCATTTCATTCCGTTCAGTCGTGTTCAAATCCAAGCAAGTTCACTTTTTTCCACTATTGGCGGCCATTTTGAAAATGGCCGACATGTCGTTTCCTTCTTTCTTTAATAAAAAGTTTTCACTCGTGCTATTGAACATTTCTACTACCTTTGGTGAAATTCTGCCGGGCAGTTTTTGAGAAAATTGAGGTCGAAGGTTTTCGGTTTTTGGCTAACCATCTTGAAAATGGCGGCCATTTTGAAAATTTTTAAACATTCTTGCACAACTAGGCATTGGGGTCTATCACCCCAGTAAGTTTCATGTCATTCCGTTGAGTCGTGTTCGAGATCTGCGTCGGACAAGTTGAAATGGAAAGCGGAAGGAAAAAAGACGTAAAAATAATTAAAATTTATGATCAAAGATCATGAAGTGTCCCAAACGAAAAAAATTTAGCAGGGGTTCCACTAGACCCGGCTAACCCGTTACACCAAATTTCATTGAAATTGAACAAGGTTGAAATAATTTCATTCAAATAGAACAAGGTTGAAATTTTGGAAGGAAAATGGCGGCCATTTTGAAAAGGGCTGCCCACTAAACATTCTCTTTAACTGCAGTCATCTCGGGATATCATGTTTACCCTTTATACCAAATTGCATTGAAATTGAAGAATGTTGAAATTTTGGCGGGAAAATATCGGCCATTTTGAAAATGGCTGCCCGACAGAACATTTGCGTTATCGCCATTCAACTCCAGATATCATGTTTACTGAATAAACCTAAAATCGTTGAAATCCAAGCAAGTTCACAAGTTCACTTTTTTGGCGCGAAAATAAAATGGCTGCCCGTAAAACATTTTCTTTAACGCCATTCAACTCGGGATATCATGTTTACCCTTTATGCCAAATTGCATTGAAATTGAAGAATGTTAAAAATTTGGCGGGAAAATGGTGGCCATTTTGAAAATGGCTGCCGGTAGAACATTTGCATTATCGCCATTCAACTCGGGATATCATGTTTACTACATTAACCAAAAATCGTTGAAATCCAAGCAAGTTCACTTTTTTCCACTATTGGCGATCATTTTCTGGCGGGAAAATGGTGGCCATTTTGAAAATTGCTGCCGGTAGACCATTTGCGTTATCGCCATTCAACTCGATCGGGATATCATGTGTACTATATAAACCAAAAATCGTTGAAATCCAAGCAAGTTCACTTTTTTTCCACTATTGGCGATCATTTTCTGGCGGGAAAATGGTGGCCATTTTGAAAATTGCTGCCGGTAGAACATTTGCATTATCGCCATTCAACTCGTTATATCATGTTTACTATATAAACCAAAAATCGTTGAAATCCAAGCAAGTTCCCTTTTTTTCCACTATTGGCGGCCATTTTGAAAATGGCCGACATATCGTTTCCGTTTTTCTTTAATAAAAAGTTTCCACTCGTGCTACTGAACATTTATCCTAAGTTTGGTGAAATTCTGCCGGGCAGTTTTTGTGAAAATTGAGGTCGAAGGTTTTCGGCTTTTGGCGACCATTTTAAAAATGGCGGCCATTTTGAAAACTTTTAAACATTCTTGCACAACTAGGCATTGGGGTCTATCAACCCAGTAAGTTTCATTTCATTCCGTTGAGTCGTGTTCGAGATCTGCGTCGGACGAGTTGAAATGGAAAGCGGAAGAAAAAAAGACGTAAAAATAATTAAAATTTATGATCAAAGATCACGTAAGTCTCCCAAACGAAAAAAATTGAGCAGGGGTTCCACTAGACCCGGCTAACCTGTTACACCAAATTTCATTGAAATTGAACAAGGTTGAAATAATTTCATTCAAATGGAACAAGGTTGAAATTTTGGTGGGAAAATAGTGGCCATTTTGAAAAGGGCTGCCCATTATACATTTTCTTTAACTGCAGTCAACTCGGGATATCATGTTTACCCTTTATACCAAATTGCATTGAAATTGAAGAATGTTGAAATTTTGGCGGGAAAATATCGGCCATTTTGAAAATGGCTGCCCGTAGAACATTTGCGTTATCGCCATTCAACTCCATATATATCATGTTTACTGAATAAACCTAAAATCGTTGAAATCCAAGCAAGTTCACTTTTTTGGCGGGAAAATGGCGGCCATTTTGAAAATGGCTGCCCGTAAAACATTTTCTTTAACGCCATTCAACTCGGGATATCATGTTTACCCTTTGTGCCAAATTGCATTGAAATTGAAGAATGTTAAAAATTTGGCGGGAAAATTGTGGCCATTTTGAAAATGGCTGCCGGTAGAACATTTGCGTTATCGCCATTCAACTCAGGATATCATGTTTACTATATAAACCAAAAATCGTTGAAATCCAAGTAAGTTCACTTTTTTCCACTATTGGCGGCCATTTTGAAAATGGCCGACATACCGTTTCCGTTTTTCTTCAATAGAAAGTTTCCACTCCTGCTACTGAACATTTATACTAAGTTTGGTGAAATTCTGCCGGGCAGTTCTTGAGAAAATTGAGGTCGAAGGTTTTCGGTTTTTGGCGACCATCTTGAAAGTGGCGGCCATTTTGAAAATTTTTAAACATTCTTGCACAACTAAGCATTGGGGTCTATCACCCCAGTAAGTTTCATTTCATTCCGTTCAGTCGTGTTCAAATCCAAGCAAGTTCACTTTTTTCCACTATTGGCGGCCATTTTGAAAATGGCCGACATGTCGTTTCCTTCTTTCTTTAATAAAAAGTTTTCAGTCGTGCTATTGAACATTTCTACTACCTTTGGTGAAATTCTGCCGGGCAGTTTTTGAGAAAATTGAGGTCGAAGGTTTTCGGTTTTTGGCTAACCATCTTGAAAATGGCGGCCATTTTGAAAATTTTTAAACATTCTTGCACAACTAGGCCTTGGGGTCTATCACCCCAGTAAGTTTCATGTCATTCCGTTGAGTCGTGTTCGAGATCTGCGTCGGACAAGTTGAAATGGAAAGCGGAAGGAAAAAAGACGTAAAAATAATTAAAATTTATGATCAAAGATCATGAAGTGTCCCAAACGAAAAAAATTTAGCAGGGGTTCCACTAGACCCGGCTAACCCGTTACACCAAATTTCATTGAAATTGAACAAGGTTGAAATAATTTCATTCAAATAGAACAAGGTTGAAATTTTGGAAGGAAAATGGCGGCCATTTTGAAAAGGGCTGCCCACTAAACATTCTCTTTAACTGCAGTCATCTCGGGATATCATGTTTACCCTTTATACCAAATTGCATTGAAATTGAAGAATGTTGAAATTTTGGCGGGAAAATATCGGCCATTTTGAAAATGGCTGCCCGACAGAACATTTGCGTTATCGCCATTCAACTCCAGATATCATGTTTACTGAATAAACCTAAAATCGTTGAAATCCAAGCAAGTTCACAAGTTCACTTTTTTGGCGCGAAAATAAAATGGCTGCCCGTAAAACATTTTCTTTAACGCCATTCAACTCGGGATATCATGTTTACCCTTTATGCCAAATTGCATTGAAATTGAAGAATGTTAAAAATTTGGCGGGAAAATGGTGGCCATTTTGAAAATGGCTGCCGGTAGAACATTTGCATTATCGCCATTCAACTCGGGATATCATGTTTACTACATTAACCAAAAATCGTTGAAATCCAAGCAAGTTCACTTTTTTCCACTATTGGCGATCATTTTCTGGCGGGAAAATGGTGGCCATTTTGAAAATTGCTGCCGGTAGACCATTTGCGTTATCGCCATTCAACTCGATCGGGATATCATGTGTACTATATAAACCAAAAATCGTTGAAATCCAAGCAAGTTCACTTTTTTTCCACTATTGGCGATCATTTTCTGGCGGGAAAATGGTGGCCATTTTGAAAATTGCTGCCGGTAGAACATTTGCATTATCGCCATTCAACTCGTTATATCATGTTTACTATATAAACCAAAAATCGTTGAAATCCAAGCAAGTTCCCTTTTTTTCCACTATTGGCGGCCATTTTGAAAATGGCCGACATATCGTTTCCGTTTTTCTTTAATAAAAAGTTTCCACTCGTGCTACTGAACATTTATCCTAAGTTTGGTGAAATTCTGCCGGGCAGTTTTTGTGAAAATTGAGGTCGAAGGTTTTCGGCTTTTGGCGACCATTTTAAAAATGGCGGCCATTTTGAAAACTTTTAAACATTCTTGCACAACTAGGCATTGGGGTCTATCAACCCAGTAAGTTTCATTTCATTCCGTTGAGTCGTGTTCGAGATCTGCGTCGGACGAGTTGAAATGGAAAGCGGAAGAAAAAAAGACGTAAAAATAATTAAAATTTATGATCAAAGATCACGTAAGTCTCCCAAACGAAAAAAATTGAGCAGGGGTTCCACTAGACCCGGCTAACCTGTTACACCAAATTTCATTGAAATTGAACAAGGTTGAAATAATTTCATTCAAATGGAACAAGGTTGAAATTTTGGTGGGAAAATAGTGGCCATTTTGAAAAGGGCTGCCCATTATACATTTTCTTTAACTGCAGTCAACTCGGGATATCATGTTTACCCTTTATACCAAATTGCATTGAAATTGAAGAATGTTGAAATTTTGGCGGGAAAATATCGGCCATTTTGAAAATGGCTGCCCGTAGAACATTTGCGTTATCGCCATTCAACTCCATATATATCATGTTTACTGAATAAACCTAAAATCGTTGAAATCCAAGCAAGTTCACTTTTTTGGCGGGAAAATGGCGGCCATTTTGAAAATGGCTGCCCGTAAAACATTTTCTTTAACGCCATTAAACTCGGGATATCATGTTTACCCTTTGTGCCAAATTGCATTGAAATTGAAGAATGTTAAAAATTTGGCGGGAAAATGGTGGCCATTTTGAAAATGGCTGCCGGTAGAACACTTGCGTTATCGCCATTCAACTCGGGATATCATGTTTACTAAATAAACCAAAAATCGTTGAAATCCAAGTAAGTTCACTTTTTTCCACTATTGGCGGCCATTTTCTGGCGGGAAAATGGCTGCCGGTAGAACATTTCCGTTATCGCCATTCAACTCGGGATATCATGTTTACTATATAAACCAAAAAGTCGTTGAAATCCAAGCAAGTTCACTTTTTTCCACTATTGGTGGCCATTTTGAAAATGGCCGACATATCGTTTCCGTTTTTCTTTAATAAAAAGTTTCCACTCGTGCTACTGAACATTTATACTAAGTTTGGTGAAATTCTGCCGGGCAATTTTTGAGAAAATTGAGGTCGAAGGTTTTCGGTTTTTGGCGGCCATTTTGAAAATTTTTAAAAATGTTTGCACAACTAGACATTGGGGTCTATCACCCCAGTAAGTTTCATTTCATTCCGTTGAGTCGTGTTCGAGATCTGCGTCGGACAAGTTGAAATGGAAAGCGGAAGAAAAAAAAGACGGAATAATAATAATAATAACTAGGTATGATTGTGATCGCAAGCGAGTCACAAGATGTCTCCCAAACCCCCATTGCCACTATCTAGAGCTTATCAGTAACCCCCTAAATTCCCTTTTGCTCTATTCACCTACAAAATTTCAGAATCCTACCCACCTAGGTTACAGAGATATCGCAATGTCCTATATAATGACCTTTTCCTGTTTCCATGGAAACAGCGGCCATTTTGATTTTTTTTAAGCCCTTTGCAATCGCCATCATTTAAAACCCCTAAATATCAATTTTCATTGAAATCGAAGCACTTCGAAAGAATTTCGAATTTTGGGCCCGAAAAATCACATTTTCGTAAATAACGCGAAAACCGTAAATATCGCTTCAAATTTTTTTTTCGTATAATTAAAGAGCACCTTTTGCTCTATTCACCTACAAAATTTCAGAATCCTACCCACCTAGGTTACTGACATAAAGCAATGTCTCCTATATAATGACCTTTTTCTGTTTCCACGGAAACGGCGGCCATTTTGAAAATTTTAAAAGTCGTTTGCAAAACTTCAGGTCACCCTTAACATATTCCCAAAGTTTCATATTGATTGGACATTGCATCTTTGAGAAACGTCGCGGACAACATTGAACGGAAAGAAAAAGAAGAAGAAGAAGAAGAAGAAGAAGAAGAAGAAGAAGAAGAAGAAGAATAATAATAAGAAACCGGACAAAAACAATATGTCTCCCAAAACTTTGTTTGGGAGACATAACTAGGTATGATTGTGATCGCAAGCGAGTCACAAGATGTCTCCCAAACAAACCCCCATTGCCACTATCTAGAGCTTATCAGAAACCCCTAAATTCAAATTATCGCAATGTCCTATATAATGACCTTGTCCTGTTTCCACGGAAACAGCAGCCATTTTGATTTTTTTAAGCCCTTTGCAATCGCCATCATTTAAAACCCCTAAATATCAATTTTCATTGAAATCGAAGCACTTCGAAAGAATTTCGAATTTTGGGCCCGAAAAATCGCATTTTCGTAAATAACGCGAAAACCGTAAATATCGCTTCAAATTTTTTTTTCGTATAATTAAAGAGCACCTTTTGCTCTATTCACCTACAAAATTTCAGAATCCTACCCACCTAGGTTACTGACATAAAGCAATGTCCTATATATAATGACCTTTTTCTGTTTCCACGGAAACGGCGGCCATTTTGAAAATTTTAAAAGTCGTTTGCAAAACTTCAGGTCACCCTTAACATATTCCCAAAGTTTCATATTGATTGGACATTGCATCTTTGAGAAACGTCGCGGACAACATTGAACGGAAAGAAAAAGGAAAGAAGAAGAAGAAGAAGAAGAAGAAGAAGAAGAAGAAGAAGAAGAAGAATAAGAATAATAATAAGAAACCGGACAAAAACAATATGTCTCCCAAAACTTTGTTTGGGAGACATAACTAGGTATGATTGTGATCGCCAGCGAGTCACAAGATGTCTCCCAAACAAACCCCCATTGCCACTATCTAGAGCTTATCAGAAACCCCCTAAATTCAAATTATTGCAATGTCCTATATAATGACCTTTGAAACGGCGGCCATTTTGAAAATTTTAAAAGTCGTTTGCAAAACTTCAGGTCACCCTTAACATATTCCCAAAGTTTCATATTGATTGGACATTGCATCTTTGAGAAACGTCGCGGACAACATTGAACGGAAAGAAAAAGGAAAGAAGAAGAAGAAGAAGAAGAAGAAGAAGAAGAATAATAATAATAAGAAACCGGACAAAAACAATATGTCTCCCAAAACTTTGTTTGGGAGACATAACTAGGTATGATTGTGATCGCCAGCGAGTCACAAGATGTCTCCCAAACAAACCCCCATTGCCACTATCTAGAGCTTATCAGAAACCCCCTAAATTCAAATTATTGCAATGTCCTATATAATGACCTTTGAAACGGCGGCCATTTTGAAAATTTTAAAAGTCGTTTGCAAAACTTCAGGTCACCCTTAACATATTCCCAAAGTTTCATATTGATTGGACATTGCATCTTTGAGAAACGTCGCGGACAACATTGAACGGAAAGAAAAAGGAAAGAAGAAGAAGAAGAAGAAGAAGAAGAATAATAATAAGAAACCGGACAAAAACAATATGTCTCCCAAAACTTTGTTTGGGAGACATAATAATAATAAGAAGAAGAAGAAGAAGAAGAAGAAACGGAGTAAAAACAATAAGTCTCCAAACTTCGTTTGGGAGACTTAATAATAAGAAACGGAGTAAAAACAATAAGTCTCCAAACTTCGTTTGGGAGACTTAATAAGAAACGGAGTAAAAGCAATAAGTCTCCAAACTTCGTTTGGGAGACTTAATAAGAAACGGAGTAAAAACAATAAGTCTCCCAAACGAAAAACTTCGTTTGGGAGACTTAATAAGAAACGGAGTAAAAACAAGAAGTCTCCAAACTTCGTTTGGGAGACTTAATTAAAACTTATGATCAAAGATCATGAAGTGTTCCAAACGAAAAAAATTGAGCAGGGGTTCCACTAGACCTGGCTAACCCGTTACACCAAATTTCATTGAAATTGAACAAGGTTGAAATTTTGGTGGGAAAATGGCGGCCATTTTGAAAAGGGCTACCTATTAAACATTTTCTTTAACTCCAGTCAACTCGGGATATCATGTTTACTCTTTATACCAATTTGCATTGAAATTGAAGAATGTTGAAATTTTGGCGGAAAATGTCGGCCATTTTGAAAATTGCTGCCCTTAGAACATTTGCGTTATCGCCATTCAACTTCGGATATCATGTTTACTGAATAAACCTAAAATCGTTGAAACCAAGCAACTAGGCATTTGGGTCTATCATTCCAGTAAGTTTCATGTCATTCCGTTGAGTCGTGTTCGAGATCTGCTTCGGACAAGTTGAAATGGAAAGCGGAAGAAAAAAAAGACGGAAAAATAATAATAGGAAACGGAGTAAAAACAATAAGTCTCCAAACTTCGTTTGGGAGACTTAATAATCTCAAGAGCAAAACACTAAAGTATAATTTAAGAGCTGAAGTATGTAAGCAGTTTTCTCACGACTTTGTAGTTTCAAGCATGTCTTTTTTTTTTAAAGCAGATGAGTTATCCAGACCTCTTTTCATTATATCTGCAAATATATTGAACTGGTGTTTTTTTATTTAGGAGTCAAAGAATCGTTACAGATCACCATTCCATCAGATGTTTATTTGCAGTAGACAGCAAAGGATGGTGTTTCAGGATATGCAACCTGCTAAAACGCACAGCAAGTCACATTCTCCGTCGTATCTGATGCAAAGAAAGAAGTTCTTGGACCAATCTTAATCATAAATATATATAGGGAGAAGATAATTAAGTTGTCTATAGATGCTATTTACAGTTTTTATGAATAAATTAGCTAATACATATGTATCTTGTAATATTTACACCGTATTTTCACAGGAACTTAACCATGTAAATTTGTATTGAAAAATTAGTATATGCCTTTAATATAGTAATGAATAGTGGTTAGCACATCGGACTAAGAAGCGAAAGGTCCTGGTGGTTCAATTCCCGTTTGGGATGAAAATTTCAGGGATCAAATTTGCGACGCCCTCACGACACCATTTGCGAGGATGGACTCGGTAAAAGATTTTAGTCCAGTCGGATTGGAACGGAAAATGGTTGTCCCGTGTTGAAGGAGAACAACACCCTTAGAACGTTAAAGACTCCTCTGTAGATTTCGAAAAAGGGTAGGCTAAAATTCCGCTACAGGGGCCGCTCTCGCACCCGCTAAGTGGAGAGGGATTAGTATAAGTTGGTGTAAATTGTTTCCCAATCCACTATAAATAAATTCGTTTAAACTAACTAAACTATGAATAATTGTTCTCTGTCATCGTTATATTTTGAGCAACACAACAGGAAATTAATTTCGTCCTCTGCTTCACCCAATGTTACACTGCGAATAGAGTTGAAGGTTTGTAAAATTTGCACATGATCAGATGAAATTCTAAATCTGGTTAAACTTCTCCTCGTCTCAAAACTTCTAAGCAACGTCAAATAAAATTCAAAATATTGTTTTCGTTTTTAAATTTTGTAAAAGTACGAAGTTTTCCTACTGAACAGTTGACAAACTGTGCCATGGCAATCCATTTAACAGAAGCTTTTGAACTTTTATTAAAATTTGACAAATTTGAGATGTTTTGTAATATATTTTAAGTGAACTGTACCTAGAAGATTCGCTATGTAGCTTCTGTAAGTGTTTTATGCACACATCTTATAACAATGGGAAGTTTCTTAGTGTTCTAGTCTGATAGTGAATCTATAATGATAGTTTCATAAATATCAAAATGAACAGGCGACAGAATAAGTTCAGAAAAAAACAGAAAGTTAGTTTTAGATGTATCCTAGAATAAGTGTGTAACTTTTAACAGGTGATACTGGAATAAATTGTATATATAGGTATAATTCCATTTTATAATTTTGCCGCAAGCGGAGTAAAGTAGTCCCATATCCCAGGTCTACAGAGGAGAGTGGGTTGTATATATATATATAGTGTAGTTAAAGACATGGATGCCGTTTTTATACTAGGGTTCATGAATAAAAAATTGAATTGCAATTAATTACTATCAGACTTTTTTTTTGCGTATAATTCATTTTGATCAAATTAGAAAGCGCCAGTCATAATCATTATAGTTGAATTTAAGTCTACCTGCCTTCTTAAAAACCAGAATTTCAGTTTTGTTTGTTGACCGTGGGAACCAATCACTAAACTATTTCCCCAAATTATCAATTGAGCTTTGCAGGACAGTTGTGGATACTAGGAGATTATATCACCAGCATACATTAAGCAGTTGAGAGGCTTGCTTTTAAGCAATACAAGATCTGGAGAGTTTTCAAGTTATTATGCTAGATCATTGATGAAGACTTTGAATAAATAGGACTAAGGCTATCCATTTGTTTCACTCCTAATTGTACCGGCAAGAAGTCAGTAACACAGCTATCGATTCTTATTACGCAAAATTTGCTAATTTCATACGTTTTATTTATAATTTTGTAAACGTAAGTCCTTACAACAAATTTTGATAACTCAAAGTAGCAAGGAGTTGAAAAAAAGCTTATCATTATAGCCTAGCTTTAAAAATTTGGGGTAATAATTACGTCAGAGTTAATCATATGTTGTTGTATAGTCCTACATATATTTTTTTCTCGATATATATGATTTTTTTACCATAGAATTGTCAAAACATTTTTTTCGCCTGTTGCGGAATTTTTTTGGGGTGAAAAGGGAGAGGGGGAGGGCACGGAGGACAAGGAAGGAATGTGAATGCGGGCATTTGAAAATTTAGCGGAAAGGGGGCAGGGACCAAGATTGTTATGAAACAGGATTATTTGTTAACAATTAATAGAAAATAAAAATAAAAAACAAAAAACAAAAACAAACAAACAAACGCGCAGCAAAAATATTTCTCCATACCGAATTAAAATTCTTGGTGACACTATAGAAATCATGTGGGTTAATGAGTCGAGTAAGTTTGAATAGTTTTTCATGCAATTTTTTTACAAGTGCAACGTCAGGTCTTTAAAAAATTATTTATGAACGAAATATTCCCCTGTAGTTCCATCGTAATATATACCTGGGTGAATACAGTGAGTATCCGGGAATTGCATGACCTTGTGACGCTTGTGAACAGATTTCACGTGAACCGAAACTTCCCGCTTTTCACGGGTATCATTTTGAGAAGAAATTTAGAAGTGCACGGTCATGGTTCTTCTTTTCCCAGTGAAGGTACGAAAAATCCAGACCTAACACACAAAGTACAGAATGTTGATGAAATATTGTGAGTGGATGTTTTTGTAGAAGGGGCTACTTGACCGTAATTTGGGGTATTTGGCAATTATGATAGAACTACATTTTGAACAGACTAAATCCGATAATTTGTAAAGGTTCCACTTCAGTGACGAGCAGTGCAACGAAAATCACAGACTTCGGAAAATGTAGAAAAGTCTTGTTGGTCAATCTGTATTTTAGGATAAAGATACTGGAGTAAAATAATTTTAAAGAATTTGTTCAATCAATCAAATTTATTGTCATTAAACTTTTAAATGTTTGTGACATTTACATATATATATACATTCAACAATACAGATCAATACGTGCCCATACTCAACATATACAAACATTAATTTGTAACATATAAAGAAAAACAAGCAAATATTTAAGAGTCCCCTGTCCTCAGTGCTTTTGACTGTTTTATAAAGGATCCTAATGTATTTACTTGGGATGGCGTAGGAGGACATAAAATGAATACAACTTTTTCTTCTGAAGACATACTATCATTTTCCTTTTTAATATATTCCAAATATAGTGTCCTTAGTGCGTGCTTTTGTCTGCAATTTAAAAGAAAATGTTTTTCATCTTCTAATACATTCTCGGGGGGGCCACTTCTATACTTAATTGATAGGGGGTGCCGCTGGGGCTCTGTAACCCAACCCTTTTCATATAATTAAAATTTTTAAAATGTATACCTTTTCATATATTACATAGGTAAAAATGTAACCTTTTCCCATATTAATATTGGTTGACTGTGCGGTTTATACCAAAGTGTCGAAGAGGAAAAATGTGTGGATAAAAACAAATAAGGAACAACCAGACATAATAGATGAAGAATTAACAAAAAATCTGAGCCAAAATACAGGGATTTTCGTATAACAAGTAATGTGTACTTTATTGACCTTATGATATATTTATGATAGTTTTCCCGACCTATTCACATATTTTCAAGCTTGAAAAGGTGACCTATTCCAGCGGCACGTCCTGTCACCTTGTATATAGGAAGTGGCCCCCCCCCCCCCCCCCGAGAATACATTACATAATTTACAGAATCTCTGGTCTCTAGGTACTTTACCCTGTTCTAGTAAATTGTACAGTATATATTAAACTGTTCTAGACGAGCGGTGCAACTAAAATTGCAGACTTCGGAAAATGTAGAAAAGTCTTGTTGGTCATTTAGCTCTGTATTACTGGAGTAAAATAATTTTAAAGAAATTATGACCCTGTTTAAGTAAATTGTACAGTATATATAAAACTGTTCTAGACGCATCAAGTAATATTGGGACATATCAGCAAAATTAATTGGAGTATAGCCCTCCCCCCCCCCCATTTTTTTTCAGCAAGGGCACTTGTCATGAAATGTAGGTGATGGTCTCAATTTCTGTATTCAGTGAATTTTTGTTAAATATTTCTCTGATCCCAAAAAATGTTTGATCTGTAAAGTATTGAGACTACTGAAAATGTAGGTTTGTTAAAAGTTATTGTAAGGTAAAAGTATTGTGCATTTATTTTAATTCAATCTGTATATGAAGCAATTTCCCTTATTCTGTATAGTTATTTTCTGACACCTCTAAATTATATTTGTACAGTAAATTAAAATCAGAGTTTAAGCTAGTAAGTTATTGACTATTTTTCTCTTAACTTCAAAACAAAACAATTACATATAGATTATCCTTCAGGTACGAGTGAGTTATGGAATTTCTCCACCCGAGATAGTTAAATTTTCAACACGCGAGCCCTTAGCGAGCGTGTTAAAATCTACAATTTAACTGTTGAGGGTGGAGAAATTCCATAACTCACGAGTAAATTGAAGGAGAAGTCACAATAACGTTTGAATAGGAGACTGATTTATATCATGTAAATCCAAGCGTATTAGCCTACTGATGATGAGCACAATGGAAGCCACGAGTATCGTGGCACTGAAATATAATAAATGCTGTCACCAAGAAAGCAAATCTCTCGTGTCAGCGCTTCCAAATAGACTGATTGTACAGTTCTAGAGTGAACTCAGCTGCTCAAGACAGGGTAGCGGTTTCTGCTTGTTGCCACTTATTTTACGGTACCAGACATACATTTGTACATCTATAACATACAGGTCAGACATTCTTCATACTCAAGGTTTAATAAAACAAATGAATGAAACATTTTTATAACACTTTATTCATATAAATATGCATTTTTCACTTTGTCTTTCAAAAAATAAATCAATGAACAGAGAAATTTTAACTTTTTTAAAATATATTTACAGGTAACATTTTAAAATACAGTGTACTTATATTTTGTTCAAAATTCCTTAAAAAATAAGTGTATTGTAATAAAAGACATGATTAATAGGTGTGTATGTTAAAAATTAAACTTTCTACTTAAAACCATACACTTTCATGACTTAAACATGATGCTATTTTACAAATATAGGCTCAACTTTAGTCGAGAAAAAATAAAATGAAAAAAAATAATAAAATGAAAATGCCTACCTACCTACCCTATTTTTGGAAGGAATTTAACCCTAAACAGACATATTTTTTTTTTGGCCTAATCAGTATTTTTTATCTTTTGGCCATTTTAAATAATTCTAAAGACATAAGACATAAGACATTTTATGTCACTAAGGCCCCCACATGGGGTATGTTAGTACAACATTTTAACAAACAATAAAAGTGTGAACATATTTACATTAGAACAACATGGTAAATAAAGGTGCAATAATAATATATATAATGAATACAAATTAAAGTAACATGATTAAGCACATGTATTAAAAGGTTTTAATAACACTTTTGCGTAATTTTGCTATTCCAGTTGTGTAAATAAATCTGATGTATTCATCAGTTCTTTAAATTTTAAACATTTGGGTTATTACATATATTTAAAGGAAAAAATTTAGCTCTTACATTGTTCAAAAAGGTACATTTGAATAAGTAATGAAACTCCTCACCAAGTTCATTAGCATTACAGAGATTACAATGTCTTTCAGTTCTATCAATATTCATTTCACTATTTTAGGTTTTATGTCTCATTAAGGTATTCTCCATTTCATTATTTTCAGAGGGGCCTCGGTGGCCGAGTGGTCTAGGTAGTTCGTTATGACTACTAATGATCACTAGCCTGTCAACGCTGAGGTTGCGAGTTCGAATCTCACCTGTGGCGGGGTGTGTTCGACTCCGATCTTAATTGACAAGGATTGCCAATTTTCCTACCGAAGGTCGGTGGTTCTCTCCGGGTTCTCCGGCTTCCTCCATCAATAAAAACTGGCCGCCGCGAAATAGCCAAATGTGCTGAAAACGGCGTAAAACCCCAACTAAACAAACAAACAAAATTATTTTCAGAAAAATAAGTAGTTTTTGCTGTTTGTGAAATAAACACTTATCAGCTGGAAAGATGACTGTGCATATGGGCGACAACTGAAAAATCCGCACATACTGAGGTAGGGAATATTTCCTATATTTTAGGTCATTACATTACAACTAAAATTTAATTATTCAGAGAAGCTGTCTATAATATGCATATTTTAATTTCTATACTCATAGTTATGTTTATTAAATTCTAACTTCCTTCACTTTGGCCAAAATAGTCAGGTTCTGCATATTTTTTTGTAAACTTTACAAAGACAAGTATATTTGAAAAGGGAGGTAACTCAATTTATTTTATTTCATATTATTGGAGTACTTTCAACAATCCACATTTTACTATATTTTTACTTACCTTAATAGTGAATACAAATTTCAGTTTATAACTGTTTATTAAATAAAATAAAATTTCAAAAATTATGATACATTAGTACACCCCATCGTCCTTTATCTATACTACTAAATCTAAAGACCATTTTTTGTTCACCTAATAAACGTATAACCGAAGAACGCTACAAGTCAAACTTATATAATGGTATATATACTTGATAGGGTATACTGAAAATTTTACATCGATTACTGTTTGAAACAATAAGCAATTAGACAAATTAATAAGTTTCCGAACTATCCGATGCGATTTCCTTTTAGTCATGTCATTATATTTCCCGTCTAATGTAAGCAGTTTTAACATGTTAAAGAACAAGTAGTATAGATATCATCATTCATAATGAAACAAAGTACTTGCCCCATTATACACTAATCATGCTGTACCGAACATGAAACAAACTACTCCCGGCCCCCGATATTTATACACTGTACATGTAATCCCTGTCATGTAAAAACGTTAAGAGCATACGGTACAGTAATGATCCCACGATTAGAATTTTTTGAAATTTTGAATGAAGGTCAGTTTCAATGTACATGTTTGGAATATGCAGAGAAATTTATTCCTTCATGATTTACTTTTCGAGATATTTCCGGTTGAAATTTTCAAATTTCGTGTAAAAAGATAAAATTTCATATTTTAATACTTTTCGAAAAATTCACATAACTTTCAAATGGCAAGAGATATTTTCATACAGTTTTTGCAATTTTTTCTTAAGTATATGTCTGCCATTGCGAAAACAACACGCACATTTTGGATGCATTATTATCTCCCCTGTAACTGTATCGTATGCCCTTAAGAGGTTAAAGGCAGTTTGGAGATGATATCATGTTGTCTGATCAATAACAAGCGGTTTAAAGAACAAGTAGCATAGATATCATCATTCATAATGAAACAAAGTACTTGCCCCATTATACATTAATCATGCTGTACCGAACTTGAAACTACTCCGGGCCCCGAAATTTATAAACTGTACGTGTACTCCGTCATGTAAAAACATTGTTAAGAGGTTACAGGCGGTTTGGAGAAGATATCATGTTATCATATAACAAAAATAATTTATATGTATTGAACTTCCGATGTGTTTCATAAGAAGACCTTTCAAAATGGCGATAATGAAATTCCAATTCCGGTCAAGTTTTGGTTCCGTCATGTTTTATTGTATGAAAAAACTATTACTTTAAACAAAAGGAAATACACATTAAGAAATATCTGCAATTTACAGAAGGAAAAATGAGGTCTATGCCTCTGCAGCCCCCATAGTTGAAGTTCCCCCTTTTGCAGACGATTTGTTCAAGTCCGACTTTGATCGCTCGGTAAATGACTCAGTTACATGTGGGAACAGCCTATTAACCTCTATTCTATAATACGCAAATCAAATAAACACATCTTTCATTGGTCAATTTTAGCTCAAACATCAAATAAATGCACACTTGCCACAAGAGTGTAAATGCGGACAGCAGGAGGGAAATTGTGGACTGGACATAAGAATTTTTTGTAAAAAATCAGTTTAATGGTAACAAAAAAATAAAGAATAATCTTGAGATATAAAAATATGACCACAATCAGACAATATAAATGACTTTAAAGTAAAAAAAAATCCTGGACCTACACAAAATTATTGGAAAGTGCTGTGCGCATTTGGGCACAACATTTTATAGTTTACAAAACATTACAGACAGTGCTCAACAAACATGTTCTTTTACATAACATTCAACCAAAAATACACAGGCACCAGCATAAGTTGATCTAATTTTAGAAATAGTTCAACTGGGAACAATTATTTCTACGTTAGACTCAATAATTTTTAGCTCACCTCACGAAAGTGAGGGGGGCTTATGTGATACACCTGGCGTCGGCGTTGGTGTCGGCGTCGGCACCCACTTACAGAAGAATGGTTAAGATCCATACACGCTTCTTGACAAATGCCACATCAATCATATTGGTATGGTAGGTGCACCTAATGATGCTAAGCACAATGCATGCTTTGGATGCTGGCTCTGACCTATATTTTCCACATGAATGAACGCTTACAGAAGAATGGTTTAAGTCTATTCCTGGTTACTGACACATGCCACATCAATCATATTGCCATGGTTGGTGCACCTACGGATGCTAAGCACAATGCATGCTTTGGATGCTGGCTGTGACCTACTTTTTCCGGATGGATGACCACTTACAGAAGAATGGTTAAAGTCCATTCCTGGTTACTGACACATGCCACATCAATCATATTGCCATGGTTGGTGCACCTACAGATGCTATGCACGATGCATGCTTGGATGCTGGCTGTGACTTTCTTTTTCTGCATGGATGAGCACTTAAAATTTTGAAAAGTTCAAGTCAATTACGGCTTAGTGATAATAATGCGTTACGAGGTGAGCTTTGTAATCGATAGATTACCTATGTTTTGACATGACATGTCCGCAATTACCTGACGTCCGCATTAACCTGAATTTCCCCTATACTCTGTACTCCCTGACAATGTAATGTATTAACTGTTGCGACCCCAGTAAAGCCTGCCCCAATCTGTTTTATATTTTTATTACATTTCTTGCATAGACCTTATTATTCTCTGCCCTTTCAAAATTGCAATATACAATCATGAATGTAGTAGAAATACTTCAAATAGGCCAGCAATGCCTTTGAAGAAAAAAATCCTAAGCACACAGACGCCAGTATAAACATAAAAGGAATTAATGTGTTTAAAGATATTTCTTACTTTAACTAACATAACACATGCATAAAGCATATTTCAACATTAAATTGCAACAAAGAACTATTTGACACTTATTGGCATGCAGGGGTTAAAGCTAACTATACACATGACTGACAATTTTCCACGGGTTTTTTCCTAGTAGTAGTGAAATATGGGATGTCGATTGGACTTTCTGAGATTCAGATAACAATTAAATATGATTTAAATCTACACCACATTAACGATAAAAGCTATACATATTTACATACATGTAACAAATCAATAGAATTTTGAGTTTACAAGTTCTTGAGAAAAACTGTAATGTCAGAGAGGCTTGGTCTGCATTGATGATGTTGTTACTGTTGATTCTGAGGTTGTTTTTTCAGCACTGGACGACAGAGTCCTTCGTTAATTTTATTCACACACTCTCTCTGGAATTCTGTCTGGTTACCCATAGCTGGATAAAAATAACTTACATACTGTTGTAGGACATCTCTTCTGGCTGGATCTAGTTCTCTTTTGTTGGTCCCGTGGCCTCCATGATATGAGAATTGCAGACGCAAGTTGTCGAACAACTCTGGAAATAACTTCTCCACGATCTTCTTGGAAAAGTTACCTGCTGTTTTTGATGCTTCTTTTAAAATCTTCAAATCTTCCATTGGTATTTGGCTGGGTAGATTTTCTGGATCAACTTGATTTACGGCAGGTATGTCTAATGTAGGTTGTGGCAGTTGTACAGTCTGGGTAGTTGCGGTGATGTCTAATTTGCTTTCAAGTCTTCTCTGGTTGGTCTCTTATTCTGTCAAGTCTTTTGTTGACATGTCAAATTTTTTGGTCAGAGTGGACAGCATTGTCAAAACTTTGGTTTCAAACAATGATGTAGGAGTGGAGTCTGTCTCTGTACGTGTCAAATGAAGACTACTTCTTGCTGAGAAAATGTAGTTATTAGTTGCAGCTGTCGGAGTATGGTCTATCTGGAATTCTGTTGAAAGGTCGGTTGGATTGGAAGAAAGCAGCAATTCTGTGAAAGACTGTGTATGGTGAATAGACGGAGTTGAAACGCTGTAGTGAAATGGGTAAATATTAGCAGGTTTTGGAAAGGCGAGGTCAGGAATTTGAAGTACTTGGTCAGGAACTGAAATAAAAGGCTGTTTAGGAACTGGAATTTCATGGCTTTGGACAGGATCTGGAACTTCAGGGTTTTGATTTCCTTTACATTGTGTACCTACGAAAGAAAAAACACGTATTACACATCACAAACTTATGTCTTTCCATTTACACATCTTAAAAGATCTGTCGATCGATGTGCGTGGTATCCACTCATTTTGTGTGGAAAAGACTTGCCTGGAGATCAGCTACTTCACAGGGGTATCCATGCTAAATTCGTGGAACATGGTACTAGTCCACGCAAATCTATGCCACCGCAAAATAACATGGAAAATCACAGCATTGTGCTGACCCAACTGTAGACCTATCCGTGTTTGGTCTATGGATAGTCTTAGTGGGTACATGCAAGTCTGACACCTGTCTCTGGACTTTGACCTCAATTGTATGCTTGAGTGACTGTCACATTTTCGAGATTACGTCCATTTTCAGCAACTTTAATACCTAGACCCACCATATTTGGTTAATAGATAGTTCTTAGTGGATACATGTCAGTATGACACCTGCCTTTTGAGCTTGACCTCAATTTCTTTTAATGCATTTTCATTTGAATTACAAAATGTCGATTATCAGATAATCATTCTCAGGGCTCACCACACTTGAAATTAACAGGGAGACTCAGTCTCCCTCAGGGTAGCAATAGGGAGACTTCAGGGCATGACAGGGAGACTTCCAAGTCTACCAGAGAGACTGTTTTTTCCCCTAATTCGTCGCCTGTCGAGTAAATACCTCTTATTTTGTGTCTTATAGTGTATACTAAACATTCCTTTATTGTGTTTTATCCTGTATTGTTTGAGATTTTATCTACATTTACTCCATATCCTTCCATTTTAGTCATAATCTGAGATTTTGTCTCGTGCATTTAATCAATATCCTTTGTCAGAGATTGTGAGTTTGTCTTATGTACATTTGATTTGTATACTTTTACAATTTGATATTTGAATCCAGCATAACAGACATAATAAATATATAACTAAACCGGGTTCTCACTAAGAATTTTTCATGATGAGTCCCAGTCCCAGGACTCATCACCACTTTTTTAACGTACATTGCTGCATGATTTTGACCATGGTAGGCCTATTGTACTATTGTTAAAGTTTAATTTAAATCATGTGCTGCCTTAAAATACTGACGAATATAATTTGAAATTAAAAAAAAAAAAAAAAATGAAATTATGCAGTGGTGCTCCAAATTTGGAAGAAAATTTCTGTTACAGATATGAGTAAAAATATTTGTACTTTTTGACACAACTTATTTATTATTGCCATTTTATTTTTTAATATTTATTTATCTATAATCTTTACTATTATTTTTTCTCAAAAATACTCTTAAAATCCTCCCATTCACCTTGCTTGAACACCTTAATAATCAATAGATGTATTGACAAAATTTCCATTTTTGCATAGATATGTCAAAATCCGCTAAATTTATTTTTAAATAAGGTCTACATATTGTTACCGGTCGGTAAAAAACACCGTGACCAATGAAAAATCACGAGAATTCCGATTGCCGCCATTTTGTAACTTACTATTTTGTCGTTTCTTTCCCCTTCCCCTTTGATCTCCAAGAAAAAATGGCGGCTCGAGATTTTGAATGAAAATAAAGGTCTTCAGACGCAGCTGATAACGTACGTTGTTCGGAGACGCCTTACTAAAAAACACAGGGTGACTCATTTGTCGCTCTGGAGCCGATGACAGGGCGACATTAGCTAGCATTAGGCGACTTAATTGCCCTAATCGCCCAGTTTGGTGACCCCTGATTCTGTGTCCATGTGCATACTCAAGCGAGACATGTGGTGTGTCCACTCTTGTTTTAAGTTAAATTTATTCAGATTGGTCCACTCCATCTTTAGTATGAAAGTATGAAAAAAAACTTAATTGTGGAACTGATTTTTTTCATGATAATAGCCCAAAAATGGGTAAAAATTAATGAAAAATTGGAAAATCATCAAAAATGGGGTACTTTCAAATGACCGTAGCAAAAAAAGGTGCACCACCATATGATTTTTTCTTCGTAAATTACTTTCTTAGTCATACAAACCCAAAAATTAGGTTAAGAAAAGAAGTTTCTAGAAATATTTGACTCCTCAGAGGTGTACACAAGGTTTGCCAATTTTCCTACCGAAGGTTGGTGGTTTTCTCCAGGTATTCTGGCTTCCTCCACCGATAAAAACTGGCCCCCAAAAAATAGTCAAATGTGCTGAAAACGCCGTAAAACCAAATCGTTTATTCCTGCAATAAACACATTTTACCTGTACCCCTGGCATGGGGTTAATTGCCTGAGGATATAATAGGTTTTAGACAATCTGGGAAAATTTTGCATAAAATTAGTCCCATAATATTACATCAGCATAGGCCTTCAAGCTGTCCTATATTTCCTATAAAATCCCTGTCTTTTTGAGAATGCCCTATAATCCCTATATTTTGGCATAAAATGACCCTTTTCCTATATTACCCCTATAAATTAAAAATTAATTGGTCAAAATTTAAATAAATTTTTTTGCGTTCCCCTCCTTTGAAAACCTTCAAGAGTATCGTAAATACATTTACCTGTAGATATAAAATCCAGTATTTGAATATTTCTTTAGAAACTCGCTGTCTTTTTATCATTTCATGTGCACATCAATCAAAACTTGGTGAATGACTGCAGCAACAGGATGCCAAGGCAGTTTTGAAAAGGGGGAAATAGAGAGATATATCCATATAATTTCCCTATTAATTATTAAATTTGCCCTATTATATCCTATTTTTTCAAGCAATTATAAAAAGCCCTGTTTTTGGACCAAAAACCACTTGAAGGCCTGTTAGCAGTTATAGCCTCACATTATAAATAAGTATTAAACTGGAAAGTGGTCAGTTAGTCTAAGATTTATTAAAGATTTATTATATATTTTTTTATTCTTTTGATTACAGGCTGCCTCAAAGAGGACCTTTATACTAGAGGTTATCATATAGTAGCTCAAAAATGTTATGGTTAGAAGATGTCATGGTGACTGTATTATTCGAAGATCTCATGGTGATCATATTCCAAGATCTCAAGGTAATTAGGGCCTTGCCATGAAATGGCGGCCGCCCTATAGTAATCAGTCCGTCCATCCATCTGTCCCTCAGCATTTCCCTTGTTAAGGATAACTTAAGATTGCCTTCACGGATTTTTATGATTTTTATGCACAATATTGGACTTGACCAAAGGAAGGTCACTTTCGGTTTTCAGGGAAATCAGACAGCAATTTTTGGGGAAAACTTAGTTTTTATATTAAAAAATGCATATTTTGAGAATTAACACTGTCATATGATAACTTCAGATTGCCTTCACAGATTTTCATAAATTTTATACACAGTGTTGGACATGATCAGAGGAAGGTCCCTTTTGATTTTTAGGAAAATCGGAGAACAGTTTGGGGAATATATAGATTTTGAAGCGTTTTTGATTCCCATGAGTTCAATCACACAAGCCGGCGGGTCCCATTCTGACATTGTCAGTATTCTAGTTAATATAGAAATAACAATACTCTGTTAAATGAAATCTAAAAAATGAAAGAAAATAGGAGCTGCAGAGCTCATTTAGTATCATAAACTAAAGATTCTAATATGGTTTGATGCTTTCCCTTGCAAATAAAGATGTATTAAAATTTTAGATTTAGTATGGGTTGCATGCCGCTGACCATGCTGAAGTCATAGTAAAAAAAATTGCCATTCCAGAGGAATTAACTGTCTGATGGGGAAATAGTACAATTCAATTGTTTGTCTTTTTTTGCTCCAAAGTACAATAAAATCAGATGAAAAGTAAGTTTCGTTGAAATCAAATTCATTGGGTTTACTTTTCTACCATTTTCAATTTATATAGTAATAAGAGTTGTTTTAAAGCAATTTATCGGTGTATAAATGCAACCAGTTCACTCACAAACTGAATAAAGTCCAAGGACTTTAAGTCTGCGAGTGACCTGCTCGAGTTTATACACCGATAAATTGCGGAAAAACAACTCTTATTACTTCATTTGTACTTGTAATTCCATTATAATTACCGGGCACATTTTTTGGCAAAACACAGAAGAAATGAGCAGTTTAAAATGGCACTCTTTACATGGTTGCATATTCATACGCTGAACATCATTTATCGGAAAATAATAGATTCCAGACGTCACGTTGTCGACCAGTCAGAATCAACAATCATATTGGAATTATTTCTTTTTTTAAAGTTCCAAAATCAAAATGAAAGGGCTTGCAGTATTACTTCGTTTACCTTATTTCTGTTTTTGTCATAGAATCAAAATAATTAAATATTTCTAGATGTTAATATGGGTAACATCATTTGTTTAAATTTTACCCCTTACTGACGCTTCAACGAATATGTGGCTGCCATGAATTATTAAGTGGAATAGAATGTTTTTTTTTATGTTTTAATTTTTGTAAAATTACCTAAAAATAATACATTGAATTAAAAACTGAAATAGCAGTTAATTCTTTGGAAGTAAAATTGAATTCCTCTGGCAAATATCCTTAGGCCAACCTTAAAAATGTTTGTGTCCAGTTTTCCGACTGTACCTTCAGACAGATGGGTCTGTAGGTAGGAAAAATATTTTATCAGTCAAGATAAAGGTTAAGTAAGCAGTTACAGAAACAAGGTTACAACAAACACTCGATAACCAAATTGAATTTGTTAGTGTATGTTACATTGCATTTAATTTGTGTTTGTTGTTTATTCTGTAATATGTGCATGTGTATTTTTAGTCAAAACTGAAACTAAAACAGTGTTCTGTTCAGAGCACAAAGTGTGTGTTAATGGCAGATCTAACAATTCTCTCTGAAATCAACAACCTCCATGTACTATATCATTAAACGGTCTGATGAACGCTTGACCAGAAGGTAAGAAAAATCGAACTCGAAATGTGTAATTGACCTTTATTTTAAATAGATTCTGGTAATGTCCTGACATTCCGGAACGCGATCAAAGTATTAAAAATATTCTTCAAATTAAAAGCAATAAAATTTTCCCAGTCAGGTGGATGGTCGGTTGGTAAACTGCAAACAAACGTAATTTCAATTTAGGCCACAATTAAAAATATTTGTTTGCACTAACGCGCCCGACCCAAAAATAAGGGGCCGACTCAAAAAGTTTTTTTTAGGTTAAAATCGAAAAGATTTTTTTTTCCGGATTTTGTTCGTCTCCCTTCCGACTTTCTTCCATGTGTTACTTTTGCAACATTTCGAGGTCTTCGAGATTTATAGGAACTGCCGGCGTAGCATACGACACGGCCCGAATGAAACCAAAACAGAAAGATGGACAGATTCGCGTTGTCATCGTCTGTTTGGCTAAAAATATGATTTACCCTTTTTGAATCAAAAGAATATCTTCAAAATTCACCAAGCACTCTCACTATTTTTGAGCATCTGACATTATTCTTAAACTTTCTTGTGCTAAAAAATACAAAGAAATGTAAGACATTATTGAATGGAGTTCTGATGGTTGTCAGGACAGGTTGGTACCTAAAATTCAAGATACATTGTATATATATTAAAAGAAAGCCAAGGATATTGGGAAAGAAACAAATATAAAACAAATCATAGCACATGTAAATATTCAATACTATGGAGCAATCTAAGTAAGCTCCTTTAAATAGTCCTGATTTTATATGAAGGTTTTAGTATCAAAAAAAAAAGGAAAAAAAAGCCTATCTACCTACCCACTGATGAAAATCAGAGGCCAGGTTAGTGCAAAAATGTTTTTAAGTGTGGCCTTAGGCCTGAAATGCTTGTACCTTAAATTTTGAGGGTAAGTTCATGCATGTGGCAACCATGTGTTATGGCCATACATAATCAGTTTAACAGCAGTTGCTTGGGTCAATTAGATTTCAAACATAACATCTTTTATAACTTTCCTGAATGGCTCAGAAATTAATTTAGATAAGTACAAAACAACCATCGATCTATGATGGAAATCATCATAATGTCCCCTGCTGCAACACATGTAATACCATCTGTATAACAATCCAAAGATACTAATATTAGATACAGTAAATTTATACTATGCTGTATACGACGCATTTCAAGGAGTTACCTCTCATCAGCAGCATTAAAACCGAAACATTTGGAAGACCAAAAACCAAACTTATATTAAACAAGAAGTACTCAACCAAAAATACCGAAATAGGAAGCCAAATTTCAGCTAAGGAGATCTACCATGTGCAATACAAGGAATGAACCCTTAGTATTTCTATTATTTTTGAATTTTTCTAAATACTGGTAATTTCTGTAACAAATCAATGAATAATCATGTCAGACAAGTCTGACGACTGGGTTGGCGAATACCCTCGGGGACCTAGGGTCCACCAGCAGAGGCATCATCCCAGGAGTTTCAAAATAACAATCCAAAGATACTAATATTAGATACAGTAAATTTATACTATGCTGTATACGACGCATTTCAAGGAGTTACCTCTCATCAGCAGCATTAAAACCGAAACATTTGGAAGACCAAAAACCAAACTTATATTAAACAAGAAGTACTCAACCAAAAATACCGAAATAGGAAGCCAAATTTCAGCTAAGGAGATCTACCATGTGCAATACAAGGAATGAACCCTTAGTATTTCTATTATCATTTCATTTCTAGTATTTCATCTTTTTTGAGCAGTTCTAGCAAATTTTTCACATCTGATTTTAGTTATATACACCAGCCTTAATCTCAATAGTAGATCAAGCTCAAGTGGGTTTGAAGATGTGTTTAAATGTTTTTGTAGGAGTTGACCCTTACTGACTTTAAAAGTTTGCAAAATGAACTGTTATTATTGCTCCATCAACTGTTATTCATCAGAGTTTGTAAATTAGCACTAACAAAGTTGAGTTGTTCCCCTTGAAGCATTAAAAAAAGTAAAAATAGACTAAAATGACTTTCACATCTTTTAATGAAAATAGCATGCAACCATATATTAAAGTAATACAGAAACCATTGTAAATACTCCCTCTTTGGTAAATATCCAGGAAGACCCTCAGACCTTTAAAGTTAAGTATACCTAGCAAACATATATTAAAGTACAGCCAGATGTGAAACAGCAATTGCTGGGGATAATTGAATTTCAATCACTGCAATTCCATCTTCTTGAAATAAAAAGAAATAAAGAAAAAATCAATCCATAGTAAATATCCAGGAAGACTCCTAGACCTTTAATTTTGGGGAAAAAAGTTCTTAGCAGCCAATTATTTTAAATAACTGAAATTACAATTCATATCTCAATAGACATAATAACATATTTCTGTAACTTTCTTTTCCCCTGTTTTTTTTTTAGCTCACCTGGCCTAAAAGGCCATGTGAGCTATTTTCATCACTTTGTGTCCGTCGTCGTCTGTCGTCGTCGTTAACAATTTTTCAAAAATCTTCTCTGAAACTAATGAATGGATTTGGATAAAACTTAGCATGATTGTTCCTTAGGGTATCCTGCACAAAGTTTATGCTTCGATTTTTGATCCGTTGAAAAACATGGCCACTGTTACTAAAAATAGAACATAGGGGTCAAACAACAGTTTTTCGCAAATATCTAAAAAAATCATTAGGTTATGGCAAATTCTGGCAAGTTCAAAGTGTTCAGCATGATGAGAGCTACCTGTGTGCTGATTTTCGTGAAAATCTGTCAACTGATGTTAGAGTTATTGCCCTTTTTTGACATTTTTGGTTTTTTTTATGTTATTATTTCAAAAATCTTCTTCTCTGAAACTATTATTCAAAATCAAATGAAACTTGGTAAGATTGTTCCTTAGGGTATCCTGCAAAAAGTTAATGCTTGGATTTTTGATTGGTTGAAAAACATGCCCGCCCTTACTAAAAATAGAACATAGGGGTCAAAATGCTGTTTTTTGCTATTTTTTCCTGAATTACAGAAATAAAATGAAGATGAAAGCTACTTTCAAGGTAAACATGGTATCCCGAGTTGAATGGTGATGATGAAAGTTTGTTTTGGATGGCCATTTTTAAAATGGCTGCCATTTTCCCGCCATTTTTTACACTTGCTCGGATTTCAACAATATTTGGTTTTGAAAGTAAACATGGTATCCTTAGTGAATGGTGATGATGAGAATGTTGTATAACAATGATTAAACTTCATAATATGTGAGATTTTAATCTCTTGGTGTCCATCATCATCGTTGTTAACAAATTTTTAAACATCTTCTCCTCTGAAACTACTAGGGGGATTTGGATGAAACTTAGCATGATTGTTCCTGCAATATTTCCTTTTCAAGTACAATAAAAAGCCTTAATTCCACAATTTTTACATAACTTCTTTGAAAATTCAAACATTTTAAAAACGAAGACAACATATAGACCAAAAGATTTATACTTGTATCTGAAGATGAATTGAAGCTTGTATTTTGTATTGTGAATCATCAGATCGACCATGACTGTATCTTAATCAAGCGTTGGGAGAACTCATGCCCATTTCTTTCCAGAGGTTCTTGAAAGGCTTTTAAAGGTATTTTCAGCATTTTACATGACCTTTAATACTCAGTTTAATTTACAACAAACATTAATATATTATTTTAGTTTATAGTGCATTGTTTGGCAGGTGAACGATTCAGGCTCTTGAGAGCCTCTTGTTTTATTAGCTCACCTGGCCCGAAGGGTCATGTAAGCTTATGCCATCACTTGGCGTCCATCTGTCGTTGTCGTCTTTGGCGTCGTCGTCGTAAACTATTTCAAGAATCTTCTCCTGAAACTACTGGGCAAAATACCTTCAATGTTCCTTAGGGTATGTAGTTTATAAATTACAGTTGACTCTCGTTATCTCGAACTCCACGGGACCACAAGAAAAATTCGAGATAGGCGAAGTTCGACTCAAAAGGAGTTGACATTTTTTCGAGAAAGAACAGGGGAGATAATTTGTACATTTCCAATTTATTTGTGTATTAGGTATTCCAATAATGAGTTGAAGGAAACTTCACCAGATCCATGTGCAACAGGTTTGTCAGAAGACATTTTGAAAGGTATATATACAAGTGACCAATCAAGATTCATATTTATAACAAAATGCTTTAAATTCCTCAAATTTCTCAAAATTATTTTTTTATTCATTCGAAGTTATTTATAGAACATCGATACATTTGTACAATAGATGAAACGACCCGGTCGGTCTACATAATCCGTAATTTATACCTACCATGCGCATGGTGGTAAACAAATGAAAGTGTTGATTAATGTCATTAAAAGCTCTTTATAGATCATGTGTCACTAATTAATACCTTATGGAAGGTGATGACCTGTTTATATGGGACGATTTTTGAGACCAGAGAAAAAATTCGACTCATGCGAAAATTCGACTCAAGTGAGTTTGAGACGATGAGAGTTGACTGTATATCCGAAGTTTTGGTCTATCAACAAATATGGCCGCTGTTGCTAAAATTAGAACATAGGGGTCAAATGCAGTTTTTGGCCTATATCTCAAAAAACCAAAGCTTTTAGAGCAAAACTGACGGCGTAAAAATGTTCAACAGGTCAAGATCTACCATCCATGAAATTTTCAGATAAATTGAACAACCCTTTGTTGGGTTTAATTTTAAGGAAATTTTGCAGTTTATCTTGTTATCTTGAATATAGTGATAAAGACAAACAGTAAACAACAAAAATATTCAGCAAAGTAATATCTACAAATAAGTAAACATGACCCCTTACAGGAGTTTTTGCCCTTGAAAGATTATTTACATGTAAACAGAAAATAGGGCATTTCTCGAAATAAATTAAATGGTAGCAGTACAAGTAAAATGGAGCATCAAGGGTCAAAGTCAATGAAAAAGTCCATAGCAACTGATGAAAGTCCCTAGCAACCATATATTATTTTGTTCAAGTCAAAATAGAAGGTCAAAAGTCAGTGCCATTAAAAAAAAAGTCCCTAGCAACCATATCTATATGGGATCAGGATTCTATATTTTAGCTGTACAGGTCAATATTAAGGAGAAAATTGTGTACATTAAACAGCAAAAATAATTATTGTTGCAAGATCTACTGGTACACAAAAGATAACAGGTGAGCGATTCAGGCTCTTGGGAGCCTCTTGTTGTATTTCATAGCAATATTTTTGGAATAGCAATTAACTGTTTTGACCAATAGAAATTTCAAACATTTAAATTCTAACTTAGAATATTTCCTGAAAGTTGAGGCAATATTTAGGCCACCTAAAATAAATTCTCTGGTTCTCACACAATTGATTTTTCAAAAATGGCCTGGTGGGTAGGGAATTTTTTTTTTAGTTTATTTTCCTGTCAGGAGGCAAGGGATTTTCAGTTGAGGTGTTCATTTGGTCACATAGAAATCTAGTTTGAATCCATTCACTTCTATGACCTTTTGATTTTACAAGTGGGTTATCTGCTTTCAATTGCCTCAAAGTTCCTCCATTTCTCGTGCAAACACATCTGCAGAGATCGTCCTTGGTAGTTCTAGTCATCTTCCCAAAGCTGGATTTTGTATCCATATTCGTTCCTACAAATTTTAACTCCTGACAACATTCGTTCATATTTTACGAGTCGGTAATGAACGATTTTCATTGGTTGCTAATCAAGGTCAATAAAGAATATGTTTGATTTGTAGGTAGATTTTTTTAGGTCACACACCAGTTGATATGGTCGACCCGCTAAATATGAATTAGTGTTGTTAGGGGTTTGTAGGAACGAACATGGATACAAAACCCTGACTGGGAGGATGGTTCTAGTCTGAACAGGCAGTATTGATCGTCCATGGAATGATTTGTTTGAAGTGAATCTTCAAGTCAATTACCTCACTGCCATGATCGTTTATCAGCTGTTTATTTATTTTTGTTAACTTGATTCAATGTCACACATGCTTGAAAATTGTCTGGGTCTGGAGGTGCTTGGAAAGTACTTTTTGCGCCTAATTTCAAAAGTTTATTTTTAAAGTGAGCGACACTGTCTGAGAACCATATATTTAAGTTTAACTGGCCTTACTTTTTCGAGAATTTCTTGGCACATTGGTTCGGTAATATCAATAGTGTTTGGAGGGATTAGATTAATTCTGTTTTAGTTAAGTCTTCAGGGAAATTAACTTGTGGGAAACAATCATTACGCAACCATTTTTTTTAAGGAAATCAACCACAAAATTTCAATGTACATGTCATACACATTACTGTTGTCATTTTTAAATACATTAGAATTGTTAACTGCTTTTGCATCTTTGATAGTTCATGACAATTACATTTTTCAGATTTGCTGCCAAGTGTATCAAATCATTTCAATGTTAATGAAAAACAATATTCATAACTATCACATTGGAAACAAAGAGGGAATCAGCAGTCAGAAGAACAGTGTCTGCAGTCCAGTGAGTTGTTTTCTTGCTTTACATACCTTTTAAATTTTAACTGTTAACGTGACAATTTCATGAATGAATGTCAAAAGGTCATTGAGTTGTCACGTGGGCTATAGATAATTAAACCAAAGGTAAATAAGACAAGTTTGAAATAAGTAAAAAGATTGATTTATTACATCACAAGGTGTTCATTGCATCACTCATGCATCTGTCCAACTGTCCATCCATCAGGACATGACAAACATTCATATTTTATTTTATTTGAAACCTGACTAAGCCAATTGCAGCCAGACTTTGGTAGCTATGATCCTTATAGGTAACACTCTTTTGGAATTGTCTGATCAAGATGGCTCAGCCTGTAGGTCTAGTACAAATCGGGGATCATTTTCATATCATATTAACATGTCCTCGTCCTGATATGCACCTGGTTGCCACTGGATGTTAAACAATAATTCATCCATCCATATATACAATTTTATACATTGTCTAATTTTGTAGGCATTACAACAGATTTCATAATTTGGAGAAGAGTTTCTTATGTTATATTTAACTTTAACTTCTCTAAATTGTGTTACAGTAAAACCTGTCTTGAGAGACCACCCCTTCTGCCAAGCAAAAGTGGTCCCTCAAGACAGGTGGTCTTTCATAAGATGTCAGTCCAAAAAATCAATCAACCAATCAGTAAAGTAATGAACCAGTGAACCAGAACCAGAACTGAGAAACTGACATTTACTGTTAATCCCTTCATACATTTGTCCACCATATCTCCTTTTATATTTGATAAATACGCTAGACTTAATATTGCAATTCGATCTTGAAGCGTCAAAACTTTTCTTTTTTTAGTAGCTGAAGCCATTTCGTCAAACACACGTTATCTACTGAAAACTTTTACAAACTGACACTTTTTAATTTAACTTATTAAATCTACTCACCTTGTCTAAATCACCCCAGCCCTAAATTAATTAAATCAGCTTATATGTAAAATCGATTAAAATGGTCGTTTTAGGAGTAAACGATCATTCATAGGAACCCTCCAGACAGATCATGAATGATAATCAACAGACTGTAAACAAACAAATCACTTGTGCAAAATGTAAAAATAACTTTTATTAAAAATTGATAAGCCCCAAAAATCTTACATTCTTAGTCCATGGATCAATTAACTAAATAAATTGGAAGATTAATGTTTATTTTTTCTTTCTTTTTACTTCCCCCTTAAGATTTGCGTTACTTCCGGTTAAAAAATAAACAATACGATTTTACTTTGGTCGTTCAAAACAGGTACAAATACGTTTTTTGTACTGAAAATAGTGGTCGTTGGTTGTGTTTGACAGGTGGTCGTCCGACGGGTGCTATTATTAGAAAAAACCGCCCATGCAGCAAAAAACTGGTCGTTAAACCCAGGTGGTCGTTCATTGGAGGTCGCACAAGTCTGGTTTTACTGTAATATGTTAATTCTGCAAATTATTACAAATCAGTGTGAAAAGGGGGATAACTCAAAAAATGTTCATTATTTGAGTACTTTCAATAATTAAAATTTTACCTTACCTTAATGGTGAACATAAATTGCAGTGTATAATTATTCTCATTCAATAAAACAGAATTTAAAAAAAATCTGTTACCAAACTTCAGGTTGCAAATTCCTGTAATTTTGTGTTACTGGTCTTTGTTTTTCCCTAGTGGGAGTTGTAATGCCTAAATTTTGTAATTATTAATTATGAAGTAATATAATTTTTAAATTTTAATCTAAATTTTATCCTTTTCATGTTTTGGATGAATAAACTTGTTTGTTTTGAGGAATTGAAGACTAACAAGAACTAATTCAGTTCCTTTACAAATCACTTCCAATTAATATTCCCTATATCTTAAAAGCCAGTAAATTCTATGAGCAACTGTCCCTGTTGGCCAGGCGTGTATTTGAAGGGCCAATACATTCTACAAGAAGCTGGACAGGCTCCTACATTCTTAAGTTGACCTCTATAGTGACACATAAATTGATTCATAATCATGTTTATACTTTGTTTTCAATTGTTTGCATCATGTCTCCATTTATTGAGAATGACAGCAGAAGGAAATTATGGAGGATGACATGTTTTTTGAGTCATTAACAAATTTTAAATATATTGAATTTACTGCACTCAGTCCAACAGTGGGTCCTACTGGAAGATTCACTTCTTAAACCTCTGATCAAGGATGTCTGGGACCAATGTTTTTTGTATTGACGTATAATGTCATGATACAAATCTGTGTATAAAGGGTACCCATATGATGCCAAAGAAATGTGCCCTTTATGAGTAGGTGCCCTTTATACAGAGGTTAATTTTTACGATTTTTATTCATAACAGGGACATTTTCACAGTATCCTTTATGGACAGTGATTTGCTGTATAGAGGTGCCCTTCAAAAGCAGGTTTGACTGTAGTTGTAACTTGATAGGCTACTGAATTTTCATTGTACATATCACTTTCAATTTCAGAATCAGAGAACTCTGCTTTTGGATGGGTAATATGGTCTCTGCAAAATACTATTGACCAATTGCTCATCTGTACTGGTAAATTTCTGTATCCTACAAGTTCTTGGCTAATACTCTTACCTAATTGGGCAAGTAAATGTTCAGTGGTGAATTTGTCCAGAAAGTTTTCAACCCCTGACTGAGCCAACATTTAGCAGCATTGGTCCTTAGGTAGTTCTCTTTCCAAATTGTATCCATTTAATCTGGAATGCCAGCCAAGATGGCGGATTAAGTCGATGATTGTTTGAAATAAGCTCCTTAGCTAAAATTCACTTACAGATCTTGTCTGAAACTACACTTTACCTCTTGAAAGTTTCAAACATTTCACAATGGTTTTGATGCAGTCAAGTGAATTCTAGCTGAGTTTAGCAGTCTTCTCTGGAGCTGCTAGTGTCTATTCTTCTTTTAATGTAAATTTGATACTATTGAATTCTTTGACTAGGAACCTGATAAGGCCATTTCAAGTTAAATGATAAATTATCATGCACCCCTACTGAAATAAAAACATGGGATGGTGGTAGGACTTAAATTTAAGTATTTACATGTATTGTTTTCAATGTTTGGCAGGGAGAAATGAAGTAGGGGAATGATAGTCTATCAACTTAAATTGGCCTTACAGGAGCTCAACCCACAGAGCTACCTAGCGCGTCCCCAGGTGGCGGATAGGGGAAGCCCTCTCACTGAGGGTTGTCAGGGCGTAAAACCTGACCGCGGACCATAGTGGGTAACATGATTGGAAATTTCATGCTCCATTCCCGTTAAAACCCCTTCTGTAGATTTCTGAAACCTGATACCCACTACAGAAGGCTTATTTTTCCATCTCTCCCAACTGTGTATCCAGAAAGTTGGTACTTTTTCAAATCTTATGTAATGTGTTCTGATTACATAGGGTTATCCAAATATATGGATTACACAAGGTCATCTCATTTCCCCTCTAATGTAATATGTCTTGATTACAGGTTAGCTCCTCTTTTATCCACAGTAATCCTTGTGGATTACACAAGTTCGGCCTCTTTCTCATTATCAAGTGTAATAATTTTTTATTACAGATGGTTATCCCCTTTCCCATTTCCTTTATAATCTATGTTGATTACAGAAGGTTAGCCCTTCTCCCACATCTAATGTAATCCTTGTTGATTACAAAAGATGAGTTCCTTGCCCACATCTAATGTAATCTGTTTTAATCACAGAAGGTTAGCCACTTTTGATAACATATTTTTGCTTTATTATAGGCTTTTTTAAATCTTTCCTTTTTGAAAACTTTTTTATATTTTACATTTATATAAACTTTCTGGACTTATTTTGGTTTTCAATTTTTTTACGCCTTAAGCACAACTGATGAGTCGTAAATTCATGTGCATCAAAATTGATATAAAGAATTTAATGTTCAAAATTTTACCTTTTTTAAGTATGAAAAAAAATCTTTCAAATCTCTAAAAACGAAAAATGTTAATAGGAGTATTTTGAGGGAACATTATTGCATTTGACAAAGTCTGTGATCTCACTATGAGGAAAGATCTTCAAAACAGTTAAATTAGATTTATTTGTCCAATTTTTACATATCACAGACTGTTAATTTGATTAAGTTGATGCTCAGACTTAAATGATCATTTTTTGTCATGGATCCAACACAACACTTTTTTTTAACAAGTCAAATAAGTATTAAAAAAATTATTGATAAAAGGATAAAGTTTATTTTTAAGACTTAAAAAATAAATTAGACATGTTTGACCTGTAGACTATACTTCATTGACCTGTTGTTTCCTTTGTTGTCAGTTGTGGTTTGTTCTAGGTTTGTTTTTTTGAGTTTTGTTGTATTGAGTTTTCTTTAGTTTGGTGTGCTTCCTCCCATTTGACGACACTGGACATTTTAAAAGATGACAGATATTTTGATAAAATAAAAATCTTTTAAAAGTAATTTTTTGTGTAAATTGTGTGTTCGTGTTGGTCAACTGAAATGATGTTTTCGATTTTTGCATCTCTTAATCATAACACTTTTTTAAACTTTAAAAATACATTTTAGGAACTTTAGAGAAGTTTTCTCAATTTCAGTAAAATTGTATAGAATGTAGAAAAGGGCTTACCTCATGCAATCAGTAGAGACAGCATTGGATGTGGGCAAGGGCCTTACCTCCTGCGATTAATAGAGATGACATTGGATGTGGGCGAGGGGCTTTAATACCAAGATAACATGGTCTCTGAAGCTGATATAAGTTTACCATTGGACCCCAATGGAAATATCATTTTGTATGATAGAGCTCACACATTTGGCAACTTGAATGCAATGGTCCTCAGATGGCCTGCTTTCAAACTTTCATTTGGTTTCTACCAACAACCAAGAAGGCCAGTAAAGGTGAACTTGGTTTAATAGATTACCTTAACAGTGTGGAAAAATCCACCTGTGTGAAACCACTCATGACCAGCCAGTTGGAACTTGGTCTTGAAGTGGTCCTCTAGGGTCTCAGTTGTTCAGTTGTTTAATCAATATATAAAATATGCGTTGTAGTGCATATCAGATCCATGATGATACAGACTACTCACCAAGATGATTTTTGTCGAGCCTTCGACTTTTGTCGAAAAAGCGAGACATAGCGATCCTACATTCCGTCGTCGTCGTCGGCGGCGGCGGCGTCCACAAATATTCACCCTGTGGTTAAAGTTTTTGAAATTTTAATAACTTTCTTAAACTATCCTGGATTTCTACCAAACTTGGACAGAGGCTTGTTTATGATCATAAGATAGTATCCAGAAGGAAATTTTATAAAATAAAAATTCCAGTTTTTCTGTATATTACTTATAAATGGACTTAGTTTTTCTGCCAGGAAACATTACATTCATTCTGTGGTTAAAGTTTTCAAAATTTTTAATAACTTTCTTAAACTATCCTGTCACCTGGCCTTAAACATCTTATTCTAATTCACTCTAAATGTAGTTTATGAGAAAAAAATGCAAATTTCCTATAACCCACAATTTTCTTATTTGTACATATATTCTACTTTTTAGCTCACCTGGACCAAAGGTCCATGTGAGCTTTTACCATCACTTGGCGTCCGTCGTCGTCGTCTGTCGTCGTCGTCTGTTAACAATTTTTCAAACGTTAACTTGTCCGACACCACAAGTCCAATTGCAACCAAACTTGGTACATTTGTTTAGTGGCATTATGTGTACAAAACTATCGTTTGGATTTTTGATTCGTAAAAAAACATGGCCGCCATGGCTAAAAATAGAACATAGGGGTAAATTGCAGTTTTTTGCAAATAACTCAAAAACCATAACAGATATCAAAATTCTGGCAAGGGTAAAAGTGTTCAGCACCTCAAGATCTACCTGCCCTGAAATTTTGAAGAAGATCCAACGACCCATGTAGGAGTTATTGCCCTTTTTTTTACATTTTTTCCAAATTTTGCACTTATTAAGCTCAATATCTTGGATACTATAAAGGAAATTTGAAAAATTTAAATTTCATATTGTTAGGCACACAAAGATCTACAAAATTTGTAACAGGATCGAAGTTGTAGGTTCGTTCCTTTTAGGAGTTATTCCCCTTAGATCGTCAAAATTGACCATTTTTGCAGTCTTTATTCATTGTAATAAAATCGTTAACTCCTCTTACACCATAAGTTTAATTGCAACCAAACTTAGTGTAGTTGTTCCTTGGCATGAGTGCTACTAAACTATCGTTTGGATTTTTGATTTGTAAAAAAACATGGCTGCCATGGCTAAAAATAGAACATAGGGGTAAATTGCAGTTTTTTGCAAATAACTCAAAAATGGTGACAGATATCAAAATTCTGATGGGAAGCTAAAGTGTTCAACACCTCAAGATCTACCTGCTTTGAAATTTTGAAGAAGATGTAACCACCCATGTAGGAGTTATTGCGCTTTTTCTTGATTTTTTTTTAAAATTTGTACTTGAAAGACTCCCTTAAAGCTGAAGGACCAGGTGAGCGATTCAGGTTCCTGGGAGCCTCTTGTTTAATTAAAGGCTAGATCATTAAGCACTTTAAAATTTGTCTTCTTTAACATTTGTTCATTCAATAAATTTATGTTTCTACTCATTTATAAATCTATATATATATAATTGCATACTATATTAATTTTTTACAACAAAATCTTTTTTCATACATTTCAAATGTTTTATTTCATTAACTGCAAATCTATTATGTGCATTCACCTATCACACTGAAAATATAGACATCAAAAGTAGGCGAGACACTGGGTTCCGCGGAACCCTTACGAATTTTTAATAGGGTAGACAAACTTGATTGAAGAATGGTGAAATGGGCGATTGGCTGACCTGCAATCAATAGAGATGGCATTTGGATGTTTGCGGTTGGCTTTACCTCCTACAATCAATAGAGACGGCATTTGGATGTTTGTGATTGGCTTTACCTCCTGCAATCAATAGAGACGGCATTGGATGTGAACAAGGAGTTGACCTCACGCAATCAATAGAGACGGCATTGGATGTTGGTGAAGAGCTTAACTCCTGCAATCAATTCAGATAGCATTGGATGTGGTTGAGGAGCTTACCAAGATAACATGGTCTCTGAAGCTGATCTTAATTTAGCATTGAAACCCAATGGAAATATCATTTTGTCTGAAACAGATCACCCATTTGGCATCAAACTTGACTGCAGTGGTCCTCAGATGGCCCGCTTTCAAAATTTCATTTGATTTGTACCACCAACCAAGACAGCGGCTAAAGGTGAACTTAGTTTAATATAAGACCCTAACTGTGTGGGAAAATCCACCTGTGTGAAACTATTCAGCCAGTTGGAACTATGGGCTGAAGTAGTCCTATTACTAGGATCTTGGTTGTTCAACTGTTTAATCAGTATATAAAATGTTCTCATTTGTAGTGCATTTCAGAATCCTGATGATACATACTACCCACCAAGATGGCATAATCACTTGTTAGATGATTTGAAGTAAAAAGATCATTCTAAAAGACAACCTGAACATGCTTTCTGTAGAAGATAAACCTAGACCACTTTTGTTCACTAAGTTGTAAGAAGATGTAATATGTAAGTTACCTTAATATGATTTATTAGCTTCTTCTTTAATAATTTCAGAGCAAGGAGGAAGCAGGATACAGCTCAAAGCTTGGTGTATTCTAATAGGTTAGACAAGCTTGATTTAAGAATGGTGAAGTTACAGGGCGAGTGGCTGATCTCATGCATTCGATAGAGACGGCATTGGATGTCGACGAGTGGCTGACAACCTGCAATCAAGAGACGGCATTGGATGTGGGTGAGTGGCTGACAACCTGCAATCAAGAGACGGCATTGGATGTAGGCGAGTGGTTTAACTCCTGCAATCAATAGAGATAGCATTGGATGTGGGCAAGGGGCTTAATAAGGTAACATGGTCTCTGAATCTGATCTTTGTTTATCATTGGACCCCAATAGAAATATCATTTTGTCTGAAACAGCTCACCCATTTGGCATCAAACTTGACTGCAGTGGTCCTCAGATGGCCCGCTTTCAAAATGTCATTTGATTTGTACCACCAACCAAGACAGCCGCTAAAGGTGAACTTAGTTTAATATAAGACCCTAACTGTGTGGGAAAATCCACCTGTGTGAAACTATTCAGCCAGTTGGAACTATGTCCTGAAGTAGTTCTCTTACTAGGGTCTCGGTTGTTCAGCTGTTTAATCGGTATATAAAAATTGTTATCATTTGTAGTGCATTTCAGAATCCTGATGACACAGACTACCCACCAGGATGGCGTAATCACTTGTTAGATGATTTGAAGGAAAAAGATCATTCTAAAAGACAACCTGGAAGTAGTTTCTGTAGGAGATCTAGCAAGAACACTTTTGTTCAGTAAGTTGTAAGAAGATGTTATATTTTATTTGCCTTAATTTGATTATCTAATTTAGTGGGCCTCGGTGCCTGAGTGGTCCAGGTAGTTCATAATGACTTCTTATGTTCACTAGCCTGTCAACGCTGGGACTGTGAGTTCGAATCTCACCTGTGTTCGACTCCGATCTTAATTGACAAGGATTGCCAATTTTCCTACCGAAGGTCGGTGGTTTTCTCCAGGTACTACGGCTTCCTTCACCAATAAAAACTGGCCGCCGCTAAATAGTCAACTGTGCTGAAAATGACGTTAAACCCCAACTAAATAAATAAATCTAATTTAGTAATTTCAGAGTAAGGATCGAGGAAGCAGTATACAGTTCAAAGTTCAGTGTTTTTTAATAGGTTAGACAAAGTTGATTGAAGAATGGTAAAGTTGACAAGTGGCTGACCTGCAATCAATAGAGACAGCATTGGATGTGGGGAAGGGCTTATCAATAGACGGCATTGAATGTGGACGAGGGGCTTACCAAGATAACATGGTATCTGAATATGATCATAGTTGAGCACTGAACCCCAATGGAAAGGTGAAGTATTTAACTAAGTAAGGTATGTAGAATAGAAACTATTCGTTTTAAAAAATATATAAAGGAATGGTTGTATTAAGCTGGTTCTTCCATACTTCTGTTTGTCTGTCCTTTTGTTTCAAAATGTTTTCTCAATTATTAGCCTTAACTTAGTCATAATTGGTGTATAGCATATGACAATGCTGATTTGTAAGGCGAGTACCAATTTCTTTTCTGTGATAAAGCTGCTTCCTGTTTTAACAATGTTGCCATACATTTTTAGCACACCTAGAGAATCATCCGCCAGAATCAGCTATTGACATCACTTGGCATCTGTCTCGTTAACTTGTCTTTAGAACTTGTGAAGTGAATTTAACCAAACTTGGCAGAGATGATGCATTGTAAGGTAGTTCCTTTGGTGGTGAATGGTCAAAGAAACATGCCCGTCAAAGCCTATTCTTATATCAGATTGGATGAACATTTAAAAACCTCATGAAGAAAGATTAAACCTACTATTCACAAATATTTTTTATAAAGGTTCTTAGCTTCATAACTTTGGTGCAGACCAGAAATCCAAGAATGCTGATAGTGACATAGTTAACATTGGACCCAAGGGAAAATTGTATTAAAAATTCTTATTCAGAATGACAGTTTAATAGATTTATACCAAGCTTGGTTGATTTGATACCTATGAGGACACAAGATAAGCTTCTCTGAAACTACATGAGGCATGTATGTGTTATCCAAGTGTTGTTACTTTGATGCCAATTGGAAGTCCAAGACGGCAACCAGTGTTGGAACTTCTTAAAATTGGACCCTATGGGAAATGTATTTAAAATTCTTTTGATAAACAAATTTAATTGATTGGTAGGAAACTTTTTGCAAGTGAGTTATAAGTAGCCAGATAATTTGTTACCATTCTGCTGCATAGACATGGCTTACAGGGGCTTTTCTTGTAGGTTAAATTTCCATGATCTTGAGATATATTTCATATATAAAATATTTACTGCCCTCAGGCAATACAGTGCATGTTAAATGTTCCTAATATTTGTTAAAGTTTATTTCAACAGCCTTTGCAGAAAAATGACTGTTTCTATTTTGCAGTTGATAATTGATAATATATAGAAACTATTTAACAATTTGTCGGATCTTTATTCATTTGAAAGTTGATCAAAAGAAACATTTAAGTGTTAAAGAAGCTAAATTTAGTTATTGTTAGTTTTCATTGTGCCATTTAAGTTTTTGTCATTGAAACTTTCACATGCAACCTATAAGGTGCATCATGTACTAACTTTTGCGTTCTCAGTTAGTGGTGAACCTTTTAGTTGCTACATGCACTAAATTTTCTAGGTTGTTAGTATTTGGTCTACACAAAAGTAACATTTTAGGTTGTAAATGTACTGTACCCTATTGGTCCCATATATGCTGAAACTTCAAGGTTAAGCATGTAATGAGCTATTTTGGTCTCACATGCTAAAAAGCTTATATCTTTACTGAACCCTTGCTCTTAACACGTACTGAAACTTGCAGGTTGTACATGCAGTGTGCCCTTTTGGTCTCTTGTATGCTGAAACTTCTTAGCTTGTAAATGTACTCCACACCTGTCCCATATGATCTGAAACTATAGTATACTGTTTTGGTCTCAACATACATGCTGAAAATTTAGATTTTACATTTACTGATCCCTCTTGCTCACTTATACTGAAACTTACATGTTATGTAGTAACCCTTTTGGTCTCATGTGCTGAAATATCTTAAGGGTTGTACATGTACTGAGCTCTTTGGACCACATGTACTGAGCCCTTTGGACCACATGTACTGAGCTCTTTGGACCACATGTACTGAGCCCTTTAGACCACATGTACTGAGCTCTTTGGACCACATGTACTGAGCTCTTTGGACCACATGTACTGAGCCCTTTGGACCACATGTACTGAGCTCTTTGGACCACATGTACTGAAAAAATTTTTAGTTGTATTGCACCACTTTTGGTCCCAAGTTTGCTGAAACTTAGGTTGTACATATACTGAACCATTTTGCTCCCAATCATTGTACTCTGGTCATTTTCTTTTTATTTTCCAACAAACTGAAACTTTTTGGTTACTGGGTACTTTTGGTCTGAAACCTAGCTTGTACATATACTGAGGCCTTTTAATCCCACATATTCTTAAATTTCCTAGGTTGTACATATACTGAGACCTTTTGATTCCACTGGTACTGAACCTCATAAATGATGCATGATCTGAGCCCTTTTTAGCTGTATATTTGATATTAAATTTGTAGAATTTCAATGAGATATGTAGCCAATCCTGAAGTTTCCAGTCAATAGGAAAAAGTACATTAAATATTTATTAAATTTATTAAATTTTTAATATGTAGGACTGTGCTGTCTGAAAAAAGTAACTGTCAGAATTTTAAATGGGAGAGATACTTGAAGGTTACATTGATTGAGCAAGTTTATATTTGGCAAACTGATATTATTTAATCACGAACATCTCTAAATCTTCATAGAATGTTCAGTAATACAGTGAAATGTATCTTATATTTATAATTTCTGTTATATTTTTATATAGGTAACTTACGTTTAACATACAATTTTCCTGTTTATACAAATTGGATTCTACCAGAAATATTTGTCTGAAACTGTACAAGTATTGTGATAAAATATTTGATAATTATTTTCTGGTAAGACAATGACAATTTTTTTATAAAATATCTTAGTTTTTTTTTAGCACAGTAAATTTTAAAAAAGTATCTTGTCTATATTTTTTTAAACTTAAGTATAATGTCATTATAGCAATGGATGATGTTAATTTTTAGTGAAATTTTCATCTTTATTTTGGTTAATTTAAATATTTTGCCTTTCAGTATACTAAATTGGCTAAATTTCTTGAATAAGTCTGAAAATGCCCAGCTTTAGACAGATTTAAAAAGTATGTTTTTTTATCGTGTTAAAAGTTTTATTTTACAAGTACTTTCCATTAAACATTTACTAACAATTGTGTCACACTAATAACTGCACGTGCCCATCCAATGATCCAATGTAACTAACATTTATTTAAACAATAAACATATTAGGATTAAAACAAATCTTGTGAACTTTAATTAAAATGCAGGAATTTGTGAAACATATGATGGCATTTTAATTGAGGTTTGCAAATGATGAAATAAAATTTATAACAAAATAAAAAAGACTAAAAAATAAACTAAAAATAAAATTTTAAAAAAAACCAGACCAAGAAAATAAAGAACTGCATTTTTTGGTTTGCTCCTTAGGTATATTTCTTCTATAAAACAAAATAACAAACTTCAAGTGAAAAAATAACCCCCAAAAATTGATGGAAAGTATTTGTGAAATACAAAATACAAATGTGATAATTGTGTGGTAAATTTTATTTTTACTATTCTAAAGTTCTGTTTTAAAATTATATTTACATTTGAAATACTTTTGAACTCGTATACATGTACTAGGTATGGCTATTTTCTCTCAGTTGAATGTGGTCCATTGCTTATTTTGATCAGCAGGTGACATGAGAGTTGAGATCCACATTTTTATCATCTATCTTTCTAAAAGAAAGTGTAAATAGTTTTCAACTTGAAATTAACATTAGTTTTAATATCCATTTTAGTAATTTATTTGTCGAAAAAATTTAACAAGTGTCCTTCCCATTTAGTTTTCAGGTGCCTTCTTGTACATGTATTGGGGAGTTATTAAATTTGGTTTGGGATAAAATCTTTCATGTCTAAATGTGGGTGTGATGTTCTGAAATTTATTCACACAGAAAATTGATTACTTATCTCATTGATACATGTACTATTGAGTTCAATTTGGGATGAGATATGTGCAAGTCCAATCTTAATTGGCCAGGATTCATAGTTTACATGATGAAAGATGTGGTTTTCTATGCCTTCCTCCACCAATGAAACTAGTTGGCATGATAAAGTAATTATGCTGAAAGGAGTGTAAAACCCAGTAATCCATACCCTGTTTTATTATGACATGGTCACAGTCACTTTAAAAGTTATTTTGGGCAACAAAATCTGTAGTGTTTGATTAAAAAGTGAGGATCTATAGTTATCAGAGAAGATCAATCATAGTTATATGAAATTGACAGTCATGAAAACTAGTGGTTCAGACAAGTAACAGTACATGTCTCCTAATTGGTTGTAAATTTTGTTTCGTTTACCTCAAATTTATCGCAGACATTCAGATGTCACAAATTTCTGAAAATTATATAAAACATACACCAAAAACATTTTTAAGATATTTTTTTACTATCAGTTTTTGAATTTGTATGTTTATAGATTTTCATGAAGTTCTTTGACATCATTTTTTGAAGATAGTGAATATGATTGATAGAAAATACTAAATCTTTTATAAATATTTCATATGCACTGTTATTGCCCATTTTATTTAGATCACCTGCTCATCACTTGGCATCAGTTATCTTCCCACATTTTGATTTTTTTGGAAACCACTGAACAGAATTTAACCAGACCTGGCAGAGATGTTCCTTGTAGGTTCTTCCAAAGTGTTACTTTGATGCTGATTCGTCAAGAATCATCACTTCCAGAGCATGTTCCGATTTGATTGGCGGAGCTTTGAAAAACTTCATGAACTTCTAACCCGATTGAATGTTTTTATTAGTAATTTTCAGATTTATTAGGCTTTGAATTTGCATATGAAATCCAGGTGAGCAATACGGTTCCTAGGAGCCTCTAGTTTTCTTTTAATTGGATAGAATTTGAAGGAATTATTTTTTGATAAGAACATTGCAAATGTTAACAAATTTTTAAATTCTAAACATTAGAATATGGTGATAATTTCAAAGAAATATATTTTGAATTTTGAGTCTGCCTTTATTTTTTTGCTGCAGCTTATCAAGGCAAAATTTATTTTTTATGCATTTTTAAAGGAAAATAAGGAATGTTATGGAGATGTGAACCAAATGCTTCATGCCCTCCTTTTTTCCACTGCAATCTGGCCAATGAGCCTGCCAAGTTTAACAAACCATTTTGTGTTTTCATCCATAATTTAACCTGGTCATCTGATTAGAAGATTATGCCAAAAAAAAAGTATTAATTCTCCTGAAAATTCTAAGGCAAATTAGGCAAAAGTTTGATGGTATGTTCCATAGATGATCCCCTTTAAAAATTGTATTTCGGGGTCCATACCTGACCAGTATGGCCCCTGTTACGGAAAATTGAAAAAATCAGGAACAATACATTAAAAAAACCTTTTCTGGAACTGTTGGTGCAATTGTGACAAAAGTGTGATGGAATTGTCCTGACTTGTGGTCCCCTGTCAAATTGTGTCCAAGAAAATGGATCTGGGTCCAATATGGCCATACAGACAAACCAGCAACCTTGGACTAATGGTTGGTGCTACTAAAGATGAGGCTTTACATTTAATAATGTTATTTATTTTATGGCATATTAAATCGATGCGAGTAATACAGGCTCCTTTGAGTGGCCTACTATCTATCTATATGTACATTTTAATCTTTTTCTCTGAAACCGCTGAGCCAATTGGAACCAAAAGTGACAGCAATGGTCAGATTTTAACTTTCAGGCGATTACTTGGACCTCAACAAAGATGGCTTCCACAGTCAAACATAGACCTATGGAAAAATTAAGTATATTTTTTGAAATCACAAAGTAAATTGGAATAACATTTTGTATCAATAGTATGCTGCCAGAGACAAACTTAGCTTAACATAAGAAAATGGAAAGATGGAAGTGGTGTATGCATTATTGAGATTTGTATAAAGGGAATAGATTCTGCAACATTTGGTGAGCGTTCTCAGTTCGTTTTCTTAGCGATTTTTCAAAGATTTTATTTTTTCTTCATTTATTGACTTCTATTTGGAAAGTAATTTTGAAATTCTTGGTAAATAAGAACATTTTATTAATCAGTAGCTGATTTTTGGTGGTTTTTTTTTTTTGTTTTTCTTTATAATTGATGAAAAGTAGTTGATGGCAAAATTATTTTAAATTATTTAAACAAAGAATTTTTTATATTTTAGGAATATAAAAATGAAAAGATATGGTGTGCACATCAGTGAGACAAGTCCTGAATGATCGAAGTAAATTCAACATGTGATGATGGATGTCCATTTGATACCTTCAAGAAAAATTTCAATTTATTTTTGTTTATTTATTAACATTCATTTGGAAATAAATTTTCAAAATTAGTTTTTTGTCAATGAGCAATTTTTGATATAATCATTAGCTGATGCTCATTTGGTTTAAGTTGTATAAATTGTTTTCAGATAACATTTTGAAAGTTGATGAAATTAGTTTGACAAAAATTTAAATTCTTTTAAACAAAAAAGTATTTCATTATTTGTTATTAATAAGTATGTGTGTGAATTATTGCCCAAATGAGCAGGCATCTCGAAAATTAGCATTCCTGAAATGCATAAAAAATCTACATTTTCATTTAGTTCAGACCTTTTTTTTTCATTTTCTCTAACATGCCTGTTCATATGGGGGATAACTCAAACAAACAGAGAATTAATCTTATTTTGAAAGGCTATTTTGTTGGTAATGGAATTGAAAAAAGTTTTCAGTAAGTTCTGAAAATGAAAGGATATGGTGTATGTAACAATGGGACTTGAATAAATAGAATAGATTCTGCAACATCTGGTCAGGGTTCTCAGTTTTGTATCCTTAAAGAGATCTGTCAAACATAGACCTATGGAAAAATTAAGTATATTTTTTGAAATCACAAAGTAAGTTTTATCAATAGAATGCTGCCACAGACAAACTTAGCTTAACATAGGAAAATGGAAGAATGTGGTATATGCATCAATGAGACTTGAATGAAGGGAATAGATTCTGCAACATTTGGTAAGGGTTTCCGGTTCTTTTTAGAGATCTCTTTCAAAGATTTTATTTTTTCTTTATTTATTGACTTCCTTTTGGAAAGTTATTTTGAAATTCTTAGTAAATAAGAACATTCTATTAATCAGTAGCTGATTCTCATTTGTTTGTTTGTTTGTTGTTTTTTTTTATAATTGATGAAAAGTAATTGATGGCAAAATTATTTAAAATTATTTAAACAATTTTTTTTTTATGTTTTAGGAATATAAGAATGAAAATATATGGTGTGAACCTCAGTGAGACTTGAAATCCTATTGAATGATCTTAGTAAACTCAACATGTGATGATGGATGTCCATTTGTTACCTTCAAGAAAAAAGTTTTTTATTTTTGGCTAATTTTATAATTCATTTGGAAATGTCAAAATTCAATTTGTCAATGAGCAATTTTTGATATAATCATTAGCTGATGCTCTTTTGGTTTAAGTTGTATAATTTTTTTTCAGAAAACATTTTGAAAGTTGATGAAATTATTTTGACAAAAATTTAATTCTTTTAAACAAAAACGTATTTCATTATTTGTTATTAATTAGTATTTGCATGGATTATTGCCCAAATGAGCAGGCATCTCAAAAATCTGCATTCCTGAAATGCATAAATCTACATTTTCATTTATTTCAGGCCTTTTTTTCATTTTCTCTTAACATGCCTGCTCAGATGGGGGATAACTCAATCAAACAGGGAATTAATCTTATTTTGAAAGGCTATTTTGTCAGTAATGGAATTGAAAAGTTTTCAGTAAGTTAGTTTGAAAGGATTTTGTGTATGTAACAATTAGACTTGAATAGAGAGAATAGATTCTTCAACATTTGGTCAGGGTTCTCAGATTGTATCCTTAAAGATCATTTTCAAAGATTTTATTCTTCATTTATTGACTTCCATTTGGAAAGTAAGTTTTAAATTCTTAGTCAGTGAGAAAATTATTAATCAGTAGCTGATTCCCAATGTTATTTTTTTAAATGATTGTTTGATAATTGAAAAGTAATTTCTGGCAACAATTTTAAAATGTATAAGTCGTTAAGACATTTTTTTTATATATTTCATGAAAATGAAAGGATATGGTGTGAACATCAGTGAGACTAAATCCTATTGAATTGAATGAAGTAATGACAACTTGCAACATGTGATGGTGGTTGTCCATTTGTTACCTTCAAGAAAAAAGTTCACTTTTTCAGAGATTTTATTTTTTGTTTATTAACATTCATTTGGAAGTAAGATTTCAAAATAAATTTTTAGTCGAGCAATTTTTTATATAATGAGTGCTAATGCCCATTTGGTTTAAACATTATTTTTTTTTTTTTCATATAACATTTTGATGAAATTAGTTTTACAAAAATTTATTAATTCTTTTAAACAAAAAGTATTTCATTATTTGTTAATTGCTATTTGCATCAGTTATTGCCCAAATGAGCAGGCATCTCAAAAATGGCTTTCATGAAATGTATAAAAAAATTTCCATTTAAAAAAAAATTTTTTCATTTTCTGTTTATGTATGCCTGCTCAGATGGGGGATAACTCAGTCAATCAAGCAATTAATCTTATTTTGAAAGGTTTTGTGAACGGATTTGGAAAAAGTTTTCAGTAAGTTAAGACAATGAAAGGATATGGTGTATGCATCAATGAGACTTGAAATGCTAATTTAAAAAAGTAAATACAAATTGCAACATTGTGGAAGTGTTCATTTGTTGATTTCAAGTTTACTTTCAGATGTTTTATATTTTGTTCTTTTATTGACTTCCATTTGGAAAGAAATTTTGAAATCATTTGTTCACCATAGAGAAATTTTTTTGTTACTTGGTAGCAAATTCTCATTTGGTAAAATCACTTTTAAAATAACATTTCAGAGTGGGAACAAAATTAAAAAAAAAATTCAACATTTTTAGTATTTAATTATTTGTTTAAAGCAAACAATGACAAAATGGTTAAATTTTTTATTATGATTGTCAGAGATGGAAAGCAGTTTTTAGAGGGTCATCATCATAAATTTTTTTTAAAGATCTTCTCCTAAAACCATTGGGCCAATTAGAACAGAACAGTTAAATGGTCCTTGAGTGGTCCACTTTCAGAATTGTATCCGATGACGCCACCCGCCATCCAAGATGGCTGCCAGAGCCTAACAGTTTAACATAGGACCCTATTTGAAATTAAAGACCTTGTCTGAAACTACTAAGCCAACTGGAACAAAACTTGGCAGCAATGGTCCTTAGGTGGTCCTCTTTCAGAACTATCCGATGACCCCACCCACCATCCAAGATGGCTGCCAGAGCCTAACAGTTTAACATGGGACCCTATTTTAAATTAAAGACCTTCTTGTCTGAAACAACCAAGCCAACTGGAACAAAACTTGGCAGCAATGGTCCTTAGTGGTCCTCTTTCTGAATTATAACCGATGACCTGGCCCGTCATTCAGAATGGCTGCCATAGCAGAGTATAGTTTAAAATAGGACCCTATGTGGAATTTACTTAAAGATTTTGGCTGAAACAACTAGCAGTGGTCCTTAGGTGGTCCTCAGAATTATTTCTGATGACATAACCAGCCATTCAAGATGGCCACCAGAGCCGAACATAGTTAAACACAGTACCATATATATGTGAAATTTATTTGTCTGAAACCACTGGCCAAATGGAACGAAACTGCAGCAATGGTCTTTTGTTAGTCCTTTCAGAATTGTATCCGATGACCTGGTCCGCCATTGAAGATGGATTCCAGAGTTGAACATAGTTTAACATATGACCTAAGGTCGAAATCTCTGAAAGATCTTGTTTGAAACCAGTGAGCCAGTTGGAACTTGACAGCAATGTTCCAGGCTGCCAGTCAAGATGGACATAGTCCAGGTGAGAGATACAGGGTTCTGGGAGCCTCTAGTTTTACTGTGTAATTAAAGATGTGTGAAACATGATCTGAAGAAGAAAATTTGTAGGAAAAGGCCGAAGACCAGTATCAAATCTAGCAGGAAATTGAAAGCATGTAACATATAATGATGTTTGAACAATAAGTATCAGTGCATCAGTCATTGAAGTTTTCCATACACACTGCAGTACACAAATACAGAAAAAAACAGTTAAAAAATGTTTACAAACTTACAGCAGATCGGTTTTTACACAAGATTGTGAATAAGGGTAAACAAGGGAGGTAATTTTTGATTATTTTTTTTCTAAGATTAAAATGCAAGTGTGTAAGTAGATTTTTTATTGCAGTATTTTGTATTTACGTATTTAATTTGTATTATAAGTCTGTAAATGCTTTTTAAGAATGAGCAAATTTTGCATTATTTTTTTTTAAATATTTTTTATTTTTCATGTGAAATATCACATTAAAAAAATCTATATGACAAGACACATAACTGGGAACAAGAAATGGATAGATGACCTCTAGTGGCAATTATTACATGCATATCAGGATTAGGTAACACAGATTGGAAGTTTGATCATAACATTCATCGGATATAAATGCAGCATCAGTTACTGATGATGAGAGTGGCATATGCAAGCACACTGCACCTCACTAAAAGAATACATTAAAACATATTTAAAAAAAAACATGGAGAATGCAGAACTAGTTGGTTGTACTAAACAATTTTTAAAGGGTTAACAAGGGGGATAATTTTGAGTTTTTTTTAATGCATTACTGAGACTTTAATCTTCTTTATAGTAGATGTTTTGTATTTACACTTTTAAATTTGTACTTTAATTCTGTAAACTTTTTTCATATATAATTTTATTTTTCTTTAACAATATAGCATTATGTGAATTAGATATCACATGAAAAAATCTGTATGACAAGACACTTAACTTGTAACAAAAATGGATGGATGACCTAGTGGCAATTATCAGGTAACAAAGATTGGATGTTTGAACATAAGCATTATTTATGCAGCATCAGTCACTGATGTTATAAGTTTGCCACATGCACTCAGACTGCAGTACACTAACAGTATACATATAAAAAAAGTAAAAAAAGACCTAGAAAATTGTGTTTTCTAATTGATTTTCTTGCAAAATTGTTTTGTGAGCTTAAAGTACAAATTTGATGTGTTTACTTGAATATTTACATTTTGTATTTAATTACTGAGGAATTCATCTAATTTTATGAAAGAAGTGAAAACTAAACGAGTTGTTTTGAGGAACAATTGACATTTTAAGAATTCTGGACAATAACATTTTGATGACAAGTTTTCTATCAGAACTGTTAATGTTTGCACAGTAGTGATTTAGCCTGAGTGGAATCTTACGGAGAAAACAAATGTCCACCATGTGACCAAGTCTGAAGCATCGCCTTACTGGGTCAAAGGTACAAATCATTCAACAGTGCTATTTATCAATGGTTTATTATTATTATTTGTTTTCCCATGGTTTATTAAGGATGTTGTAGTATTGTCCAATAATAGCTCACGGATATAGTAATAAGTATACAATTCATATTTTTAGCTTGCGTTGCAATAAGACCATGTGATCTATTGCCATTACTTGATTCCGTCAGTCTTTGTCCAGCATAATTATTAAAAATCCTTGGGACCAAACTTTGGAATGGTTCTTATGTGTTCCCCTTTCAAAAATGGCTGGACTTAAGAGCAATATGGCTACCATTACTAAAAATAGAAAAATCCATAAAAAAAATCTCCCAGAAAAAAACAATACTTGAAATGGTCCTTTGGTCGTCCCCTTTCAATACTCTGTACACAAGGTCTGGACTAACCAATATGTCTGCTGTTAATTGAAATAGAAAAATCTTCAAAAAAAAAGTAAAAAAAAACACTTCTGCAAATTGAGACAAAACTGATTGAATGGGTTTTTTTTTTTTTTTGCAAGGTTCAAGAAAATTTTTTTACCCAAAATATGGGCATAAGATATCAAAATATATTTAACGGTAATGTCTTTAATTAGAAGTACCAGGTATGATCCATGTATATCATGTTAACAAGAAATGCTTAATTATTGCAGGTAGAATTCATCCATGCAAGATTTAAGTTTCAAGTGCATGTGTTCGGACATTTTCAATGCCATTACTCTGGTAAGTTTATTATATCCCCCACAAACGAAGTTTGGGGTATAGCTGTCTGTCTGTCTGTCTGTCCGTCTATCCATTCGTCTGTCCGAAATAACATTGTCCACAACTCTTCCTACATTACTTGCATGATTCTCATGAAACTTTATGGAGTGTTAGATCACATTTTGGAGATGTGCATATTGTCAGGATTTTCTGTTTGGGCTAGTAGTTTGAAAAATATGATGATTTGAACATTGTGTAGGCTTCAAAACAGACATGTTGCTTGGTGGGGGGGGGGGGGGGGGGGGGTATTAGTCCCTTTCGGGACAGTTGTAGTTATCTTTGAAATGTATTAGATATGTGAAAGGGTGACAGTTGACTGAGGTTTAGCATATAGTCTATCATTCTCATTGATGTTTTAAGCTCCCCTGGCCAAATTCCAGTGAGCTATTACCATCACTTTGTGTCAATTTTTCAAGGATACATTGAGGAGGTAAAGTTGACCTCACTGCAAGTTTAAGAGCCCATAGTACATGATTTGATTGGAATTCTTATTTTTTTTCATAGATTATTCTAGACAGATCAGATCTATGTCCACTGTGACCAATCCTGAAGCATAAAAGTTCCAAAGGTAAGAACTATTCAACATTGCTATTTAACAGGTGTTTATGATCCCCTCAACCAACAGAGCTGGGGGGGGGGGGGGGGGGGGGGGCGGGGATGTAGCGTTTGATTCGTTTGTTATCTATGCATAATGGCTTATAGGTAAACAATTTGTTCAGCATTTATCTTCATTATAACAGGGCACTTGAGTAATACAAACATTGTTTGGGATTAGATTCTCTTCGTTATAAGCCTGATTTCTTTAAAAGCCTGTACATTATAAACACTCTACTGTATGTGCAATTGAAGCTTTAAACACATGTATCAGACTGGGCACATCGATTAGAGAGATTCTGTATATTCTATAAATAAAGTTTCATGGTGCTAAATTTTGATAAGATATAATATTTTGTTTTAGCTTGCTTTTATGTCAAAATAGTAGAGGTTGAAGACTTGGATAGAGAGACTTCCATAGCTTTATGGTGAGTAAAATTATTTATTTTACCCCACACAAAGTTCCTGGCAGTATAATGTTGGTTCTTTGCTCATCAACTTATATTAAATTTGCATCGATAGAACTATCATTTTTATCTTCAAATCTGAATAAAGTATCCATTCATCAAATACCTCGGATGTGTTCAGTTTTCTGGAAAATTGGAAATTTCAAGGTACTGTTTCACTAATGGTCGTACAAGTTACAATAAGTCGTAACGTATATATTCAAAGGATTTTTTATTAGTCGTAAGTCTTACCCAGATGCTTTGGATTATCAGCAAAATCTGAAATGGGGAACCACATCTTGGGAGGAGCTTTCAAATTAAATCAAATATTAATATCATGCACGAAAAAGTGGAAGGAAAAACAAGTGAAAAAGCTCCATGCTAGCAAGTCAGTAGGGGTATTTGAGCTTGCTCACTACAGGTTATTTCATTTTAACCTCTTTTCCAAACTATGGAACTAAATAAAGGGAGATAACCAGATAATCTGAATAATTTTCTTAACTTAGTTGGCTTTTGGAGGCAAATTGTCATTCCTTTTTCTTAAAATTTACTGATTAGGAAACTAATAAAAAAATTAAAAATTTGCATCTTATCTTTGCATTTGAACTTCAAATTTTGAAGTGAAAACGAATTTGTGTTTTTGCAAATAAAGGTAATATATTAAAAATATTTACAAAATACTAGACCTGTTCTTACATTTAACAAAAATATTGGATTTTTTCAGATGGAAAGGAGGACATTATGTAGAAAAGCATTGGATTGATTTTCCAGAACTGAATCACAAAGAAAATTTGACTGTTGAGGACGATTTATAGAAATTCATGTGATTTTTAAATGGACTGCTGTTGGCCAAGCCTAAAGATCTCAATATTTTTTGTCTGATTGTATAATATTAACTTGTAATTTACACATTTTTACTATGTTTGCCAAATTGACAGGTTACAGACAAATTTAATTGGATAATATTTTTACAAATAGAAATCCCAAAATCTGTTTCCCTGGACTTCTATTTTATTTCGATTTTTTTAAGTTTTCAAAATTGACATTTTGGTCTAACTTTTTGTATCATTTTAATTTCCTGAGAACAAAAGTTTGATGTCCATTGCGGTCTCTTCAAGGGTCTCAGTGTCATAGATGGTTTATTGTATTATCTAACAGTGATTTTGTTGAAAGTCGTGTAAAACACCAGTGAAGTGTGCATGAAATACAAAATATATAACAAGTAAACTGAATGGTAGAGTTGACTCGTGAAATTTATGGTAAATTTATCAGAAAACATGCAGAAAGTTATTTTTTATTTTAATGGTTTTTATCAATTTTATCCAGGTTTTATGTTTTTATGATTTTATGGATAACTTTTTGTATGTTTTCTGTTTCTTGAAGTTAATAGTTCAAAAATTTGACTTTGCCAATTTTATTGTTTTCTTGAGTATATTTTGTGTTTATATCAATGCATAAAGATATCTTTTCCATCAGTGAGATAACATCCTAGATTATTGGATTTCCAACAGAAAATATTTGGGATATATGTTGAAGTTGCTGTATTTCAAGGGCACATATTCTCAATTCTCAACAATCACCCCATCCCATTTTTTTGGGGGGAGGGAGGGGGAAGTGATGTATGGCAAATATAGTTTTAAAGGTCTTTTTAGCTCACCTGGCTATTGCCAGGGTGAGCTTTTGCGATCATTTGGCGTCCGTCGTCCGTCCATCGTCCGTCATCCGTCCGTCGTTAGCTTTTCATTCAAACATCTTCTCAGAAACCATTTGGCCAATTCCAACCAAACTTTGCATGAGTGTGAATGGAAGGTCCTCAACAAAGTTTCCTCATTTAGTTCTGATTGGTCAAGAAACATGGCCACCAGAGGTAATTCTTGTTTCTGATTGGCTGATTTTCAAAAATCTCCTCTGAAACCGCTGGGCCGATTGGTTTGAAACTTAATAGGAATGATCTATGACATGTCCTCTACAAACGATCCTCAATTTATTTTGATCTTACATAAAACATGGCTGTCGTAGCTAAAAATAGAATATAGGGGTGCATGTGTTGTTTTTGGCTTGTAACTTAAAAACCGTTACAGATATAAAAAATCTGACAGGGGTAAATTGATCAGCATGACAAGATCTACCTACCCTGAAATTTTGAAGGAAATCCCAAAACCCATTTAGGAGTTATTGCCCTTTTTTGTCAAGTAAATTTTCTCTGAACAATTGAACCAATTGCAACAAACTTGGTCAAATAGTTGATTTATTGTCCAATGAAAACCAGACTCCAGGTGAGCAATACAGGCTCTGGTGAGCCTCTAGTTTGTATTGTAGACTAGATTAAAAAAAAATTTAGAAAAAAAAATTGTAAGTAAAAATTGTAAAGGTTTTTTTATTTTCAACCAAGTGGTAAATAAATGTCTCAAAGGCAAATCGTTTGGCTCTCATTTAGTGAAAAAAAGTTTCTTTTTCAAAATTACCACTTGCTTGAAGATGAAAATTCTTAAAAAAAAAAAAAAAAAAAAAAAAAAAAAAAAATTGTAAAGCTTTTTTGAAAAATGAAATATTAGTAAAATGTAAGGTTTTTAGAAGACTTTGTAAAGGGTTTTTCATTTTCAACCAAGTGGTAAAAGAATCACAGGTAAAACATTTGATCAGTCAGTAACTTTCCCCTCAAATAAAAATTTTCTGTTTCATTTTTAAAATTACCACTTGGTTGAAGATGAAAAGTTCTTCAAAAAAAAAAAAAAAGAAAAACAAAATATTCACATTTTTTTGAAAAAAGTAATATATAATAATGTAAGGTTTTTTTCGAAAAAAATTTGTAAAGGTTTTGGATTTTCAACCAAGTGGTTAACTTTCAGAAGGCAACAGGTTTAGTTTTGAAGTCAATAACTTTCACTCCAAAGAAAAATCATTTTATTCTTAATTATAAATGACCACTTGGTTAAAGATGAAAAATCCTAGAAAAAAAAAAAAAAAAAAAAAATTAAAAAAAAAAAAAACAAATATTGTATCATTTTTTAAAAAAATAGTTCACAATAATGTAAGTTTAAGAAAAGAAAGAAAAGAAAATTGTAAAGGTTTTGCATTTTCAACCAAGTAATAAAAAAGATAAGATTGATAATTCTGACAGTAACTTTACCTGAATTAAAAAGATTTTTCTGTTGATTTTTAGCTCACCTGGCTATTGCCAGGGTGAGCTTTTGCCATCACTTGTTGTCCGTCGTCCGCCCGTCATTAGCTTTTCATTCAAACATCTTCTCCTCAGAAACCATTTGGCCAATTCCAACTTTGCATGAGTGGTGTATGGAAGGTCCTCAACAAAGTTTCCTCATTTAGTTCTGATTGGTAAAGAAACATGGCCACCAGTGGCAATTCTTGTTTCTGATTGGCTGATTTTCAAAAATCTCCTCTGAAATGGTTGGGCAGATTGGATCGAGGCTTCATAGGAATGATATATGACATGTCCTCCACAAACGATCCTCATTTTATTTTGATCTGATGAAAAACATGGCCACTGTTGCTAAAAATAGAACATAGGAGTAAATTGCTGTTTTTTGCTAATAACTCAAAAACTGTTACAGATATCGAAAATCTGACAGGGATAAAATTGATCAGCATTACAAGATCTACCTACCCTGAAATTTTAAAGGAAATCCCAAAACCCATTTAGGAGTTGTTGCCCTTTTTTGTCAAATTTTCAAAATTTTTTCATTCAAAAATCTTCTCTGAAACCGCTGGGCTGATTGGTTTGAAACTTAATTGGAATGATCTATGACATGTCCTCTACAAACGATCCTCAATTTATTTTGATCTGACATAAAACATAGCTGTCGTAGCTAAAAATAGAATATAGGGGTGCATGTGTTGTTTTTGGCTTATAATTTAAAAACCGTTACAGATATAAAAAATCTGACATAGGATAAAATTGATCAGCATGACAAGATCTACATACCCTGAAATTTTAAAGGAAATACCAAAACCCATTTAGGAGTTATTGGTTTGTATAATTTGAGGCCGGGTTCTGTTACATTTATTTAAGGTTCACCCTTATTCCTGGTCAATTTTATCAACTTCCTGCCCGGGCAACCGCCATCAGGGAACATATTTTAACATTAAACCTTATGAAAAATAAATCTTCAACAAATTTTCCCTGAACAATTGAACCAATTGCAACAAACTTGGTCAAATAGTTGATTAATTGTCCAATGAAAACCAGACTCCAGGTGAGCGATACAGGCTCTGGTGAGCCTCTTGTTTTAAATTACTACTTGGCTAAAGATGCAAAATTCTAAAAAAAAAAAAAAAAAAAAAAAAAAAATTTTAGCTTTTTTTAAAATAAAAATGAAGAAATATAGAAAAATTTGTAATGGGTTTTGCATTTTCTACCATATGGTGAACCTTCAGAAGGCAAAATGGTTAAGTTGTAGTCAGTAACTTTCACTTGAATAAAAATTCATGTGAAGCTGTTGCCATCACTTTGCATCGAATGTCATAAACTTTCCTTTAAAGATCTCTGAAACAACTGGGCCTATTAGGACCAAACTTTGATCGAATGATTCTTGGGTGGCCCTCTTTTTGAAATTGTTTCCTGCATCCCCAACTTCCAACCAACATGGCTGCTTTACTAAAAAAAGAAAAAAGAAGGCATGAATTTAAAAAAATTTTAATGGCTAGATGGAACCAAACTTGACAGCCTGTAGTCCTCTTTCACAATTATGTCCAAAGCCAAACTTAATTTAACACAGGACCCTATGCGAAAGATGTTTTAAAAATCTAGTATCTAAAAGCACTTGGCCATTTGGGACCAGCAATGTTTCTTCCTATCACAAAAGTATCTTCAATAATCTGGATTTCCGAATAACAACCAAGCTTAGTTTGATATAGGTCCTTCGCCAATTGTACCTAACTTGGCAGCACTGGTCTTTAGGTGGTCCTAGATTGATTGGCAAATCACATCCAGGTGGACAGTGCAGACTCCTGGGTGCCTCTGGTTTTCTTTTTTTTCATTTTTTTAAATTACCATTTGGTTAAATATGCAAAATTCTAAAAAAAAATTGAAAAAGAAATAAGTAAAATTTTTTAGAAAAAATCGTAAAAGGGTTTTTCATATATGCCAAAATGATAAAAGTTTGACAGAAGTAAAGTTTTTTTTGAAAAATTTGAAAACAAATTAGTAAGGTCTTGCATTTACAATGAATTGCAATTGGTGTATGAAGGTAACAAGTTATGAACTCTGTCACATTTAATTATATAAATCTGAAATTCTCTTTGAAAAATTACCACTTTAAGTTGAAAATTTATGAAAATGAAAACAAATGTAATAATGTTGAAAATGGGAATAAGTAAAAATATTATAATGTATCTATTTTTTTTAGAAAAATTTGTAATGGGTTTTTCATTTTCAATCAAGTGTTAAAAAAATAACAAGGTTTACAGGTTTAGCTGAAGTCGTTCACTCCAATAAAAATGCATTTCTTTTTTCTTTTTTTAAATTACCACTTGTTGAAGATGAAAAATCCTATATAAAAAAATCGAACAGCGTTCCGAAGTCCCCCGCCGCTGGAGCATCAGAAACCCTTGGACAAGTGAAACATAACAAAATTTTCTCAGAGAGAATAGAAGGACAAACAATTTGTGGTTATTGCTAAAGTTTTTTACAAGTTAATGAGTGGTATGAAGACATTTATACAATATGGGTATAGTGTTGAAATCTTATTTTACCATGTGTATTGAGAATTTATACAAATGTACATTTACTCCTTTTCAATAAACAGAAATGCTTTGATCAAAAGTATTCCGCCTAACAAACTCTTAAAAGACAGTATTTTTCAATTTTATAAGTTTCGATAGGAGTTTATGTATAAAACCTCCCTTTAGGTCCAAGTGTATAAATATTATTCCAATGCAAGGAGAATATAAATTTTCTAGAACACTTAGATGAACATTTTGTCAATTGTCAAAGTTATTAAGGGGCATAACTCCTACAAAAATATTTCAACATGACTCATCTTCGAACTCCCTTGAGGTATCATTGAGTTAAAGCTACTGTATAAATATTATCCAAATCGGTCAAGAAATAAATTTGCTAGAGCGCTTACATGAAAATTTTGTCAATTTTCTAAGTTATTAAGGGGCATAACTCCTACAAAAATATTTCGACATTACTCATCTTCGAACTCCCTTGAGGTATCATTGAGTTAAAGCTACTGTATAAATATTGTCCAAATCGGTCAAGAAATAAATTTGCTAGAGCGCTTACAAGGTGGACGGACGGACGGAAGCACGGACAGTTGGACGGACGCCCGGCATTACCATATCCCCCGCATCGCGTTGCGGCGGGGGACAAAAAAAATTGTAAAGGTTTTTCATTTTCAACCAGGTGGTAAAATATCAAATTAAAATGTTTAGCTGAAAAATTTTTCTGAAAAATTAAGCAACTAAATTGCTAAGATTATAATTTTCAATCATATTAAATAGTATGTCAAAAGTTGGGCTGAACTGTCATTTGTATAAAGTAGTTTTAGCTTATGTTTGTCATCACTTTGCATCCGTCATCCGTAAACTTTTCACTTTGATCTTCGCCTCTGAAACTACTTGGCGGATTGTAACCAAACTTGGTAGTAATGATGTATGGAAGGACGATCCATCATTGGTTCCGGTTGAATTTTTTATTGGCGAATTTTTAAAAATCTCTGAAACTACATTATATTTTTGAAACTTTGCAGGATTGATGACAATATCCTACCAACAATACACATTTCTTTGAGATTCATCTAATGAACCGACAGCTGCGGCCCTTCAAAGTTTCTATTGAAACCATATGGGAAAGGAATTTTTTATCATTTTCAGGTTGTAACTAAAGATAGCAGGAATGGTTTATGGAAGGACAGATGCAGGTGAGCGATACAAGCTCAGGTGAGCCTTTAGTTATTCTTATTTTTATAATTCATTATTTAAAAAATGTATCACTTGGTTTGAGATGAAAAATTTTAAAATATAGAAAAAAACAAATGCAAAAAACAATGTATTAATCAGATGGAAAATGTTTGAACTTCATCTGAAAAAGGAAATTGTAATTTTCTTTTCCATGGAAATTGTGATAAAAGAAAGGATAAGTTTTATCTGTAGTTTTTAACTTTTACTTGAGTAAAAATTGAAAGTTTATGAAAAATTACTGCATTTTATGTACTTTATTTAAGATGAACATATTGAAAAAATTATAAACAAGAAGGTAAAAAAGGTGAGGTTTATTTTTTGGAGATGGATGTAGGGGTGGAGGAGTCCATCAGGGGGGCTTTTGAAAAAATAATGTACTCCATTTAAGATGAACATATTAAAAAACTTGTAAAAGTGATTTTTGTTTTAAATATGTAATACTGAAAAAAATCATTCAGGTATTGCATTTTTAATTAAGTGGTAAAAATCTGAGAAGGTAAAAAATCTTTTCAAAAACCTTCAAGTGAAAATTAAAATTTGCTTTGAAAAAAAGTTTACAAAAGAAGGTAGAAAGGTGAGGTTTATTTTTTGGAGATGGATATAGGGGTGGAGGAGTCCATCAGATGGGGCTGTTGAAGAAATATTACAGGGTAGCAAAACACTTGTATTAAATTTAATGGATGGTGGTAAATTTAACACGTTACAACAGTAAATGAAATTTTGAAATTGTGCATGTTGAGGTACTTTTTAAACTTGAAACAACTATAAAGTTTTTCTGAAATAGCCTTAAGGTTCAGTTCGGCAATGTTTATATTATATAGGGAGATAAATGTTTAGTTGCTGATATAATTTAAATACTTCTAAGGTTATGTAAAAAAATAAGATGTTTTCTGTGTTGTAATATTTTTTTGATTGGTTTGCATAAAATAATGAAATCAGAAATTCAATATTTAACTTAAACTGGTATTAGGAAATCAGGGGGAATCAGTTTAAGCCCCATGTTGTCATTTTGTCTGATACAAAATTGATTCAAGATGTAAAATATTTTTTCTCATTTCCTTATACTGTCAGGATATGGAAACTGAATTTAATTTTTTTTTTTTAACTTAGTCTTTAGATTTAAATTTTTAGTATAATCACTCACATCATTAGAAATAGCCAAACAAAATTAAAAAAAAAAATAAAATCAATAAATACAGCAAGGTCTTTCCTAAGTAGAGGAAACACCTTAAAAGAAATAGCCACAAGTTCTAAAAATCATAAAAGATTATTCATTTTCACTTAAGAGACTAGAGTAAAAACCTAGCAACAAATAACAGCTCCGTTTTCACTGAATTCAGTGATTGAAACATGGGATGACCTTGCTCTTAAAGAGCAGGCCATAAAAACTGATATACATAGCTTGTAAAAGAACCAGTGTGAAAATGTAGAGGTTTTTCAATAGGAAAGAATGGAAATATCAGTTTAATTATTATGAGATTGTCAAATGGAGAATCTGTGAAATACAAACATGAGTGATTGAAATAAAAATATAAGATTTAAATGTTTTTCTTTTCTGTTGAAAACTGGTGTATGACTCGGTTATTTCTGAAGACAAACACTATGTATTGACAATAGTAATTGCTGTAAAAAGTCAACTTTCTAGAGGCAATGACCTGAACGAAGTAACCTTTCTGCCGAACTTTGAAATTTATATTAATGTCTTCTTTGATTGAGGAGGTGTTCTCAGTCTCCACAATAAAGGTGGCAACTGTAATGTTATTACAGTTTGTCGGTACACAAAGAAGAAATACTGGCAATGCATACTGTATTGTTCTGTAGAGTCAAGAAGGGATATTTCATTCCCATACCGTACCAATAGTTGGTGCTGCCAGGAGGTCTGATGTAAAAACAGAAATTTCTGATTGTTTCCAGAAACCAGATTATCATCAAACAGACTATCAGAGTCATTCAAATTTTCATTCCCTCCAGGCAATTCTGTAATAAATTATATACAATACCAAGTATTCAATTCTAACACTATATACAATGAATGAATAGTTATATCACTGAACTGATTCAATAGGTTTCTGAGAAATGCAAATAAACCAAAAAACTCAACCTAGTCATTCATGCACAAAATGTGGGTCAAACATGACATACTTGCAGACAAGGGTAAATCTATATGCGTGGACGGGGCTTAATTTCAATATATTGTCAACCTAATATTGAAGTCAAATGGATGTTTATAAATATATACCAATAATACAGGGGATAAATGCTAGAAGAGGTAAAGTTATGGGGATTAATATACATGTATCTATTTGGTAATCTCAAGATTAATACCTTGCAAATTTTCTGTCAAATTGTTCTCATTTTCTTTTAGCCTAAGCTTAAAATAGTCATCAGGACACTCCTTTCTCCATGAATTGATCCTTTCTGACACTGCTTCCTACAAATGCAGAAATTCAAATGATAAATCACAATTTCATAAAATATATAAATACTTTTCAAAGCACAAAGTTTATCATCAGACTATCAGACCATTCATTCCTTACAGGCAATGACTAAATATTCATTATACTTTGCAAGAATTGATTTTTAAGTGAATAAATTGTAAATGTCCTTCATATTATCAATTTATTCTGTGATAAAAGCAAAACTTATTAGACAGTAACCAATTTAACCAAAGTTAATACCTTATCTACATTATAGTCCAGGCAGACTAAGTTTTAACCTCAAACTAATTGCAACAGAAAATATACTAGTCAAAAAAAGAAACGTTACATGGTAATGTATTTCCAATAGACACAAGATTTCAAAACGTCGTAGCGAGCTTAAAAATTGTCTGATTCTTCTCATGTTCACAGGGCATCGTTTTCTCGTCAAAACCTTAGATTTTGTGAAAAAAACAAGAATTTTTTTCCCGCATTTTTTGAGATTTTAAAAACCACTTTTTTACCAAAAAATTTTAAAAATTGAAATTTTCACATTAACTTTGAAGCACGAATAATGTCTCATGGCCATATTGTTCGGTTTCAATAATACTGGACTATAAAATTTTGATTTTCGAATTCTGATGATGATTTTGGTCATGACTTTTGCGAAATTGAATTTGAGCCTTTCAATAAAAAATCCAGATTTTATACTTCTTCTTGCCATATCAGATTATCGAAATCAATCAAATAATTTTTATTGAATGATAAATTTTAGCAAAATAATTGCCTTTTTGATCGCTTTCAATATTCTTTGATAAATTTGGATTTAAAGGTATGTAACGTTTCTTTTTTTGACTAGTATATTTTAGTTCTAATCTATAGCATTAAGCCTCAAATATACACAGAAAAAAGTCTCATAAAATCTTACTTGAGGAAAACTCAAAATCGGGGGAGATAACTCTGCAAAAATTAGTCTTTTTTTTGTCAGTTTTTGGTTGATTTTCTTAAAATTCATGTAATGTATGATACTTTGATGGGGTTATAAGTTCGTATTTGACTATATTATATAATCTTCTGCTCGTGAAATGTACAAAACCGAAATGTTATGGGTATTTTTATTTTTTTTTTGCGCATTTTTCATTAAAGAAATTGCAAATTTGTGGCTTTGTGACCATTTTGAAAAAATAATGTGAAAAATTGGTATTGCTTATATCTGTAAATTATATTTGATCAGCATCTACCTTGTTTAAAGAAACTTTAAACCACAAAAAGAAGAATATATGCTTAACTATTTTTATTAAATTTGAGATTCTTTACCTTGACAAGTTGAAAATTTAATAAATGGTCAACTAATGAATTACGAAATATAGGTTGTAGCTTGATAAAAGATATGAAAAAAACTTTAGAGTTGTTTGTTATACTCTAAAGATGGCTAAAATATCAAGAATCAATACATTCTGCTGAATAGAAGCGGTTAAGTTATAATTTTGAATCAATTTTTATTGATATTTCTGCCTTTTTTGCAGAGTTATCTCCCATTTTCAATGCAAATGTCCATAGGAATTTTAAAATCGTGATTTTTTAATCTTCCTCAAGTAAGATTTTGTTGGACTTTTTTCTGTGTATATTTGGGATATAATGCTAAAGATTAAAACTTAAAAATCTTCTTTTGCAATTACTTTAAGGTTAGAGTCAAATTTATGCTAGATTGACTGGACTATTACTATTTCTGATCTCCATGAGGGCTAACAATTTGTGATTTCTGATGGTCTGTACTGATGGCAAAAATCTGGAGTTAAGCCGGTTTGGTAATTTTGTATCTGAAAAGCTCCTGCTTCAAGTAAACTTCCAGCAGAAGCTTCATTTGGTTGGGACTTTTTACACTGTTCTCTATAACCATTTTTTTAATGTAATTTTTAAGTCTGTCATCAACAGGCTGAACTAATTTGGCTGCCTAAAGGTTAGAATAGGAAATATCTGTCATTCATATCTATATTACTGTTTATTCAATTTCTTTGATTTTCAAGGGTTATTCAAGCAGATCTAAAAATCTAAATGCAAATTTTTTTACTATAAATTACATGAGCATTAAATCTGACATCCTTGAAATGACAAGTCTTCACTAGTTTACATGTATGTGCTTCAGTGAAAATTTTATTAAATATAAGTGAAGGAATTCAGAAAATGTTAAGAAGTTAAATGAGAAATTTTATTTATTTCTATGTACAGAAATGAAAAATTATTGAATTTTGATTTACATTTATTTCTTAACACACGTGATACCTCATACTTTTGTAAACTTTATTACTCTCGTGCCAAAATTCCATGTATTTCTATAAAGATTATAACTTTCTAAAACTACATCCCTTTTCATCTAATTATGAAACTTGCAAAATTTCACATCATACTTTAGTTTGAACACTTAAATATTATGTCATTTTATATTCATTAAACATGACAAATACTATACCTCTCCAATTATATGATTTTTGTGATCACTGTTTTTAGGGATGGTAATTAGGTATACATGTTTCAATCTTATATCAATTTTGCCGCTAATTTGTGATCTAACAAGCGAAGACATTTTTTCTCTGTCATGACTTGTATGTGTCTGTGGAAGCTGAAATAACATACTCATTTTAATAACAGGGGCTCAATGGGATTGGCCAATGTCGCATTATGCAATTTTTCATTCATTCTGGCAACAAAATTTCATACTTGGTGATATTTCTGGCACCAAATTGAAGAAATCTAACACACAAATAAAAAACATAATAAATATGCATACCTTTATCACTTTAAATGCATGAAATCATAGTTTCCATTCTGCAAGGATTGTGATCAGTGGTTTCAATGTAAACAAATACAACTGAAATCTTTATTTCTTGCAATGATTTATGTTTAAAAAGGTGGGAGGGTAACTTTAAATAGCAAATTTTAAAACTGGCAATAAAAAAATATAATTCTGAATACATTTGTAATCATTTGATAAATACAATTATTTGACTCTCAGCAATGTGAATATTACAAAGCCTTTTAAAAGAGTTTCACAGTTATTTCCATTACTATACTGGAAAAAATAAAATAATTGTTACCTTGAAATCAACAAATTTGACTATATGTCTGATTTTTATCTTTGCCGGACATCACTTTTTCTTGGTTGTCTTGGTTAATCTCCTTTTTTTAAAGTCATGGTCCTCCTTTAAAACAAAAAGTAATCATTTTTGAATGTAAAATTTGAAATCTGAAAGACTCAGAAAAGATGAATATCTATAATTTAAAGGAAAAATTCTGTTTCATTTATGAGACCAAAATGACAAACACATACTTAGCCAGCTACTAGCTAACATTCCATTAACCCTAATACTTGTACTGTTCAGACAGTAATGAAATATCAATGCTTACTTTTGAATTTCTTGATGCAATTTTTGCAGATTCCTTTTTCTTAAAATCTCTGTCTTTGCCTTGATGGCATTCTATATCTTTCTACCTCGAATCATAAATGGTATGCCATCAAAGGGAATAGGAAGCTCTGCATTTTTTTGTGTATCTTCATATCTTATAGTGAAATTTAGGTTGGCTAATGCTGAAATTAAAATAATTTACTAAAAAATCATTATCAAAACATGGGTAACTCTGACAATAGAGTTGTATAATTGGAATAAATAGATAAAATGAATTCTGCTTATTCACAAAATTAATTTATCTAAAAAAAAAAATTAATACTGAACATATAACTTCATAGTTCTCATTCAAACGCTGTTATTAACCTTGTACATGTATATGGCACGCCGTTGTTATATTTATTCAATTTCGAGATATCTTAATAATAAAATGAGATATCTTATATATTAAATAAGATTTCTGATTTATTAAATAAGATATAAAGTATGTGTTTAAAAGATATCTTCATGAAGAAGTAAGATATCTTATATACTTTATAAGATATCTTATTAACTAATAGAGATATCTTATTAACTTATAGAGATATCTTATTTACTTTCAAATTAAATAAGATATCTTATAACAAGAGGCTGTCGAATGACAGCAAACCGGATTTTCCTGCAACAAATGACCTTTGCATGGAAACGACGACTTGAACTGCCTTTTTTCAATTTTTTAGAACCATAACTCCTGAACGGTGAAAGTGAAAATCGTCAATATCGGAACGGTGAAAGTGGAAATCGTCAATATCGAACTTGACCTCCATTTTGTCATCAGTAACAACATATTAAAATTTGAAAAGCTTTGGTTGAACAGTTCATAAGTTATCACACGGACACCACTGGGAAAGCCATTTTTCAATCTTTCAAGAACCATAACTCCTGAACGGTGAAAGTGAAAATCGTCAACATCGATCATGACCTCCATTTTGTCATCAGTAACAACATATTAAAATTTGAAAAGCTTTGGTTGAACAGTTCATAAGTTATCACACGGACATCACTGGGAAAGCCATTTTTCAATCTTTCAAGAACCATAACTCCTGAACGGTGAAAGTGAAAATCGTCAACATCGAACATGACCTCCATTTTGTCATCAGTAACAACATATTAAAATTTGAAATGCTTTGGTTGAACAGTTCATAAGTTATCACACGGACACCACTAGGAAAGCCATTTTTCAATCTTTCAAGAACCATAACTCCTGAACGGTGAAAGTGAAAATCGTCAATATCGAACATGACCTCCATCTTGTCATCAGTAACAACATATTAAAATTTGAAAAGCTTTGGTTGAACAGTTCATAAGTTATTGCACGGACACTGTTTGGCAGCCGCCCGTCCGCCCGCCCGCCGTACATCACCAATTTAGTAACCGATATTTTCCTATGAAAATCCGGTTAAAGATTAAAGATATCTTACTGATACTTAATAAGATATCTTATTTACAATATAAGATATCTCTATTAATTTATAAGATATCTCTATTAATTTATAAGATATCTTATTAATTAATAGAGATATCGTATTTACTTAATAAGATATCTTATAAACTTATAGAGTTATCTTATTAACTTATAGAGATATCTTATTTACTTATAAAAATTAAAGATATCTTTATACTTAATAAAATATCTTGTTAAATAAATAAGATATCTTGGAATTTGAATAAATATAAAAACGGCGTGCCATACATGTATTCTCGGGGATCAAAACTCGTTTCTTCACCTTAGTCGATAACTTGGTTCCTAGTTTTCAACATTTAGGATCCTACTCAAAAAGAGGCCAGTATAAATTTTCATAATTATTTTAGGGGACGACCATTTGATATTCTGGGGGGGGGGGGAGGGGGCAGGAGGATTTTGAAAATAAAATGACCTACAATGTATTGAAAATAAATAACTCGGCAGGTCTTTTAAACCATTTTATAAATGCATGTTTTAAAGCATGAGATGGCACCAGATTCTACCAAAATTCGTATTTTTTCATATTTTTTTCGGGAAAAACTTCCCAAATCTTTTAATAATATATAAACTACACCATACAGAATAAGAATAAGAATTTTTTATTTCCAATTAAGAGCCCATTAAGAGCAAGCAATCAAATACAAATGATTTATATCATTGGAGGTACATATACAGTTTACATATATATATTTAAACCCACAATAACCACAGTCAGGTCAGAGCCATACTATATGCACAATATCTATATTATCATAATATATCAATTAAAATATTTGCATGTAATTATATAAAATTTCTTATTTCTAAACACTTATTTATAGATATACCCAATGTTTTTATGACATTAATATTTTCATTAGTCAATAGGCAAATATACTTTGCTGTTTTATTCAGGTTCCCAAAATTATTACAAAATAAAGATATATTTTCATAAAATACTTTTCTTTCATTTTCATACAATAGACATTGAGCTAAAAAGTGTTCCTTATCTTCAACCTCTCCGAGTATGCACTTAGTACATAGTCTTTGTGAACGTTCAATATAATTTTAGCATATCTATCAGTTTCTATTTTTAAACAATGAGCACTAACTCTAATTTTACAAATTGATTGTCTAATTTTAAAATCATTTAAATCAAGATATTTCTCTCTTTCAAAACATCTTTTGACAGTGAAGTATGTTAATAATTTCCCTTTGTCGGAATTCAAACTACATTCTCTAAAGCCATCCCAAAAATTGAGGAAACTTTTTGATAGTTTATTTTTAACAATTTTGCATAAACGACCTAATTCAAATTCCTTTAAATTTGATATTGGTAAATCTATCTCTTTCAATATGAACATAATACTAGAATACCAAGTATTAACTTTACAAGAATGCAATTGCCTGTTACACACATAGGCATCATACAATAGACCTTCCTTTAAATTTTCTAGTCTATGAAAATATTTCAACATTGACAGAAAATATTTCAACATTGACAAAATAATAGTAAAATATACAGGGATTCTGCCAAGCTCAGACATAATTGCTATATTACTGGATTTTTTATTAACAACAAGGATATATTAATGTTTTTGAAATGTCTGAAAATGGGTTTCATTTCACTTGAGGTATATTGTCTCATGAACATTTACCTCACTTTAATACCTTTTCCCATTTTAACCTATATTGCTTTTTGTACGTATGCAGTTTTGAATTCAGAAAATTCACTTCCAGAGGATGATGATTAATTTCGATTAAATGGTACATATTATATGAACTTGGTGCACAGATTTATGGCAGTGGTGGCCATTTTTGTGCTAGCATCAAACACAACAACAAATGGCATCTTTATGATGGTCTTAAAAAATACCACAGTGCTGGACAGGGACTGAGACTGCAAGGTGGAAAAGCCAAAATTCCGAACAGACACAACCTTGACTATGTTATTTATTTAAGAATAAAAACATGAATTTAAAAATTGTGTATTTTCAAATATTATAAATATAATTGTGAAAATAAATAATCATTCCCTTGTTTTACTGAAAATGAAAAATCATGCTTCAACGGTGCAGAAAATAAATAATCTCTCTCTATTTTTTCCACAAAAATAAATAACCCATCCAAAACAAATCCTCCTGCCCCCCCCCCCCCCCCCCCCAGAATATCAAATGGTCGTCCCCTTAGTGTACCATTTCAAGTCTTGAATAAATTTGTTTAGTTAGGCTGGTTTTTGTAGTTATATGTAGATAATTATATCTGTTTGTATGTTACTTGCCCCTTGTGGATCCTTGGGTCAGGAATTTTAATGATTTTCGCTGACCGACGGATAATCTGTCGGTCCCCAGCATCTCATGTAGACTGAAGTGCTTCCTCGCATATGTCCTCTTGATTCTTGATTGTATATTGTATATTGCACAATTTACCTGTGCTATACAATTTATCACATTAACCTACCATTTTAACATCAAGTGGTCTCCTCAGTAAACATAATTTGCGTGTGAGTTGCTATTGATTTTAAATAAATGCTATCATTTATTGCGGGGAGGTGGCTGGAAGAGGGGGTTTACACACGGGGCATGGTTACAAATATCAGACCGTCCTGCAACATAATATACTTATTTGGAGGGGGGTCTAGGATCAAATGTTTGATCCTGACTATTTTTTTCGTCGAAATTTTGGTCCTGGATTATTTTTTCCCTCTACTGCGGCTTAAGATTTTATTTCATTTAAACCAACAAATGTCCTGATTTGACACAGGTCCTGCATTTCTTTCCCCACCTAAAGTGATCCTGTCTTTTTATTTTGCCAAAATCCTGTTCCTCCCTTTTTATTTAAAATTTGATCCTACTCTCTGGACACCTCACTTCGTAAAATGTCTAGTTACTTGGGTAAAAGATGGAATGAGCTCAGTCGTAACTGAAACAATTGAACTTACCTGAATTTGTTACCTGAATGTATTCAAAAGAAACGAACAACTTCCGGCCATGGAATTTTCAATGTAAAAGGGAGATAACTCTTCCTATGGGAGCATATAGGTCATTTAGAATTTGATAAAGCGATTATGGCAATATTGTGCTACAAACTAAGGCTAGGAGAAGTTTTGTTCACTGGAATTCATGAACTTAATAATTGGATATTTGTTTGAATTGGTAGTGGACACGTATTTAACTAACAATTGTGATGTCATGCCTGACTAAGGTCTTCTTCATGGTCTTGGAAATTGAAAATAATATAAAAGTCTGTTGAACAAAAAAAAAAAAAAAAAAAAAAAACTTTTGACCTACCTACTAACCCTCTTCTGAAATGTAGGGTTGGGAGAGGGGAAACAAACATATTTTTAAATGTGGCATGAATTGAAATATTTGATAGCACCTATGAAAAGGATACGATTTATTTTCAACTCAAATGTGGTTGCTTCAACATTACACCAGTGTAAACCATGGCTTCTCAATCTGATTTGTTACTTTCATTAATCACTTCCAATTAATAGTCCCTATATCTTAAAGGCCAGTAAATTCTATTAGCAACTGGCCCTGTTGGCCAGGCATGTATTTGAAGTGCCAGTACATTCTACAAAAGGCTGGACCTCTTGTATGCTCCTACATTCTTATCGACCCCTATAGTGACACAAAAAAAAACAATATGGGGATGATGGGAGTATTTAAATTATTTACATGTATAGTTTACAATGTTTGGCAGAGCGAAATGATGTAAGGGGGATGATAATCTATCAATTAACTTAAATAGGCCTTACAGGAGCTCAACCCACAGAGATATCTATCGCGTCCCCAGTTGGCGGATAGGGGGAGCCGTCTCTCTGAGGGTTGTCAGGCCATAAAGCCTGACCGCGGACAACAGTGGGTAACTTGATTGGAAATGTCGTGCTCCATTCACGTTAAAACCCCTTCTGTAGATTTCTGAAACCTAATACCCACTACAGAAGGCTTATGTTTTCATCCCTCCCAACTCTAGATCCAGATTTTTCTAACAGAATGTTGGTACCTTTTCAAATCTTATGTAATGTGTTCTGATTACATAGGGTTATCCCCATCCAGATATATGGATTACACAAGGTCATCTCATTTCCCATCTAATGTAAATTGTTTTGATTACAGGTTAGCTCCTCTTTCATCCACAGTAATCCTTGTAGATTACACAAGTAAGACCCCCTTTTCATCAAGTGTAATAATTTTTTATTGCAGATGGTTAGCCCCTTTTCCATTTCCAATGTAATCTGTGTTGGTTTCAGTAGGTTGACCCCTTTCCCTCATCTAATGTAATCTGTTGATTACAGAAGGTTATCCCCTTTTCCACATTTAATGTAATCCTTGTAATCAAATTTAATGTAATCCTTGTTGATTACAGAAGGTTAGCCCCTCTCCCACAACTAATGTAATCTGTTGATTACAGACGGTTAGCCCCTTTCCCACATCTAATGTAATCTGTTGATTACAGAAGGTTAGCCCCTTTCCCACATATGATGTAATCTGTTGATTACAGAAGGTTAACCCCTCTCCCACACCTAATGTAATCCTTGCCCACATTTTACGTAATCCGGGTTGATTACATAAGATTAGCCTCTTTCCCACATCTGATGTAATGTTGATTACAGAATGTTAGCCCCTCTCCAACATCTAATGTAATCCTTGTTGATTACAGAAGGTTAGCCCCTTTTCCACATCTGATGTAATATTGATTACAGTAGGTTAGCCCCTTTCCAACATCTAATATAATCTGTTGATTACAGGTTAGCCCCTTTCCCACATCTAATGTAATGTTGATTACAGAAGGTTAGCCCCTCTCCCGCATCTAATTTAATCTGTTGATTACAGATGATTAGCTCAGATGGTCCTCTGCCACAGCCGAACTTAATCTAAATATTTTCTTGTCTGAAACCACTAAGCCATTTGGAACCAGACTTGGCAGCAATAGTCCTTAGATTGTCATCTTTTAGAATTGTGTCTGATGAACCAAACTGTTAGCCAAGAGGACTGCCATGACAGAACTTAGTTTAACAAAGGACCTTGTTGGAAAATATGTGAAAAATATCTTTGTCTGAAATTACATGGCCAATTTGAATCAAAGTTATAATGTCAGCAATGGTCCTTAGATCATCCTATTTTAGAAATATGTCTGATGACCTGGACTGTCAACTAAGATTGGCAGCAATAGTCCTTAGATGGTCCTTTTTCAGAAGTGTTTCTGATGACCTGGACTGTGAACCAAGTTTCCATAACACATAGGGAAACTCATTAGATAATCGTCTTGTCCAAAACCATTTGGAACCAGACTTGGAAACACTTGTCCTTAGATAATCCTCTCAGAATTGCGTCCAATGATCTGGAATGGCAACCAAAATGGCTGGCACAGCCAAACTTAGTTTAACATAGGATCATATAAGGGAAAATTCATTTAAAAATCGTCTTGTCTGAAATCACTTGGTCATATAATCAAATTTTATAAATAAAGAGAAATTAAGCTTCTCTATAATCACAACTGATGTTTGTCAAACTGCTATATATTCAATGAAATTATTCCCGTGAAGTGTGAAATTCTATTTACTAAAAAAAATCAACATTTATGACAACAGGTCAAAATAAATATTTCCGAAAAATTTTATGAAAATTAAACGAGCCAAATTGATTTTAGTCAAGGTGTTGGGTACCACCTTAAATGTAATTACACATTTTTTTATATAAAATATTTCGTTTCCAATTGGACACCGAAAATCCAAGAGTACTGAATATTGTATTGTTTGTACAATGAAAGATTAAACCTTTTTCATCCATTCTCATTCACAAATACAAAGTATCTCAACACGCATACATTCTTTTCTACTGGACACTTCCTGTGGTAGTGACTTCTGAAGTACAAGGTGTGTACCACTTCTTTTCATATTATACTTTTTATCGTGAAACATTGTACATAGAAATATGCAGAAATAATAAAAAAAATCGTAAAAATAGAATCAGAAGTAATAAGTAATTTAGGATGTTGTCTGTTTGTCCTAAACATGCAATGCAAATAGCAGGGTACAGTGAAATTATTTAATGAGGCCAGGAAGTTTGTTATACAAGTACATTTTTAATCGTTTTAGTATTAATAATATTAATTGAAAAAATACGTTATAAAAAGGAAAAGGGATTTATAGAAGAGCAGCTCAGTGGAAGAAACTGACACATTGTAAAACTTTGTGAATGCTAAGTTCTTAATTTATATCTATATCTGGTACTTATTACAAGAAATGGTTGAACACTATCGGTATTCTTTAGTCTTCTATTTCTCATTGTAGCAGATTTTTTGTTTCCAGTTCCATTCCGTCTTTGTTTTTTATGCCTTTGTTTCCGGATCCGGTGTCGCTTACGCCGTCGTAAAATCGGTCTGACATTTTTTCCACACTTCTTACAGGAAATTTTTAGTTTCAGTTCATGTTGATTTCCGTCAATCATTGACTGACATATTACGAATTAAATTTTTAATATCTTAATTTTTGTCTATGCTTAGTATTGCACACACAAAAAATATTAATAACAAAACTCTCTTACTCCCTACTCCCATAATATAATACTAATACTACCCAGTCTGCAGACATGTGTGTTATATATATATATATATATATATATATATATATAAAATGGATGGAGTATTTATACTAAGCCAGGAATGTTACATTAATCAAAGGTTTCGTCTGAAACATTAAACTTTAAATTTTCCAAATATATTAGCTGTGACAGACTTGAACTTGTCGATGCAACTCTTGTTAAGTATTTTTTTCTGAATAATTATGTTTTATAAATTTCAGAACATTAAACATACGAACTACAATGTAAGAGAGCTTTATCGCACGGATTTATGGACTTCGCTTTATTCTATCAAATGTTGCTCAAATAAAATCCGTTCTGGATGCAGATGTTGGTTAAGAAACTAAAGCAAAATTTGGAATCGGAATGATATGCCTTTCTTTAATCCTTCAATTTACCATTGGTATTTTAATTATAATGATACTGGATATAGAAGGCTGTCAGGTCGGGGCAACTGATGGCTTTTCTTCTTCAGATGTTGTGAACGAGAGAAGAATCAAACTAACAAGGCGTGGAAGGAGGATTAATACAGCTATCATGTTCGTTATCTTTGGAATCTTGTGTTTAAATCTCATTATCAATGGATTGGAATTGTCCAAGCCGAACATAATGGAAGAATTGATAAAAAGATACACCCTAAGTTTAGACTGAGTTAAAGAGCATTTTATATATCCATTTATTTATTTTCACTAAAATAAACCGTTATATGTGAACAGAATAATGTAAAACAGTTTTTACACGATAGAACTATCTAAACCAAATATATACAACATCTGTACATATGTATTAAGGATAATAGGAAATAAATGGGATTTGAAATAGGTGTTTTAGTTTGACAGAACATATGAATAGTAAACAAATAGCAAGAAAAAAATATAGGTTCATGTGCTCATTTTAGAGGTGTAGACCCTTGAAAATTTGCAGAAAATATGTTTCCTCTGGATTTTTCATTGTCTTTGCATTGGCAACTTCAGTCTCTTAAAAATGTATGAAAAAGTAAAAAGGACTTCATAAGATTTTGTCAATTACCATTTTACGGTATATATGATTGAATTATAAAAGAAAAAGTAAGGGTTCATATGCAAAAAACTTCATGTTTAAGAAAGGGATAAAACCCGAGGATTCCGAAAATCTGACAAAAAGACCAAAACATGGCCAGCGAGCATCCTTAAGAAACGCATTTTACTTGATATATATTAAATATTTGTGAAGTGCATCTTCAGGACATCACGTAATACAGCATGGTAAGTTTTAAGGGAAACGAATGCGTAACGAATTTGAGTGCCACTAAATAAGTATTAGTCCAGTCAGACTAAGTTTTAACCTCAAACTAATCGCAACAGAAAATGTTTTAGTTCTAATCTATAGCATTAAGCCCCAAATATACACAGAAAAAAGTCTCATAAAATCTTACTTGAGGAAAACTCAAAATCAGCATTTTTAATTTTCTGTGGAAATTAACATTGGAAAGGGGAGATAACTCCACAAAAATGAGTCTTTTTTTGTCAGTCTTTGGTTGATTTTCTTAAAATTCATGTAAAGTATGATACTTTGATGGGGTTATAAGTTCGTATTTGACTATATTATATAATCTTCTGCTCATGAAATGTACAAAACCGAAATGTTATGGGTATTTTTTTCTTTTTTTGCACATTTTTCATTAAAGAAATTGCAAATTTGTGGCTTTGTGACCATTTTGAAAAAATAATGTGAAAAATTGGTATTGCTTATATCTGTAAATTATATTTGATCAGCATCTACCTTGTTTAAAGAAACTTTAAACCACACAAAGAAGAATATATGCTGAATTATTTTTATTAAATTTGAGATTCTTTACCTTGACAAGTTGAAAATTTAATAAATGGTCAACTAATGAATTACGAAATCTAGGTTGTAGCTTGATAAAAGATATGAAAAAAACTTTAGAGTTGTTTGTTATACTCTAAAGATGGCTAAAATATCAAGAATCAATACATTCTGCTGAATAGAAGCGGTAAAGTTATAATTTTGTATCAATTTTTATTGATATTTCTGCCTTTTTTGCAGAGTTATCTCCCATTTTCAATGCAAATGTCCATAGGAATTTTAAAATCGTGATTTTTTAATCTTCCTCAAGTTAGATTTTGTTGGATTTTTTTCTGTGTATATTTGGGGTATAATGCTAAAGATTAAAACTTAAAAATCTTCTTTTGCAATTACTTTAAGGTTAGGGTCAAATTTATGCTAGATTGACTGGACTATATGGATACTCAAATATAGACTTATAACATATAACTCTTTAGCTGCCATTAGCAAATTGTTTAAAGAAATTAACCGAGAGGGTATTTAGCGTGTAAAGTGCTTTTCATTCTCCACAACCATGACAACGGTACGCAATTTGGTTTAAAGTAAGACTTTCCGTATTATGACATGAAAAGCCTCAACGCCTGGACCCCCCCTCCCCCTATTCACCATCAATTGACTTGCTGGGTCTGTAGGTTGAGCCCCATGTTTAATCACAGGTGCCTAATGCAATGGAAAAATTATTTAAAATCTTATTTTTAATTTTGACAAATTATTATTTTGCAAAAATACCACTGGAAGAGTAGAGTGACAAATGGTTAATTTTGTAGAATTAATTGCAAATAAGCTATTTCAATTAATTATGAAATTCATTTTGTAATGAATAGCATCCACAAACAATGTATATTATTACAACAGTGATATTGATAAGGCTTTCTTGAAATTGAATTCAGAAGAAAAATGTTCATCATATTGTAATACTCACTGAAGTTGATGTCAAGAAAACTAACAAAACTTCATTTCATTTTCTTGAATCTTTCTCACTTGAATGTCGCAGTGTGGATGTCGTATCAAGAAATTATCCAATATATTCTACTCTACCAGACAATTACTCTGAACTAATAAAATTCTTTCATATCTATTTTGATGTACAAGATGTGCACAAGGCCTAAAATGTTCAAAACCAAATCAACAAAAAGTGGAAAAGCAATTTCAAAAATGGCCATAAAGGGTACAGCCAAAACAATCTAAGGACAGAGCTATGCACCCGATACTCCTTATAGTTATAAGAACTTTCGCAATTTTGTGCAACGAAATTTTAAGTATCAATTTCGGGCTAAAAAATTATGGACACAGCTTCCATTGCTGAGCAACGAGTAAATTCAGCTGTTTAAAAAACAAGGCCTAATATTTATCGGTAATGATTTATTACAGAAATACGAATTCTAAACAAATAAATATGCGAGAAATCCATTATCAAATAAGCTCTCTGCAGCCCGGATGGACATTAGTGGTCCTAAAAATAAGTTTCTGGTTATCTAAAGTTTCTTTTCCAGAAAAGTGTTGTTAAAGCCGAAAAAAGGAGAGCGGCGAATTACATATCCTATAGTTTGGTGTTTATCACGTCAGACATACCAGATGCTGATGACGACTGTGAGGATTCGTTTCTTTTTATTGCTAAAATACACATTTTCCGAACACGATTATTGCATCCAAATGACAAAAAGATAAACAGACCTTGAGAAGCATTCAATACAATGAATATGTAAGAAAATGCTTTGATAAGAGTCCATTGGTAGATGAATCCGAATATCCATGTTACCCCAGTAAGACATGTCAATTTCGCATAGATGACAAACGTGTTCCGATTTTGGTTCTCTCTTTTGTGACTGGAATTAACTTTCGGTAACCGCCCGATTCTATATACAACCATTAAGAACAGTACTAAGTTCGACAATAATATTAGGCCAACCGGTAACGCGAATGTAAATAACACCATATAAGGTTTTGTTATGTAACAGTGACTTCCTCCATATCCCAGGTATCCAGCATCATCCTCTGAATTTATGAAATAAAATATTATATTTATGCAAACACAAAGACATGACACGATTAGAACATAGAAACTATAGCGACATATAGTTTGATTTGATGGTCTTTCATCGTGTCTGTTATTCATGAAGAAGACTCGAAACATATGGATTGAACAAACATGCATCCACATTATGGATGAAACCCAAAAGAAATGAATCGATAATCCTAATATCACACATATATTCTGGTATTGTGTTGCATTCAGTCCAAACATATACAAAGCATGGGCTAAAATTAAATTAAAAGACAAAATCATATTGTTTATTCCGGGTTTTGATTGTAGTTCTTTGAATAAGAAGTAAACAGTTAAAGTCATCATTAAGCAGATTATAGATATCAATGAACAAGTAGCCGACAAAATATCTTCAATGACGTCATCATCTTGGTCAACGGTATGTTTTATGGAATTATTATTTTCGTGTATCATCTTCATATAATGATTAACATCAACAAAGACATTGCTAGAGTTACCAATCACACTGTTAATGTTACATTCAATGTAGTCTAAAATCTTCACTTTAGTGTTCAGTGTACTTAACTCATCCACAGTAAGTAAAATTCTAGGATAGAAGTAATCTTGAACAACATGAACTGTCAACAGATCAAAAAATAAGCATTCAGAGGAATCAGCCACATGCGATGGAAGGTAAGGGAGTGGTGTCAAAGATTTACCACTCTCAAATTTCATCAGGGATTGCAGTTCTACAGAAATACTTTCGTTTTGATTGTTGTAGGTCATATTGACCTCAGACAAAGTCGTAAACCTTTGTACATACATATTATAATCATGTGACAAAAGAACTGCAAACCTGAATTTCACGACAAGATATTCTGCATGTGATGAATCATTGAATCTTGACTCGTACCATAAAGGATTTTGTGTTGTACAAGGCTTCAGGTAAAACAACTGTGATGTAAGTTTCTTGATCAGTTCTTCTTTAACATTATAAAGAAGTTCGTAACAAAAGGAACAATGTAGATGATCTGGAATATTTATCTTGTAGTACACTTCGTACATTATGTTGGACACTGTATCGAATATTGAACGACAAGAACTATTCAGTTTGTCATAGTAACAGAATGCTGGACAATACACTCTTCGACATCTACCCTGTGAAAAAGTAAAACATTAACACAAAAATTACTACCAAAAAAAATCAATTTAAAAAAATGAGTAAAGTCTGTCCCATTAAAAATATATATAAATGTACTACTTATAGCGTAGAAATCTGTAAGACAATTATTTGGACTTCAGAACAAGATCCAATACCACTGAATTAAGCGTATTAAAGCCAAACCAAATGCATGCATCTCGGCTGTTATTAATTAAAAGTTGTTTTTTTCATGATTATTCGAATATATTATTTTTAAGTTATGATATATGTCAAACTAATGGTCTGAGAATAAAACTAAATACCAAAGACACTCAAGCTTTAAAAGTACGTGTTGACCCAAATATTGATGAAAAGAAATAAAATTTATCTGCAATAGTGAAATATCACTAACACATAGCATTAAGGGGCTTATTTTAGTATTGAAGCAGTAGGGGCATTAAGGGCCATTTTTGGTCCAACCTTAAAAACCTTAAATTTTGTGAAATTCTTATGTATTACCTTTCTTTTTTTCATGTTTTGACATTTTTTTAAACATTTTTCTTCAATTTTCTTATTTTGGGGTAAAAATTGAAAAAAATAAAACGAAAATGAAGATTTTTGAGAGTGTTCAATAGCAATCACAACAAATCTAAAATAAACTAACACAGTAGGCAGTCTATTGGCAAATTAAATGATAATTTATATAAAAATATTTTTTTGGTAACGACGTTTTGGGGCTAAAAACAGAAAAAAATTATAAAAGTATAGTATTGTTTATCGGCCAAATTTAACATTAAAACCCTTTCAAAATCCTCATTACTTTACTTGTAGCTTTCACTTAAGACGAATCAGATCCAAATTCTTATAAGTCATACACTTATAGGGATATACAAATGTATACATGTATACTAAAAACAAGGTGTATTTGGTATTTTTAGAGAAAAGGCATATTTTGCCAAAATCTACGATTATTCTTACAAGAAATACTCTAAGACTGATGTTTTTAACATGCTAGGTTTTCTAGTCCACAGCGAATATTTGTTTCAGGAGTACATGTTTTTCATCCATGGAGAAAACATGTGCCCATGTTTGGTAGATCTATTCTGATTTCGGAATGAAACTTAGCTCTTGCAATAGGAACTAGAACTGTGAGTGACCTCAATGAGTGATGCCCCCCCCCCCCCCCTTGCAATACTAGGAGTTGCGGTTACAAGCTTTAAACATGTTTCTATGGTAACTCTGTTTCCATTGGCAGTCCAATTTATTTTTTAGAGTTTTAAGCCCTGACTCTGAATATAGATACATGTATACGAATATTAATAACTCTGAAACTGTCCCAAGATCAAGAAATAAGCGAGGCAATTAAAATTAAAAAACTTTTACATCTGAATATTTAGTCCAACCAAAGTCAAAATCAAACGATAAATAATCGCAAATAGAATTAAAGGCAATTAAAAAAAACGCTAGTTTTTGCAGTCCCATAAAAACACGCTAGTTGTATCAGGTGCTCCGGGAAGGAAAGCATGCTCTGCTGCTTAAGCATATATTTCTTTATATTTTACCTGGTAAGAATCATAAATTTCCTCATCTGATGAACATTGTTCATCTACAGAAGTCATAATTTGGTGAAATCTGTAACGTATCAGACCAGTGAATGTTCCAAATAATCCTCCGCTTGAATCTGTAAAATCATCCTCTGTACATCCCATAATTGGCGGTTTATCTGTATTACACATGTAGCAGAAAACGTTTTTGTACTTCTTTATGTAAACAGATGTGTAACTGTTACAGCCCTGCTCAATTATTGCGTCATAAGTTTTCCATTTTCCGGTTTGGTTACATAAAGTGTATGGAATCAACTTGCACTTTTTGATTTGTTTTCCAGTCGAAAAGAAAATAATGTTACAGTGATTGGAACCGTGGATTTGTTGCAACAATTCGTATTGCGTTGTTGGTGGTGTAAAAAATGGCACTCCTTCGGAACATAGTACTTGTGTTTTCCAATCAACAACTTCGTCTTTACTCACGTAATTGCAAATGGCGCAATATCTATTTTTGTAAACGGTATCATTGATGGCTGTTGAAACAGGTATAAATAAAGACAGGTCATATACGTCAACAGTTTCATTGTTTAGATTACACTTGCTTAGAATATTTTGGTCCCTGTAATCTGCAACACACTTTGAAACCATGACGTAACCCACTCCAGCGTTTAATTTTGTCTTACCGTACGGAGCGTACTGAGGAGCGATGCACGACAGCACATTCCTATCCGGCAATGTGTTATTGTAGTCAGAACATTCTTCTCCAACATCTGCTTCTCTGTTCCAGGAATGTGAACCACAACAAGTGGAGTAGTTACCATACGACAATAACCTTGTCAGATTATTACAAAAGGGTTCTAAAGGACAGTACAGTAACTGTTGTTCCACTATGTATCTTAACATTGAATCTGTAATATGTCCAGACTTGATAACTGCCTCAATCATATCTCCTCTGGTGGGGTAACGGTTGGCGAAAGATGAACATTTGCCATGGTCGATTACGTATACAGCAATAATAAAGCAATAACAAAAAAGCATTCTGAATTCTTGAGAATATATCTGTAATAATAAAAATCTATCATTCTGACAAATTGAATATGATATACAGGAACATTTGAAAATATCTTTTTTTCTGAGGTTTTCTGTAGTGTTTAGTTGCTGTGTTAGTGTTATAATACTTATCATTTGCTTTCAAGTAAGAAGTGTCCGAAATATCCAATCGTAGTGTTGTCAAATACATACCAGCCTTAGTCATTTTGTCCCCCCCACCCCTTTCCAGAGGGACGACTATTGTTTTTTGTATTTTCCGTCTGTCTAGCCAGCAATAAGTTTGTGATATCAAAATCTGACAATTCACACCAGAATGAAACGAAGCTTGAAAGAATTGATGCTTACCATGTTTAGTTGATAAAGACATAAAGGATTTCCTGGTTGCGGATTGATTTTTGGGGGTTACCTATGCAAAACATAAACATTGCCATTGCCATATATGGGGGGAGGGGTCATCTTGGAATGAAATGAACCATGACAGAGTTGCTGTATGGCATGTGTAGTTGTACAAAACATCCACGGTTTTCTTGGTGGCATTTATTTTTGGGTTTCCCATGGCAAAACATGGTTTTGTCGTTGCTATATATCAGAAAGTCTTTGATTGTTGAATCTCCGACAGTTTAAATTGGAATGAAACGAAACTAAACACAATTGCTTCCTCCTACCCGTACCATGTATAATTTCGGAAGACATAAACTTTTCTTTATTAGATGATTTGTAAAGTTTTCAATAGCAAGACTTGGTACATGTTCAAAAATATTACATATGAGGTGTTTTTCAAGTTTTCTTAGTGCGTAGTTTGGCCACATGATTACCAGGATATTTCATGTATTGACCTTTTGTAAAAGCATATTGACTCTGTAAAATAACATTGACTCCATAATACTAAAATTAGATCCGGATTCATTCGTAAATTTTTTCCATATTGTCAAAATGTTGATTAAATCAATTTTCTTTGACTAAATCTGTTTAACTTTATGCTTTCATTGTCTGCCTGTTTTACGGAAGGTTGAGAACTCAAAATGCACATTTAACATATTTTGGTTTGAAAGTGCTGAGGAGGGTTTTTTTATTGAAAACAGACAGTGCATACTGTATGTAATATAACAGGTCAATACATTATACATTATATATGGACCTTGTGGAATGATATATCATTTTACCAGGTCCTAAAGTCCTCGGTCGATATCATTTTACCAGGTCCACATATAATGTATTGACCTCATTAAAATCCATAATTGATAAATATGTGTTACTTTATGAAGATATATCTCCTACAGGTTGCATTGGAATGAATGAAACTTGACAGATATAATGCATACCTTGTTTCTCTTTTTGTGTTAAAACAAAAACTAAATTTAGTTTGATCTCGTCTTATATTTAAGATAAAGAACTTGAGATAGCAATTTTGTCAGTACAATTCTATCGAAAGCAAATTGCCATATCAAAGTAGACTTCAATGAAATTCATTGTAAGACAAAAATTTAAAATAAAAAAATAAAATAAAACAAGACAAGATAAAAAATTATAGAATCTTATTCATAAAAGTTGCTTTTTTTTCTTTTTCAATCTAAATGATTTAACCAAACATTATAAACTTATTCAGGATGAAGCTTACCTATAAGTTTGTGCTGTGTGAACGTCTCCACTAATGGATAAATGATTTGATATCCGATAAATGTGGTCCAATGAATTCCAGTAAGAGTTAACTTTTTAATTTAGACGCCAAACTACCATTACAATCTCAATATATTCAATAAATATTTCATAGTTATATTAATGGTTACTTTGATCAGCAATGACCGACGTCGGACGGATTTCATGTGGGAACTGTTAGATTATTTCCATCCTGTCATAGTGTACCCATGTATTACGTGTTTGTTTACAAAAGCAATATTTCAACCCCTTCAATGAAATTCATTGTAAGACAAAAATTTAAAATAAAAAAATAAAATAAAATAAGACAAGATAAAAAAATATAGAATCTTATTCATAAAAGTTGTGTTTTTTTTCTTTTTGAATCTAAATGATTTAACCAAACATTATAACCTTATTTAGGATGAAGCTTACCTATAAGTTTGTGCTGTGTGAACGTCTCCACTAATGGATAAATGATTTGATATCCGATAAATGTGGTCTAATGAATTCCAGTAAGAGTTAACTTTTTAACTTAGACGTCAAACTACCATTACAATCTCAATATATTCAATAAATATTTCATAGTTATATTAATGGTTACTTTGATCAGCAATGACCGACGTCGTACGGATTTCATGTGGGAACTGTTAGATTATTTTGTTAATTTATTTCTATCGTGTCATAGGGCACCAATGTATTACGTGTTTGTTTACAAAAGCAATATTTCTACCCTAAGGACTTTCTAATGCAAATAATTCCAATGGACTGGTTTTAAGTTAAAAGCGTACTTAATTATATATCCTACTATAAAGTTGCAATAAAATTCGCAATCTTGTTTACATTTACTGTTAATGCATGGTCGATAATTTACATCAGGATGTTTTATTCTAAGTCATCAAACTGAATTTCAGGATGAAAGTTCATACACCATGGCCGTTACTCCTATTGAGGCAGAGGAGGCAACTGGTAGCTAAAATTACTAGCTTAAATATAATGCACCTGCAGGAACTTCAAATAGAACTAGCCTTAAAACAATTTAATTCCTATCCCTTTATAATGATAAGTAACTATATTACACCCACGACATCGCGGGCACGAAGTTATAATATCTATTTTTAATAACTTTTTCGATCCGTTTCTTTTTAACCTGTCGTACAGCCATTTTCTCAATACAATAAATGCCCCCAAAACAGATCTTCAAATTCGGTGATGACGAACTTCACTGTGCGTTGATCATTTATGTTATAAAAGCATATTCATGGATTTTACTCGAAAGAGAAGGGACACACTAATTCGAGTCTCTTTATTAAGTAATTTGGATAGGTGCCCATATGACTCTGCACTCCCGGGTCTGCACTGTTGCCTATTTCAGCAGGTTCAGAAATGGCTTGTATTTGATTAACGAAAGGGATATTTATGGAAAGCCACAACTGCCTTATGTTGTATTCGATCTTTATATTCGGTGCTTTTTTTAATATATTCGGTCCATACATCATTGTGTGTGGTGCTTATGCCACTGTGTGTGGTGCTTTTACCATTATGTGTGGTCATTTGAACATTATATTCGGTACTAATTGCATTATATTCGGTGCAAACTTCATTGTATGTGGTGCTTAAACCATTATATGTGGTAGTAAATGCATTATATGTGGTAGTAAAGGCATTCTTTGTGGTAGTAAAGGCATTCTTTGTGGTAGTTAAAGCATTATATTCGGTACTTTTTAAATCATATCCGGTGCTTATTTCATTATATTCGGTACATTGATCATTGTATTCAGTGCTTGCATCATAGTGTGTGGTGCTTTTACCATTATGTATGGTCAGTTTAACATTATATTCGGTACTGATTGCATTATATTCGGTACTGATTGCATTATATTCGGTACGAACTTCATTATATGTGGTACTTAAAACATTATATGTGGTAGTTAATGCATTATATGTGGTAGTTAAAACATTATATTCGGTACTTGTTTCATTATATTCAGTACATTAATCATTCCATTCAATGCTTATGACATTATACTCAGTAGATAAATCGTTATATTCAGTGCATACATCATTGTGTGGGGTGCATTCTTTTTCCATTGTTATATGCAGTCACAAAATCATTATATGCGGTAGATAAATCATTATATTCGGTGCATTCTTCATTATACGATTTTTCGATGATGATGATACTTGACGGAAAAAGCCGGAAAAACTTCGGCAATTTTACGAATGTTAACGAGAACGGATAAAATTCATAGACATATATTTTGTATACACCGAAGAAAATGGAAGCTGTGTTGCAGGAGTGCAATTTACAACATTTATATACCAATTTTGAAAGGGAAAAGATAACGCCAGACATAATATGTAAATTAGGAAAAGATGACATGGTAGCATTAGGCGTCCTGAATCCAGCTGACATGATGCGTCTCCGAACCAGCTGCATTAGCTTTGGTTCACAGAAACCGAGCAAAGTGGCACAGCCACAGGTATATGAATTAATGTTTTAACAAATGACCATATTATATACTTAATTTCGAGGTAATTTTCAACATGTTCACACAAAAATACCCTTTCTTTCCCCCCCCAAAAAATAACAGAGACATATAATACAAGGGATTGGCAACTTCTTAAGAGTCCTGTTAAAAGTTCAAAATATCATCCAGCCACACATTTACTGGTTCGATTTTATTTCAATTATATTTCTGCATACAGTAAAACAAGTTTTATATTGATAACTTTTGTCATATTTTAATTCGAAAATGAAAAATATAAACACTAAAATAACAATATTAATGCAGCTTGAATTTGTATTGTTACCTTTTTGAACTTCTTTTTTAATCATTTACATGAAACAGCACACCCACCTGGCAGTTTTTTAAAAGAACTGTTGAACCGATGCAAATGAAAAAAACATGAAAAATGATGCATGATTTTTATGAATTCATAGGGGGTTGAATGAAATGATTGTTTCGTACATTATCGGTATAGGATGTGCATCTTTGAAAATCATAATTTATTCACAGCAGAAGAAAATCTCAATTGTTTTACTCACTTTACATATTTCATGTACTTTTCAGATCATAAAAACCCAAAATTTTATGAAAGTTGTCCATATAATTTCAATTTTGTCCTTACAAGTTACATTACTCTAATATTTGATTTTATACTAGGAAGTGTAACTTTGAAAATTGGAATTTCACCTCTGAGGGAACTTTTAACAGGACTCTTAAGAAGTTGCCAATCCCTTGTATTATATGTCTGTTATTTTTTTGGGGGGGAAAGAAAGGGTATTTTTGTGTGAACATGTTGAAAATTACCTCGAAATTAAGTATATAATATGGTCATTTGTTAAAACATTAATTCATATACCTGTGGCTGTGCCACTTTGCTCGGTTTCTGTGAACCAAAGCTAATGCAGCTGGTTCGGAGACGCATAATGTCAGCTGGATTCAGGACGCCTAATGCTACCATGTCATCTTTTCCTAATTTACATATTATGTCTGGCGTTATCTTTTCCCTTTCAAAATTGGTATATAAATGTTGTAAATTGCACTCCTGCAACACAGCTTCCATTTTCTTCGGTGTATACAAAATATATGTCTATGAATTTTATCCGTTCTCGTTAACATTCGTAAAATTGCCGAAGTTTTTCCGGCTTTTTCCGTCAAGTATCATCATCATCGAAAAATCGTATAATGAAGAATGCACCGAATATAATGATTTATCTACCGCATATAATGATTTTGTGACTGCATATAACAATGGAAAAAGAATGCACCCCACACAATGATGTATGCACTGAATATAACGATTTATCTACTGAGTATAATGTCATAAGCATTGAATGGAATGATTAATGTACTGAATATAATGAAACAAGTACCGAATATAATGTTTTAACTACCACATATAATGCATTAACTACCACATATAATGTTTTAAGTACCACATATAATGAAGTTCGTACCGAATATAATGCAATCAGTACCGAATATAATGCAATCAGTACCGAATATAATGTTAAACTGACCATACATAATGGTAAAAGCACCACACACTATGATGCAAGCACTGAATACAATGATCAATGTACCGAATATAATGAAATAAGCACCGGATATGATTTAAAAAGTACCGAATATAATGCTTTAACTACCACAAAGAATGCCTTTACTACCACAAAGAATGCCTTTACTACCACATATAATGCATTTACTACCACATATAATGGTTTAAGCACCACATACAATGAAGTTTGCACCGAATATAATGCAATTAGTACCGAATATAATGTTCAAATGACCACACATAATGGTAAAAGCACCACACACAGTGGCATAAGCACCACACACAATGATGTATGGACCGAATATATTAAAAAAAGCACCGAATATAAAGATCGAATACAACATAAGGCAGTTGTGGCTTTCCATAGATATTTGTTTGTGAGAATTCATATAGGACAGGTCTCTTTATTTAGTAATGGCCCAAGACCACAATTAGCACATTCTTTTCGTTTCTTCTGTTTTTATTTTCTACCCCTTATTAAATCATTTTTAAATGGTTTTTGTTCTAACGTTATAGTAGAATGTTCAAAGTTGATGTTTTAAAAAGTTTGAATGAGCTGTCATAAGTAAAAGTGGTGATTGGTCAGATGGAAAAGGGTCAATATTTAGGGTCTCGTCTGTGGTCTTCAAGAGTTCTGCTACCCTAGGAGATATTTTTGCCAATATTTTGAGTTAGCACTGATGAATTTTTTTAACATTTTTTTCCGAATATAGAAATATTCCCTTCCAAGTGAATATTCTATCCTAACCTTATCAGACCAAATTTTCAGTCTTGCCTATTTTACACCAATTTATTTAAGATCATCTGTGTTCATGTGTTTTTGGCTCAGTAAAACTCACAGTTGTCAAATATGTTAGTAAGCAACTGGATTAAGTTGAAGTTACATTTATTAACCAGTAGGGTAAAATACGTTAAAAATGCCTTATCTTTATGAGCAAAATGAATGCATTACAGCAGGGCCATTACAGCATTTTGTTCATAATAACCGGGCCATTACAGAATTTTTTTCATAATAACCGGTTATTACGGCTTTTTCAAAATGGCTGCTTTTTTTAATACTGCACTTGGAAATTTCAGGATGAGCAAACTAGAACATTTTAAAACATATTTTTGAAAAAAACTATCCGAAATTAATCTTTAAAACTGTTCTCACAGGTTTTGCTTACTTACCATTATATTTGTGCTATTCGGATTAATGCAAATGCTATATACAAACTGGTTAATAAAAGTATTAAGAAATGGGTGTTTTCATAATGGCCCTGTTATATGTCCTCGGTCTGTAATAATGGCCTTCTGATGCTGTAATGGCCCTCGGCGTTGCCTCGGGCCATTACAGCAACCCTCAGGCCATTATTACAGACCTTGGACATATAACAGGGCCATTATGAAAACACCCATTCATTAATACTATAGTATTAACTTACCATAATAGGACAATGACTCCCGAAGAAGGGGAAGCATAGGAGACTTGAAGAAAATATTACATCTAGGTGAGTTTTATATGTTCCTGGGGCATTGTAAGACTCTTATCTCTACATAAAGGAGCAACCATCTGCAAGGAAGTGATCATGAATCCTGGAAAGTTTTTTGCAGCATACACAAGCCAAGACATTTTTCTTTTTACATGCATATATATTTTTTCCAAATACAGAAATATTCCATTCCAAGTGAATATTCTATCCCAACCTTATCAGACCAAATTTTCAGTCTTGCCTATTTTTCACCAAGTTATTTAGCCTTTCCTTTTTTTATTTGATGCTCATCACGTTAGTTGAGTAAAATAAAAGTATTAATGCTGAGATATGAAATGCAAGTTTCGTAATAAGTTTGGGAAATCTCTTACCAATGGGAAATACATCAAATTTACAGTTTTCCGAAAAAAAAGTCTGCATTTCCAATGACACAACTGTTATATATTTAAAAAAAAACAACTCTTATAATTTCACCAAAACGACCTACCCACTAGTTGTAAAAGTGGACAAAAGATTTACATCCATAACAACACATATAATTCATTTTACTCTGAATGAAAGAAAGAACTGAAAAATAGACAATTCTTTAAATAAGATTTATTATCTGAACAAACTGTTAGATTTCATTTTTTTACTCATTGGTTTTTTGCCAGACATCCAATCTGGTAGCTTCCTTTTACCACCCTCTGTTTGTGATGTAGATGCTGACGTTTCTAACAACTTATTTCTACCTCCCTCTGACTGTGAATTAACATCTAGTTTGTCCATCTGACTGTTAGCGTTAAATGTTTGTGACTGACTATTAGAGCCTGTTAATGAAAATTTTAGTAACAATGATTTTTGCTGTTTCACTGTTCCATCAGAGGATGATTTTTGTAATGGCAGTTTTGAATGGCTGTAATTATCATTGTCCTCAATATCACCAAAGAGAAGTTCATCTTCGTCCTGCAACAGACCAAAATAGACTTTTAAAATACAACAACATAGAAATAAAAAATATTTTTAAGATTGAATTTCATTCCATACAACTATCGGGACCATAATTAATGATGTGATCATTCTGAATACCCTGGATGTTTCATACAAAGCAATGAAAGAGACAACCTTCAGAAACATAATATATATCCAACTTATTTCCAAAAACACCAAACACAATCTGGCAAATATGTTTCACCTTGGGAAGGTCATAGGTATTCAATTCCTGATTTTAACTCTTGGTTCAATTTATTATCCGCTGAAAAATTCAAATTTACGGTCATTATCTATCACATGTACTATGACTAAAGAGCATATATCTAATATTTCACTTCCTCTAATCCTGAATGCCAATCGACTAGTAAAATTGTCCCATTTAGTTTTCAAACAAATATTTTTGGAATACATCAGTTGGTATTTTACATTAAAACATTAGAGAAACCAATGCTATCACTTTAACTCATTGATCGTATGAATAATATATGAAAAGAGGAGGTATGGTACCACCTTTTTTTTTACACTTTTGATACCACAGTGAAGATACATCAACAAGAGCATGTAAATATAGTCTTTATGAGGTATACAATAAATTTGCATAATTATTTTATTCATTTATTCATTTTGATTTATTTTTCTGTTTTCATAAAAGTGCAATGAACTCTGAAATCAAACCATACAAAAAATAAACTTAAAATATCTACCATATACCTGAGATGACCATTCTTCTTCATTCACTTGCTGTGATGATCTCCCCTGACTAGAACTCTCCTGTGAAGAAGGACAAATAATAAGTTCCCCTGTAGGTTTTACTTCCTGTCCATACTTTTGAGCCAGCAGTGCTATCACCACCTTTATATGATTATATTCTATGGACGATGGCAAGGCATCCTTTATCTTTGTTAATCTTCCGACTTCTGCAACAAAATAAAAATGTCATATTTAAGGAATAAGACTAAACCTTTTCATTCATTTATCATATAATACACCTTATAAGAAACAAGGATTCTGATTGGTTGATAGCTGGGGTACTTTTTCACAAATCATCTCAATTTTCCTTTCATTTGCAAGCAATGACCTCTACAGAGTGATACCAATTAAATTCCATTCAGCGGGACTCCTTTAGCGTCTTTACCATTATTACATTTTAGTAAATGATAATCGGTGTAATTAAACAGACCTCTCTAAGCAGTTGGAATATTTGAAAATTATACTAGTCTTGAAACCAACTATCCCTTGCCTTGCAGCTTTGGGTATTTTACTGTCTCTCAACCAGTTTATTTTTACAAATTTCCTAATCATGATGTATCTGTTTAAAATTATCAACCATAAGATCCTGAATTATTTTTAGATTCTTTCCAAATTTCCAAAATCTTTCTCATACTCATGATAACTCTAAACTGTGAACATATTTAAACTGTATACATAATATTCAGGATAAGAAAATTTGTACTTTTTGAATTATCCATATGCTACTAAATTTTTTTTTACAAAGTTAACTCTTTATTTTGAACTGAGAAATGGTACAGAAAATCTGTTCTAAAATAGCAACTAACTAAAATGGCAGTATTTTCAATAAGTAATATTAAAAATTATCTAATCTATACTGAAATTTACATCAATGTTTTTACAAATTAGACAAAATATTTGACATTGTAGAACCAAGAAATCATACCAGAATTAACAGGTGGACTACGAATTGTTTGTGTGATGAGATTCTGCATCTGTCTTGTTAAACCAAGTCGATCTAAGTCAGCTTCTAACCCTGCCCTGATAGCATCTGATATGTGGCCTACTACTGTGGACGTCTTGATGCCACGCAACGATGCCACTTCCTCCTGTAATCAATAAATAAATTTTATGGTGTATGAAATTCTAATTTTATACAGTGTGGAAATACTAACCAAATATTTAAATGATTCTGACTAGTATTCTCAGTTGTTGTCTAGTGTCAAGTTAACAGGTTAACACCTTAAAATCTTATTTAAGGTGAAGTTGTGCCAAACGTCAAAATAATTACTTCCCCTTGTATTGTTTACGTCAGTTTCTGTAAGTTTTCATGACATTTTGTAAACTTCTTCAGCATTCCATAGTTTGGGATAGTATTTTAAACTTTAACTGGCATTTTCTAAAAATTAAGCATGGATATCCCAGTTATTTTTTACTTTTAAACTGACAGTGTCCAAAAGTAAAACATAACTTACAGCACCTTGAAAGAAAACCATCAATTATAATTTGGATGCAGAAATAAAAATTTCAAGCATTTCTGTTCAATTTACAGTAATTTCTTTGTAACCATAGGCAACAGAAATAAGTTTGAAAAAATTGCACATGTAACAATTTAATGGTCACATTTGAGAGTTATTTATTGAAGAAAGCAAAATAAATTGAAAATAACAGTAATATTTTAAAATTTTATATCTTCAAAAAAGCCATGTTCAAGATCCCAATTCAATATCTCTTAGCTACTAATTTCAACCCCCCAACTCCCCACCCCCCCTCCCTTCAATCCAATCTGGATTTTGTCACAGCTTTCTATGAAATTTCATCCCAATAAATCCAGTGTGGGAAATCACCGCTTGCAAACTTGCCAAAGTCGAGTATCATTCACTTTTGGCGAGTAAGGGGAGCTGTATACTCAGCAGGACATGCTTCTACTATTTACACCCCAAATAGTACTTCTTAAAATAAAATAAAAACTTGATTCACTTTATTTACGTTCCGTCAGTACTAATCGTGAACTTTTTGAACCTGGAAGTTAGGTTAAGATAGTAACAACAAAATAAAGTTTGGTATAACTACGCTTCCGATTTCACGTTAGATCATGAGGATAAAATTTAAATTAATATTATAAAATTAAACATATTTTACTTCATAATTCCTTTTCTTTAACCTTTAAATTGAATTGATATTGAAATTATACGAAGAAGAAAGAAACAAATCAAATAAATATTTATAAGGTTCCATTCCGAATCCGGATTATGACCACGTGTTGCCCACATCAAAACACCGCGGGTCGTTTGAAGTTGGTTTTGGATTTAAAATGGCAATTTTCATGAATATTGATGATGAATTCATGAAAAACAAATGAAGAAACAACTCAGAAAGTACAAGCCTTAATTTCGTCTTGTTATATTTACCATTCATTAAACTGAGGTCAGGGGACTAGTCACTTTTTGCTTGTTCTTTGTGTTTATAATGTTCAATATCGTGTATTTGTTAACCTGTTTTTTGTCACAAACTGTATCTTTAAGGACAATAAAGTAAATTGAATTTGAATTAAATACTAGAGGCTCTTAAGAGCCAATATCGCTCACCTGGATTTAACTATTCACATTTTGAGCAGGACTAAAAATTTAAGTGTTGCAGTCAATTTGGCTGGTTTTTCTATAGGGTTCTTTGTTAAACTAAGTTCAGCTGTGGCAGTCATCTTGGTTGACAGTCCAGGTCAATGGACACATTTCTAAAAGAGAACCATCTAAGGACCATTTCTGCTAAGTCTTGTTCCAACTGGCTAAGTGGTTTCAGACAAGAAGATTTTTAAATGAATTTTCCTATAGGGTCCTATATTTAACTAAGTTTGGCTGTGACGGCCATCTTGGTTGACAATCTGGGTGATCGGACACATTTCTGAAAGAGGACCATCTAAGGACCAATGCTGCCGAGTTTAGTTCCAATTGCCTCAGTAGTTTCAGATCAGAAGATTTTTGAATGAACTTTCCCATAGGGCCCTATGTTAAACTAAGTTTGGCTGTGATGGCCATCTTGGTTAACAGATCATGAGGATAAAATTTAAATTAATATTATAAAATTAAACATATTTTACTTCATAATTCCTTTTCTTTAACCTTTAAATTGAATTGATATTGAAATTATACGAAGAAGAAAGAAACAAATCAAATAAATATTTATAAGGTTCCATTCCGAATCCGGATTATGACCACGTGTTGCCCACATCAAAACACCGCGGGTCGTTTGAAGTTGGTTTTGGATTTAAAATGGCAATTTTCATGAATATTGATGATGAATTCATGAAAAACAAATGAAGAAACAACTCAGAAAGTACAAGCCTTAATTTCGTCTTGTTATATTTACCATTCATTAAACTGAGGTCAGGGGACTAGTCACTTTTTGCTTGTTCTTTGTGTTTATAATGTTCAATATCGTGTATTTGTTAACCTGTTTTTTGTCACAAACTGTATCTTTAAGGACAATAAAGTAAATTGAATTTGAATTAAATACTAGAGGCTCTTAAGAGCCAATATCGCTCACCTGGATTTAACTATTCACATTGAGCAGGACTAAAAATTTAAGTGTTGCAGTCAATTTGGCTGGTTTTTCTATAGGGTTCTTTGTTAAACTAAGTTCAGCTGTGGCAGTCATCTTGGTTGACAGTCCAGGTCAATGGACACATTTCTAAAAGAGAACCATCTAAGGACCAATGCTGCCGAGTTTAGTTCCAATTGCCTCAGTAGTTTCAGATCAGAAGATTTTTGAATGAACTTTCCCATAGGGCCCTATGTTAAACTAAGTTTGGCTGTGATGGCCATCTTGGTTAACAGTCTGGGTCATCGGACAAATTTCTGAAAGAGAACCTCCTAAAGACAATTACTGCCAAGTTTGGTTCCAATTGGCTCAGTAGTTTCATAGAAGATTTTTGAAATTCATCCCCCCTTTTTTCTATCTTTAGTAACAGCAGCGATATCAGTTGGCAGTCGGGGATGCCGGACATACATTTGGAAGGGGGCCAACCAAGGATCATTCCACCAAAGATCTTTAAAGGAAAGTTTAAGCTGGATGCCGCCTTTAAAGGGCAAAAACTGCTATAAGGGGTCAATCAATGATTTTGGTCATGTTGACTTATTTTTAGATCTTACTTTGTTGAACATTTTTGCTGTTTACAGTTTGTATTTTTCTATAATAATATTCACGATAATAACCTAAAACTGCAAAATTTCTTTAAAATTAACAATTCAGGGGCAATAACCCAACAAATGGTTGACTGATTCTTCTGAAAATTTCATGGCAGGTAGATCTTGACCTGATGAACATTTTTATCCCATGTCAGTTTTGCTCTAAATGCTTTAGTTTTTGAGATATAAGGCAGAAACCACAGTTTACCCCCTATGTTCTATTTTTAGCCATGTCGGCCATGCTGGTTGGCAGACGGGGTCATTGAACATATTTTATAAACTAGATACCCTAATGATGCTTTTGGCCAAGTTTGGTTCCATTTAGCCCGGTAGTTTCAGAGGAAAAGATTTTTGTAAAAATTAATGGATGACAAACGGACGCCAAGTGATGAGAGTAGCTCACTTGACCCTTTGGGTAAGGTGAGCTAAAAAGAGTTCCCACACAGTAAATCTTGTTCAAAAGTATAATATATGTATTATTTACAACAGATTTATGCTGTCGCTGGAACATGACATAGGATAACCTTGTTGTCTCTGTCAACTTCCATATTAAGTCAGATTCTTTGCAATCATTCTCCTGTAATAAATTACAAATAAACGAAGCATAAAAAAGAGCAAAATACACTGTAAATGAATCACAGTATAAAAACAATTTTCAAAGATTTACATTTAATTCACTAATAATTTAGTCTATACATCAAATTCACATGAACTTTTGTTGAAATTCTAATATGATGTCTCCATAATCAGTATATTAACTAAACCGTGGTAAATTTTCCAGTCAAACCACGCTCGCACAACCATCTATTTTTGTTACTATGTTGTGGCTGTTTTCTTTATCCCCCCCAATAAAAGTACATTACTCGTACGTAAAATTTTTTGCTATGCACATTGTTAAAAAATTGAATAAATTTAATATATTTCACTATTGTTTGTTTGTTTTAAAGACACTTGTCCTATTTAAAATAAGAATAAAAGGAGACATAAGAATTTTTTTTAAATTGGATCAGTAAAAGAAAACAGAATTTTTGATGTAACTAAGAAGTAGTTTGGATGGTTTGTTTTTCTTTCAAGCACAAGCTTTTACCTATACCAAATTCAGGTGAAAATTTCACGCGATTTATTGCATGTCTTTTGCATGAAAATTGGTATCAGCAGGTGATGATTTCACTCAGTTTAAAATGGGCCCCACATTGGGAATTTCTTAGCACACTTTTGCAACATCAAAACAACTTCAATATGACTTTCACTAAATATCTGTATCATCAGTTTCAAGTCATGGAGATCATCGTTACCAACTGACATGCTTATTCAGGGTCAATCTAATTATCTGCTAAACTTACACTGATCATAGTCACTAATGGTGTATTGACTACAGTCTTATATTTACAATATCAAGAATCGATTACGTTCTTATTTCCAGATTGTAACATTCGGATGGATGGATGAATTGTTGTTTAATATCAGGACGATGTAATATTCGGCGAAACTCTCCTTTCTCTTTGGGAATTTCACTTTTCATCAATATTTTTGGGCCCCTGACAAATTTCCTTAAATGGTACAGTGGAATCATCCCTGTATTGGGGAATATTTATTGCATGAGCAAAACTGAAGAGAAATTCATGTAGCTTCATCTTGAAATCATTTAATCAAAATTTTGAGTATCCTGTAGTCTATTCCAGGTTTCCTTATAAAAGACTTACTACAACAGTGCCAACTGCTATTTCAGGGAAGTCATCCATTTTGAGATCATTCTGCTGACAAAAGGGAACAATTATATTGATGAACATATCTCCAAACTTTTCCACCTTGGCTTCTGGAAAGTCCTCTAATCTCAGTAAATTCTTCTTTGTGCTTGGCCTAAGATTAAAATTAAACAGTAATAATATGCCCTGAACCTGTCACAACTCTAGTTCCTTTCATGAATTCTTTAGTTACATAAGTTTTTTTTTCACTGATCCAATTTAAAAAAAAAAAAAAATTCTTATGTCTCTGTTGTCTTTTGTCTTCAAGTTTGGTCATATATCATAAGCATTTGTGTTCATACAATGTGTTTGTCTCTAAAGAATAATTAAACTTATGATTTCCTTGTTTGATATGGTTTGTAAGTATAGAATGAAGATATTAACTACACACACTGTTATAACCCCATTTTAGTTAGGTTCGTTAAAACTTATTAGACTTAATTTCAAGCTGGGCAATGCAGAGACTAACCGTTTATGTCTAAGATATGGAATGTAACCATTCCTTGTGTACATACCTGATTTTAGTCATGTCCAATAAGACCTTATTACTAGCTATGGAATGTGGTGTATAACCTGTATCATGTGCAACTTCATTTCTTTTCTTAATAAGTTTAGTGTACAGCTCATTCTGCAAAAAAACATACACAATTTAATGAAAAATTACTGAGCCAACTTCAAGTAGTCAAAGTACACTATAACTTTGTTTATTGTTGATACCTTGGATATTACATGTAAAACTCCAAATCTCAGATCAGGAGATTTATACCTTAAGATCTGTTCAGACTTCATATTAGGAGTATTTTATACTTTTTATTTCAGAAATATAACTAAATTTTGTAAGATGTTTGTAAGGGGTGGACATATTCATCAAAAAGACCACTCTAAATACATGCATAAGGAGATTTATACCTCCAGACTGAAGGACCACATGTATGTTTAGATTTCCTCACAGAAAATAAATATTCAATTTACCTGTAATTTCAGAACGCGTGGATCTACAACAGCTTGTTTTACAGGTGACAATTTTTTGTTTTCCTGTTTGTTATACCAATAATTAGACGGTGTCCAGGTAGATGAAGTTACTTGATGTCTTGGAGATTGGTCAGCTGTTACTCCTGTTGTTGGCCTATAGAAAAATATTGTTAAATCAATTCCTTTTTTATTTCAATTAGTTAAAAAACATTAAATGTTTTAAAATACAAGGAATATAAATGGAATTAGTGAGCTGTTAAAAGTGCATAGAACGACTAAAATGTATAAAAGACTAAAGCTGAACAAAACTAAAAGCAAAACTAGAGGCTCCAAGGAGCCTGTATCGCTCACCTGGAAATCATTTGCATACTTCAAGCAGAATAAATTGTTTGATATGTCCATCTTGGCTGACAGTCCTGAACATTGCTATCAAGTTGAAATTAGCTCACTTGTTTTTTAAAGTTGTTTACTGGTTTCAAACAAGAAGGTCATTCAGTGAATTTTCCCTTAAGGTCCTATGTTAAACTATGTTTGGATCTGGCAACCATCTTGGATGGCAGTTGGGGTCATTAGATATACTTCTGAAAGAGGACCACCTAAGGACCATTGCTACCAAGTTTTGTCCCAATTGGCTTAGTGGTTCAGAGAAGAAGATCTTTAAGCAAATTTCCCATAGGGGCCTATGTTAAACTATGTTTGGCTGTGAAAGCCTAAGGACCATAGCTACCAACTTTGTTCCAACTGGCTATGTGGCTTCAGACAAGAGGATCTTTTTAGTAAATTTCCCGTAGGATCCTATGTTAAACTGGCAGCCATCTTGGATGGTGGGTGGAGTATTGGATATAATTCTGAAAGAGGACCACCTTAGGACCATGCTGAAAAGTTCCAATTGACCCAGACAAGTTCTCATAGGGTCCTATGTTAATACTATGTTCAGCTCTGGCAGTCATGTTTGATGGATGGATGGGTCATTGGATACAATTATGAAAGATGACCACCTAAGAACCATAGTTTTGTTTCAAGTAGCTACTGGTTTCAAAGGAGAAGATCTTTAAAGAAATGTTTACAATGACGATGGATGACAGACGGATGGCAGACGCAAAGTGATGGCAATAGCTCACATGGCACTTTGGGCAAGGTCAGCTGCTAATAATATTGTTCCACTAAATCTGCATAAATTGCAAGAATGTTCATGTATTCTTTTAAATTCTTTATAATTTACATTGAATTCTAAATTTACATGATTTTAGCCATTATAAAGAACTTTTCTGTTTAATTAGAACTTACAGTATCTTAATTACCACTCCTGGCTTCTCTGATGCAAGCATTTCACTGTTTGGTAAAACGTTAAGTGGATGTGACGGATCCTGCATCCACTTCCTTCCTTTATGTGATAAGTGGACAGTGGCACCAAATCCACCCTGGACTGCCTGCTCCTCTAAATATCCTTCATAAATCAACACTTTGCCTACAAACAACAATGGCAATTTAATTTAAACAAAAAAAGATATTTGTGAAATACGCTGGTCATGTTTTGGTCTTTTTGTCAGATTTTCGGAATCCTCGGGTTTTATCCACTGCTTAAACATGAAATTTTTATATGAAATGCATTATATAGTGATCTAAAAATAGTGGTCTTATAAGACAGGTTTTTGTTTAATACAAGTGGTCGCTTGAGCAGGTTTGGCTGTACTTAAATCAGAAATTTTATGCTACTTCATCTGCTTTGCAAAAGAAAGATTCCTAGGAAGATGCAGATACTTTAGAGTAGTGTTTAAGGATGTTCACTACTCAGTTTCAAAATAACAAGATTGGTAAATGGTAAATACTGATAGTGGATTAATAAACAAATTAAAAGAAGGAGAAAAAAAATGATAGGTCCGTGTGCTTGTTTTTGAGATATAAGCCATTGAAAATATGGCGTGAAAAATATGCACTCTTGATTTTAAATAATTTTATCATTGACAAGTTTTATTTCATTAAATAATAATAAGGATTTTAAAAGATTTTTACAAATGGCTTATTATTCTGTATGCAAAAGATTTATGAAAAGAAAAATCGGTGTTAGCTGGAAAAATAATTTATGGTATTCAAATGGATAAAACCAGAGAATTCTGAACATCTGACAAAAATTCAAATACATGATCAGCGAACATCCTTATAAAAAATAAATGTCTTTTTGTATATAATTTTATGACCAATGCATCATATTCCTGTTTATAAACATACAATTAATTTTTTTGGTTAACCATCATTTACATATAATTTGTTTGATTTAAATTCAGTAATTTGTGAAATTTGTAAAATTGACAATGTTGCCAAATTAACTTAAGTCATTGCAGTACTTTTAGTTTAAAAGAATATAACTAGCAAGTATTCAATTGATTAATTGAATATTGTTTAACGCCGAGCTGGCAATATTGCAGCCAATATCACGGCGAGGCAAGTATTCAAATGTAAGATCTAAATATTGCAATATCTATCTTTTCACATTTTCACAATACAGGGTTCCCATAAAATATGTTAACAGAAACTTGTTTGTTTGTTTGTTTAGTTGGGGTTTCATGCCGTTTTCAGCACATTTGGCAGCCAGGTTTTATTGGTGGAGGAAGCTGGAGTACCCCGGAGAGAACCATTATCCTTCAGTAGGAAAGTGACAATCCTTGTCAATTAAGATCGGAGTCAAACACACCCCGTCACAGGTGAGATTCGACCTCACAACCTCAGTGTTGACAGGCTAGTGATCATTAGCAGTCATGACGAACTACGTACCTAGACCACCCGGCCACCGATGTCTCTAACATTTTACTTTTAACATTCAAGTACATGTAGTTTAATAGTGTTTCATACAATTTCCCTGGTCATTTTTCAGAAAACATTGGGGTTAAATGGGGCACTATTTACGACACAACTAGTTCCTTGTTGAAATGATTTTGGGTCAAATTATAAACAAGTACTGATAATTAACAAATTTCAACTAATTAATTTACCCTTCTTACAAAATCTTACCAAATGCTTTCCACCAATTTGTTTTTCTGTACCTGAAAATTAAAATCACAAAATAATCCACCAGAATAACTGAAAATTCATCCCGGAAATAATTTGTTGAAATATAGAAAAAATATTTTGTTTCAAAATCTCACTCCTGACTAGTTTGTATTGATCAAATTTACGTATATGAAACTTACTTTCCACAGCCAAACAGTCGGTGTTTGAAGAATCTGGACAATTTCTGTGTATTAGATCCCATAAGGAATTGTACAGGAATATTTAAACCAAATCTACTACCAAGCACCTGTCAAATATCAAATTTATAATCAAATAGGGTTCTTGTCAGATGCACTTTCATATTTCCACATTTTTTGGCCTTGAGCACTACTAATGAGACATAAATTGTTTAATAAAATGTTCACATATAATGCACCAAAACTCTGTGGAAGCAAATGTTTATCAGATATAACTATGATAAAGTTCTCTATATATTATACGTAATGATATAATGTTACAATTGTAAAGAATAAATGACATGATAAAAATTCACATTATACAAAAATAAATTTGCAAAATAATTTGCATCATTTCAATTTTAATATTTAACTCTGTTAATTCAGAAAATGAAGTGATGTTTCTTTAATGCGACAAAATGTGACCAAAAGATTTAAATTTCATTCGTTTCACATACATGTATTTACAAACTTAATAATGTACTTAAAAATTTCTACTTAAGTAGTTCCATAATAATTATGCCAGATAATTGATGCACACATTCATAAATTTACATTAATATAATATTGAAATGACAGTAAGTGTAATAAATATTCAAATAGCAGAGCAGTATTGATTAATAACCTGAGCTGGTTACCAGATACTTGCAGTATAAATACTGATCTTTTAACCAGAGGCGGTAATGAACTCTCCATCAAACAAAATGAAATAATTTTTAACAAGAGGCTCACCAGAGCCTGTATCGCTCACCTGGAGTCTGGTTTTCATTGGACAATTAATCAACTATTTGACCAAGTTTGTTGCAATTGGTTCAATTGTTCAGGGAAAATTTGTTGAAGATTTATTTTTCATAAGGTTTAATGTTAAAATATGTTCCCTGATGGTGGTAGTCCTGGCAGGAAGTTGACAAAATTGACCAGGAATAAGGGTGAACCTTAAATAAATGTAACAGAACCCGACCTCAAATTACACAAACCAATAACTCCTAAATAAAATTTGGGATTCCCTTCAAAATTTCAGGTAGATCTCAACATGGCAAACATTTTTCAATTTACATTTCACTTCTATCTCAAATAGTTTTGGAGATAAATGCAAAAATGTTAAAATTTTAAAAATTTGACAAAAAAGGGCAATAACTCCTAAATGGGTTTTGGGATTTCCTTTAAAATTTCAGGGTATGTAGATCTCAACATGGCAAACATTTTTCAAATTTACATTTCACTTCTATCTCAAATAGTTTTGGAGATAAATGACGAAAAATGTTAAATTATGAAAATTTGACGAAAAAAGGGCAATAACTCCTAAATGGGTTTTGGAATTTCCTTCAAAATTTCAGGGTAGGTAGATCTTGTCATGCTGATCAATTTTACCCCGTGTCAGATTTTCGATATCTGTAACGGTTTTTGAGTTATTAGCAAAAAACAGCAATTTACCCCTATGTTCTATTTATAGTAACGACAGCCATGTTTTTCGACATTTCAAAAATTTTAAACGATAGAAATTTTCAAGATGCCCTAAAGAACAATTCTGCAAAGTTAGGTTGAAGTCGGTCCAGTAGTTTAGGACGAGTTAACGTTTGAAAAAGTTTACAGACGACGACGACGGACGCCAAGTGATGGCATGAATGTTAATATATGAGAAGATTTCATAAGTATGAATTACTTGTGTCTGATCCTTTTGATGTTTTTTTTTAGCAATAAAATATGTTTAAACTAATTGAAATGACAAAACTAACTTAAAAAGCTGTTCAACTGACAGCTAACCAGATTTTAAATCAATACCATTTTAAACTGACAAAACCTGCCTAATCAGCTGCCTGCATGGCTGACCAAATTATAATACCTGCCTAATCAGCAGCCTGCATGGCTGATCAAATTATAACTAATACCTGCCTAATCAGCTGCCTGCATGACTGACCAAATTATAACTAATACCTGCCTAATCAGCTGCCTGCATGGCAGACCAAATTATAACTAATACCTGCCTATTCAGCTGCCTGCATGGCTGACCAAATTATAATTAATACCTGCCTAATCAGCTGCCTCCATGGCTGACCAAATTATAATACCTGCCTAATCAGCTGCCTCCATGGCTGACCAAATTATAATACCTGCCTAATCTGCTGCTTGTATGGCTGACCAAATTATAATACCTGCCTAATCAGCTGCCTGCATGGCTGACCAATTATAACTAATACCTGCCTAATCAGCTGCCTGCCTGGCAGACCAAATTATAACTAATACCTGCCTAATCAGCAGCCTGCATGGCTGACCAAATTATAACTAATACCTGCCTAATCAGCTGCCTGCATGGCTGACCAAATTATAACTATTACCTGCCTAATCAGCTGCCTTCATGGCTGACCAAATTATAACTAATACCTGCCTAATCAGCTGCCTGCATGGCTGACCAAATTATAACTAATACCTGCCTAATCAGCTGCCTGCATGGCTGACCAAATTATAACTAATACCTGCCTAATCAGCTGCCTGCATGGCTGACCAAATTATAATACCTGCCTAATCAGCAGCCTGCATGGCTGACCAAATTATAACTAATACCTGCCTAATCAGCTGCCTTCATGGCTGACCAATTATAACTAATACCTGCCTAATCAGCTGCCTGCATGGCTGACCAAATTAAAACTAATACCTGCCTAATCAGCTGCCTTCATGGCTAACCAAATTTTAACTAATACCTGCCTAATCAGTTGCCTACATGGCTGACCAAATTACAACTATTGTTTGTAACAACAAATATGCTTATGCCTCACAATTTCAACATCTACAAGTACAGTGGAACCCCCGAAAAACAGCCCCTCTGAAAACCGGATTCCTCTGAAAACCGAACTTTTACTTTCGGTCCAGAATTTTTGCTTATATATTCAAGTAAAAAAATCCTCTGAAAACCGGACCCTCTGAATTCCGAACACCGGCCTTACTTGCTGGTACAAAACAAATATATTGTTATATGAATCTCCTTTCCTTTGACAGAAAATTTGTCAAATTAACCTCCAGAAACCGGCCGAAACCATTTATTACATGGAAAATGAGTGAACCGTAATACATGTCATCCTTAATTGATCGATGATTGATATCATTAAACTAAATAACCATTTTAAAAAAAAGGTGTGGAAATTGTTAATCAAACAATAATCAGGCATCAATAAAAACATCGGATTGAAATTAAAAACAATTAATTGTATTAAAATAATGTGCGCGTGGTACATGTACACATGTAAGAACATGGCACAATTTTACAACATCGTTATAATACATTGTAGTACACTTCCGGTTTCACTCTCCGGATCAGATACGACTTTTCCAGGACCTCCTAAAACCGGACCCTCTGAAAACCGACCGATTTCTCCGGTCCCACAGATGTTTGGTTTACAGAGGTTCCACTGTACTGTAAACCTAGAAATTTTCTTGCCTTCTTTCTTTTTTGGCAATTTGGCAAAATAATCCAGCTTCATGCTGTTTTTAATTCGTGGTTCCTGGTCAGTCTTCTGGGATAAAGTATTAAATTTGTTATTCCTGTGGGTTTTATTTTCATGCTTCATTTCCCAGATTACATTAAACTGCTTTCAATTAAGAATTATTACTAACTTCTATGACAGAAAACAAATCTTTTGCCTCTTTTTTGTAGTCTACAGGACCATCTGATATATCTTCAGTAGACCAGTTGTGTGTTTTACTCTTCTCAACCCTGAAAATAAAAAACAAAATACTTACTAATAAGTAACAACTGAACGGTGGTCTCTGAGACTCTGCCATAGATAGCAGAATCTAACTGCTGGTCAGTCTTCCATTACCAGACTGCCGAGTAAACACCCCCCCCCCCCCCCCCCACTCCTTTCAGGCCTAAACTGCATTACATAACACATATCTTATACGATGAACTACCTTAGTATGAAGTTTTATTACGAATCTATCAGATAGTTTAAGACAAGATCAAGACCACATGAATACATTATGATTAATGAAACAAATGCTTAGGTGAGGAATTATTTTGCTTCGTGAACATTTTCATATGTCTGTGTGAAGATTTGTGAAATGGATTCAGGTGGTTTTAGAGGATTAATCAAATAAAGTCTTAAACAAATTATCTCCCCTTCCAGAATTCTTTCGTTTCCTTCACTTGTACTTGTATGCTTGGTTCATGATTCACTGAATTCACCAGACCTTTAAGGAAAATTTGTGGAATAGTGAAAATGGATATCTTACTGATACATAACAGTAAAACAAACATTATAAGACAATGGTATATGCAGAGGCAGCTGGATGTGTGACTCTATTAATTTATATTTTTTAAGTATTATGAAACCTAAAGTCTCACCTTTTTTTACAGTTATCACAGCAATTCTCTGTTCCTCCAATATCGTCCAAATTCCTGTTCTCAAAATGTGCCAGTAACAACCTGTAATATACAAAAATTTTGAAAATACTGGAAATCTGGAAGAATTCAATATTTTGGATAGGAATAAATAGGACCAAAACTGGAAATTCAGCATATTCCAGAAAACTGTCAGACATTTAGTTTCAAAAGTTGAAGCAAAGGAAATATTTATTTCTATTTTTAATCTGGACATTTATGTTCATGGAATAAATTTTTTGTAGTTTCGGGAAAAAATTAAGTTTTATAACAATACAAAATTTGGTGTTTTGTTATTTTACCATATCAATGCATTTAATATGATATTTACATTTTGGTGTACCCAAATAAATCACTAAAATAGATATCCACATTTTGGTGTACCCACATAAATCACTAAAATAGATATCCACAGTTTGGTGTACCTACATAAATCACTAAAATATATATCCATATTTTGGTGTACCCATATAAATCACTTAAATAGATGTCCAAAATTGGTGTACCCACATAAATCACTAAAATAGATATCCATAGTTTGGTGTACCCACAGAAATCACTTAAATAGATATCCACATTCTGGTGTATCCACAGAAATCACTTAAATAGATATACACATGTCGGTGTACCCACATAAATCACTAAAACAGATATTCACATTTTGGTGTACCCACAGAAATCACTTAAACAGATATTCATATTTTGGTGTACCCATATAAATCACTTAAATAGATGTCCAAAATTGGTGTACTCACATAAATCACTAAAAAAGATATCCACATTTTGGTGTACTAAAATAGATATCCACATTTTGGTGTACCCACATAAAATCACTAAAGTAGATATCCACATTTTGGTATACCCACATAAATCACTAAAATAGATATCCACATTTTGGTGTACCCACATAAAATCACTGAAATAGATATCCACATTTTGGTGTACCCACATAAATTACTAAAATAGATATCCACATTTTGGTGTACCCACATAAAATCACTGAAATAGATATCCACATTTTGGTGTACCCACATAAAATCACTGAAATAGATATCCAAATTTTGGTGTACCCACATAAACCACTAAAATAGATATCCACATTTTGGTGTACCCACATAAATCACTAAAGTAGATATCCACATTTTGGTGTACCCACATAAACCACTGAAATAGATATCCACATTTTGGTGTACCCACATAAAATCACTGAAATAGATATCCACATTTTGGTGTACCCACATAAATCACTAAAACAGATATCCAAATTTTGGTGTTCCCGCATACATTTGTATTACTAAAATAGATATCCACATTTTGGTGTACCAACATAAATCACTTAAATAGATATCCAACAAAATATAGCTGATCCACAGTATTAAAACATTTAAAATATAACTATACCTTCTTCTGCATTTTCCTGTAGTTAGATACTCCTGCATTCTGGACAACATTTTCATCTTGTGATTTTTAAATGTGGGATTGTTGATTTCATTTATCCAGTGTCTAAAAAAGTTACCAAAATAAACAAAAGTTTTTTCAAATATTTCTGACCAAGACAAAGTTAAAACAGCTGGAAGTATTTCAAGTATCTTTTTATCATTCAAGTGGAGGGGGAAGCATTCATTTCATATTTTTAAAATAAAGTCTGGCCAGTGTTCTATGAAGCAACAACAGTTTGCATTACTTATTAAAAATATTTAAAAAAGTCAAGGATTTAATGATGAAGTCATTTCTCACAAAGGTTGACTCTTTACAAATTGAGAGTCGACAACGTAACACAGATCTATTCATTCAAAACAAGAGAAATACATGTATTTTATTTGAATGAGATATAAATGCAATACTCTAATTTCGAGCATTCTACGTAAACCTACCTAGACACATTAAAATCTGCTGAAGCATAAAATACATGACAACTGCTAGGTAGTCCATCCCTTCCTGCTCGTCCAACCTCTTGGTAATAGGATTCTATGTCTTTTGGTGCTAAAATCACATAATATAAAGCCAATAGTTATGTAAATTAAAATATAAATGTAATTTTGCAATATGGCTAAACTAATTCATCGATTTGTGTCCTTTCTCACATCTTCCAATGCCAATTTTCATATGATGTACAACCTTTTTGGGAATTAACATTGAATTTCTCTATGCAGTTTAGTAGAAATCTCATTTAAAGAGAGACAGCAACACTTACAAACAATTACATTTCAATACCTTCTCCAGCCCAAGCTCTGTTTGCAAAGGGGGTATATTATTCCTATATAACCTCCTAATTTTGTGTTAGGTATTGTCAGAGCAGTTGCTCTTACAAGATTCATCTACAGGTCCACAACAATTAGAAATGGACACATGTATTTCTACCCAAAACTCTGTTTAAATCATTCTAAATAACTTTGCACGAGGATAAAAGACGAACTTGATACATACAGAATATTCATTCGTTTTAGTTCTACAGTACATTTCTTTTGCAACCATTCAATACAGTAAATGCATACAATGTATCGTATTTTACGGTGTATAGGTCGATATTTTTTTCCCAGAAAATTGTTTGGTCGACCTATACGGTGTTTCGACCTATCTGTGTCCAAAATCAAAAATTGTCTTGGGGAAAAATACCCACCGGCAAGAAAAATAGTCACAGAATTTGATTTGTTTTTTGTAGAGCTTGCTGGCAAAGATTTTTGGAGCAATGGTACTGCTGGGATGGCTGCCTTTTATATTAACAATGTAATTAAGTCAAATAAAATATATTTAACATGAATTTGTGTTGTTTATTTTTACGATTTTGTCAAGGAGGAACTGCATCATGTAACAATAAAAAAAAAAATATTCGGGACAACTATGAATAAAATACGTTTTTTATTGGGATGGAAACATAATTTATGCATTTTTTTTATAAATAAATGTAGTTTCAGAAATGTGAGAATAATAATATTTTTAATCACTAAAGACAACTGTTCATTGAATACCCAATGAAATCTGGATTAACAAGTTTGTTTTGATTGTAAATAAAGAACAATAACTCTTATTCACACCTGCGCAATGATTCACCGGTTTGAAAAAACATGGCGAGTAAACACATGTCAATCGAGTGGAAAGTCAAATTTTACATTTGTTGTCAAGGTTTTTTATTTCAGAAACTTATTGTTTGTCTAAAAAAAAAGAAAACAAACAACACTAGGTCCCAATTATTTTTTTATTTATTCAAAAAACATGATTACACAATAAATGATGGATACAGAGTTACTGAGCTAATACTTACCCATACTTACCGATGTTTTTCTGTGTCTTGAAGTCGTTCATCTCCGATCGACCTATACGACGCCTCGACCTATCTGATACTGAATCCCAACTTTTACCCCAAAAAGAGCAATTCGACCTATACGGCCTATCGACCTAAACACCATAAAATACGGTACCCTAATAACCCTAATTACTTTACAGTCTAATTATTCGACACTTTTGAAAATCAAAGGAAAATTTAATTTTTTGATAACTCTTTTTGACAATTTCAAAATTGTCAAAGTTACGATCGTTGTTCTCAGGTGGTGACAGTCAGTAATTTTAACTTCTTAGGTAAGGTAATTACTTTCAGTCCTCATCGAGTGTTTATTTCCTCTTTCTAAACCATTTAAACTATCTATCTTAACAAATTTGATTGAAACAAGATTGATTTTTAAGTAAATTTTATTGAATTTTTCCTAACTGGAAGTTTACTTTTGAAAAGAAATCCGAAACGAGTTCGTAACGGAATTGCGTAGTCGCGTTTCTCAGAGAAATAAATTTAAAAAATTTGAAATGAAATAAATAATGTTTTTACAAAAAAAATCCTCTTATCAATGTTTATAAGACATTTAAATGTAATAGTTTTAATATGTTCTAAATAGACGATGAGACTACAAATGTAACATGTGATGTAAAAATCATTTGTGAGATGCTCGAAATCCAGATCATAAAAATAATTTGTGAGATGTCCACATATTAGTCAACAACATGGCGGGTCGTTTGAAGTTTGCTACTGTTTTCGTGTTCAACATTCAATTAACTTAATTAAGATAAATCATGAAAACAAAATCAAATAACAATACCGCAAAATCAAATAACAATACCATTATTTTTATTGCATATTCTTAAAGTAGTCTATATTACCAGGTCCATCATATAGAGTCAAAAAATGACAACGATGTGGATGGGAATATTAAAACTATTTTTTCGACGATTTCCCAATTTTCCTAAAAAATAGGTAAATTTTAGGGTCCAATAAATAGAGTAATTACGGTAAGTGACCTTCTAGCTATCTGAAGTATCAATTTACAACCATTTATCATCAATTCTCCTATTCTTGACGTGTTTAATCAGTGGGATAAAAATACATAATATTTTTAACCACTTCCCCTTGATTAAATTTCTACGTGGCAATTCCCGCCGTTTTCCTACAGTTATTGGAACGATAAACTAGAGAAGTCCTCAAATGATGTCTAGGTAAACAAACAACATAGCAACGACATTTTTTGTCGAAAATCATAGGAGAAACAAAAGCTCGCGTGTTGAAAATCGAAAATTTTACTGTCTGGGGTGGAGAAATTCCATAACTCACTTTTACTTGTATATTTATCTATTTGAATACCAACTGACTGATTATCGATCCTTAGAATTTCACCACCAGATAGCCTTAATAACAAGAGAAATTTTATTTTGTAAAATTGTATGTTTACCTCCATAATGAATTACTTTCCTAACATCAGGTTTATCTATTCCCATACCAAATGCCACTGTTGCTACGACAACCTTTAATTAAAAAACTTTCTGTATAATCAAATATCACGAAGCAATATGGACATCAGTATCAGTTAGATTTTTTTATTCCAAAAAATACATGTTATATCAACATTTTTTTATATTCAAACTTTAGCAATAATTGAGTAAAAAATCTCATCCCTGATAATTTTGGACTATTTACACATCTGATATTTGATTCTTATCTAATTACATATTTTCTTAGGATTTTTTTTATCAGTCAGAAACACAGTACTATTTTGTGTTAACATACTGTTTTTTATTTCAGATTTTGTTTGCATTATTTCCCCTTGTACAGACATTTTCGTAAATGAATGTAAAAACATTAGTGATACCATATTGTGTTAAGGTGCTATATCTCGTATGGTTAATCCTAATTACCATAATTTTTGGTCCAAAAATTACGGTAAGACAAAAAATTTAATATCAGCATTAAAATTACATCAATTCTCCATAATTGATGCAACTGCAAAGTTTTCCATAATATTGCACTTTAGCATGTATAAAATCAAAATATTAATGAAGCTCACAATCAAAACAATCCTGAATTCAGGGAATTCTAGTAAGTCCAGGGAAAAAATAATACATCGGTAAATCGAGATTAACTGAATAGTTACCAAACACTCTGCAGGAGAGACCCATTATAAATACATCGGTAAATCCAGATTAACTGAAGAGTTACCAAACACTCTGCAGGAGAGACACATTATAAATACATCGGTAAATCGAGATTAACTGAAGAGTTACCAAACACTCTGCAGGAGAGACACATTATAAATACATTGGTAAATCGAGATTTACTGAAGAGTTACCAAACACTCTGCAGGAGAGACACATTATAAATACATCGGTAAATCGAGATTAACTGAAGAGTTACCAAACACTCTGCAGGAGAGACACATTATAAATACATCGGTAAATGGAGATTAACTGAAGAGTTACCAAACACTCTGCAGGAGAGACACATTATAAATACATCGGTAAATCAAGATTAACTGAATAGTTACCAAACACTCTGCAGGAGAGACACATTATAAATACATCGGTAAATGGAGATTAACTGAAGAGTTACTAAACACTCTGCAGGAGAGACACATTATAAATACATCGGTAAATCAAGATTAACTGAAGAGTTACCAAACACTCTGCAGGAGAGACACATTATAAATACATCGGTAAATGGAGATTAACTGAAGAGTTACTAAACACTCTGCAGGAGAGACACATTATAAATACATCGGTAAATCAAGATTAACTGAAGAGTTACCAAACACTCTGCAGGAGAGACACATTATAAATACATCGGTAAATCGAGATTTACTGAAGAGTTACCAAACACTCTGCAGGAGAGACACATTATAAATACATCGGTAAATCGAGATTTACTGAAGAGTTATCAAACACTCTGCAGGAGAGACACATTATAAATACATCGGTACATCGAGATTAACTGAAGACTTACCAAACACTCTGCAGGAGAGACACATTATAAATACATCGGTAAATCGAGATTTACTGAAGAGTTACCAAACACTCTGCAGGAGAGACACATTATAAATACATCGGTAAATCGAGATTTACTGAAGAGTTACCAAACACTCTGCAGGAGAGAAACATTATAAATACATCGGTAAATCGAGATTAACTGAAGACTTACCAAACACTCTGCAGGAGAGACACATTATAAATACCTGAATTTTATCATTGACAAACTGATGATGAGCATCTTCTCTTGCCTTTAATGTTAGTCCAGCATGATAGGGTAAACAAGGAACATTCATTCCTAAAAAGTCAAATATCTGACTCATGGCACTTTTTTTAATCATAATATTCTTTAACAGCTGCTATGTACCCTATATAAAACAACTTGAAATTATAGAAACTATATAATTATATTTCTGATAAGTAATAAGATTAACAGTGACTTAACAAACCTAAAGTGACCTTTAAGACAACTTTTTATGTCCCCCCTCCCCTCCCCCCCCCCCAAAAAAAAAGAGAGGAGGGAGAAAGTTTACTTTACTAGACTGAAGCATCAGGCTAATGCAGTAACAGCTGCAGACACATAGAGATTATTTGCAATCATCTCTGAGAAATAGATATCTTGGTCTCCCAACACGAAATAAGGGTTACCATGGATTAATTTTTGACACATGATCTAATCATGCACATGAAAAGGTAATGTTTTTAAGCAACAGAAAATACTTGCAATCTACTGTAAATTCAAGATTGCTCTTTCAAGTTGTTTTAACAGAATTCTTTGCAAAATGTTGATAACATCATATCCAACTGTGTGTTATTAAAAATTATGCATAAGATATTCAAATGCCAAAATATTAAAAATTAATCTCACTGTGTGTCTTTTTTGTGTCAGTATACCTTTTTACGCAGTTTTTTCTACAGTTATTGGAACGATAAACTAGAAAAGTCCCGAAATGACGTCTATGTAAACAAACTACATAGCAACGACATCTTCTTGAGGTTTTTGTCGAAAATCATAGGAGAAACATTATCAATTTACGTGCGAGTTATGGAATTTCTCCACACAGAATAGTTAAATTTTAGATTTTAACACTTTCACAAAAGCTCGCGTGTTGAAAATAAAAAATTTAATTATCTTGTGTGGAGAAATCCATAACTCACTCGTACCTGAAGGAGAATCTATATTTACACAGAAATGTCCCAAATATTTTAGGGGAGAGCTGATTTTTCAACTTTTGTGTCCATTTCATTGATTTTTGCATCATGTATGACAGAAACTCAAACAACTGTGACATTGCAGAATAGATGCATGTTCTGTTTCTGAAAGTATGAGCCATATTGATTTTTAACACATAGAATTGTTATTTTAAAAGAACAGAATAGTAGTGAAGTCAGAGTTGTCGAGGTATATGAGACACACAGCAGTCAGAGCTATTAGAGAATATTTAAATTTGATAATACTGGAAGGCTGAGCAATATCTAAGGACTGATATACAATTCAAAATCTACAAAAAAGACGATGATTTCTTCCTTTCAAAATAAATCTTCTCAACAAACCTTTGACTACAGCAGCTGTTTCCATAGTTGCCTTCTTTGTAGGACAATATATAATTGTTGGTCCTTCAAATTCATATCTTGACCCAGACCTTATCATGTGAGATCTCACATCCCGAGCAACATCTGCACTTTTACTGCTTACTGACAAAAACAAATTTGGCCTGAATAAGAGAAAGCAAATAAAAACATACAGTGACTAAATCACAACAGATGAACCTTGAGTTGAAGGAAATCTAATTAAACTTAGTTCTCCGCATTTGCTCCTTATTTTCGTTCGGTTGTTTATAAGTTGTGCGTCGGGGATCTAACTACAGCCACTTGAGGGTCATGTCTAAGATCAAATTTGCTGTAGCCAATCAGTGATGCCGCTATAAAATCTTAGGGTATTGAACTGGCATAGAAGTTATTGTAGCATCTAGGGTAATTCCGAATGTAAAATAACAAATATGGCAGTCTCCATGCGATTTTTAGATCATAATCTGAATCGTTAAAAGTTATTGATTTTAAATCTACCAACGCATTCCAATGGCCTCAGGTGAATTTACACCAAGAAAAATATGTATGAGAACAAACAGTTGTGTATTGTGTGGATTCTTGTTCATAAACATTGAAATTTTGGCAACTGGATAGTGGGTAGAAAAAACTCTTCAATCAAAAACCGAAGTTGAACACCAAAATTCAAAATAATTGGTCTGAATGTAGTTAATAAAAATTCACAGCTGTGGTTCTGGATGATTTTGCTGGATTTTTGCTAACACTATTTTCTGGGACCTTGTCTTGTGCTTTTGGCTATTCTGCATGACTCTCTGTATTAAACACTACAGCATACCTATCAAATCCAGTACAGATTACAAGTGGTTCCCTCAAGTGCAGACTTTTACATATATCCCTTCTAACCTCCTCTGTAGCTGTAGCTGTTAAAGCCATCACTGGAATCTGTAAGATTAATAAAACCATATAATAAAAATGTATGGATATATATATAATGTGTACAAATGGTAATACGAAAAAATTGGCCATATTTACTTCTAATTCCGCTAATTTATGGTGCATTCAGACAAGGAGAGATTTTACATATACCATATATAATGTGTACAAATGGTAATACGAAAAAATTGGCCATATTTACTTCTAATTCCGCTAATTAATGGTGCATTCAGACAAGAAGAGATTTTACAACACATGTGTGGTGTTAATGAGAAGGGCAAGACATTTTCTCAAACATTCCAAATTATTTTCGTAAATCCTAATAGCTGGTTTGAATGGTTGAGAAAGAATGCCTTCTTATTATTACAAAACAAAAATGAATTGTGTTGAAGAAAACAGCTCACTTTAATAACTATTACAAAACAAAAACATCTCTTTATCCCAATTCACCATACTTAAATATCATAAACTGTAATTTCTCTTATTCTCTGCCATTTTAACCCTTTATGAACAATTTTTTTTATCAAAATTTAATCGAAGTGTGGTTGCTGATGATCTCAGTAAATGATTGGTTAAGACAAGAGGTCATAACCTGCAGTTACTAATTCTATTTTTGGATTTCTCGGGTTTGAATTATCAAACACCATAGCAAAATATAAACAAATTGGCATTAATTTCCCCAAGTGTATGATGTAAAAATCAGGAATGTGAAGGCATTCCAAGGGGCATTTGGTTTATCAGATAAATGTGTATTGAAATTTATTTGATAATCATTAGAGAAGCAGATTCTTACATCATTAATCAAGGATATCAGATTTATCAAATCTTAATAATCCACTGGTAATGTAAGATTGTCAGATGTATGATTTTTATATATATCTAAATGGTGATGGTTATAATTAAGCTGACTATTTCACAAGGCTTAAATGAAGCTGGACATATTGCAATTAGTCATAAAGTGTTGCTTGATAAAAATATACCGAGGAAAATAACAAATGCATTTTCATTACAAAAAACCATTACAGCAGTATCAACAGTAAACTGGAAATGGAGGTGGGACGAAACTTCTGATAAATGATGTAATTTGGTGCAATTCCAAGTAAAAAGCTAACAAGAATATGATCATTACAAACCTTTGGAAAAGTGTTCTTTAGTTCTCCTAATGATCTATATGCTGCCCTAAAGTCATGTCCCCATTGTGACACACAGTGAGCCTCGTCTATTGCAATTAAATCTATGCCTGAAGAATAAGAAAATATCAATACAAACGTGGTTGATCATAAGTCAAATTAGCATTATTCATGTAAGTTACATAAATATATTAATCCATCATATCCCTCCTCTCATATCATATTTCAGTTGTATTTGAATATTACATATTTTGAGTCTTTTCCTGTTTTCTCATTGGTTAGTTTGGTCACATGATTACCAGAATATTTCATGTATTGACCTCTTGCAAAAGCATATTGACTCCATATTACTAAAATTAGATTCAAATGAACTACTCATTAATAATATTCGTTCGTAAAATGTCTCATCATTGTCAAAATTTTCTTTGATTAAATCTGTATAACTTTTCACTGTTTACCTGTTTTAAGGAAGGTTGAGAACTATAAAAATGGACATTTCACATATTTTTGGTTTGAAAGTGCTGAGGAAGGTTTCTTGATTGAAAAAGACAGTGCATATGTAATGTAACAAATTAAGGAATTTTAATTCAGTCAATACATTATATATGGACCTGGTAGAATGATCGACGTTGGACTAAATTCCTTCGTAAGTATCATTCTACCAGGTCCATATATAATACTAGTAACTCAATTTTGATCTTAAACGGCCATTCTGATCTTGTTTATCCTGATTTATTCTGGTTTTTCTGCATTTCCATATTTTTCAACAAAGTAAAGATAAGATCAAATCAAGATATCTTGCATGGCGGTCAATCAAGATCGGTCAGGACCAGTTTAGATCAGTTCAGTACAGGTATTGTTAAACATTGAATAACTTCTATGAACTGAGCTTAAACAATCTTGATTGGCTGCAAGGCATTGTGTCTTGTTTTGCTCTTGTTATCTTGATTTTGTTTGAAATCTCAGAAATACTCAAAATCAAGACAATCAAGATTCAACAAGACTGAAACAGCTGTTTAAGATCAAACTGGTGTTACTATATAATGTACTGACCTCATTAAAAGTCCAAAATTGATAAATATAACAATGCCTCCAATTCTTATTAAGGTTACCTACAGGAAGGAAAACCAAATGTAAACAGACAAAAGTTTTAAATGTTTCGACTAAATAGTTCATGTGGAAAGAAACATTTGAGCTATGTTTCAACTCAACTAACAGCTAAGCAAAAGCAGACATGAAAGTTAGTTGGAGGTTAATCATATGATTATAAGAATTGAAAATATACTATGCACCATGCATATTGTGAAATAAATGGTAAGTGCATCATTACAATTTTGATGGTCAACAAGAAGAGATCAGCTAAACATGTAGCAGCTACTTGTTCTCAATATTTTAGGCCTTATTGGGACTTTCTGACACAGAACAGCAATTTAAAAAAAGAGTGAAAAAATAACAGATTATTATAATTTAAAAATAAGAATTAAGAAGAGAATATGACTGTAAAGTTTGTGTACTTACCAACATTCTTGTCAAGTTCTTTTAGAGTATCTATTCCTATACTTGCAAACTCTGGAGTAATATACACCAGTCTGTATTTACCTCTACAAAACATATAAACTAACTTAAAAATCATTGGTATCTCAAAATATTTCTTTAGTCTCAGAAATTTCTACTTGTTAAACTGCTTTATAAGGCATTCAAGTTATATTGATAGATTATATTCCATATCTTCTAAAAAATATGGAGAGAGTGGGTAGAATTTATTTCTGTTTTTCACACACCGAAAATGTATACGGAGCAGGAACTGCTTACCCTTCTGGAGCACCTGGATTCACTCCTGGTTTTTATAGGAGTTCGTGTTGTTCATTGTTTTTTTAGTTTTCAGTGTTTTTTTGTTGTGCTTGGTTATTCATTTGACATTTATTTTCCCGTGTTTGTGCAATGGATTACGTTTTTGGATTTGCCCCTTAGGTATATTTGTCCTCTTTCCATCAAATAAATCAAATTCTTTTTTAATCTTATGTTTCATAAGGTCAATGTGCACGAAAATTCTCATCGTCTGCAGTTCCTAGATAGGACACTTATGGTCGATTTGGCTACTTACAAAGTTATTGTACATGTCAAAGCAGATATTTTATTACTGAAATCGCATTCTGTCACAATAACAAAATAATGAGATGGGCATGTCTTTTTTCAAACTACAAGTGGTTTTTTGGGAATATCTCAATTGTTTTTTCAAAATGAAAGTTACAGGTATTACACTACCTTTCGTTTTCAATAGTCGTAATGATTTATTGTCTTTTGCACTGCTGAAATGTCCAAAATATTTTACTAGACCTGATTTTTTAATTTCAGTGTGCATTTTACTGATTTTTGCATCATATATTACGCCACCACAATAGTAGAATAAAATGAAGTCTTGAGTTTTCAATCAAGAAATCAGTTGCCGAAGTATGCGAGATGCAAATTAACCTGAACTGTTTTTATCTGACAATTGGGTGTCCAAGCAACCAAAATTATTTTGTACCCCTGGACTATCATTCAAGGTAATCAATTATAACAGCTTTTCGATTATTTTGATCAAGTAATACTACATTTGTAAATGAAGCTGATAATTTTACAAATTTTAATTGTTTCTTTAGGCCATTTATTTTTAATTAGTTGGTTTACGGATCCGCCGACCCGATTTTGCCCATTTGAAGAAAAAAAATAAAATTGAAAATTGTAGTTGACGAGTCGGATCGCTTAAAAAGGGAATGGTCTACTGAACAACACCTTTCAAAATAGATGTTCTGACATTTGGGTTACAAGTCATTTCCATCCTTTGTATATTTGGCAATATAAACAAGATTGTTCAAAAGTACACGATTTGCCCTCTTTTTTTTCTTTTTTTTTCCGACCGACCGACCCTATTTTTTTAAAAAAAATCCGTAAACCAATTAATTAAAAATAAAAGGCCTTATTGAGATTTTAAGCCAATTCAGTACACTTGGCTATATCACTGTATCAGTTCTTACTGAACCAGCTATTTACCTCTGCAGAACAAAGACGACAACCATTCTGTCAGGAAAACTGGCACCCTTGTCGATGATATTAATATAACCTTCCCCTGGACCATTTTACTGATTTTGTCTTAAATAGCTTTATTAATTTTACAGAGAAAATATTTGAAAACTTTAACATTATTCAGCTTAAAAACATAAAACACTATTAAATGGTTTAGTACATAGTACAGCATGAAAAAAAAACCTCAAAATACACAATGTAGGACCACAAAATGTTCCAGCTTTCGGATCTAACCTGTATCAATTTACAATCTCCTTGAGTAGCTGATCCAATTTAAGCAATAATTATATAATTACTTGAACATTTCCTTTTTCACTTCTGCTGTCTTATCCTGTGCAGAACCAAGGAAACAGGCATTTATATTGGCAACTCTGTAAAAATATCATATCAGGATAAATTATTACATTGATTGACAGCAATTGGGAAAGGCAAAATTTCAATGGGCAATTGGACCCCGTTGCAAAACTTTTTATAGGCCATTGCATTATGTTCTATAAAAGTATGAAGGGCCATCACCTTAAAGCTATATATCAAATGGCCCATGGCCCCTGCCTTTCTCAATCACTGGATTCATGAGGAAAGCATCCTGTTGGCAAAGTTTCATTTTCAAATGACTTCTATTTCAAATTAACAAAATAAAACCGAAACATTAATGTAACAGAGTACAAATATTATCTCCTTCTATATCCCTTTTCAGAAACTCATTTCCAGTATCACGATTCTCACTCTAAAATTATAATTTGAAACAAGTTATTTCCTTTGCTGGGACGTAGTACGGGTTCACTGCAATGAAGAGTAAAGGATAAGCTGTTTTTAAAACTTGTTAATTTGCATGTAATGTTTTGTTTATATAAATTTGGGAACTATTTACGATCTTTTTGCTTCCAACATACTTGTAATCAAACTTGAGCATAAAGCTGGAAATATTTGCATATCAAAGTAATATATAATTTATATTAACTTCTTACTGGTTGCTCTGCAGTTAAGCGAACCAGTACTACCTCCCAGCAGGGGAAAAAACCTTGCTTCAAATTATAATTTTAGAGTCAGAATCGTGATACTGGAAATGAGTTTCTGAACCGCATGCCCTTACTTCCTACTGTGAACAATTTGTTTAATTTTCTTAAATTCGAAGACTGAAAAATTATAAGAAATTCTCTATTCTTACTTCAGCCCTAATACTTGATCCTGCATCAGTGAAATTAAAGGAGAGACAACTACTGTCGTTCTATCTGTAAACACTGAAGGGTACTGGTAGCATAAACTTTTCCCATAACCTGTGAATAACATACAACACAGATGTTAACAAACAATGTATCTGCGATTTGTAGTTCTTTATAAAAACAAGAATATACTGTATGTAGTAGACATTTCCAAACTGTATCAGAAATTATCAATATTTCCTTATCAAACATCACATTTATGGTGTAAAAATCTGATTTCTAATTTTAAGATTTCGGATAAAATTACTCAAGACAAAAATAACCTTTCAGTCACTAGTTGCGAATGGAATGTTTTAACATTATAACAAAAATATATCTTATTGTGATGTCAATAACTTGATTCACTAACCTGAAACTTTGTTATCTGAAATAAGTGGTACAGTTAAATCGTTTCAACTAAATATTTTTTTTAATACATGTAAGTTTACACTACTTGCCTGACAGTTTCAAAAAAAAAAAAAAAAAAATACTAAATTTCAGTGTATCCTACAAACTGAGTGAAGTTTAGTCTACCTTCAACAAAGTTCTTTGATAAAATGTATAAAAAATACATACCAGTAGCCATAACAACACATTGGTCTCTTTTCTCATTCAGTACAGAGTTAACTATTTTCCATTGCATTCTGTAAAATCAGAATAATAAATATTTGTCATACATTACACATGTATCTCTATCAAACAATGATCTACAATTAAGGATTGACCGTAATTTTTTTTTCAGTCTATGGAGAAATAACCTCATTCACGTGGTGCACACTAAATAACTGGCGTAAAGGGTTATTTGAAAGTGTGCACCATATGCATTGAGGTTAATTCCAACGGTTGTTTTGACATCTAAAATATTGGGATTCCCTTTAATGACATCATAGTAAAAACGAAAATGTAGTCTATGATATGATAGATGAAAAAAAATTGACCAATCAAATGATGCGTTATATCCAATATTAAATTATTAATTGATGGCTTATTTTTTCCAGGACAATGTACTACTGTAATGCAAACAACAAAAAATGTTGACAATATTTTATGCTCCAAGACACTCCACAAATAGATACAAAAGAAATTTGGTAATTAATGTGATGTATTTTATACTGCATTCAATTCAACAGGATGAGGATCACAAAATAAACTCTCATTTTAATTTTTGCTACTTATATTTGATAACAAAATGTATAAATATCATATACATATGTATGAATCCCTAGGGCTCAGAATATTTTCAGTTCAGGCAAATTCACAATAAACTGCATACTAAATGCATGCAAAAATTTCTGAATATAGAATAGAAATGAACTGTCACATTGACAGCAGATTAGGTTTCCTGCAGTATTGCATGGATTTGACAGTATTCCTTCCTGTTATACATTGCAAGCCTAATAACCAGATTTTCGGTCGGAAAACTTGGCTTTGATATAATTGTTGCCATATTGCCAAACACTGGTTTTATCCCATAAAATTATTTTTGAAATGACTCTAAACTTTAACACAAATCTGGTGTACGTTAATACCAATACATGTACTAAATCTAGGTGAGCAATCCAGTCTCCTGGGAGCCTCTGGTTTTTAAAACCACAGTGATTTTTTTTCACTTCATAAAGCTGATTTCTCATTACTTACGGTCTAAACTTTGAATATCCAAAATATTGCTTGAGAATGTCTGAATATCTTTGGTCATCTGGCTGATTTTGTGCATCTGAAAAATAAAGAATTCTGATAAAACACTGATCATCAAAGAATTTACTAAAACATAATCAAGATTTTAATTCTCACCTCATCCAACTCTACATTTATCACCTTGAAATTTTTATGTCATATTCCTTCTGTCTAACAGAAGACTTGTTGACCATTTTATTACGTATAATCAGTATCCTGTACACATTTTTTTGTCCATTGATGTCTATGGAAGACACCTTCTCCTAAGAGCAGATAACTCTGTGAATGGGAGACAACTTGCAAGGACCAAAAATGGGGAATGTGGCCTTTCCATGAACATTTAATGAAACTGTCATACCTCCCACATTGTGCAGGAGACTCCTGCAACAGAAAAGTATCCAGTGCAGGAGAGGAAAATCTCCCAAACATTTTTTGGGGTTTTTTTTTGTTCAATAATCAGTCACTTTTATTGAATTTTGGGTAAATAAATATGTCATCAAAATGTACATATATATATGCTACTATCAATATTAAAAGACTTTTTAGAGTATATAATAAAGAACTATTTTTTAGCTTAAATAACTAGAGGCTCTCAAGAGCCTGTGTCGCTCACCTGTATCTAATGTGATTTTGGAAATTATGTAAAATTATATAATGATTGAGACCAAGATTGGTTTAATTTGACACAGTATTTAAAATTAAAAACAGGTCATCTTAGTGTAGTCTTACAATAGCTACTGAAGACATCTTATCATTATTATCTTTGAATATGTGGTCAAGTTGTGACCATTCAGAATTTTTTTTACAATTTTCTGATAGACTTCTAAACATCTTGGATGATGGATCGGCAACAAAGTAACAACACTTGGTCAGCACCTCATAAGGAACATTCATGCTATGTTTTGTTACATTCCATTCAGTGGTTCTCTAAAAGAAGTCATTTGTATGCATTTCCCTCAGGGTCCAATGTTAAACTTAGTTCCCCGCTGGCGGCCATCTTGGATGATGGAACGGCTACAAAGTAACAACGCTTGGTCAGCACCTCATAAGGAACATTCATGCCAGATTTAGTTTCATTCCATTCAGTGGTTCTCTAAAAGAAGTCATTTGTATGCATTTCCCATAGGGTTCTATGTTAAACTAAGTTCCATGCTGGCGGTCATCTTGGATGATGGATCAGCTACAAAGTAACAACACTTGGTCAGCACTTCATAAGGAATATTCATGCCATATTTGGTTTCATTCCATTAAGTGGGTCACTAAAAGAAGTCATTTGTATGCATTTCCCAAAGGTTCTATGTTAAACTAAGTCCCCCGCTGGCGGCCATCTTGGATTATGGATCGGCTACAAAGTAACAATGCTTGGTCAGCACCTCATAAGGAACATTCATGCCACATTAAGTTTCATTCCATTCAGTGGTTCTCTGAAAGAAGTTTTTTGTATGCATTTCCCATAGGGTTCTATGTTAAACTAAGTTCCATGCTGGCGGCCATCTTGGATGATGGATCAGCTACAAAGTAACAACACTTGGTCAGCACTTCATAAGGAATATTCATGCCATGTTTGGTTTCATTCCATTCAGTGGTTCTCTAGAAGAAGTTCAAAATGTTAACGACGACGCCGGACGAAGGACGCCAAGTGATGAGAAAAGCTCACTTGGCCCTTTGGGCCAGGTGAGCTAAAAATTGGATTCAAAAACACATGCTTTATCATACTAATGTATATGATACCCTTAACTTTTTATAAATAAGTGTTTACCGTCTTCATCATTTTCTTCATCTTCAATGTCATTTTGTTCATCTGGTATGATACTTTTCTCAGCTTCATCCAATTCCTGCATTTATAACATTTATAATACAGAATCATTCCACACATATTTGGGATAATTGTCACATGAAATAGTAAATAAAACTATTAGGCCATTTATTTTTAATTAGTTGGTTTACGGATCCGCCGACCCGATTTTGCCGATTTGAAGAAAAAAAATAAAATTGAAAATTTTGGTTTTTTATTACCGCCGACCCTCTGAAATCAGCCACCCCAAAAATAAAAATAAATTAAAATCCTTTTTGCATCAAAATTTCATAAAAGATTATATTCCAATTCGTCTAAAAATAGATTATCCATCAATAAAATACTTGTAAACATGATCGCAAAAAAAAAAAAATCTATTTATAGACGTTAGTTGATGCCAATTTCCGAAACACGTTTTATGAAACGAATTTCTTAATAGAATCCATGCCACTTTTAAGTTCGTTTTGTATGAATATCTTGATTCCGTAAGATATCGAATCCACTCATTTAATGTTGTACAACTTGTAGTTGACGAGTCGGTCCCTTAAAAAGGGAACGGTCTACTGAACAACACCTTTCAAGATAGATGTTCTGATATTTGGGTTTCAAAAGAGGGAATTAACTGATCATTTGCAACCTTTGTACATTTGGCAATATAACCAAGATTGTTCAAAAGTACATGATTTTCCCTCTTTTTTTTCTCTTTTTTTTCCCCGACCGACCAACCCTATTTTTTAAAAAAAAAATCTGTAAACCAATTAAATAAAAATAAAAGGCCTTAAGGAAGAGAAAAACTATTTAAAAAAATATTTGAAAAAAAAAAAATTCTCAAATTTTTGTTTTATAATACACAGAAACAAAAAACTTAGTATTAATGAAACTTCAAATTGATAAATATCAATAATGAGCATATGAAAAACTATAAATAACTCTATAAAAGGACATTACAGATATTTTTTTTATAATTGTACATTCAATATTTCTTACATGCCATTTTATACCAAGAAAGTTATTCACTTTCAAGACCTCTTTTCCCTTCAATCGTAGCTGAAACACTCAGAATAGTGCTTTCCCCAGAAATTTGTGAAGGCATGGTAAATTTCGTATATATTTTGAAGGCACTCAATGGTTAAAAAAGATAATATTGGGGGCACCCAACCTTGACAAAAGGGCAGTATATTTATCAAAATAAGCAATAAACAGCCTTCATCCTAGTGTGATGGTGTAAAAGTGTCATAAAAGTTTGTCAACACAACAGGGGTACATGATTAAATGAAGATAAGTTTCAAAAAGATAAGATTAAACTAAAAATTGAAAGTTAGATTTGGCTACCTGTGGGCACATTGTAAAATTCATGATGAGGGCAGCATGGTGCTTGAAGATTGAGGCATGGTGCAGCACCATGCTAAATTGGTCTAGGGAAAACTCTAAGTCATACAATTCATTTCTAATGTAAATCTTCAGTTGTAAGAAAATTTTTTATGTTGGCTTCACCTTAATGTTAAACATTAGCCACTTATCTCCCTTGACCAAGAGATTATAAAATATCATCTCTTTAAACCTTGGGGTCAATGTTATTTAAAATGGTCTCCCTGGAGTGGCTTAGTTAAAGGAAATAGCTGATTGTTTCTACCTGACAAAACATTTTTTTTTACCTGTAAATCTGAAACATCAAAACCTTCATCACCAAATTCATCTGTTTCTTCTAACTAAATATAAAAAGGCAAAGTAAATGGTGAATAATATTTCAGATTATGTGCATGAAAATAATTTTTGAAAAACCTGTATTTAAAATTACATGTATTTGATTTAATTTTAAAAGTAAAGAATTGTGTCATGAAATCCCTTTTTTATGTGTTTGTTGTAACAAATTAAACGGATGCATTTCTGTAACTTTTTAGATTTTAAAATAAAAAAACTTGGACCATTAATATAAATAAAACTAAGATTTATTTTTTTAACATTGAGGTTCCTGAAGTATTGCACCGATTGATCTTGCATTCCTGTTGGTTTCCAAAGAGTAACATTAAAACATGCATGCCAAATTTACAGTAATTATTGATCTTTAACTTACATTTAAATTTTCCTCAAATTGCTCATCTGACAGTTGATCTGCTACATATACCTTGGACCCTGATGAGGCTGGTCCATCATCATCTATACTGTAATTATCAAAATTTTCAAAATCATCAGTTTCATCAGAACCAAAATTATCATTAGATGGCTGTTTAGTCACGGTTTTGTCTGTGCCATCTGACACAATTTCTTCGTGCGTCTCTGTTTTTTCGGTCGAAGGATCAGAAAACAAACTCTCATCATTGGTAAAACATTCGGTTTCCTGCTCAAACCCTGCTACACTGTTGAACAGGCCAGACACTTTCTGTAGAAGTTCGTAGGCATCGTCAATGTCACAGCAAGCAGAAGTGTAGGACAATGGATCCAAGTTGTTGTGTTTAATTTTACCATAAAGATCTGTTGTTGCATTTTTCACTTGGTCAAGTTTATGTAATATAATTTTTTTATTCCTTTCCATATCTTGTGTTTTTTTAAACTGAAAAAAAAAAATTCATAAAAATCTTACATATAAAGATGAACTGTTGATATGCAACATGATATGTATTGATATGACCATCTTATCATTTATCTTATATAGGATACATATGTAGGTAAAAATTACAACTGTACCGCTAAAAAGAAACTGAAACTTGGGTTTAAGGATGATCGCTGGTCTAATAGAAAATAAATAGGATTTGAAAAGGATGTTTTAGTTTGAGAAAACATATGCATAGTAAACAAATAAGCAAGAAAAAATATAGGTTCATGAGCTCATATTAGAGCTATAAGGCCTTGAGAATTTGCAGAAAATGGGATTTCTCTGGATTTTTCAAAGTCTTTGCATTGGCAACTTCAATCTCTCAAAAATGTATGAAAAAATAAAAGGATTTCATAAGATTTTGTCAAATACCATTTTAAGGTATACTGGGATGAAAGTGATGTTTGATGAAACTAGAGGCTCTCAAGAGCCTGTATCGCTCACCTGGATTTAACTTTTCACCTTCAGCAGGACTATAAAAATTTAAGTGTTGCAGTCAATTTGGCTGGTTTTTCTATAGAGTTCTATGTTAAACTAAGTTCAGCTGTGGCAACCATCTTGGTTGACAGTCCAGGTCAATGGACACATTTTTAAAAAAGAGAAACATCTAAGGACCATTACAGCTAAGTCTTGTTCCAACTGGCTAAGTGGTTTTAGACAAGAAGATTTTTAAATGAATTTTCCCATGGGATCCTATATTTAACTAAATTTGGCCGTGGTGGCCATTTTGGTTGACAATCCAGGTTGAATGACATCATTCTGAAAGAGGACCATCCAAGGACCAATGCTGCCAAGTTCAGTTCAAATGGGATCAGTAGTTTCAGACGAAAAGATTTTTGAGTGAATTTCCCATAGGGTCCTGAGTTAAACAAAGTTTGGCTGTGGCGGCCATCTTGGTTCACAGTCCACGAAATCCGACACATTTCTGAAAGAGGACATCCTAAGAACCATTGCTGCCAAGTCTGGCTCCAATCTGTCAAGTGGTTTCAGGAAAGAAGATTTTTCAATGAACTTTCCCATAGGGCCATATGTTAAACTAAGTTCAGCTGTGGCGGCCATCTTGGTTCAAAGTCTGGGTCATCGGACACAATTCTGAAAGAGGACCATCTAAGGACCATTGCTACCAAATCTAGTTCTAATTGGCTTAGTAGTTTCAGACAAGAAGATTTTTGAGTGAATTTCCCATAGGGTTCTATGTTAAACTAAGTTCGGCTGTGGCGGCCATCTTGGTTCACAGTCCATAAAATCCGACAAATTTTTGAAAGAGGACCTCCTAAGGACCATTGCTACCAAGTCTGGTTCCAATTGGTCAAGTTGTTTCAGACAAGAAGACTTTTCAAGGAATTTCCCATAGGGCCCTAACTAAGTTCGGTTGTGGTGGCCATATTGGTTGTCAGTCCAGGTCATCGGACACAATTCTGAAAGAGGATCATCTAAGGACCATTGATGCCAAGTCTGGTTCCAATTGGTCAAGTGGTTTCAGACAAGAAGATTTTTCAATGAATTTTCCCATAGGGCCCTATGTTAAACTAAGTTTGGCTGTAGCGGCCATCTTGGTTAACAGTCCAGGTCAGCGGACATACTTCTGAAAGAGAACCTCCTAAGGACCATTACTGCCAAGTTTGATTCCAATTGGCCTTTCAGTTTCATAGAAGATTTTTGAAATTCGTTCCCCCCTTTTCTATTTTTAGTAACAGCAGCCATGTCGGTTGGAAGTCGAGAATACCGGACACAATTTTGGATGGGGACCCCCCAAGGACCATTCCACCAAAGTTTGGTTCCAATTGGCCAAGTGGTTTCAGAGGAAATGATCTTTAAAGGAAAGTTTATGCTGGATGCCGTCTTTAAAGGGCAAAAACTCTTATAAGGGGTTAATCAATGATGTTGGTCATGTTGGCTTATTTGTAGATCTTACTCTGTAGAACATTTTTGCTGTTTACAGTTTGCCTTTATCTATAATAATAACCTAAAACTGCAAAATTTCCTTAAAATTAAGAATTCAGGGGAAATAACCCAACTAACAGTTGACCGATTCGTCTGAAAATTTCATGGCAAGTAGATCTTGACCTGATGAAGATTTTTACCCCATGTCAGTTTTGCTCTAAATGCTTTAGTTTTTGAGATATAAGCCAAAAACTACAGTTTACCCCTATGTTCTATTTTTAGCCATGTCGGCCATGTTGGTTGGCAGGCATGGTCACCGGACACATTTTTTAAACTAGATACCCTAATGATGCTTTTGGCAAAGTTTGGTTCCATTTGGCCTCAGTGGTTCTCTAAAAGAAGTTATTTGTATGCATTTCCCATAGGGTCCAATGTTAAACTTAGTCCCCCCCCGGCGGCCATCTTGGATGATGGATCAGCTACAAAGTACCAACACTTGGTCAGCACCTCATAAGGAATATTCATGCCATGTTTGGTTTCATTCCATTAAGTGGGTCACTAAAAGAAGTCATTTGTATGCATTTCCCATAGGGTTCTATGTTAAACTAAGTCCCCCGCTGGGGGCCATCTTGGATTATGGATCGGCTACAAAGTAACAACACTTGGTCAGCACCTCATAAGGAACATTCATGCTATGTTTTGTTACATTCCATTCAGTGGTTCTCTAAAAGAAGTCATTTGTATGCATTTCCAATAGGGTCCAATGTTAAACTTCGTCCCCCGCTGGCGGCCATCTTGGATGATGGATCGGCTACAAGGTAACAACACTTGGTCAGCACCTCATAAGGACCATTCATGCCAGATTTAGTTTCATTCCATTCAGTGGTTCTCTAAAAGAAGTCATTTGTATGCATTTCCCATAGGGCCCTATGTTAAACTAAGTTCCCCGCTGGCGGCCATCTTGGATGATGGATCAGCTACAAAGTAACAACACTTGGTCAGCACCTCATAAGGAATATTCATGCCATGTTTGGTTTCATTCCATTAAGTGGGTCACTAAAAGAAGTCATTTGTATGCATTTCCCATAGGGTTCTATGTTAAACTAAGTCCCCTGCTGGCGGCCATCTTGGATTATGGATCGGCTACAAAGTAACAACACTTGGTCAGCACCTCATAAGGAACATTCATGCCATGTTTGGTTTCTTTCCATTCAACGGTTCTCTAAAAGAAGTCATTTGTATGCATTTCCCATAGGGTCCTATGTTAAACTAAGTCCCCCTCTGGCGACCATCTTGGATGATGGATCGGCTACAAAGTAACAACACTTGGTCAGCACCTCATAAGGAACATTCATGCCAGATTTACCCGGTAGTTTCATTCCATTCAGTGGTTCTCTAAAACAAGAAGATTTTTGAAATTTCAGCCAATCAGAACACATTATTGGGCCTGGCAGCCATGTTGAATATTCGATCAGCACCAAAATTACAAATTCTGTAAAGGACCTTCACAGGAACATTGCTGCCAAGTTTGGTTCCATTTGGTTCAGTGGTTTTTTAGAAGAAGATTGAAATGTGAAAAGTTAACGGACGGACGACGGACGACAGACGACGGACGGACGACGGACGCAAAGTGATGGCAAAAGCTCACCCTGGCTTTTAGCCAGGTGAGCTAAAAAGAGGAAAATTTTAGGCCGGGGGTTTGGGGGCAGCCTGGTAGGGGTCCAGGGGGCGAAGCCCCCGGAAGCTCCTGAGATTTGAAGATTTTCATATAAGGCATAAAATGTGCACCAGATTACATGCGTCTTGTTTTGTAACCCCAATTGAGGCAATGGTTACAACTGGTTACAATGGTTACACTAATGGATTTTTAGTTTGTTGATGTCTGTCATACACTTTACTATTGCTAAAGCCCAATTGTATATATCTAAAATAGGGTTCCAATGGTTACATATATAGGGGGTATCTGTTACCATGGTAATGACATGAAATAAGCGTTACTATGGTTACAATATAAATGGTAAATAGAATTGGATACTCGTACTCACGGTTACATGCATTGGATTTTTGGTTACAATGGTTACATGCATGGGAAAGGGGGCTTACAAAGGTTACATGCATGAAGAATGGAGGTTACAATGGTAACATGCATGGGGAATGGAGGTTACAATGGTTACACGCATGGGACATTGGGTAACAAGGGAGTCTACATGCTGGGGATTTTGGTTACAATGGTTACATGCATAGGAAAGGGGGTTACAATGGTTACATGCATGGGGAATGAAGGTTACAATGGTTACATGCATTGGGAAGGGGGGTTACAATGGTAACATGCATGGGACATTGGGTTACAATGGTTACATGCATGAGGAATTGAGGTTACAATGGTAACATGCATGGGGAATGGAGGTTACAATGGTTACATGCATTGGGATTTTGGTTACAATGGTTACATGAATGGGAAAGGATGGTTACAATGGTTACATGCATAGGGAATGGAGGTTACAATGGTTACATGCATAGAAAATTGGGGTTAAAATGGTTACATGCATGGTTAAACTAGTTTGCGAGCGCTCAACCCTCCCTCTAACCTGGGACAGTGGCACAACAATAAAACAAAGGGTAAAAATCAGATGAATATTGATTAAATTAAATGAGATTGACACAGACAACAACACATTAATGAATCAGACAAGAGACAACAAGAAGTATCGACCTAAAAAGAGTACTTGCATTTACTGTGTGCTAGTTCAAAAGTATGAAACTTGGATTTCATCTAAAAGTATCATTTCCAGTTCAAGTTCAACAAGGAGTTCCCGTGAATGTCATGAGGTAGACAGACTGTAGGATATAAAATATGTGTAAATATACATATATATTCACTAATCAATCTTTGATCTGCTTAATGATCTTATGGCAATGCCATATTTATTAGGTTCCTTGTGCTAGTAAATGGATTCTTCATCAAGAAATAGATAACAATACTTTTCAAGCACATATTTATTTATCTACATGTAATTATAATTGGATATATATTACAATTAATACATTTAAAAGAATTAAAATAAATTAATCACATCAGAATAACTTAATGTTTGCATCATATATGATACATGTACCTAAACATTCATACATAATACAGTAAAGAAATTATATACACTACTTAAAAATTTATCCAAACTATTGAAATACAACACAGTCTATTTTACAACTTTACATAGAATCAATTTGCAAAATGGTCTATCTGTATGGACATCAAATATGATGCTTTACAAATACTTTGACAATAAATATATAACAGTATTTATACAGTATAAAAAATATAAAAACACTCTGTTAATTGTACTAATAAGGATTGTTTTCAGTTGAAATAGATGTACTTATATTTCAAGTTTGTGAAATAGCACAAACTGTTATGAATTTAAACTTTAAGAATAAACAAGAGATTGACCAGATTTACATGTATAAATCCACTAAAAGTTAGCTGTTTGAAATAATTTACGTAACTAAATTTTGTTTAGGGAGCATGGTTCTACATTAATTATTTATATTAACATGGACATAATGGACATATTTTTATTTATCGGTAATTTATCAATTGTCGGTGGTCATCACACGCTAGTTAGGTCGTCACATCCATTTTGATGAACACTTTTAAAAACATCTTTAGCAAAATGCATAAAATTATTGTTGGAGTATAAAATTACCGATAAAATATTATTAGTAATTTTTTTCGCTCTACAAGGATTATCTGGTCTATATCTGATTCGCCGTACTGGCACACTTTTCAGACAGTATAGTGATTTTTTTATAAATGAAAACAAAAAAAAAGATCTTGAGAAATCACACTATTGCATGTAGACTATCAAATTCAATAAACACTTCCTGTGAAAGAAGGGGCTGATATTGATATTTTTTAGAAATAAATGTGTTTTTGTAGTAACTGTAAATATAGCATGAAACTGTTTTTGTATTGATCAGTTCTGTCTTCATAAACTAGAGGCTCTAAAGAGCCTGTATCGCTCACCTGCATTGAACTTTTCATCTTGAGCAGGACTAAAGTTTTGGCTGGTTTTTCTATAGGGTTCTATGTTCAATTAAGTTTGGCTGTGGCAACCAAGACGGTTGACAGTCTAGGTCAATGGACACATTTCTAAAAGAGAACCATCTAAGGACCATTGCTACCAAGTCTAGTTCTAATTGGCTAAGTGGTTTCAGACCAGAAGATTTTTGAGTGAATTTCCCATAGGGTTCTATTGTATACTAAGTTCGGTTGTGGCAGCCATCTCGGTTGACAGTCCAGGTCATGGGACACAATTCTGAAAGAGGACCATATAAAGACCATTGCTGCAAAGTCTGGTTTCAATTGGTAAAGTGGTTTCAGATAAAAAGATTTTTCAATAAAGTTTCCCATAGGGCCCTATGTTTAACTAAGTTCGGCTGTGGCTGCCATCTTGGTTAACAGTCCGGGTCATCGGACATCCTTCTAAAAGAGAACCTCCTAAAGACTACTACTGCCAAGTTTGGTTGCAACTGGCCTTGTAGTTTCATAGCAGAAGATTTTGGAAATTCATCCCCCCTTTTTCTATTTTCAGTAGCAGCAGCCTTGTCGGTTGGAAGTCGAGGATGCCAGACATAAGTTTGGAAAGGGGCCACCCAAGGACCATTCCACTAAAGTTTGGTTCAAATTGGCTAAGTGGTTTCAGGGGAGTTGACAAAAAAGTAAAATTCCCAAAGGCTCAATGTTAAACTAAGTCCAGCCATGGCGGCCATGTTGGATGGCGTTCGGGGAAACCGAACACAAATTTTAAAAGGGGCCATCCAGGGACCATTCCACCAAAGTTTGGTTCAAATTGGCCTAATGGTCTCAGAGAAGATAATGAAAATGTAAAATTCCCATAGGGTTCAAGGTTAAACTATGTCCGACCATGGCAGCCATATTGGATGGCGCCCGGAAAAAACGAACACAATTTTTAAAGGGGACCATCCAAGGACCATTCCACTTAAGTTTGGTTTAAATTGGTTCAATGGTTTCAGAGGAGTTGATAAAAATGTGAAAAGTTTACGACGACGACATACGACGACGACAACGACGGACGCAAAGTGATGAGAATAGCTCACATGGCCTTTTAGGCCAGGTGAGCTAAAAATGTAATATAACTTGCAAATGACTTATAATGTAACTTTTAATATAGCTGTCACTCATTTAACAATCACTTAACATACTGACAGACAAATTTGTTGGCTTTGCAGATCTATACTTGGAAAATATTCTGAAAGTCTTAATGTTTGATCCAGTTTAGTTGCTGCATAAGTGCTTGCTTATTGATAGTTTATAGGATTTCTCATCATTTCTGTTAATCATACAAGTATAGAATACCTCTTCCTCTGTCAAGCATGTAACAGGCCAAAAGGACAGACATTTATTTTTTAATTCAATAGTGAAAGAGTATATCAGTGTCTTATTACTTAGGGTTTTTATCTGTTTTTCTCTTATGATTGCGCATGTTTATCTAGTTCTGGAACAATGTGATAACTTTTCAGTAACAGATATGAGATAAGCACTTTTGGTGTCCATTCATTGGCTGATGGCACGTGCTGATGTGCTGTATTGGGTTCAATCAATTTCAATACACATAATATGACGTAACTCAGCACATGCGGCGATTTATACTGACAACAAGTTGTAAACCATACATCCGCAAGAAAATAGTTCACCAGTCAAATATAAAATTAGGTTTTTGACTTGATATTTTTTTACAATGAAAATAACACAGTGATTTGTAGTATACGAAAGATTTTGTAACTGCTTCCTTTCTGTGATACAAATCACCACCTCCTACTGCCAGTACTGAGTCAGCAGTCACAGTCCACATGTCACCACCACCACCTCCTACTCCAACTACTGAGTCAGCACCCTCACCACCACAAACACCAACTACCGCAAGTGTCCAACCATATATGGATGAGTCCTTCCAGCTTCCACCACCACCATCACCCCTGGATGATGAAGACTGTGGTGATCTGACACTGCCGTTGCCTCCACCAGAGTTGATGCCAGAGGAAGGGTTACAGTTCAGCCAAATGACAGCTCTCCTTTCAGCTACACCAGCATCTCCAGGCGTTGTAAGTATTTACTTTGGCTTTGACAAACACCATTTCATGTTCAACAAACATAAATATCTATTCATGTGAATATCTATAAATCATCTTGAACAGAAAATTAGGATATGTTAGCACCTCAACCAGCCTTAAAGATAAATATCAATCACATTTTTTGTAATGAGGCAGGCTGAACCATGTTGAAAATCGTGTTCGTATTATGCAATGTGAAATCAAAAATTTTCAAAGATCATGATTAAGTTGCAGAGAATAGGTTTGATGAAAAGGTTTTAAAATATTGCTAAAATTATTTTATCCTTTCAATCTTATGATATCACAGTAGGTAATAATCAAATACAGTGGTTGTTATTTTGTTGTTTGATGTTTTTGCACTAATATTTAAGACGTACATGATTAACATTAAATGTTATTTTTTATTTTTTAGAACAAGTGCTTCCAGTGCAGAAAGGTTGGAAGACCAGGTGCACTATGGATACAGTGCTCGACTTGTAGCAAATGGTATCACAGAGCCTGTACCAAACTATCCTATAAGGACTTTAAGCAGATGGCAGAGGATACTGCATGGAACTGTTCCAGATGTTGAAATTGTGCTAGTTTGAACTTTTGTCTGTGAAAACTATTTTTGAAAATGATCGTAGATCTGTTAAGTCATCTGTTAAGTTACAATGCACTAGCTTTGAAAGGCAGCCTCGGATTGGAAAGCTGTAAACAGGCTGAAATAGTTCCAGTTTCTATACATTGACATTTTCCTAATAATGGTCAATAGCAAATGAAAAAAAGTAAAAGCTATAACAATGTTTAGATATTTGTTTGTTATGTTTTTGTTTAATATGTTACATATATTAATGGAATAAGTGTTAGGTTTTCTTAATGTTATGCACAAATATTTTATTACAAGGATATATTTTGTCTTGTATTGACTGGTTAATAATATATATTGTTATCATATTCTATTGGTGAAGAATAAAATTACAATGAAATCTAATTGGTCTTCTTTACATAGTGTATTTTGGCCCAAAATGACGACCTAGATTATATATGCATACAAGCCGAAAAAAAGTTCTGTTACCAGATTGCTAACCTTTCTGAAAGTTTCTGCACACTGAAATTACTAACTGTTCTGTCTGACATTTGCCACCGTGTCTCTACATTTGTTTTTTTTTTTTTATTGTTTTAAGTGTGTTGCCCAATGTAAATCCAAGTAACTATTCTTGATGAAAATAACATGTACTAGTGTTTGGTAAAATTCCAATATCAAAATTTCTGGCTTAAAATGAAGGTAGTCATCAATGTAGCCTCTGCTAAAGTCTTAGCTGTTAGGATATTTTTCCAATATATGAAATAATTAAAGCTGATATTACTGGAAAAAAAGCTGAATACTATTTATACAGCTGCAATAGTATGTCAGTCATGATTTTGACCCCCCCCCCCTTTCCCCATGAAAGTAACCATTGTAACCTCCATTCTCCAGACATGTAAACATTATAACCTTGATTCCCCATACATGTAACTGTTGTAACCCCAGTTCCCCATGAGTGTAACCAATGCAACCTTGATTCCCCATACATGTAACCGTTGTAACCCCCGTTCCCCAGACATGTAACCATCGTAACCACATTCCCCATGCATGTAACCATTGTAACCCTATTCCTAATGTATGTAACCATTGTAACCTCCCTTCCTATACATGTTACCATTTTAACCCCCATTTCCCCATGCATGTAACCATTGTAACCCCCATTTCCCCATGCATGTAACCATTGTAACCCCCATTCCCATGCATGTAACCATTGTAACCTCCATTCCCCAAACATGTAACCATTGTAACCCCCCTTCCCCATGAGTGTAACCATTGTAACCCCCATTCCCCATACATGTAACCATTGTAACCCCCATTCCCCATACATGTAACCGTTGTAACCCCATTCCTCATGCATGTAACCATTGTAACCCCATGTCCCATGCAAGTAACCATTGAAACCAAAATTCCTAATGCATGTAACCATTGTAACTGTTGTAACCCCAGTTCCCCATGCATGTAACCATTGTAACCCCAGTTCCCCATGCATGTAACCATAGTAACCCCTCCATTTCCCAGTTCCCCATTCCCATGCATGTAACCATTGTAACTTCCATTCCCCATACATGTAACCATTGTAACCCCCCTTCCCCATGAGTGTAACCATTGTAACCCCCATTCCTCATGCATGTAACCATTGTAACCCCATGTCCCATGCAAGTAACCATTGAAACCAAAATTCCCTATGCATGTAACCATTGTAATCGTTGTAACCCCAGTTCCCCATGCATGTAACCATTGTAACCCCCCTTCCCCATACATGTAACCATTGTAACCCCCATTCCCCATACATGTAACCATTGTAACCCCCCTTCCCCATACATGTAACCATTGTAACCCCCATTCCCCATACATGTAACCATTGTAACCCCCATTCCCCATTCATGTAACCATTGTAACCCCCCTTCCCCATACATGTAACCATTGTAACCCCCCTTCCCCATAAATGTAACCATTGTAACCCCCATTCCCCATACATGTAACCATTGTAACCCCCATTCCCCATACATGTAACCACTGTAACCCCCATTCCCCATTCATGCAACCATTGTAACCCCCATTCCCCATACATGTAACCATTGTAACCCCCATTCCCCATACATGTAACCATTGTAACCCCCATTCCCCATTCATGTAACCATTGTAACCCTATTCCTCATGCATGTAACCAATGTAACCTTGATTCCCCATACATGTAACCAATGTAACCCCAGTTCCCCATGAGTGTAACCAACTGTTGAGGGTTGAGGACCGCATTGGCAACACAATAGTTTGGTAACCAGTTCACTGAGTTCATACTGGTTTACGATACATGATTTACCTACTAACAGTATGTGCATACACGGAACCAGTTCATTGTCTACTTTTCAATATCGCTGAAACACAAGAAAACCGTCACCAATCACCCAAATATTCAGACCGATTTACTGATCTTTTCTCTGAGCGATATGATGACCGAAATAAAAACAAACAACACTAGGAATCACCAAGTAAGGGTGAAATTAAGACATCACCCCCCCCCCCCCCCCCCCCTAAAATTTTCTCAACGGATTTAGACGTATCTCAAAAATGACCAAATCGGCATCAGAAAAAGCGGAAATCCGCAGATAACTTTCATCCCTGTTCAAAGATACTGAGCCAAAGTCTGAAACTTGTCTGGTATGTGAAAAGCAATGTATTGATGATGCAGTTTTATGTGACAAATGTAACTCTTGGCTACACTATGACTGTGAAAACATCACTCAATCAGGAAGGAAAGAGTTGGAAAAAAGTGATTCTTCCTACTCGTGTACTAGCTGCAGGGATCTGGTGGCTATTGACAATTATGACAGGTCTGAAAATTTACCTTCATCTGAAACTGATAAGAATTCACCCTATACAATGTATCAGTTCTCAATATTTAATGCAAAATATATCAACAAACTGTATTCATAACCAATCAGAACCTAATTTTCAAGTGAAAAGTAAAGAGGCGTCTACCAACACTGAAAAATGGTATGGAGACACTAAAATATTTGATGATTTAAGTGACAACAGGGCTCACCAAACTGGGCGATTAGGGCGATTAAGTCGCCTAATGCTCGCCAATGTCGCCCTGTCATCCACTCCAGAGCGACAAATGAGTCGCCCTGTGTTTTTAAGTAAGGCGCCTCCGAACAACGTACGTAATCAGCTGCGTCTGAAGACCATTATTTTCATTAAAAATCTCGAGCCGCCATTTTTTGTTTTCTTGGAGGAAGGGGAAAGAAACGACAAAAAGTAAGCTAGAAAATGAAATGGCAGCAATCGGAATTCTCGTGATTTTTCATTGGTCACGGTGTTTTTTACCGACCGGTAACAATATGTAGACCTTATTTAAAAATAAATTTAGCGGATTTTGACATATCTATGCACAAATGGAAATTTTGTCAATACATGTATTGAAAGGTGTTCAAGCAAGGTGAATGGGAAGATTTTATGAGTATGTTTGAGAAAAAATAATAGTAAAGAGTATAGATAAATAAATATTAAAAAATAAAATGGCAATAATAAATAAGTTGTGTCAAAAGGTACAACTATTTTTGCTCATATCTGTAACAGAAATTTTCTTCCAAGTTTGGAGCACCACTGCATAATTTCATTTTTTTAATTTTTTTTATTTCAAATTATATTTGTCAGTATTTCAAAGGCAGCACACGATTTAAATTAAACTTTAACAATAGTACAATAGGCCTACCATGGTCAAAATCATGCAGCAATGTACGTTAAAAAAGTGGTGATGAGTCCTGGGACGGGGACTCATCAAAATACGCTTGGACTCACCATTCTGAAAAATGTTGAGTCCCAGGACTCATCGTGAAAAATTCTCAAAGGATATTGATTAAATACACATGAGACAAAATCTCAGATTATGACTAAAATGGAAGGATATGGAGTAAATGTAGATAAAATCTCAAACCATACAGGATAAAACACAATAAAGGAATGTATAGTATACACTATAAGACACAAAATAACAGGTATTTACTTGGCAGGCGACAAATTGGGGGAAAAACACAGTGTCTCTGGTAGACTTGGAAGTCTCCCTGTCATGCCCTGAAGTCTCCCTGTTGCTACCCTGAGGGAGACTCTGAGTCTCCCTGTTATTTTCAAGTGTGGTGAGCCCTGGACAAAGAAAAAATGCTTAAAGCTAAAGAAAAGGAGTTAGAAAAAAAAAAGAGTCTGCCCTTAAATCAAAAGATCGGGATCTCAACGAAACTTGCAAGAAATTGGCATCAGCCCAATCGTATATTTATACTTTGGAAAAAAAAGTCGAAGAACTTGAAAACTCTCTAAAACTTAGTGAACGATTATCTCATTCTATTAATGCTAATGCAAATCCTGCTTTGAATGGAAATTTATCAAATAGTGAACTCATAATTCTGGAACTTCGTATTAATGTTTTAGAAAATAAGGTGGGACAGATATCTAACTATGATAAAAACATTGTTGTCAACAATAACAATTATAGTTCAGGTTATAGTCATACTGATGAAAGAGTTTCCCAACCCTCAGTCTCTGTTAATGATGTTAGCACATCAACGTCAGCAGCTCAAATCACCAAAATAGACAAAACAAAAGAAGAAATGGGGGAAAAATATATCTCATTGGAAGAAGTTGATAATCTAGAGTCTGTAACCGGTATCTTAAATGAACATAATCAAAATACTATTTCAGACCATTTTTTAGGGAAACATCTTCCGAGGAAACGGAAACCGAGAAATCGGCACAGAAAACAACAAAAAATAGTACAACCCCACCCACACCTCAAAATCATATGGGACCAATACATCAACTATATACAGGACCTCCGATATTCCACAAAAACCAGAACGAGGTCAGTCAGAACCCATTATCATTTCAACCTTTAATGTGGAGAATTTCGCCACAAATTCCATGTATTTATCCGAGTTAACACGACAGACATTATGGCTATACAAGAACATTGGTTATGATCCTTTGAAAAATATAGTTTAGAAAAATTTGCTTCAGACCGCTCGTTCGGTTCCTTTTTAAAAAAGCACCAATGAATATGACTCTTTTTCGTCAAATCAACGGATGCGACGGTGGGGTGGATGCAGAGTTTTATGGAAATCATACTTAGACCAATTTGTAAAAATTTACCCGGATGGTAATGAACGAATTTGCGTACTATCACTGGAATTACCCATAGATCCTATTTGTATCATTGCTGTATACTTGCCATGCACAGGAAGTAAAGATTATTACGGTCACCGTAAATATGAACAATGCTTAGATGAGATACATGAACTTCTTATCAAATTTACTGGATATAAAATTATTGTACTTGGTGATATGAATGCCTCCTTGATAAGGGAATGTAAAACTCCCAGGGACCTGATTTTCAAAACTGCAATTAATAATATGTGTTTGAATGTTCCAAGGAACAATCCTAGTGAATCTACTTTTTTTCATTATAATGATAGATCATCATCGCAGATTGACTATATTTTATCTTTTAATGATCCTGAATTTTTAACAAATATTGAAATATTTCAAATGGCTCCAACAAAGTTATCTTGTCATGTTCCTGTTACTGCTAAGATTTATTACGACATCGAGAGTAAATTAGAAACTAGATCTGATGTTTATATACCCTCTAACAGAATAAGTTGAACTGTGATATTGAGAAATACCAAAGTCTTATCCGGGAAAAACTAATACTGTTTGATATTGAATCTGGATCTTTAGATGAAAAAATTAAGGAAATAGCTAGTATTCTTAAAAACAGTGCAGAAGAATCTTCTGAACCTTCAAAAAAAATGTTCACGTAGTAAAAACCCTGGCCTTCAAATTTATGCACTTTAGCAAAAGAGAGCAAACATGCTTTTATTCTTTTTAAAAGAGGCGGTGGGGATAAAAGTGAAGAAAATGAATTATGGTTGAAATGTAAGAATGCTAAGAAGAAACTTAGACAAGCACAAAGAAGACTTGAGGCCAATAATCGTTATAAGCTATACTATGAAATTATGGATTCTTATACTTCTAATCAAAAATTATTTTATAAACTTATAAACATGCAAAGAACTGGTCAAATCAAAAAACTTTCAAAATTAGTAATTAATGACTTAGCTTGCACCTAGAAAACCCTGATGAGATTAGAGATGGGTGGGCTTCATATTTTGAAGAACTTAGTACTGCTTCATCCAGCACTTCATTTAGTAACCAACATTATGAACTTGTTCAAAATGATATTCGAAATATTTTAAAACTACATGAGACGGTTAATACAGGAAATCAATATGCTACTCTAGAGGAAATTTCTAATGCCATTGATAAAATGAAAAATGGAAAATCACCTGACGAACTTAATATAATGAGTGAACATTTAAAATTTGGTGGTCATATGGTGAGAATTGTGTTAAAGGCTCTTTTTGATCGTATTGTAAAAGAAACTGAGATTCCAGGCATATTCAAATCTGGCATTATCACGCCCATTTACAAGAAGCATGGTAAACCTTTACATGACCCTAACTCCTATAGACGTATAACAGTGTGTAGCATCATGGGAAAAGTATTTGAAACAATTCATTTATCCAAAATTTCTCCAGTTCTGGACCTTACTCAAAACAAACTTCAATGTGGTTTCACTAAAGGAGTTGCACCTTCAAATGCAGCCTTGCTGCTCTCAGAGGTAATCGCTGATGCCAAAGACCGTAAGAAGAAAATTTTTATAGCCTTTATTGATGCTTCTAAAGCTTTCGACATTGTATGGCACGACTCTCTGTTATTAAAACTTTATCAATCTGGAATTGAGAACTTGGACTGGTTACTTGTTTATAAATGGTACCAACATCTTACGTCTAGCGTTAAATGGCTGGGAAGTATGTCAAGATCATTCGAAGAACAGCAAGGTGTCCGGCAAGGGGGGATCCTTTCCCCTACTTTATATAAACTTTATATAAATCCGTTATTAGAATGGTATAAAAACAATCATTTAGGATTTCGAATAGGGACTATTCATGTGGTAAGTCCAGCTTGTGCTGACGACATTGTACTTTTGGCAGAAGATGCCCATTCTCTGCAAACCATGTTAAATCTACAAGAAACATATGCGAATAAAGAAAGGTATTTGATCAGTGAAACCAAAAGTAAAGTCATGACTTTGAATAACGCAAAAATTGATAAATGTTATGATGAATTTTATTTACATAATAAACCTTTGGAATACGTTTCTTCTTATACTCATGTTGGAGTGGAAAGAAATTCAGATGAGAAATGTTTAGTCTCAGAAAGAATTAAAATTGCTAGACGGACTTGCTATGCACTGATGGGAGCCGGCATTCATGGTTATAATGGAGTCAACCCCAGTATTAAAATTAAAATCTGGAACACATATGTTCGTCCGCGTCTTGCTTTTGGTTTGGACTGTGTGAGGTTAAGCAAAAAGGATATACAGGACTTGAATTCATTTCATAAATCTCAGTTAAAAGTTACAAAACTTACCAGATCGTACAGCTGATGCAGCCGTCTATATTTTAGTTGGACAGCTCCCTTTTGAAGCATACTTACATTCTCAAATTCTAGTGAATTTTGGTAACATTGTCCGACAAAGTAATGTAGAAAAAGAAATTTGCATTAGACAACTTGTATTAAAAGAAAACTGCTCTCACAGTTGGTTCATTTATGTGAAGGAAATATTTTGTACCTATAACTTTGAATCTAATTTTGATATATTGCATAATATACCAAGTAAAGGCATTTGGAAAAATATGGTGAGAAACAGAATTGAGGCATTCTGGAAGGATAAGATATTTAAAATGACTAAAGGGAAATCAACCATGCGATTTTTACACTTTACATCAATGAAAAATGGCCTTGTGCATAACGTATGGGCTAGTACTGGATTTGACTTTATTTCTATCAAGAAGGCAAATGTAAAAGCTAGGTTATTAACAGGAACCTACATTTTACAGACAAGATTCAACAAATATGTGGTGAGTCCGATCTGTCAGCTGTGTAAAGATGGAATTAAAGATATGGAACACTTCGTACTGAAATGTAGATGCACCGAAGCGGCTCGAGCACCTTTTCTGATAGCTCTGAGAGCATTATTACAGGGCATTGATGAAGAAATTGAAAATTTGATGTTTGGGAATCATTCCTTCTTACTAACGTTGATTATGGACATCTCTGGACCGTCTATCCCAATTAGATTACAAACATTAAACTTGATGGAAAAGACATAATCCATTTCACGTGGACTGGTTTATGCTATACACCGCGAAAGATGCCGCCTTTTGGATATTGCTGTACGTTAGGATGGCATATGTCAAATAAGACCCCCCCCCCCCTCTGTTTTATAATGTCATAAATAATAAAAGTTATTTTGTATTTATCGCCCTTAATAATCAGTTTAAAGTTCATGTTCTCCCTAGAAGCGATTAATTAAAGTTGACTCAATAAATTAAAGTGGAAGACTGCGTATATCATTTCCTTCTGATTTAATGGAGTTAATTTTGATTTCTTTTCATATGTAGGCTTATATATGATATTAAATCCTGAAATTTTAGCCCATAGCTAATTTTAAATTCGCATAATAAACTTATTGTGTTCATAGAGGGTGCAGTGTTTAAAATTCTACACTCAAGTAATTTAGAGTAGAATATAGTTAATATTGCACTTACATGTAAGCTTCAAATACAGCTTATGCTATGTGTGTATACCTGCCAGTATTAATTTCAATATGTGGACTTTTAACTGCTAATACAGATCCATGCTTTAAGATTTTAGACATTAGTGCTTATAAGAGAAGTAGTGATATTAACATTACCTTAATGCTTCCTATATAGAGGAATGATTTTATGTATAATAGTGTTTGCTACTGATACATATAGTGTTTTACATATACATTTTAATGCATATATCCGGGGAATCGTATGTAATTAGTGAGCATGTTTATACCCATATTATTCACCCTGATGGACTTGTGACTTAAAGCTAATGCGATGTGTAATTATAGGTGGTGGGTTAGCTACGCTGTAGTCGAAGTTCAATTACACCAGTGTGTTTACCATTGGAACTTTATATTTATGATACTGGTGCCAGCACATATCCACACTCAATGATTTATCTTTTATTTTACCTGCACAACAGTCGCTATACAGACACCAGTTGCTAACTGTACACTTTCGAGTGGTACTCCAGACATTGGAGGGATGAAATAACAGAAAAGGTGGAGGGGTGACCATTTGAATAAAAGTAAAACAAGTGCCTGTGAAAAGAATGCAAACGTTTAAAGGTTAACCACCTTTTTGGACTTTCACAAAATTTTTACAAAGGCATGTGTAAGAAAGTGTGTGTTTCGTCTTTCAATGAAGATTCTGTTGCAAGTTTGCCAATCTTTTCCCGCCTCCTTCAAACTTTTCGGAAGATTTCATTTTTGCGATCAATCTTAATACCAACGCAAATTTTATCCATAACATACCGCTACAACGTACCTAATGATTTCATCGTATGGATTATTATTGACTTAAAATTAATAAAATTATGTCCGTATATATTCTTTTGTAGAACTGTCTCTATAGACCCAAATGATCATACTTCTTAAGATAGATCATTTGAAGTCCAAAATACTTTCAAGATATCAGTGAATGACAGATATGAAATAATCATGCTTAATTGAGAAACTTACATAATCTAGATAGCAGCTCAAAACTGTCACGGTGTGTATAGCAAGCTTAAAACTGATGTCAAGTGTGAAAATTACCTAGTATGAGCTTTAGAAAGAAGACAAATATACCTATAAGGAGCAAACCAAAATACACAATCCATTAGACGGACAAACCCGGGAAGACAAATGAACAACCGCGTGACAACAAACAAACAAAATAAAGAATGGAAACGGGGATCTCAAATTTGTCAAAGAGACAACAACCCGGGCGACCAAAGAGCAGAAAACGGCTCAAGCTCGGGAGGGGGGGGGGGAATTTTATGACAGAGGTGCGTCGGTTAATTTGAAACCCCTACCCGAAATTATCCAAAAATAATAACATTTGTTATGATATCAAAAAATATGGATTGACCTGAATTCTCCTCATGCAGTGCTTTATAAAAAAATCTGCTGGCATTTTTAAAATCCTGACCGGAATTCTCAAGAGTGTCAAAAGATGCAGACCCGAAATCTCCTCCGGCTTTGTAAAATCTTGACCCGAATCTGCCGCACGTCCCGTATCATTGTGTTACCACCCCTCTCTCCCCCCCAGAGAGCTCAGAGCTACCAACGGGTCTTCAACGCAGCGAGAAAATTCCACACTCGGAGGTGGGTTTCACTGATAACTAAAAAACAACGAACAATACGATCTCCAGATAAAAACCAGGAGTGAACTCAGGTGCTCCGGAAGGGTGAATGGCTTTTGTGACAGCAATAATCGTCTTTGTCAAAAGTCATGGTAACTCGCGCATGCCCTTGAATATCAGATAAGATAAGAATCGTAGACACAATATGCAGGCGATGCTGGTATACTGCTACTCAAGAAGGGAAAGTTAACGATAGGACACTGAAGTCATTACGTTTGTCATAAAGTTTTGTCTTCAAATGTCCCTCATTGTCCATTTCAAGAAACAAATCAAATTTAGAAGCGGACTTCGAATTCGATGTATCTGTAGTATCCTTAATTTCAACTTCACTGGGTAGATGAGATGTAAAAATTCTTGGTTATTTAACCACAACACGTCATCTACATGTATATAACGAAAAGTTTTCACGTAGTAGCGCTTGGATGAAGTCCGCTTCAAATAAGTACAGAAACAAATCGGAGAGGAGACGAGCACAGTTGGTTACCATTGGAATGTCGATTGTTTGTTGAAAAATTCGACCGCCAAATTCAACAAATATGTTGTCCATGAGAAAATCTAACGTGTTGGTAATTTCATCTTCAGAAATGTTTTAGAAAATTTTAATAGCCGCCATCTTATGGCAACATTTCGAATCAGTGACCATAATCTAGAACTTGAAAGAGGTCATTAGAGAAATATTCCCAGAGATCAAAAACTTTTTAATGTTTGCAAAGTCTTGGATTATGAAGACATTTTTTTCCTTCATTGTTAATCTAATATTAATACTCGAGATCGTCTCCTAGCTCAAATCGATTTGCACGGTCCAAATTTTAGCCAACTTGATACTATATCAAAATTAAAAGTTTTCTAAATCCAGAAAAATATATTTGTCTACTGTTGTATACTACATAAAGCGATCGATACAGATGCGAAAATGAGGTCCACATTGGTCAATTCAATACATCTGCTGTCCCCAAAGGGGTGGGGGGATTCCAGAGATATTTTTGAGTGAAAAATAAATACCCGTTTAGTATTTGTTCAATCTAATTAAAAACCGATCTCTCATCGCTCCCGTTTTCTGATATTTCACGTGGGAGATCTAACGAAATCCCTGTTGAGGTCACGTGCATGTGAGTGAACTGGAACTTATGAATTTATAATGACATGCAAATAAGTTGACTTCCTATCAATAAGCCAATCAAAAAAGTTTATGAATTCTGGGGACTGACGATTTCTTCGTTAATAAAATGAGTTACATCCCTTTACCATACGATCAACTTACAAGATCGCCTAAGCCGCAATTTCATTGGTCGAACAGGAAACACCTACGATGTCACTCACATGTGACCTCAAAGCGGGTTTCGTTAGATCTCCCACGCGACATATCAGAAAACGGGAGCGATGAGAGATCGGTTTTTAATTAGATTGGTATTTGTTTTATGTTCTGATTTTAACGTAAAAAAATCTATGATTTTGATTGACATTACTTGTGTACATTTCTCAACGGATTTCAACTAAACTAATACGGAAGGTGTATAGGGCAATACCTTTATCAAGTTCCAAAACGAGCGCTGTCGGATAACTTTTGTGGGAGTTACTGCCCTTGACTTAGTTTTTCCCTATCAACTTCTTGTTAGCGCTCTCAATTCTACATTTCTCAATGGATTTAAACCAACTTACCATTTACTAATTGTATATAAAAAAACTGATAAATTCACAACACCTTCTACAGAATAATTTGACTTCTGAGACTATATTCGAATTCATCAAATTATGTATACTTGTGACGTTCGTTTGTTGTGGTCCATTTTCATGCTCTCCTGACTTTGTCTTTTCCTCGGACTTCGAATTTGTGGACTTTTCTCTTTGTTTTGTCGCTTCGGTAATCTTTTGCAGATATTATAGATTGAAACATCCTTCAATCAATTTTTTTACATGGATATGAAAAAAAGATTCCAATCTGAAAAAACTCCCATGATAAACAAAATAAAAATGCTGAAAATAATCTATAACACCCCAATTTGTTTGCCTCAAAATATGAGACCATAACTACAATAAGAGGAAGAATATAGCATGTATATTAAGGAAAAAATTGAAATAATAAGTTTGTATTTGTAACTACTAACTGACGTACATCAAGGTAGAATATCAAATGAGCAAGAATTACAATTACACGAATCAAATCGGCAAAGCGAGTGGAAAGAGAAAGTCAAAAAGGTTTTATTCTAAAATTTACTCCACAATGACAACTGGTCGTTTTCGGATGCTGAATTTTATGTGGTTTGTAATTTGAGTGTCCTTTCTAACCAAACGAAGTCAGTATATTCTTTCAGTGCAAGTAATCGCATAGCTCTGTCCTTAGATGATTTTGGCTTTACCCCTTTTAGTCATTTTGACATTTTTGAATTTGCTCTTCAACTTTTCGGATTTGTCTTTGGTTTTCAACATTTTAGGCCTTGAGCACAACTGATGAGAAGTAAATCGACGAAATGTGTGCCTGTCCCAAGTCAGGAACCTCTAGCCTTTGTTGTGTTTTTTTAAATTTTGGTTCATTTGTATGTTTCGGAGTATAGTGTGCCGTCATTTCGCTGAACTAGTATGCATTATTGTTTAGGGGCCAGCTGAAGCCCGCCTCCGGTACGTGCGGGATTTTTCTCGCTGCGTTGAAGACCCATTGGTGGCCTTGAGCTGTTTCTGCTCTTTTGTCTGGTTTTTGTCTCTTTGACACATTCCCCGTTTCCATTCTCTATTCTACATCTAGTGCATCAAAATTTGTATGAAAGAATTTTAGAATGTTAGTTTAACATTTAAAAACTTAAATTTTGAAACAAATAAGAAGCGACCTTTCTAGTTTGTTCCGGTGGAACCTTGTAATGAATGTAACGACTAGTCATAATATGCGTTTCATTGCAATGTGTTTTTTTCAATAGATGCATTTTGTTCGTACATGTATTAAACGTTTACATAGGCTACACCTAGGAATGCAAAATCAGCCCAACACCGTCCACACTAGTAGGTACAGCTAGTGTTGTCAAAAACATATGTATGAACAAAATGTAGGTATTGAATACAAAACACAAAAATGATAAATAGGAATCATTTATAAGTAATTATCGTCTATACTAATAATGGAACTGCACAACTAACTACTACGTTACGTCCACATTTCGTAAATGTATATTTATACAGTTAATGATATTTTGCAGATACTATGGGTAGAGCAAGATAATCGACAAAGACCTATAATTTCATAGTTACAGTATTAAATGACTTATAATGTATTAACTGATATTTTACAAGAATAATGTGATGTGATCGTCACAAAGGGCCCATGTGCATATATAAGTATGCAAGGGTAGTTATCCAAGAGCCCTCTTAAACTTGATCAAGGTATCATTAATATACAATGGTGCTTCTTATACTATGAAATTTTAGATAACAAAAGGGTCATGCAAATCACAAATAAAAGATCATAGTAGTTTCCGCTAAAAAGTCGACCCTAGCTCCGTTTTGACATTCCCGTTAGGTGTGAGCTTGTAGCTCATTGTTAAATTTTACAACGAACAGTACAAAGATAAAAGCGAAGATTTTTGTTTTATGTTCTAGCATTGTCTCATGTATATTGACTTCACATCTGTCTTTTATCTTACAGGAAGTGTCAGTGGCAAAGTTGCAAATATTTTATTTCAATCAAAATGTTATATTTTGAACAAACACATTGTTGAGGCTCTTACAAGGACTTTAACACGAAGAACAGCAATAAATCCACTATTTCCATGCTTTTTATAAAAATGACAAATATACCTAAGGAACAATAAAAAAACGTAATCCATTAGACAGACAAACCCGGGAAGACAAATGAACAACCACAAGGACAACAAATAAACACAGAAAACTATGAGAAAAAAAAAAAAAAAAAAAAAAAAAAACAATGAACAACACGAACTCCTATAAAAACCAGGAGTGGATTATATTATGATCCAGGATTAATTTGGTAGCTTTGAGTGGGTACGGTCGCGGGTTCGATCTCCGGTCGGGTTTAAACAAAGACATTATAATTGGTATTTGCTGCTTTTCCGTCAAGCACGCTGCATCTGGGAGTAAGAGCAAAGGATAGGTCGGCTCGGAGTTAGTATAATGTGTCCAAGTGGGGTGATATTCTTCCTGCATACAGTAACGAGTACCTCGTTACTTAGCATGTTAAAAATCAATGTTTCGTTCTATTACAAAGCAGGGATCATATTCATATCATATCAACATGTTCTCGTCCTGGCTGCCACTGGAAGGAAGTTAAACAATAATTCATCCATGCATCCTTAAGTGCTTTTTATATTATGTTCCAGCATTAAATTGGTAAGTTACTTATTTACATCAACCTCACGTCGCATCTTTTACCGTATCAAAATAATATCCGTGCCCGTATTATCGAAGTATTCGTTGAACGTGTAATTTATGATTAAGATTTGACAGGAAATGATAAAACTATTGTAATCCCATTGACACGACAGTAAAATGTAGAAACACTCGTACTGGAAACTGAAAGCGACACAAAGTCTGCGTCCTCGTCTGTTTCAGCAATTTTGGTTGGCTTAGGTTTAGCCAATTGTAAAATAGATATTCATGGAATTTTCAGTTATATTTTTGCTTTAAATCATCTTTACTATAATACTATTTACTAAATTACTAAAAAAATTACTAAAGTTAAGGATAGGGGAAAACAAATTTCTGGCTTCAATGTATCTGTATTATAAAGGAAATTTCACTTACAGATATTACAGACAGAGGTGGAAACCAGTGCATTAAATAAATATATTTGTATATAGTTTTTCTTCAAATTTTTTATACATTCAGATGAAAATCTTTTTGTTTCTTTGTTTTCTAATTAGTTTCATACTATATATAAACAACCAGCCAACCAAAAAATTAACACATTCCTGATCAATATTTAGACAACAATTTTTTATTTGAAATGCATATCTATTTAATTCAATCAATTTATTCAATTTTACCCAAGATGGGTTGAAGGCTTTTAAACATAAAATAAAATTGTACAAATATTACTGAAAAAAATAAATAAAATAAAGAGACCAACTGAAACAGACATAATTATCTTATGCAGCTTCTTAGTCAGCTTTCTTCAGTAACCAAGACTTTTTAATAAAGGGACCAACATAGCACATCAGATCTTGGTTTGTTAAACGGTAGTACTATGAAATTACTTGAACATATAGCAATCGTTTAAGTTGATAAAAAAATGCACATTCTACGTAACAAAATTTTTCAAATGAATTCATTTAACTAATAACGATGGATTATTAGTCAGCAGTACCACGAGTACTTATTGCTAAACAACAATAACTTTACACAGATGTGCAGTGTTGAGAGTTTGCTGTCGAAAAAAATAGTTTACTTTTCCTATATACCCGGTATTAGAATATGTATTTATAACAGTGTTTATAGCTTTCAATCGTTTTGGTCATAGGCGTACACACCTTTGCAATGCGCAGAATATGATTATAAATAAAAGTTATTATCTTATTGTTCGAGTTCCTTGTGCAAAAGAAGTAAAGAAAATAAACTAACCCCGATCTTAAACAGAGTTCTTTTTTCTAGATCTATATAGAAGTTAACAAGAACAAATGTACAACCTTTGAAAAGAAAAGGGGGAGATAATACTAAATTATATACTATAAATTCAGAAATTATTGCATGCATTTATTATTGCGATTTTGTCTTTTTAGACCAAAATGCGATTTTAATTTTTGCTATATTGACAAAATACGCTTCATTCATATAAAAAACTCCAAAATGCGAATTTAAATTATTGCGGTTACAACCCTGTCGCATTTATCGCTATAATAAAAATATCGCAATAATTTCCGAATTTACAGTATGATGTAATAAGAATTAAACTAGTTTTCAATCCTAAATCTAGTATAATATTAACAATCAGTAACTCTCTAAATACCCATCTTCACCAAGTTTTTCTTTCTATTTGGCGGTCTAGTTATCTCATAATATTAGCTTGATTTTTTTAATACGCATTTTAACGGTGTCTAATTTTTTGAATGGATACAACTTGAATACTGAGGAAAATAAATTGTGTGTTTGAAAACATGATACAAAATGCATGCTTTTATCTTAGTGATATAAACATGATTAGAAACTGAAAGCTACATAAAGTAGATGTCCGTGTAATTTTTTGTACTTTGAAGTGAGATTTGGTTGGCTAAGATTAAGCCAATGGTATACATTTTTTTTATAATACGCACTTAAAGATATTTTCATATGTACAAAGTTCATATTTTTCTTTATTAACGATCTTCTTGAAATTGTTTTTATTCGTTTGTAAAAATTTGATTGTATTGAAGAACTACATATTGGATGTAGTTAAGTACTCATACAATATTGTAACCTTTGCACATCTGACACATAGTATGTTTGACTCAGTCAGGAACATGTGTTATGAGTGGTTGGCCAAAGCTGCAGTGTGATATTCTGTGTTTTTTAGAATTTATTTAGTTTTTTTTCCTTTTTTTTGTGTATAGATTTTGATAACAATAGTTTCTTTGGACATTTAGAGCCAGATCAACATGTTGTGTCAGTTTGCTGATGTCAACCTACTTCTTAATTTATTTTTATTGGAGTGAGGTTGCAAATTAACTTTTTAGCTCCGCCTTTTACTGCAAGGGCAATGGTACTGTGTTTCAAGATTAAAACTGATGTCCAATTTTATTCATATTCAGAGTTTATCATTACAGTAATTTTGTAACGGTTGCTGGCAACGTGTTTAACTTTCTGGAGCATCAGCGTTATTCCCATTTTTTTTAAAAAAGGGAGTTAACATTGCTGTGCCTCGTCTTTATTTTTTGTTATCTCATTATTATGCTACGTATTTATAGCGTTTGTTCTCCATGGAATTGGTTTGCAACCAGAAATTTGTCGTTCCCTCTAGAGCACCTTACGTCATTTTCGGTTTCTGTTGGAGTTCACGTTATGACTAGTGCTTTACTTTTTGTACTATTTTGTTCTAATTCTATACTTCACCATATGAATGTTTATGTTTGTTTTTACTGTTTTGCTATATCTTTGTAATATTTCTTATCTGTTGTAATGCTACCACGAATCCGCCTTGTCTTTTTATTTCTATCAACTCTCTATCGTATTGTTTTGGTGTTCTCTTGTCCTTATTATTCTAACGGATGTAAGGATAAACACAGGAATTAGCCCCTGGAAATTTGGTAAAGGTTTCCGTTAGAATACGTTTATTAAGTTTTTTAAGGTTTATTTGTTCTTTGGCTTTTCCCGTCTCTCATATACATGTATACTATCATTGATTTGCCGTTCGGATTTCTCTAGTTTTGTTCCTGTTAGCGTGTATAATTTAAGGAGATTTTGTCTGATTGGTATATAAACTCCATGTCATTTCACTTTCATATATATGAGGAAAACAACGTCAGATAAATAAAAGGTATTTCTTAGATATTAAAAAACAGACACGGGGAAATAATTAACAGTTTTTATCTTATAGATTTCTATGATCCGGGTTTTCATTTCCTAGAAATACAATCTGGTTAAAAATTATGTTGAAATGACTTAAAACTCAAGGCGACATTAAACCCGTTTCCTTATATCAGGTAATACGAAAAACTACACGTAACGAATAAAAAAGGGGAAAATTCCAGAGATATTTTTGAGTGAAAAATAAATACCCGTTTAGTATTTGCGTTCTATTCTGATTTTCACGTAAAGAAATCTATGCTTTTGATTGACATTACTTGCGTAGATTTCTCAACAGATTTCAACTAAATTTATATAGAAGGTTTATATGGGCAATACCTTGATCAAGTTCGAAAACGAGTGCTATCGGATAATTTTTGTGGGAGCTACTAACTTAATTTTTCCCTACCAATTTCTGGTTAGCGCTCTCAATTCTACATTTCTCAACGGATTTCAACCAAATTAATAAGGAAGATGTATATTGATGATACATTGATCAAGTTTGAAATGGCTCTTGGATAATTTTATGGGAATAACTAACCTTGGCTTAGTTTTTCCCCGTCAACTTCTTGTTAGTGCTCAAGATTCTACATCTTTTTATCCATTTTAACCAAGTTTATATGGAAGTTGTATATTTACAATGCTTTATCAGTCACTTGAAATAGTTTTCTGTTCTCTACAACAATATATATGCAGCGGAGCCCTTTGCGATGATCACATCACAGTATTCTAGTAAACTATCGGTAAATACTGTAACTATTAAATGATATGTCTTTGCCGATTATCTTTGCTCTACAGAGAGTATCTGTAAAATATCATTAACTGTAAATATAAATTTACGAAACGTGCACCGAGTTGATAGTTCCATTGGAATTTTGGGAGATTTCAATGCATAATTTATAATTACTTTCATTACATCGTCGGAAACCCACGACCGGTCGCACTTACGCTTTGCTACACATACCGACCGTGAGTCAATCTGAATCTTTCATTTTTTATCGTGCATCAGAAGTCCTTTTTTTGGACATTTTGCTATTTGAATCTTTTAGATTATTGTTCTGGCTTTCAACTTTAGGACTTGGCATTCGGAACAACTAATGATTCGTAAATCTTCCACATCTTGTACGTCAAACTGGTATCGTGGAATACATGTATTTATTAGGGAACAAACATTTCATTTTCAAACTAATGAATGCGATCTATATAATTCCTCGTACATAGCTCTGTCCTGAGATGTTTTTGGCATTACCCCTTTTGGTCATTTTTGGATTTTTGAATTTGCTCTTCAACCTTTAGATTGTTGTTTTGGTTTTCAACATTAAAGGCCTTGAGCACAACAGATAAGTCGTAAATCTTGTGCAAAATTGGTATCAAAGATTTAATCTTACCCCACCCCGATCCTAAAAATAGAATGGCAGTTAAAGAAGAAAACGAACAAAATATTCTGTTAAAATCTAGAGAGTAAGACTCTCGTACCACAGAATTATAAAGTACACCATTCGAGGTTTTTTTTGTAGTGAACATGTCAACATTAATTAAAAATATGTTTCTTATAAATGATGCAATATTGTCCATTTAAATGAAGTGATACTAACAAATTTTCATTTAATATGTATTAAATTTTTAATTTTTTTTTTTTTTTTTGGATTTCCGATTTTTTGTCTTTCGATAAATCATTCAAGTCATTTTACTGCCTCATTGAATACAATCAATGATGAAAACAAAGTTCAATGAACTAGATGTAGTAAAATTACATTGTCTCATTGTACAATGACCTGTACATTACGCAAATGTAGACTAACTGTTATTTACGTAGGAAACTGATTCTTCTACTCATTCCTCATTCCTTTATTCTTGATGATACACACACTGTAATATATTCGGAACACTAACTTTGAAATTAAAGAATAAAACTCATTGTTTTTGTTTGAGATATGTTATGAAAAATAAATAGGAAAAAATTGCCTGTCATCAAGTGTTAGACGATGACTTCTTATTTAACTTTGGTATTTTCAGGATCGTTGTTTCATTGGAATTTATCCTTATATAAAGCTTATAACAATAAAGAAGAGACATAGTGGAAAAATATTTTAACACAAATGCTCTACAGTCTATGACAAAAACAAAAAGATAAAGGAGTAACGCTTTTTGACTGCTTTTCATCTTTTTAAATGTCCCCTTGACGTACATCGTAGTATATAGGGTCAACAATTACAACAGTTAACAATTCTGATGTCAGTCTGCAAGTGTTAGATAATTTTTTGTGTTCGGTTGCTAGTATTTCGATACACATCTTGTGCATCAAAATTGGTATCAAAGAATGTTATTTGTGTCAACCAGGTTTACATATCTCTCGTTGATATCTTTCAGCAATATTTGTTTTCATTATAACTATTCTATATTCCTACCATTTTGCTTTAGCTCTGGATATTAGTATTACAGAAGTGTTTTAGTTTTTGTATTTTGTATTTCAGTTTCTCTTTTCTTCATTTACTATTATCTTTTAATTAGATATTTTGTAGTGTGTATTCTTCCCATAAAGTTTTACTCAGGTTTTCGCCTCGTCTTTTGGTCCACCTTAGTACTCATATCATGCTTTGTCGGGTATTCTTTTACCGATACCTACAGGGTTTATAAGCGTGTTGTACCAAGTCAGACTTTCCAATGTGTATGTTGCGTGAACTATTAATTTGTTCTTTCATGGAACAGTGAAGTAGTATCCATTATAAATAAATTTTTAATGTCTTTTAATGGCGATCGATATTTTTTTAAAACATTAAGCTTTTATCCTTGATGAAAAGTTCAGTGAACTACACAAATAAATAACATTGACACATACCGTACAATGAACCGTGCAGTTAGCAGATGTATAGTTGTTGTTTTGTGCCTAGGAAACCGATTCATCTAATATTTACAGCCTTATTGGCTGTAAATGTTAGATGAATCGGTTTCCTAGGTACAAAACATTTAATGTCGATTAAAGGACTTATTTTCATAAAACAGTAAATTTTTTATTTCTCTCAATGTTAAATTTTTTATTTACATTAGTTTTATAACTATGTAAGATCGTAAGCAAATTTATCATGTTCTTCAAACTTTTGAATTGTTTTGGTTTTCAACGTTTTAAGCCTTGTAGAGAGCTGATGAGTCGTAAATGTGCATATCTTGTGCATCTGGTCATGTGTATCGAAGAAATGGCACATAAGCGTATCAGACAAAATGTTTTGCTTAAGGATGCTCGCTGGTCATGTTTTGGTCTTTTTGTCAGATTTTCGGGATCCTCGGGTTTTATCCATTTCTTAAACATTATATTCTTTGCCCATGAACCCCCATTTTTCTTTTATAATTCAATCATATATACCTTAAAATGGTATTTGACAAAGTATTATGAAATCCTTTTTATTTTTTCAAACATTTTTGAGAGACTGAAGTCGCCAATGCAAAGACAATGAAAAATCCAGAGAAAACCTATGTCCTGCAAATTTTCAAGGCTTTATAGCTCTAAAATGAACCTATATTTTTTTCTAGAGATCGCTTCCGTAAAACCACATTTGGTTATTATGCTTTCAAACAAACTGAATGAGTATCAGTAATCAGTCAATTAAAAGAATACAAGGTAAAAGATGTTTGTGCGCAATAGATATATTACTACATATTTTTTTTTAAGTCTGTGTTTTGATGGCTTCTTTTGGACTGCCTTTTTCACTAAAGGATATTCAAAGATTTTAATTTTTTATACTTGATTTTTTTTATTGCCATACAGATATTTGTAACAGCCTTTATCTTTAAAGTTAACTTCCGAAACGCAAGGGGTGACATTTGACGATATCTATGACAATATTTATGTTGTGAAATGTATGATTGTGGTAAAATTTGTAAAATTTAACAATCATACATGTAAATACAATAAGGCTATTAATAAAAAGTACAAATACTAGTATACATGTACTGAGTTAAATCAAGTTTTCAACTCTTTCATATGAAAGACAAATCAGTGATCTTCCCCTCGTTGGGTCAGCCAATCAGATCTATAGTTATTCTTATTCCAAGTGAATGAATATTTTATTGGTCTAGAAATAATGAAATCGTGTTTATTGAGTCAAATTTTGTGGAAATGAAGAAATAACTACAATAAAGAGTCCAAATCCGATACCTTGCGGGATTAGAAGACATTTACTAGGTTTCAAGTTTCTAAATTAATCAACGTACTTGATTCATCTTCAGTCGGTATTATCTTCCAATCAGGTAGAAGATAGCATTCATTACGCAGACTGTCCACCATTCAACTCTAATACCGTCTCCTCGGAGGCGGTAATTATGGCGATTGTCCGATAAAGCTCGTCTTTTTCTTCTGATCAGATTACCAGCTGTTAAATTGTGGTTTTACAAGGTTAAAAATATCAAGCGATGTTAAAGATTAAAAAAAATATGGTTATTGGTCGTCTTTATTATAATAGATTGGTTCATCTTGGCATCTTTTTGTTCGCGTTAATTCGACGTCTACATATATACTTTCCCCACTTTATGACTAATCTTCCAGTGCCTAGTCGAAAAAAATGGGTCCAGTAACACAAATTGTTATAAATGCCAAAATATAAAAATATAAAAAGAAACCTTTTTAGTTCTAGTGTAGAGTATATGCTAGTTCGTAAATCATTATTTTCTGAATTGAATTTAAAATAAATTCGCTTCAATGTCAGTACCAAAGTTTTACCAGTTTGTGTATCCCTGAATTGAATCCACCATGTCAAGGCACTAACACAATGGACAATTACTGTAAACTGGTGTAATCAAAATTGATTCACCAAGGAAGTAATTGATATGTGCGAGTTTTTGTTATTAAATTTTAGAATTTTTCACAACTAAGGAGTACTAAGATGGATTTTGACCTTTTTTCTTCTACAAAATGTTGGGAATCCTTTTCTGCTTTCTACCCCCACTCCTCACCCCACTCCCCCTCCCCCCTTGAACACTACTGAAATGTCATAAATCGACGGATATACAGTTATTAAATGTGTTTACCAAACCAGTTACCTATAAAGCATTCGTTAATAATATAAAATCTTAGAATTTATTCCACTTACTATTATTCAAAATTTGGTTATTCAAAACTTTAAGGATAAGCTATTGTCCCAAACCGTGTAAACTGCATATTGGAAGAACATATACAGTTGGCTCTCGTTATCTCAGACTCTTTTATCTCAAAACTCCTGATATCTCAGAGAAATTATTTGGGCCCTAGGTTAAAACTTTGCACTATATTTTCTCCTGCTATCTCAAACTATTTTTGTTGGTCCCTTCCACTTTCACATAATGAGAGTCAACCGTACTTCTTCTAAGTAGATAAAATAGTAATAGTATTGTACAATATTTTTGATAAAAATAACAGTTACTGAAAAATTAAAAATGATGATGATAATGAGGAGGAGTTCTTGGAAAATACACAATAAATATCTCCTTTGCATGCCCTTGATGCTCTTTGTTTAATCTCGTGAGAATAATATTTTTCATACATTTCATACAAAACTTACGATAATTTATGAAAATAAATATGTAAACTTTACACTGTATCGTATCATATCTAGAAAAATATTTTAAATAATATGCTTTTGTTTATTGATTAGTGATCGAGTTTTATAATTCATTTTAGCAAGTCTTTTATTAATATTCTTATTATGAATTCTATCTTCTTGCAGACATAGATATTACATAAATCATTAAATAATAAGACAATCAAAGTGAAACTAAAAATTAAATAAAATAAAATATTATCAACATGTCTATTTATTTATATAGTCAATGTGGATGTATTGATTTTAAAGAAACACGGAAGTAAACACCAAGGTGTATTGGACGATCTCAATAGGGGAATTCCCTTGGCAAGTCGGCTGTAAATATGTACAACAATATGGATTAAATCTATAATAGAAAAAAAGTAAGTACATTTTATCTTTTAAAATGCATTTAGTGCTTGGAGCATGTTGTTATGTAATTATGTTTTTTTTTAATGGCAATGAAAAAAAAAATATTCAAATTCAGTTAGTTTTATTTGAAAGAAGCTCTTTGATGTCATTGACCTCGTATAGTAAATGGTATGATTTTAATTAATCTTTGCTGTAAAACATTTGGCCTCCTTTTTATAATGCATATTTTAAACTTTTCAATTTTTTTGAAATCGTGTGATGAATAATTGTTCTGTTAGATATATTATTCTTTTTAATGCAACTTATTTCATGTAATAAGAAAACAAATATCATAAAAAAATACTTTGATGCCAAGACGTTTTAAATTGGAATACATTTATGAAATTTATTGAAATATTAAGATAAATCTGTTTTAAACGTTTAAGAAAAAAATAACTCCGTGTAGCACTTTTCTTTTTTTATCTGTAAAGCAAATCTGTAATTAAAATAAGAAAAATGATTCGCTTCTAGCGACCCCTTTTTAAAAAAACAAAGACAAAGTTTTTACGAAACATTTTTGTCTCGTAATACCCGTTATACTTCCTTTATGTAAAGGTCGGTTTCCAACATAGGCGATTTAATTAACATTATTCTGTTTCCAGCCTGTCCTTTCTCCTCAGCTACGTTTTGTTTATTCAGTAACTTTTAATGAAAAACCTGTATGTAAAGTTCATGCAATGGACAAGAATTAAGTGCCTCTTTACAATATTTAACACATTTGTGAAGTGCCCTTTAAAGGCAGTGACTGCTATATAGAAGTACCCTTTAAAGCACTTTTGACATTAATTGGGGACGTAGTCTTTAAAGTTCACCGTTGCGAACGTTTTTAAGCATCACAGCAGTTCCAAACAAATTAGCTACCAGGAACTAAATACTTAAAAAAGAGAATGTGTCCCAGTTATACATGCCGTAAACAAGTTATCCTGAACAGATGTTAAAACATACATCACTTCAACTTTGTTAAAGAAATTGATCAGAAGAAATATTTTGACAAATGTGAACTAGGTAAGAATATTTAATCAACCCGTTCTTGTGAATACGGTAAATTTTTGTCTATGTAATATTTTAATATGTGATAGATATTCTCTTCAACCTTATTTTTAGCAAAGCAGGTTTATATTTGTATGAAATCAAGAGATTTCAAACGCGGCCATACTTGCACAAAGTACTCTTTCCACATGTACCATTAGTCTTGTTTACTTTATGGTTTTTTTGTTTTATACACTGCTGCGTGTATAAAGACAAAACCCAGGGAACTGTATGATATATATATATAGCATTTATTGACAACGCCCACATCAACGCTAATGACACAGTAGTTGATTTAACAATGACATTGAAAATGAAATATATCCATAAAATATTTGTTAAAACGGATCAATTTATAATGGATTGGGAAACAAGTTATACCAACTTATGCTGATCCCTCTCCACTTGGCTGGTGCGAGAGTTAATCCATTAATAGCGGCGTTTTAGCCTACTCTTTTTCGAAATCTACAATGTTCGTCCCCATCCGACAGGCTAGCATCTTTTACCGACACCATATTCGGAAATGGTGTCGATAGGGCGTCTCAAATTTAATCAACATTTGCTTCTTGTATTCTTCAAGTTTTTTGAATTTCAAGAAACTAAACAAAGTCCTATCATATGGTGAAATAAAAAGGCTAAATCATATGTTAAAAATTCAAAGAACGAAACCACAATCTGTTTAAACAAATGACAGTCATTTGATTTTTCTTAGGCGAAGGGAATTTGAAAACGAAAAATGCTTCAGTGACAGAAGCAAGTTAAGGAGTGAGGCATGGACGAAATGAGGAAACAAAATCCATTACACAAAATTTGATGAACAAATTATGTTTACAAATATTACCCACAAAAGATTTAAAATTATCCTAGAATCAAATAAAACTATATTCGGGAAAAAGTGGCGAGCGCAAGCAGGTAAAAAACCAATGTAAGTTGGTGAATGACCAGGCCAAAATAACTTCTTTTCCACCTTAAAATCAAATGGTTGGTCCATTAGTTTTAATTAACCAATACCATAATTATAAGTATTCATGTTTCAATTAACGTAAAACATTGCTCTGATTGGGTACTCCTAATAGTAATTAGTACGTCAGTTTTTTTCAATTCTAAATGATACATTTTACCTTAAATCATCACATTAAAAAGCAACTTTCAAAGCAAGCAAACAAATGATACTTAAAACGAGAGATACGACTCATGACAGTGCAAAATTATACGCTAAATGGGGTCCATATGTTTTTAGTTTTTAATTGTAGTGAATGTATTGTTTTGGTCTTATCTTCGTTGTTCTCCAGAGTTTTCAGTTGTTTCGATTTTTCCCTCCTTCGAATATCCCTTTGGTATTTCCTGACTTTACTTTACATATAAAAATCAAAGTAATGTTATTACTTTGTAAAAATTCTAGTTAGCACATTCGGTAGCAATTTAATCTAATCTATAAAAAAATAATCTACATATACAGACAAATTATGTTCATTACTTCCTTGTCCAAGAAATCGAACAATCCAGTAATCTGAATGAGTATCATGTTGCAGTTGGAATTCTAAGGACCACTTGATATATTGCGCAGTCAGGGGATTTTTTAGGGTAAAATTTAAAGAAAATATGAGTTGCTCTTTGTTAAAAGCCATGACGTGATTTTGAAATTGAAAACAATATTAAAGCTATGTTGCTATCTTTGGTATTTAAAGCGCTCCCGGAGCTTCAATGTTCTGTGTCATCATACCCCCTCTTCAATTTAAATGTGTCATATCTATAGGCCTACTTTGTAAAAGTGAATTACGTTTCTCTTTGGTGCCTTAAAGACCCCAAAATGGTTAAAATTGTGCTAAAACGAGGGCAAGAGTTCCATTTAGCACCCCGTAAGTTCATCTAAGCTTATTCTTTGTAAGATACGCATAACTGAGGGTGCCATATGGAACTCTTTCCAAAACGAGTTTTATAAATCGATATTTAAATACGTAACTGTAGTATTGTTTTTATTAACTTACTTGGCATCCTCCCAAGTCAGGCTTTTGTATCCACGTTCGTTCCTATAAACCGCTGACATTAAACAGTCATATTTTTGGGGTGAACAATTTCATTGGTTCTTCTCAAGGTCACAAGAGAATCCATTTGCGTCGTAGGTAGACATTTCTAGGTCACACACCAGGCGGCGATATGTTCGACCCGCAAAATATGAATGTGTGATGTCAAGGCTTTGTAAGAAAGAACGTGGATACAAAACCCTGACTTAGGAGGATGGTTACTTGGTTGCATTGGTAACTCTTAGCTGAGTTTGAATTCATGTTTGTTGTATTTGTATGGGTTTTTGATGGTTGTGCTTATTCATTCATCTATATATCTTTAACCCGATTTCCAACATTTTGATTTCGAGCACTGCTGATGAGTTGTCAGTCAACGAAATGGTCATACAGTGCATCAAATTTATTGAGATATTTTGTGATACATTTTATTAGTTATCATTGGCAAATCTAAAGAGGACATAAACATGACTATGGCCTGACAGATTTTAAAAGGTGCAATGTATTAGACGACGATTTTAAAATGGCACAGGAAGTGAATCAGGAAAAAATATCTCTACTCTTTATGAGCTTGGGAAAACTTTGCTGCCAATCAAATTGCCTGTTAGGTGATGTAATGTTACATCATATGCACTAATTTATGACCTTAAATAACCATTTGACATGCTTAAAGTATGTAGCATTTGAGTTGTTGGTGTATTTTATTTTTATGTGACCTTCCTTACATTTGGTAATTTTTTACATGTAAAACTCAGGCTCTGCAGAATTTGGTATTTTTTTACATTTAAACCTCAGGCTCTGCAGCATTTGGTAATTTTTTACATTTAAACCTTAGGCTCTGCAGCATTTGGTAATTCTTTACATTTAACCTCAGGCTCTGCAGCATTTGGTAATTCTTTACATTTAAACCTCAGGCTCTGCAGAATTTGAGTTGTATATGTTGTATATTCCGTTCACCCACTGATCTATATTTGTATTTTCGTACGTCCATGTTTCTTCCAGATTTGACTAGATTTTATTAGGATTCTTTTAAATGTGTTGACATTACGATTTTTAAAGTCTTTTAAGTTTATATACGTTGGACGTTAACGATAACTACCATCCTGCTCAAAATCTTACGTCCACCTCGCCGTTGGTGCGCAGGAGGAAACGGACATTGAGTCCGGCTAACCAGGTAGAGGTACTTGATAATGGAGAGTTGTATTTTAAAAGATGCGCAGATGTAGTGCAGAAAGTGCGCAAATGTAACAAAAAACGTGCGCAAATGTAACAAAAAACGTGCGCTAATGTAAAGCAAAAGTGCGCAGATGTAATCCACCGATTTGAAGTACTATTGTAAAATTGTGTTGGACGTTTGATCTATATGACTTAATGTTAGTTTCAGAAAAATACAGAAAACCGTTACACAAGCTTGATATAAGAAAGTCAGTAGACTATTTTAGAAGATATACGCCTGCGAGAAACTCTTTTAAAAAAGAATTCTCTTTTCTGCACTACAAGTGAAAACTTAAGCCTTTTATTACTGTGTAATGGATTTTAATGGTAAACCAAGAACAAGGAAGTGTTATATAATTATAAACATCTTCAGCTTAGTAAGAAGATAAACCTATTATCACAAGTATCAATAACAGTAACATGCTTGTATATGTAATTCATGCAATAACATGTTATCATGGCAAATAAATTTGATAATTTTCATTTACATATATATATTAAAAAGCACATAAAAATTCATTTATAAACGCTGTTGACGTGTTTCTAGCCTTAGTATGTAGCACAATATGGCTGCTCCCATTAAAAAAAAGACTTTTCTAATGACTCATATGTAGAAAATGCATATGCTCCTAAAGCGCTCGCTGCGCTCGCTATAAAGAAATCAGAAAAAAATTTTAATTCACTTATTAAAAAAAAAAAAACCAGGTCTCATTCACAGATGAACTAAGGATGTCATCATCCGTCTTGGTTTTTTTAATATCTGTTTCTTTGACACGCATGATGTATAAATTTAACATATTTCATTCTCATATTTTAAACTTGTTGAATTGTTTAATACGGAGAATGGATTAGTTGGGCTTATAAAACAAAATCCTCACATACAACAGTAATTTCTAGGGGTCGTCGAAGTGAATGGGTGATTTTTAAGTTCTCAGTATTGACTGCATCACTGTGACTTTAAGGTAAATAACATATCTTAAATAGAGGCTCGCAAGAGCCTGTATCGCTCATCTGGAAATCATTTGCAGAATAAACTGTCTACATTTTATGTACGGGCTCAGTCTTGCCCTGGGATTCCAAGAGCTAACAACTTTTTATTTTTTCATGCTCGAGATCAAGGCCCTTAATTGGTCGAAACGTTGGGTAATTTTCACTTTTTACTTTGGTTGTTTTTTTTTTTACATTTTTCGTATTTTGTTTTGTTCGGCTTGTGTATTTTGTCCATGTAAGTCGTTTTATGCCCCTTTTGACAGCTCTCAATTCCATTTATTTTCCCCGTTTTCTTAACTATGTTTGGCTCTGGCGGCCAACTTGGATGGCAAGTGGGGTCATAGAATATAATTCTGGAAGAGTTTCACCTAAGGACAATTGCTGCCAAATTTTGTTCTAATTGGCCCAATGGTTTCAGACATGATCTTTAAGTAAATTTCTAATATTGTCCTATGTTACACTATGTTCGGCGCTAGCAGCCATCTTCAATGGCAAGCGGGGTCATCATATACAATTCTGAAAGTGGACTTTCTAAGGACCATTGGTGCCAAGTGTTGTTCCATATGGCCTAGTGCTTTCAAAGAAGATCTTTAAAGGAAAGTTTAAGACGACAACGACGACAACGGTTGAAGAGCAAATTCAAAAATACCAAAATGACCAAAAAGGGTTATGCCAAAACCATCGAAGAACAGAGCTATGCAAAAATGTGTGCACACAGTGCATGAAAATTTGTGTCGCAGAATGTGTATTTATTAAAAAATGATGCGCTACCTAGAAAAACGGTATCGGATTATTCTCTGATTGACAGGACGTCCAATTATAAAAAGAAATTCATTTTATCAAATATATCAAAATGACTGCATATATTGATTTTTCTCCACAATCTTATTTAGCTTTACAAACACAACTTTCCTGATTTTGATAAAACGCCTACATATTAACATCACTTGCTGTCTCAGCACATGTATATCAAAGAAATCTTCTGAGAAGCGAATAATTGTCTCGTTGTCTTGCTAATAAATCAATCGGAACCAGGAAGTTATATAGTATTTCCGGTTTCTGATCTGAGAAATGTCATTAAGAATTTATTCTGGAAAAAATGGCAACGACAGTTGTTGCTGGAAAAACACGACATATTTCAAATGATTAAGTTAAGTGTGAGGTTTATGTACTTTTTTTTCATGGACTTGCAAACAACATCATAGAAGGGCTTTACTTGCTATAATAAAATTGTAGGTTGAAGAAACTCTCGTATTACTAGTATAATTTTCTAAAGCTTTTTTGAAGTTAAAGAAGTATACAAATGACGGAAAACGTGAAATGTGCTAAAGAGGTACAAAGTAAAGGTAAAGATGATAAAATAGATACAAATTATGTAAATTTTTAAACTTGTGAGGGTATTTATTATAGGTAATCTTCATTAATAGACATAGTATTAATTAATGCGACAAGTTTATTTTTTATAATAAAATACTAGTATAAGTTTCAGAAACCAAAACGTAAGTTTATATTTATATTGCGATCTTCAACGAGTCGCATTTATAACTGTAATGAACAGTAAAAGTAATAGGTCTACCGTTCTTTGGCTAAAATAGACACTGCCAAGGACTGAATCCGGAAAACGATCTACAAAACATATGGTTTTCGAAAGTATCCTAAAATTGGTGTTAAGATATATCTTAAGACAAATCTTAGGACAATCGTAAATAGTAAATCGAAAGTGTCTTAGGATTGTCCCAACAGAGTTCGTCCTATGATGGTCATAAGATTATATATTTACATCATTTCGCTAAAAACGAAATACTAGTATTCATTTCTTAACCTTTTAAATGAAATAGTGAAGATTTATTCATATATTTCACAACCGAATTTTACTATTTTCTAAAAATTACCACCCATTCATACATTCTAACGTTAATTTTCCGAACCAATCATATATTTGACAGCTCCAAAAATAGACCCACTGCAGTGGTACGTCTGTACATGCAAGTATATAGGCAGTGACCCCCCCCCCCCCCCCCTCCTCTTCCCGTGGTAAAATACAACACCGTAAATAAATTGCGATTAAATTATGACGGAAAATAACGTTCATTATTAATATTTTCTCCAAATTAAAGATGAAATATTACTTCCAGTGAAATTTATTGAAAGCCTAAGTAATTAAAACTTATAATATTTTTTGTTTTGTTTATAGTAATGTTTTCATGTATTTTTGCCATATTCTTAAGATCATCCTTAGAGGTATTCTTACTTTTGTGACAATCCTAAGACCATCATAAGACATGTTGTGAAGCGACCTAAGATTAGGACTGATCTTAGGATGAATCCTAACTTAGGCCTCCATCTAAAACATGTCTTATGACTTATGCATGTCCTAAGACCATCCTAAGATACATCTCAGTCTTAAGACGCCTCACAACATGTCTGACTGGCTTTCCAAGATTTAAAGTATTCCTCTGGTCCATGCATTGTCTTTATCGCCTCCTTTCCTTCCAAATATCTACCGACATATGATCAGAGGTAATTACCAACAGGGCAATCAGTTCCATTCATAACACAAGATTTATGCAAACGGTAGCCGCATAAACCTTTCTGAAAACCTGTTCTGTTTCGCAAATCTGACTGTAAACGTATATCATTTTATATAATCCTTCTTCTTCCAGGGTGCTAAAAACGTTTTATGGGTACCTAATAAGCAACTAACAGATAACAACAAATACTGACAATGACATACAAATTAATTAAATCAAATATGACCACTGGTTTTGCTACAGAAGAGCCACATGTTAAAGCAGCTTGAATCACTGACCAAAATGTTGGGTATATTGACACTGTTTAAAAAGTCTATTAAAAATAATACATATTAAAAAAAAAACCTATGAAAATCTTTTCTCGACATTGTAGATAAATAAATAAAAATCAGAATAATTTATCAAATTTGACAAAAGGCCAAAATAAATAAGTTCAAGGAAATTCAGTATACATTTTTGGTTTATAAATTATTTCCATGTGATATATTTCCTTAACTTTAGATAATCTGATTGGATTTCTCAACACCAATCAAAAAAGATATTTTTCCAATGCTTGTACAAGTACATGTAGTCTAGGGTCGGCTTATATTCTATAGACATTAAAGTTCATTAAGTGCATCGACTTTAACTGGATAATAGCATGTCTAGAATCTTTCTTTTGACGGAACCACTCTGTTCATGCACTTAATGGCAGGATATTTAATGTTGCCTAACGACAACCCTACTAGTGCATGAATATTTACATGTATATAAACAATCTACAATATTGCAATGGAGTATGATTCCGGTAGCAGTAAGTTAAATGTTGTATAATATAGTAGACATACAAAATATATCCAACTGGTAGATCATTGTGGTAAGCTGCCATTTTGCTGTTTTTTATTTTTACTTATGGGCTAGAAGGGGTCCCTTGGTGCATCACTTGTGTACCTACAAGTATTTAAGTACGGTGCATTAGATTGATACTGAACATGATATTTTAGAAACTATCACGGGTGTTTTACTAAATTGCATATCTCTCTCTCTAAATGAGTTTTGGTTACCCTTTCATTTTTGCATATAGTGATATGAAATCCTGTTTCCAGTTTCAACATATATATCGTCAAATTGTAAATATATAAAACTTAAATTAAAGTTATAATATGATACATGTATATATTTGTTTCGAATGCATTATAAAATATATATCAATTTAACCCTAATGCATGAGTAAATTAGTTTTCAAACTTTTCATCTAAATCTTCACAGCGTAGTTTCGTAAATTTCAAATTTATGATCTAAATCCGATGCATGATATAAATACGTTGCAAAAATATCCTTTTATTGGCGTCAAAAGAGCCTATGACATACAGACCAATAAACACCCCCCCCATTCTCCCTATTAAGTGAACAGTCCAGGGTGCTAAAAACGTTTTATGGGTACCTAATAAGCAACTAACAGATAACAACAAATACTGACAATGACATACAAATTAATTAAAGCACAAAAGACAAACATCGTAACAACACAGAGTCTAAGTAGTCTAACCTGAGTATTGGTGGGGTTGAACAGGTTTTATGAGTAAACCTACCATTGATCTATTCTGAATCTTTGGTACATATACAATTTTCATACTTCGCTTCAAGTAGCAACCACTAGATTTTTATGGCGGGGACTAGGATTAAATTTTCGATCCTGCCTTTTTTTTCGTCCAATTAATAAACCTCACTCATAAACACAACTGCTGATCGGATCCTGTTCACTAATAAGCATTTTGATCAGAAATACTATTCCCTTATAAAATTGTACGGTAGATATACATGAAATATAATTTTGTGGGATTACAGAATAAATAAAACGTTTTCAAGGTACAGCGAGAACTTTTAACAGAATGTGGTTAATTAGATATTCATACTTGATGTCTTTGCTGTGACATGATCTTAAGGATAAGATCGAGTTTATATGGATTATTGATAAGCTATTTCTAGCTTTTTTATTGGCTGATCTGCTGCCAACAAAAAATAATAAAATAAAATGAGATAAAGGGGAACAGTTCTTTTGTAGTCTCTCACTTTCAGTATATTGTGTTCAACATTCCGTCAATTAGATATGATTAAGTTTAAACAAAAGTTAAAGTATGATTGTTAGCTAAATTATTCACGATAAGATTGTTACATGTAATATCAATATCATATTATAGGGTAATAATCATTACCAAATAAGTTGATAATTCCCCAATATGTGTTTAAGCAAAAATTGATTTGTTAGTATTACATCTTCCTTTATCGTTAGTTTGTATTTATATTATAAGAGATATTTCTCCCGCCTTATGTTTTACCCATTTTATCTAAAATTACCTAAAATTCAAATGTGCTTTTTCTTGTCACAATTTATTGGGATAGAGGAGATAAAAACATTGAATTTATCATTATTATGGAAAGACATTATCCATTAACGCTGTACATATTTTCTGTGGCGATGGGTATAGACTAAGAGTTATTATCCCCGAACTTCCAATCATGTTCGGGGATATTTGTAATCGGTCCGTCTATCCGTTTTTTCGTCCGTTAGATAATCTTGTCTCCAGAACTCCTCGTTCATTTTTACTTTCATGCATTTAATTTCTATAAAGTATTGTTACATACTGTATGTAGATGGGCAATAAGGTTTTAGAATTTTGATTTTCAAAAATAGGGGCCCACAGGGGTCGAATTTCGAAAATTGGAAATTTAAACTTGTGACCTAAACTTCTCATTCATTTCTCATTTTATGCTTTTAATTTCTATACAGTATTATCGCATAATGTATGTAGATGCGCAATAAGGTTTTCGAATTTTGATTTTTAAAAATTGGGGTCCACATGGGTCGAATTTCAAAAATTGGAAGTTTAAGCTTATGATCTAAACTCCTCATACATTTTTCGTTTTATGCTTTAATTTCTATACAGTATTGTCACATACTGTATGTAGATGGGCAATAAGGTTTTAGAATTTTTATTTTTAAAAATTGGGGTCCACAGGGGTCGAATTTCGAAAATTGGAATTTAAGCTTGTGACCTAAACTCCCCATTCATTTTTCACGTCATGCATTTAATTTCTATACCATATTGTCACATACTATATGTAGATGCGCAATAAAGTTTTAGAATTTTGATTTTCAAAAATAGGGGCCCACAGAGGTTGAATTTCGAAAACTCTAACCTAAACTGCTTATAAATTTTTCATTTTATGCTTTTAATTTCTATACAATATTGTCACATACTGTATATAGATGCGCAATAAGGTTTTATAATTTTGATTTTGACATCTTGAAGCCCACAGGGGTTGTATTTCGGAAAAAGTGATTTTAAGCTTGTGCCTAAACTCGTCTTTCATTTTTCATTTAGATTTAACAAATTTATTTGTACATATATAATATTGTTCTTTGTTTTCTGTAGATTTGCGAAAAGGGTTTTAATTTTGAAAATCTATTAAGGGATCAAATTTTTGGACCGAAAATGGTGAAATTGCTAATTTTGCTTTGTCTCATGAAATACGCGTTCATTTTTTGTTTCAGTGCTTTCATTTGTGTATAATATTGTTCTTCACTATGTGTATATGTGCAATAAGGTTTTCAATTTTGAAGTTTGATTCAGGGTTCCAATTGTGAGACTGAAATTGTTAAATTGCTAATTGTTCACTGTTAATTGTTTTTTGACTTGTGCGGTGCGGGGATTGACATCATTTCTGATGACACCAATTTCTAGTTTATATATTGCACCAACTTTTCATTGAGATCCTTAACGTGTGAAACTGTACGTGAGAAGCTGTACTGATATCCCTAAGATATCCAAGAGAAAGACACGCTACTACACTGGTTTTTTGGTAAGGGCAAAAGTAATAACCAATCTCCATTTTATGTCATTTATTAATGACGAAAAAACAAACAAAGAAATATGTTACATATATACAGCAACTGGAAATATTTGAAAAATTTGCATGTGAGATTTATTTCTGTCTACTCGATCAAAAATAATTGCAAACTGACACGTGACCCCTTGCCGGCAATCTTATTGGTCAAATTGTGTTTAATACACCAAAAGAAAACTTTGACCATATAAATCATTTTATTTACAATAAACTGTTATTCATGTTCACACTATGAAATGTCTGTACGGCGGTACTTATACATGTACTTATAATTTGAAGAGTTATTTTTTATACTTAGTTTTATTTTCCGTGATCAAATCTACAAGATACAGAAAAATAAAACAATATTAGATTCCTTTGTAATACAAATATAATTGCAAAAAATGCCATGATCTCTTTCTAATCTAGATATACTACATTATAGCCTAGATGCAGTATTTACTGTGTGACGCTTACCAACTCTAGTCACATGAATATTTATTGTAAAGGGTATTTTCTAGAAAATTCCCCTTTTTCTCACGGAATTTATTTGTTAACTTTAATTAGCCGGCATAGTTGTAGTTTATTTTTGGACATATCTACATAGTAAGACAGATTTAAGAAGGTAAATAGGTTTATTATTACTTTCAACTTATTACTTTCATTTCATAATGATCGAGAGAGTCTAGGTAGATTTCAGTGCATGCAAACAGAGTCCACGTACATTTTCAAAATTGCAAAAAAGGTTCTGTCACAATTTTTAATTAAAATATGCACACAAGCAGAATAGTTTCAAAGATTCACAAAAACTTAGAATGCAGCACCTCAAGATTTTTTTTCAACAATTAAAGAATGATTTATGCTATTCTCAAAGAAATATTTTCATCTCTATTAAAACCTAATGATGTGTGCTAATGTTATTAGTTAAGACATGTTGTTCTAGAAGGCCCGGGAGGAAGGCGCTAATGAAGGCATTTATTTTACAAAATGTCGTCTTATTTTCATGCATTTATGACTATGAAATTTGCAGGCCAACACGTGTGCACTTTGCCCCCTCTTTTAAATTCTCCGGATCCACCACTGAGAACTACAACCCGTCGATGATTTTTATTTTACTTTCAATGTTTAGTTTTAAAACATCGGGGATTTCTTGCATCTCCAACGAGAACCGCATTTTTCAACTTTTGGAATTCGTGGAAGAGTTAATACGGAACGGAACTGGAACAACAGAGGTGTTGGTTAATATTTAATTGGTTTGCCCACTCTTTCCCCATTTATCTGAAAAAATTTGAGAAGCACAAAAAGTGAACTGGATATTTGATGTTGCTTAAGTGATTTACCTTGTTCGGAATAATGCTGCATCAGGGATGCGAAAAAATTCAAACAGTACAATATTTTTCTTGAGAATTATTTGGTGGCATACTGACTTTCATTTATTCGAATGCAACATAATATCTTTTTAAAGTCGGGATCATTTTTTTCTGGATATTTCATAGGTAATGATAAATTATTTGAGCTTTTTTATGAATCGGGAAAAGGCAAAAAGGAAGGTTGTTTGTTCAGCAAATCTTCAAAGAAAAAGTTTTATGTAGATAGACTATTTGTTAAAATTTATAAGCATTATTTGTCTTTTGTATACATAAACCTAGATTTTTTTATTGGAAATGGACCAACCGATTGTGTGACAGTAAATAAAGTTTATTTATGGCAAACTAGATAAGATGGCCGAGACAAATAGTTGTATCCAAATTCGTTTTACCTTTCACAAAAATAAACTTATTGGTGTTAACTATGATATAGAAACGAGAAATACAATTTTAAAATATAAAGCAATGGAATTGAATGGAGATGTTCGATGGATACATATTTCTGTTTATAATCTTTAATGCAAAATTGAACAGCATTTATTTTTTACTTGGAAGAAGAGGCAAAAATTCCAAATGTCAAAATAAACCCCTATGAAAGACATTTATATACACAACAACCAATGAAACGAGATTATAAAGGTATGAGATCGCCAAGCCTTTAGCCATGAATAACATCGGAAAACGGGAAATGTCTTTTAAATAAAAACTATATGGACATGATATGTCGAAAAGCGGATGTTTCTGAAGGTATCACAAGCTCTGTGTGGCCATGTCGATACTAGTGTAACATTGATTTACGACGAAATTTCCTTTTTGTGCATCAAAATTTCGAGATAAAAATTGGTACCTTAGACTGCATATTTATTGCCTTTAGCATCACTGATGAAAACTAAATGGTATATATTCCACCAGAAACATAATGGAAACATAAATTTATATAACTCATATATATATATAATGGCTGTGTCCTGTCATAATATAATCTTAGTAAGTTGACTTGCTTCCTCGTTTATAAATAGTTCCTCTTTAAATAAACAATACATAACTGAAGACTTAAATGGCTTTTTAATACATATCTCCAGATAAGATCTTGTAACGGTTAAAAAGTGGTTAATGTATGATAATACAAAAAGAAAAAGATTAACGTAAAATATATAACTTCCGAAGCATGAAAGGTAAAAAAAAAAAAAAACACACGAAATTTTAAGTAGTCAAAAGTAAACGTAAGTAATTTTTACCTTTTAGATAAAAAACGGGTATCATTGACACACCAATCAATTAACAAAAATAACTAAAAGCAAGAATATGAGCTCATTTCAGAGGTAATTTTACATACTTTTATTTTAATCCCGGTTTTAACCTTTTTTGCTATGGTGGTTATAATATATTTTATCTTAATTGTTTTTCTGTTTGGTATCTTTATATACGTTTGTAGTACAATCAACACACTTAAATATGAAATGCATAAAAGCAACAACCATCATATCCAACTATAGAAGTCATCACGTGACTTTGATGACGTCACACATCACCTATACCATGCTCAAGTAAATTGTATAGAAATGCACTTGGGCGATCAGGAATCGATAAAATAAAGTACTTTTAGTTCGTGCTGAAAAAATGTTGGTGCTATGTAGTACTTCCTCATATATTTAGAAATATATTTATGCTAATTGGAAACGTTTAAATTTTTGTCTTATCCCTTCCAAATGCTTTTGAAAATTTTGTCTTATTTTCCCGTTAAGTCCATATTGTTAAATCATCTAACTCCGATAAATTGGCTTTTTGTCGTTTTTGACATAAAATTGGGATTTAACCAAAACTGATGAAAAAATTTTGGTGCTATGTGCTAATTAATACATTTATAAATTTTTGAAATATCGTAAATGCAATAGTTTAATTTTTTATTATATCCCTTCCAAATTGATTTGAAAATAAGCTATTTTCGGAAAATCTGTTATTATTTTTCAAGATGGTGATCGATCGACGATGACCGGAAATTGCACTAGGCGCGAAAATACAAACATTTAATGATTTTCAATTTCATATTTGCATCGAAGCAAACGCTTATGTTTGAAATATAAAGTATATATATATATATATATATATATATATATATATATATATATATATATATATATATATATATATATATATATATAGCTGACATAACTTATTAATAAGTGTATAGTTTCCAATTGCACTGCATATTAACTTATCCTCGCCAAGGGCGATATAGATTATGAAAAAAATCGCACCTTTGCCAGTATTAATGAAAACTAACACAGATGATGGATCATTTCATACAGACATCATTTCTTTTCAATCGAGGATTTTATTATATAATGTTTGTGTGATGAAGTTATAATAAAAAGGGGGGATATGAATACTATAGATACTGATATATATATTACTAGAGACATATTGTTTTATGTCTCGGATGTTACTAATAAAGTATATTCTTTGGTCTTCATATATCATTTGTTTGAGTAAAACCTTCATAACTTTTCGAAATATCGTAATTGTAATAGTTTAAATTTTGATAATGTCCCTTCCAAATTGATTTGAAAATTAGCTATTTTGAAATGTGTTATTTTTTACTATTATTATTCAAGATGGCGCCCATCCTAATCAGCTTCTACCTTGTCATAACAAAGTATATATATATATATATATATATATATATATATATATATATATATATATATATATATATATATATATATATATATATATACGAGTAAATAGAATTACTCATATAATATGTCAAATGTTAAATATATAAATACCAAAAAGATAAATTATTAATTTAAAATAAATTAAAATGTTACTTATATGACATTTGAAATTATATTTCATCACTGCATTCTTTGTGATCCCCCCCTTAAACACACACACACCTCTTTATTAAAATGTTGCATTAAAAATGAAATCACGCTGTTTTTGGTCAGCAAACGGTTTACCTGTATACATACAATGTACCTGTGTACCTTAATTAACGGTTTGAACAATAAACATCCGGACAGTCAAGGTACAATATACATGTCAAATCGTTAATTAGTTATAATTACCTGAAACACACAGCATGTTAATTGCGCATAATAAATTTCTTCAGACAAAACTCTAATAAATTTTACCAAAAAAAATTTCTTTTCTCGTGGCTTAAAAAATTTAAAAAAAACTTGCACCATTACCCTTTATCACTAATTATGTACTTTTGACAGTTTGTATAAATTGGTGATAAATTTCATATTATTAATTATTGTCACAATTTCATATATTGAAATTATAATCCATGTGAATTTTACTACATATATCAAATAAAAAGTTTTTTAAAGTGAAGACGTGGAGAACGTGCTATAATCAATACAGAGTTATCGAAGTACGATGAATGCCTGGCATGAACGGGACCAGTAGATTCCCGATATTGGGTAACCAGTTAATAAGTCTAAACAGAGTTACCTAACATAATTATGACCGATATAGCTGCATATGTTTACTTTTTAAGGGGATCATGACTGGGATTCCATATTGAATCAGAGGTATTGTCAGATTCCATGTTGAATCAGAGCTATTGTCATTATTGCATTACATTTATTTCAATTTTGCATGAAAAGATCCTTATTTTAGAAAATAGGACGTTAAACAGTTTTTTTTACTGATTTCAAAATAAGACTTTCCCCGTGTGTGTGTTTTGGTGTTACATCATACAGTATCCAAAAATGAAATGTGGTATTTTGAAATTTTACAAAATTCCCTTTACTCATACAATCAAGTTTATTTCCTTTAAAAATTCCTATTGTTTATTCTTCCTAGAAAAAATATATTTTCAAGTGGTAAAATATACTTGTTATAATAGAGAGTTTAGTATAATCTATTATGATGTAACGTCAAAACGCTTAAATTGTTTACAAGTACTTCATACATGTATCTAAGTATTTAGAAATTACACTTTTATCTTTTTATCAATAAATAGTTTTCAACAAAAGAAAAAAAGTATATAAACCTAATTATTTTTCTATAAATTTTGCGGACTACTTTGAATCTGTGATTTCCGGATTTAACATTACGATACACAAACATGTAGAAACATAGGTTAAAGACAAATTGTCCGGAAAAGGTGATCTAGAATTTGTCCTAAAGAAGGCATTTTGATTCTGGACAGTACGTCATCATTATTATAAAGCCAGTAAAAAATGTTCTGGAATTAATGTTAAACATGCATTTAAGGGGGAACAGAACACCTAAGGGAGTTAACTCTTTAAAAATCATCTGAACGTTTTAATCACACACTATTAGTAAAGAGAAATCAAGCTTCTCAATGATCAAAATTAGTTTTGTCAAACTGCTGTATATCCAATGAAATTATTTCCGTAAATTGTGTGGTTCAAATTTCTTGAAATTTTTATATTTTTGTCAAAGTTCAAAGTAAATATTTCATCAAAATTTTATGAAAATTAAGCGAACCAAATCTATTTTAGTCAAAGTGTTGTGTACCCTTTTAAGCGACAAATTAATAATTAAAAGAAGGGAAGTTGGGACCCCCCTCCTTTTCTCTCCGATGAAATGAATTTTGATTTGTGGTTATTTAAAGGTATTTAAACTATACCCGCGAATCTTAAACTTTATTTGAACATAAAGACAACATTCTTCAAAATTGTGACATAAGTAGTTTTGTATTGTGACAATAGAATTTTATGAGATACTGTACTAGTTATAGAAATTCAACTACAGAATACGTCTAAATAATAATAAGTCCCATTAAATATGAAAAAAAACATCAAAGATCCGTAAGTATATAACAAGCTTAAGTGATTCCAAGCAATAAAAATCTTCAGTTAACAAAAAAATGACTTTTTTTGCTCTTTCATTTCCGAGTTAACTATATTAGTTAGCGAATGAATTTAACATTTAAAGGATGATAACTTTAGATATTTCATATACGATAAGTTATGTCCTCAATTTTTTTCATTCGACCTTTCTACACCAACCAAAACTTTACTTTATAGAATTAAATAAGAAGGTCAAATTCCGCTGTGGTTTATAGTTTCCGATATCAAATATTTTATTTAACCAAGTCTTAACCTTTGTAATGGTGGTTAGCAAGTTTATATATATATCACAATCTATATCTACACTGTTGACTGATTTACAAGTAGTGAACTGAATACCTGTCATGTATGTGGTATTATCTAAATATATCTTTAGAGAAATGAGTATTTTTCTCATGCAGAGCTTTGGTTTTCTTTAGCTGTTTTTTTTTTCCCTCATGCATAACTTTGTTATATTTAGCTATTTATTTTTTTGTTCTGCCTTTTATCTGTCAATTTAAGAACACATTTTTGAAAAACGGAGTTTTTCCACATCCATAACTTTGTTTTATTTAGCTATTTATTTTTTTGTTCTGCCTTTTATCTCTCAACTTTAGAACAAATTTTATCTGTCAACTTGCGAACACATTTTATCTGTCAACTTGAGAACATATTTTATCTGTCAACTTGAGAACACGTTTTTGAAAAAAAAGGAGTTTTCCTTCATGCATAGCTATATTTTTATTTATCTGTCTTCTGCTTTTTTTTCTGTCCTTTTGTCATTAACATCTGCTCTATATTGTTTATGGCTTCGATTTTCACTTTTTTTCTAAGGCTTTGAGCTTTTCTGACGAGACATGAATTTTATTTTTTAAAATGTGCCCATAAAGTGCATCAAAATTGATAATTTTATTATCGTTTTATGTACATCATTATTTTTAGGTTTTTTGTGAGGGGGGGTGGGGGGGGGGGGGGGGTGGGGGTGGGGGGGGGGGGGTTCGCACTTTATATAAATTAAAATAAATATTTCTTGATTAAGATCAATGACAAATCAGAGAAAGAAAAGAAATAAACTGACATGAAGTCAATCTAATTAAAATTATATCTGCTAGATCTAACAACACTCAATTTAACTTTCTGTTCTGATGTCCTATTGAGAATCCTCGGGACATCAAAATCAAGAAGGCTGCAATCTGATTGGCTGATTGGAAAGCTCATCAAAACAAAAAGTTAGATCTACAAGCACTGACTGAAAGGAGTACTTAATAGATATAATTTTAATAAGATTGACATGAAGTGAACGCTACATCATGTAGTTTAAGTACATGTGCTGCTGAAAGTACCATAGATTGACATTCAATAAATATAATTAGGATAAATCTCCTATTGTAGTAAGATTGTGCGGACGTCTCGTATCCACTGTAATCCGGTCTGAAAACATATTCAAAGCCGAACGATGCAAGGCAAATTTTAAAAATGTTAAATTGATCAGAAATGTATTGAAAAAAAAATCGCAGGACATAAAATAGTCGTCGATGAATGGTTCAAATTTTTAATTTTGTCCTACAAATAACACACGGCTTTTGTGTTGTAAAACGCAATTTTACAGACAATAAAGATATTTTGAAATGTCTATTGACGTCACTTTATTTCCATAACTTTATTTCTATAAGGAAAGATCTATTTTATACTTTATAATCTGTCCTATTTGGAAATGACATATGAATTTTTTTTATTACTACTGATATTTTTTAACTCTTTTATCATATTTATATCATTTAGTAGTCACGAAGATTTTTTTGTATAATCATCTTAACGCGTGCTTAATTTGTTTTATTTAGACGTGTGTATCACCCTAAGACGTAATTCTACAGTCTTCCTGGTTTATAAACTGTGATGTCTGAAAATAAGTTCATCGCGAAAACTTTTCAGATTTGAAAGTTGAGATTATTGTATACACAATTCCTAACACAAGATATAAAGATAGCTAAATAGTGTGTGGTCTTTGAAGTGTATTTCCTGTTAGATTTTAAAAAATTGTAAAGGCATATTTTTTTTTTTTGTGTTATGGATTTTTTTAACAATATTGGCCTTTACTACACTCCAATGTATACCTATTAATGTGGAAAAATATATTCCATGAGCAAAAAAAAAAAGGTAAATATATAACAACAAAAAGAAAGTGAGCAACCCTTTTACTTCTGTTCTTTATCTTAGTAACTGTAAGGGTTTCAACAATGGCTCAAACGCTCACACCGTACAGGAGTTCAAGATATCCCTTAGGTAACCATTCGATTTTTGGGGGGCTAGGATCAAATGTTTGACCCTGCCTATTTTTTACGTTGAAATATTGGTCCTGGATATTTTTCCTGATGGACACATGTCCTTCATTTTTTTTCACACCTAAAGTGATCCTGTCTTTTTATTTTGCCCAAAATCCTGGTCCTGCCTTTTTATTTCAAATTTGATATAATGTCTGTAATTTATCAATAAAAAGCCATTTTTTTTCTTTTGCAATGATCATATTCTCAATGTCGATAGTCTTTTTTTTGTCGCGTAAAATATACAAGGTGTGTTTCCAAAGAAACATTTTGACTTACGTACTTGTTTTTATCGGTAATTCATGTATAAAGGTGCGTTTACACGATACGATTTTCCTTTCGATTTTCCATCCGATTTAATACCGTCGCCCAGGTAAATCGTACAGCGTTCTGTTCACACGATACGATTTTCCATTCGATTTTGAACAGATTTGAACAGGTGCTTTTAATATGTTTCGAAACGCAGCAACGTCCGAAATTATCTGTACGGCGTGTAATCGGCAATTAACTTATCGAAATTAAAAAATATATATGATATAATTGAATTAATGATTAGCGAGTGGTTAATAACTTTTAACCAGAGCTCCCAGGAGCCGGTAATCGCTCATCTGATTCACAGTGGCCAGGAAAAGGTGAAAACCAAAATGTGAGAGAACTCTCCAACTGAAAAAATTGACAAATGACAAAATGCCTCGATAATATTTGTCATTTGAAGTCTAATGATATGTCAAAAGCCGTCTCCAAGGACCATTCTACCAAATTATGGTTCCAACTGGCCCGGTTATTTCAAACAAGAAGATTAAAATGTGAAATGTGGACAGTCGGACGACGATAACGACGGCTGACGCCGGACGCAAACTGATGGCAATAGTTCACATGACCCTTTGAACAAACAAAAAAACAAATTGCAATATTTCCGAATATTTGTATCATCACTTTGGCGAACTTTTATTTTTATACACTAAACCGGTTGGATATCAAATATTCCTGAAATTCTGCTTCATACAGAGGTTAAAAATATGAAACGACAGCCTGTTAAAATAGCCCAAAAATAGAAAGATTTTGTTTTAGAATAGAAACAATGTACAATCCAAGTACCCTTTGAGAACCTTACGTCACGATATTTAATGCATTTATACGAGTTATCCCCATTGCATAAAAGAAAACAACATTGATGCAACATTAGATAGGTTTTTTTTTCTAAAAATGGAGTGATGTAAATGTAAAAACATGAAATTTCGAATATATTCATGACATATATGTACATAGATCTAACTCCTATGTTTATTTTGCCATCAATTCGCTCTAGATCCCGTTTCCTCTCAAGTTTGTCATGATACAGTTGGGACGTTACGTCCCATATATATAGAGATGGTTCATTTTCATAGAGATCAATGCTTCTGTTCTTCATTATTGTCAAGAATTTCAACTGCTATCATGTCAGCCATGTCTGAAGAACGATTGTCGACAAACGCACTTACCCGTTGCATTGCACGTCGCAGTCGTATGTTCAAATAGATAATTTATAAGTAAAGGTCTGTTAAAAAAGGGGGGAGTCCTATATGAGATGCATGTAAAAACAAATAACGAACAATATATGACGTACAGTAAGTGTCAATAATTTTGTTTCCACACTATCATTTTCCTATATATTTAATTTAATACAATCTTACTTGAAAAATTCTCAATAATTCCTGTTTGGTTCTACATATTTTAGTAAACGTATTTGCAGAATTTATTGCTGTTTCTTTTGACAATTTTCTCAAGTAATTGTGATTTGTAGTTTTGAAGTGCTAATGAATAAAAGTATATAAATTTTAAATATTGAAGTTCAGATGCAAACAGGGTATATTGAATTGTCCTTTTCTAAATTAAAAATAATGACAACTTTTAAAATGGTCTTTCGCAAAATTCAGTAAAAATTATTTAAAAAAAACTACAATAAAGTCTGCGATCAATGGTAAAAATTTCATCTAAATCTAACCAAAAATGAATTAGTGAGAATTATTCTTTCAGATAATGATTCTTAATTTTTAAATGTAATTCATGTTTCTACATAAAGTTTCTAAGTATTAATCGTTAGTAAATTGTTCCCGCCGACTTTAAACGTAACAAAGAACTCTTGTTGTGGTGATCTGACAGGGGTCAACCTGTAAGAACAAAGGAGCTGGGTTAAGTTATATTATATTTTAAAGTTATTTTTCTATTATATAAGAGAAATAATATTTTTCCCTATTTTTTCGAAATCGACGTCCACAGCCACGCCCACCGGGCAATATAACCTCGCAGGGTGTTTTCAGGTTTGAATTTCCCGCGCGTGAGTTATACATGTATTGCCTGATGACGTAACCGGAAGTGTCATTTACGAACAAACGACAACAATGTCGTCAAGATTTATAAACATAGATGAGGATGAACTAAATGTTTTACTTGAGGAAAGGACATCTAAAAACACCAAAAGAGTAATCAATGTGGCAAAACGATTACTGGATTCATTTTGCGCAGCAACAGGAAAGAATATCGGCAGATGCAGCCTCGTTCACAACCAATCTTTAATTTTCATAACAGTTCTTGCGCTGTTAATGTTTATTACCAAAACTAACCAAATTGTTTAAATCAAACATTTATTAAAGGTGTTCAGTTATTCAATATTTGGTCTAATTGGTTAAATATAATATAACAAATATTTCATGTGATTGTGGTCAATATACAAGAACATTTTCCCTCGGTACCTTGAATTGCATGGATATGTTTTATTGCCCTCCGCCATTGGCGTCAGGAAATACAACATACCATGCAATTCAACGACATTGTCTAGATTTTACACATTACCAAATTTCAGAAAAAAATGTCAACATGGTGGCTGATAAAATTGTTTCTTTGTTTATAGTTATCCTGAATACGATTTTTAAAAAAGTCAATACAGAAATAAGCACGAAATATCAACAATGTTATGATGCAAGTCATCAGCTAGTACAAACCCAATCCAAATCACGTTGTTTTTGAAATAAAATATAAATGTTTTTTTTTTTTTTTTTGGTTTTAAAGTATTTTACGAAAATATTTTTGAATTGTTTATAAATTACAGTTGTGGAAATCATAGTATACATTGTTTCAATCATCAAAAGTTGCAACTGCATGTGCACATTAATTCACTGCTTTAATTGAATTTAAAAATTTGTTGTTTTTCAAACGCTCGAATGTTATGCAAGACAAACAATTATATATGCCTTTTAAAACAACATATGGCGTGAAATATTTTTCTAATGTAAATTGATTAGTTCTTTTGATGTTTTGACATGAACCTGATTAATGGAATAGAAAAAGGAAGTACTTACATGTCACATGTGTCGTGCATGTATAGCAAGCTGGTGCATATCCTTGTATACATTTGCACAATATGCAATAAAAAAGAGAAACAATGTAAATCGCTTTTAATTTTTTATTATATCTTTGTTGCATTGTTTTCATGAATTCACCATCATACAATAATTTTAAAGAAAAACATGTACAGACTTAGAATGCAGTTAATCCTAGGCATGCATGCAATGGTGAGGAACTAAGTCATTATGAACATGTGCCCTTTAAATTGACTTAATCTTAAATTACGTTAGTGCTATTTTGAGGCAGTGTTGCTACATAGATCGAGCTGCCTCGTGTGATTTTTTTGTTCATTTTAAATAATATTCAATTGCATGTGTTATTTAATTTGACAAAACCTTTTTCGTTTCATGTATTTTGTTCCAAAATTTTGAAGTAAATTCAGGAAAATTTTGTCATTGCTCATTTATAAATAAAGGACCGATTTATAATAAATTGTTCTGTTACTTCTTTTACAGCAGTCCAAAAATAAGTGTGTTACATAATTGAATCCGTCGTCATTAGAAACACTTCCTTGTTTCTCACGTAGACAACGGTAGATTATATTATACTTTTAATCAATACAATAAGTAATGTCAGTTGAAATATAACAGACTGATTAGTACTTAGTTTCCTTGCATGACAATCGATTGATCTCAACTCATAAGAAATTTGAAATTCATCAAATATACATATATAGGTCAATCCAGCGAAAGAAAAAAATTGACGGCAAAGCCGGATTGGTATTTTCGGAAAAAAAAATGTTGCTCCACACAAATTGGAACCAAAATTAAAGTACATTGAGCAACCCATCTACAGCTTGATAGTAGCTTTAGTAAATGTGGGGATGTTTTAGTGTTCTGTTAATTTCAAGAAAATCTCTTATATATATATTAAAAACATACGTTGACACTTGATTATCCTTTGTATTATTATATTTGTAATCAGTCCGTCTGTCCTTCCGTTAGATGTCTCCAGAAGTCCTCGTCCATTTCTAATTTCGTGCATTTAATTTTTAAACAGTATTGTCACAAACTGTATGTAGATGCGCAATAAGGTTTTAGAATTTTGATTTTCAAAAATGGGGCCCACAGGGGTCGAATTTCGAAAATTGGAAATTTAAACTAAACTGCTTAATAATTTTTCATTTTATGCTTTTAATTTCTATACAATATTGTCACATACTGTATGTAGATGCGCAATAAGGTTTTAGAATTTTGATTTTGACAACTTGGGGCCACAGGGGTTGTAATTCGGAAATAGTAAATTTAAACTTGTGCCTTAAACTCCTCTTTCATTTTTCATTTAGATTTAACAAATTTATTTGTATATATATAAAATATTATTTTTTATTTTCTGTGGATATGCGAAAAGGTTTTTAATTTTGCAAATCTATTAAGGGATCAAATTTTTGGACTGAAAATGGTGAAATTTCTAATTTTGTTTTGTCTCTGGAAATACTCGTTCATTTTTTGGTTTCAGTGGTTTCATTTGTGTATAATATTGTTCTTCACTGTGTGTAGATGTGCAATAAGGTTTTCAATTTTGAAATTTGATTCAGGGTTCCAATTTTCAGACTGGAATTGTTAAATTGCTAATTTTTCACTGTTAATTCTTTTTTGACTTGTGCAGTTCGGAGATTGACATCGCTTCTGATGGCACCAATTTCGAGTTCTGCTTAACAACTGTTTGGTATAGGTTGGGTCAGTTTTATTATAAATGTTATTTAAACAAACTCCTGGTTCAGTTTTATTATAATTGTTATTTTACATAAACTCCTGGGTCAACTTGAGGCCACAGGGGTTGTATCAATCAAATGTGGATATTAAAGAACTCCAAAGACTTAAAGGATATTGTACGATCTCGGTCCTTTTTTGTCTATAACAGCATAAATTAATTTGATTTCTCTACCCTATATACCACCATTCCTCATTCACAACTGAAGTAGAAGTTGAAAGATCTAATCCATCGATGCTTTCAAAATAAAAATGGCAACAACAGATACACATACCTTGTCATTGGAAAAGATAAATCATACTTTGTTAAAAACCACTCTAAATTGTCCTGATGATTAAATTTTTGATCTACAACATATTTGTTCAAT